>CM052538.1:183726347-183802789 GCA_028533065.1 Trachops cirrhosus | reverse complement strand
TGTAGAAGCTAAAGAACTTATGACACATGGACATGAACTAAAAGGGGGAATGTGGGTGGGAGAGGGTGTGCAGGGTGGAGGGGAATGAAGGGGAGGTAATGGGACAACTGTAATAGCATAATCAATAAAATATATTTAAAAAACAAGAAATTCTTAGAGTCCCATCAAATGAGGCTAAATTTTGTGTGGTTACTTGTATTTTTCTTTTGCTTTATCAATAACTTAAAAAATAAAGAAATAAGAAAGTTACTGAAAGCAGTTATGTTTTATGCTGGTTTCCAATTGGGACTCTGCCTGGTCAAATGAACATAGCCATCTCTTTACAGTCTGAAAGGTGATCCAGGGCAAACTGTGAATTGCTTTCCCAATGACACTGCCCAGCATTCTTCACTGTGGCTTTGAGGGCTATTTCAGGAACGAGAGGACCGTGAAGCTTCAGTCCCAGTTGTCCCAGCAGCTATGAGTTTAACACTGAAAGCAAGCCTTGTCTAGCTCCTGCTGCTTAGCCGAGCCAGCTACAAAAATTATCATCTAATTCCAGCAGGAGATGACTTTTAATTTTGAACCAGGATGAGGCTTTATTCTTGGTCCCATCTAGTAAAACAAACAAAGAAACAAACAAACAAGCAAACATTCTCTTATGGGTGTTTGGATGGATATGTAAGATCTAGATCACTTACAGTTCTAATTCATTTAAATGGTGACAGACTGAGACTAGACTTCCTGATTTTCTAATTATACCCCATATAGATCAAACCACAGGGTGGATGAACTTTCTGATGAGGGTTTGATTGTATCTGCTGGGTCTTAATGTAATATGTCCCATATGCAGACAGGAATGAGCTTGGTGGAAGCAGTATTCATTAAGAGGGAGACCTACCAGGTTATTTGGAAAGTTCATTCTGCTTATAAGACTATTGTCTTCAACTATTAATTGAGAACCACTTAATTAGTGTCTTGACCTTAAAATTTATACAGAATAGAACCTTCTTGTAAATTTCTTCAGAGTTTCCCTTGATTTCATAACTATTTCTAATTTAAAAATTAAAAAAAAAGTCCTTAGGAATTCTAAATCTGAGATGTAAAGAACAGTTTCACTGAGGATTGCTCATCCCATAAATGGAATAAAAACTACTAACCTATTACAGAAAGGGTCATTAAAACACGTATGCACGCACAGGGGCAGCAGAATAGAATAACTTCTATTTCTTGATTTTGTAACTTGACAAAATTATTATTTAGGTATCCTTTAAGGAAACAGAAAGTGTTTCTTTTGACTCTCCTTTTTTTTGTGGATTCTTTAACTTATCACACGGTGTCAACATCCTGTGGAAGTGCGCCGTGGGAAGGCTGGGAACTTTTCTTGCGTTCGGATTTCAGACTCACTGGAGTGAAGATCTCTCCATCTTTCAATTTTTGACTGATAGAACTGCAGAATATCCTTTCAGAGACTTCTCTGCTATTCTGTTTAAATCTCTAGTTATTTATATTGTCAAATGCATATATGTAAAGCCTCTGTTCTTCTGTCCCACATCTTAAAGTATCCATCAGTGACTGACCATTTCTATGTCATTGGTTGGCACTGCCACATTCTGTTGTGATTCTCCTTTTATGACCTGAATGTTGCATGGTATGTCACACATCGAAGCACAGAGGGACTGTTATTCTGTGCTCTTGATCTTGGAGGGAATGAAGGGGATTCCAGGCTGAATCTGAACTCTAGGTGTCCCATCCGTACAAAAGTTCTGAGACCATTATCATGCTCTGTAGCTGAAACGTACTGTTTAGTCAATTTATGGAAACGGGAAGACTGCCCCACATCCAGAAATCACTTTCTGTTTCTTCAAAGTACTAGGTTATATTCATTTAAATCTTCAAGGCCAACTGCTGCCATAGACAAACCCCTGACCATTTAGTGGTTTAACATTATATTGGCGTATTATTGCTCATGTGTCAATTTTGTCCTCATAGAGCATCTGTGTCCTGCCTCACAACTCACTCCCTGGCAGGCACACTATGCATATAGGTGTTTTGATCGCCTGATATTTTAGGGTGGTCATCTCATTATTTCACTGATGTACAGACCAAATTTTAAAGGAGCATGTGGAGAGATAAGTTATTTGGAGCCAGAAGAAGTCTTGAAAATGAAGTATCACATTTTTGTTGATTATGGGGGTAGTCTTTGCCTTTTCAGAAACACTTCCTTTAATGAGCAGAGCATTAAGTGGGAAGAACGTAAGGCTCAGGTTTCCTAAGTCTTTGTCCGTATTTGGATTGGCAAAGCAAATATTTTGTCGTTTAAACTGTTACATAGGCTTTCCAGATCCACTCGGCGTAAGAAAATGATCTTATCCACCACCTCCTAGAATGCGAGTAACTCTTTTCTCAGTCATAGTAATGCATTGTGTTAATAAATACACTTTCTCCATGAAAAGATTAGCAGATATAGAAGATTATAAATGTCCACAATTTTTTTTTACAAAACCAACTGAGAGTTGTAGTCTATATACTGTTAACTTGAATCTAGGAATAGTATGTGACTTTTTTCACCAAAATAATGCAAAAGGGGTGATGAGTTAAGTTTAACCTGAGGGTGAAGAGATTTCTCTTCCACTCTCTCTTTCTTACATCATCTACTCTCAGAGTCCTGAATTATGATCTAAGAGTTTCTTTTAGCCGTCTGGAAAGAAAACGTGGAAAAGGTCTGAGAAAATATGGAGGGAAAGAGAGGGCCTGGCTAAACCCAGCTTCCTACTACCCTTCTAGGCTGAGGCATCAGGAATGTGAGTAACTCTGTCTTGAACTTTAACCCCAGTTGAATACGAACAAGTGATCAGATTGTGACACATGAAAGAGAAGAAGTGCCCCATGAAGCCCTGAACACATTCCTGATCCACAAGATTATAAGATACAGTAAAATGGGTGCTTTTAAAAAATCACTAAGTAGAGAGAGAACTGCCTGCACAGCAACAGGTAACCTGGCAGTATAAGCAGCGGATATTCTGCTTTTATGTCCTTGAATCTCTGGCATTCAAACTCCGGCATATGTTTGGGGCTTAGGAATCACAGAGTGGCTATATAAACACTTAAATGTGCAAAAAAAGTTCAACCTCACAAGAGTCAAAACTAAAATTCTGATATTCTCATGTTCATATGACAACTCCCAGTGCATTTAATATGTGATTTCATCTCTCCATTATTCAGGATAATTTTCCTTGCATACACCCTTGACTTATCTGTTTTTCTCACACCTCACATTTGTTTCATAAAATAAAATTCTATTTTTTCCTGACTTTAAAGTCTATCCAGATTCTTAGTACTTCTCATCACCCCCTACTGCAATCACCACAGTTCCAGCAGCCACCCGCTCTGGGCTAGATCATTACTTCCATCCCCTGACTGGTCTCGTGGCTTCCATCCTAGAAGAGGCCATCGTCAATGCAGTAGCCCCAGTGATTCTGTTAAGCCCACTTACGTGACTCTTCTGTTCAAAACCTTTTATGGCCTCCTGTTTTCTCATTGCATTTTAATTCTCATTTCTAGTAACCTTCCCTCTCCTGTTCTGTTTTAGACACAGTGACCTCCTTGCCTTACCTAAATAGTGCAAATATATTGCTGCCCAAGCGTATTTGCACATTCTATTCTCTGCTCTGTAATCTTCACAGAATCTTCATGGCTACTACATCACTCCTTCCAACTACTGGCTCAAAGTTACCACAGGCTTCAGTGACCATTTTATTTAAAAATTCAAACACCGCCTCATTTTTTGTTCTCCTGCCACTCTACTCAAGTTTTATTTACTTAATAATGTTTATCACTCTGTAATAAACCATGCAATTCCCTTATTTGTTTTGCTTACTATCTATTTCTTCCCTTTATAACCATGAGCTGCATGAGAAGAAGGGTTTTTGTCAGTTATATTTGCTACTGTGTCTTCAGTACCTAGAACTGGACTTGAAACACAGAGGCTTGCTACATATGTTAATTCAATTAATTAGTGGACAAGGTAAGGCGCTAGGGTGCAAGAATGTCAGAAAAGATAATCAAATGAAAGAGAGTATAAGTAGCCCAAGATTCTAAGAAAAAAAATCAAAAACTAAAAGCAGGTATTAAACCAAGTAGTAGAGGAGCATGAGTACCAATTCATAAAATGGATGCCAAAAAATTAAAAAAAAATAATTCCTGTAAGACAAGAGATAATCCCTTTAGTATTGAAGTAAAATCTGCAGATGAGAATAGTCCATTTTAAATACCTAAGTTGACGCATTCGACATCAAGGAATTAACAGTAACTCCTCTATTGTATGAGAACAGACATGTAGATAACATTCTACAAACTTAGAATATTGATCTTAAGTCAGATTTGTTCACATCTATTGATCAATTACTTATTGAACATCTAAGGTGTACCCAATACAGTGCTAGGAACTGAATATTGTGTAGTGAACACAGCATTTTCTAAAGCTGAACAAGGGAGAGATTGCTATAGCCTGTACAAGATATTATGGGAGCACAAGAGAGGGAGCTGCACTACTAGACAGGGAGGTTTCGTGGTTGAGACCATGTTTGTGTCGATTCTCGAAGGATCAGTGGAAGCTCTCCAGATGAAGACAAGTGGGAGACCGTGTGTTGTGTGCACATGAAATTAGAACAGAAGGGATTGCTCCTCTTCCACAGTCACCCCTTCATTTAAGAACTGGCGTCTCTAATGTTTCCTAGGGACTGGTACTATCCTAGACATCATTTGTGACTGGATAAACAATTACAAAACCCCAGTATAGACCTGGCCTTAAAAAGCTTCTGGTGTAATGGAGTCATCACGCTGGATTACACGTGCAGATCATCATGACATAGGGTGATGACTACCGAAGGGAAATGCACAAGAGCATGTTAAAAACAGCAGTAACAAGAGAACCTACTGCAGGATATGATCTGTAAGCTGAACAGAAGCCGTTCAGATGAGAGTATGGAGTGAGTGAGTATGTGTGTGTCTGTGTAGGACACAGGAATTGAACACAGCAGGTGCCCAACCAGGACCCAGAACTGAGAGAAAGCTAGTTTGAGAAACTTCCCTTGGTTCAGCTTGACTCCGCTGAATTATAATAAGCACGGAAATGATAAGCAAGAGTGGGGTGGAGATGAGGAATGCTGGATGGTGAAACCCCTGGTTTGCCATTCTGAGCACTTGAGGGGTTTCCTTCTGTTGATGGGAATGAGGGGAATGCTTTAGTAAGAGGCTTTCGGGGCCAGATGTGCTGGTTGGGGTTTGTCTGTCTGTAGACGAGAAACTGACTTGGAGAGAGCACTTACCTGGGTTCTAGCTGATGGGAAGTAGAAAGATAACAACTGGAATGCTTCTGTTGTATTTCAGGAAAACATTTGGAGACAAATTGTGGAGGATTACAACCTGTATCCTACAGGAAATGAGAAAAGATGTATTTTTATAAATGGGCCAAAGTTGTAAAATAATCAACTATCTTAGAAAGAGAAATCCAGGAAGATGAACCAGTGTGGGAGGAGTCTTTGTCAGTGGGGTGAGGGGCCTGACCAGTACCAATGGGGATTTCAAAAAATACATCAATCGTGGGATGAACAGAAGGAATATAGGATCACTGTGGTGTTGTTATATGGATAATAAGACATATTTGTGGCTTCGTGTCTAAAAAGGAGATATCAAACATAATTGTTCAATTTTCTAATAACATTAAAAGGCGCTCCAAACCTAAGGGTCAAATCATTTGGATTGTTTCTTTGTTTATTTAGAAAGTCAAACCGTAGAAGAAAAAGTAAAGTAATGGAAGGAACTTACGATGTAGAAAAGAAATACAATGATAAAGCTACTGAAGCTTCAACAATAAAAGTGGAAGAAATGGAAATGATTTTGAGGTGGATGTAGATCCTGAACAAAAATAAGTTTTTCCTCAACACATTTTACAAAGTTTCATCACAAATAAAATCAAGAAGGACGCTAAGTCATCCTTCTGACATGTTATGAGGGCGTTCAGCAGACACATTGCCACCTAAGGCCTGTAACTCTGGGGGCAGGAAATACATGGTGAAAGATTTGCAAATTTGTCAGTCAAGAAGTTGACAACTGGAGTGGCTGTGAGCACGGGCGGACAGTGACATTGCCAACACCTTTTCGAGTATAAGGTGCAAGATACAAGGAGAACCATGTCCTTCAGTGACACTCTGCCAACTCGGGGATCAGTCTCAGCCACCAAGAAGGCTGTGTTTGACAGCTAGCTGCACTCAAGGGATAAACTGGTATTAAAAAGTTAGAGTGCTCCAAAGACAGCAACCTTGAAGCTGGGTGAAAGGGTCAGGAAGATAGTCACTAAAGCGTGGAAATAAAGAACCTCAAAGCTGTTCACCACAAAACACACTCAAAACATTGCATTTGTCTTTATGCCAGCCATTAACCCATTCGTTCTTTATTGAGTGGTTTGACATCGAAGCAGCTGGACAGGGAAGGAAAATAACACTTATCAACAATAAATATCCAGGGTGGACACGTAAGGACAGAAATCCGACCGAGCTGTGCTTGATTGGAATTTCCGACACTCACTACAACCTTGAACAAGTCAATAACTGCACTGTCCCGGTTCTCTCATCTTTGAAGTGGAAGTATGTCTAGCCTACGAGTCAGCTGTGAAAATTGTACGCGGTGCCTGGGAGTGAGAGAGGAGGGCATGGTCAAAAAAGAAACTGAGGCAAGAGAGAATTTTGTTTGTTCTCAATTGAGAAAATAGAAAAGCGTTGTAATATCAGAAGAAAGAAGAAGGCTGATGAAGATGAGGTCGAAAATAAGATTTATGTTTCATGGTAACTTAACTTCTGCTCCACGTTAATGCATAAATCGACACTTCTGGTCAGGCCTTTTGATCGTATAAACTAATTTCTTAAAATGGGTCATCTCCTTCAATGATAATTACTGAATAAATGTAAAATCTAATGCCCTGTAGAATTGACAGCTGGACATAAATATTAATAATTATAAGGATAAAGTGATTATATTATTAGATATGTAATGATGATCCGAGCAATCGCATTAAGCTTTTAAAACATTTATTATAATGCAAAAGTAAATAATATATATAGTTTTATTTCTTTTTTAACTTTATTTTTATTGTTCACACTATTACAGATGTCTTCGTAGTCCTCCCCTTTCCCCCTTCACTCAGCCCTTGCCCCTCCCTTCCCTCTGGCCATCACCACAGGCTTGTCTACACCTGGGGATCACGCATGTCTGTTCTTGGCTAACCCCTTGCCTTCCGTCAACCAGTCCTCCTGCACTGTCAGGAGGGGTGTTCCCTGTATCCCTGTATCCCTGCCTCTGTTTCTGTTTAGTTCATCAGTTTAAAATATATAAACTTTTAAATAGAAAGGTATATCTGAGATTTAATATCATTATAATTGGAAATTCCTTAATGATTATCTTAATTCATCTCTCATTTTTTTCTTTATGTTTGAATATGGTTCAAAATGATTTTAGGTACTCTGTGCTTTTGAAAATAAAAAAATAATTTAATTTAATTTTATTAAAGATTTAATTTATTCACTTTAAGAGAGAGGGGCAAGGGAGGAGAAAAAAGAGAGATGAAAATTAATGTGAGAAAGAAACATCAATCAGCTACTTCTCCTACCTGCCCCAACTGAGACCGAACTCACAACCCTGGTATGTGCCCTGAAGAGGGATTGAACTGGCAACCACTTACCTTGCCAGTTGATGCCCAACCAACTGAGCCACACTGGTCAGGGGAAATGTTAATTTTTAAATGCTGTGGACATATTTAGATGTCCACAGTGGATTTGACTTTGGAAATGGTCAAATTTATGCTCAAACTAGAGAGACTTATTTTGAAAACACAGACTTATTTTGAAAAGGCACCTATACAGCACACACACTCTCTCATATATGTGTGTGTATGTGTGTGTGTGGCTACATATACATATATAAAGGGTGTGTGTATTTCCATTATACCTTCTCATGCCTTTGGAACTCTGTGAAATATTCCCTCCAGAAGATTTCTGGCCAGAACATGAACCTAAATACATGGTAAATAGTATTTGTCATGGTTTGGATAAATAATCTAGGTTCTTATAAAGAATGTTCCAAGAGTTGGAAACACTGGAAAGGATTTTAGCACAAGCTCACACAGGTGAAGGATTAAGTGATAATATTATTTAACAACTCTAATCTCTTTCTCTTTTTTTTTTTAAAACATCTGCCTCTTTTTTCTCTTTTATCCCAGACTTCTTGATCACATACTGCTCTTCCCAGGCACATAAATTAACTCTGAGTTATTTTGTAAATCGTTTGCCTTTAGTCCACATGAAATTAAACTGTTTCTCAGAGTACTTGCATGTACTCTGTGCATGCAACCTGCATGCATTGTGAATTCCAAACTTATCAAGAAATTGGAGAAATTAGGAGTATTTACAAGTTTCTTATTTATTTTCTAATTGGAATTTTTGAAAGCACTAATATAAAATTGAACTCAAATTTCAGGGGAATGAATAAAGTTGGATTAGCTATCATATTAGGTAATGAATGCAGAAGATTTTAAAGACTACAATTTTTTATGCTTGTTTCAAAATGTGTTTCTACACATAATAGCCAGATGAATTATATTTAAGAAACAAAGAAACATACAGACAAGAGTTAAAATTTTTGCAGGAAAGCTGATCGAATTCACATTGCTTAAGATGGTTAATACATTAAAATATGTATTTCAACTTCAAGGTTTTTGTCTCTCATTCTGAATTCACAGTCAATGCTCTCAGAAATATTTTACTACATGAAGAATGCTGTCAAATTTAAACAAGGAAAGAATTAAGAAGGAGATAATTTGAAGCAGAACAATTGAGGGAATTGATTTGCATAAAATTCTCAAGGAGTTCATATCTTGAGCACTTCATTTTTTCCAAGTTTGAGTTGGCTAATATGACAAAGTCATAAAGACCAACATTCAATCTTATGTCTTTGAACAGAAGTCACGCTTTTCTTGGCTGTATGACTGGGGGTAGCCATAGTGGCTATTTTGACATTTCTAGCATTGCTGAGCTAGTTTATGTTTTTCTTGTATGACTTAGAGAAAAGTTAAAAACTCGACCACTTATCTAGTTAAAATATGAATACAAAGATGTGGCATAAAGTTTGCTGTTCTTAATATGATCTTATGAGAGATACCACTTTCTTCCATGTCACTCTCAAATATTTCCTGAAGACTGATCCTTCAAGCTACGATGTCCTGAAAAATTCATGACATGAAGTAGAGCATTCAATGAATGATAAACTCCATCATGATGAAGCCTCATGGACCACAGAAAACTGTGTTTGGGGAACAAAAGCAAAGACGTGCAATCGTGAACCTTGGCTGTGTTTACATCCTGGATGGCATGTTTTAACCGCATTTATCATGTAAATTTTCTTGTGATGCATTATAATTTGTCTTTGATTTATAATAGGTTTTTTCTTCTGGTACTGTTCATTGACTTTTCACTTAATAGTGTCGTAAAATGTTCACCAAGACATGCTAATATTCCATCTGGAATACCTTAGTTGATTGCACAAGCCTTCATAATATAGTTACTTATATAAAATTTAACTTGGAGAGTTCATTCCCAGTGGCTAAGCGCCAGATTAGGGCCATGGTTAAATGCATTAATAGTCATCATTCACTTCCATTATTGTCTTAACTTTCAGAATAAAAACCAGTGTATGTGGCAATGAGATTTCTGACTTATATTTATGCATATATTTTAATTTGAGGTCAGGAGATGTAGCTATCTTTTTTACACAAAACAGTAGCTAGTTAACTTTCTTCAGCGAAGTGAAACACAAATATCACCTTTCAGTTCAGAGATAATGTCACAGAAGGTAAATATAGTACATTGTTCTCTACTGTAATAAACCCTGAAATGTTTCCCTTCAACCTTTACATTTGTTCTTGGATATTTAGACATACTTAATGTTAAAGTATGGAAATTTCACTAAGGAGGTGATAAAATATTTACCCTGGGTTATGATCAAGTATGTCCTCAAGTATCACACAGTGTTAAGAATCATATCATCCAGATAAAAGCTTTAGGATCATGGCATTCAAACTTCCAATAAAATAGCAGAGTAGTTGCAATTTAAGCAGCAGGCAGTTGGGGAAATGACCCTGGATATTGCTATTGTTTTATTTCCTTTATCTAAAAAAATATAAACATATATGGTGAGACATTTTATTGTATATCTTTAGAGGGATAAGTTTAACACATATATTTTTGGCATTTGTGGAATGTAGTTGTGTTTTGTGTTTCTTTTTGTTGTTGTTGTTTTTGGGTTCTGATTTTTCCCAAATCTATGCAAGTCACAAGACACAATCTCATAAAATTCTATCACATAGAAAAAATATTTAGGAAAATTATTATTTCTGCCATGTACAGAAACAGGGAAGAGCATACACAATAAAACAGTCAATATTGGGCTTAACATATTAATACCCATAGAGATAATTTTAACAGACATTGAAATTAGCAGCAGGAGAACACCTTTTATTCTCATCATTGGCTTAAAAACTTTTCCCTCAGTATCGCTAGTTTCTTGTCGGTGAAACAGCTGGGCTGCTTTCACTCTGTGCAGAACCACAAGGCTGTCATTTTCAGACTGGATTCATGGGTAATAATTACATTTTAACATTCCCAATTTATTATGTCAGGTTTATAATAGTCACAAGATCACTGTATCATTATGAAGTTTAGAAAGGAGAAAAGTCTGCCTCCTGTACTCTAGTCTACACTCGTGCAGAGCGCTTTACACTCTATGTCGTTCAACATTTCAATTCTTTTCTCAGTAGAACCGTCCTTTACCTTCTCCCTCACACTGATGTGCTACCGGAGATAGGCTTCACCAATGGGTGGTGCTTTCTTTTAAAATTTGGGCTTGGGTATTCCTTTGTTGCAATGTCTTATAAATAGAGTTTCAGAGTTGGAGCATGTAACCTACTTCTGCACCCCAGACCTCACCTCTGAGTTTCTGACTTACTAAGCAGCATCATAGTTTTGATGTCACAATACTGAGATTTCTGTCGCATATGATAGAAATCATTCCTCCTCCACTTCACAGCATCCCTGCTTCAAACCTGTGTTCTCTCTCTCCGTAAATCGTACCATCATCTCTCCAGTGGCCCAAGTCAACCTTAACCTGCATCCATCGCTTCCATTTACATCCTTCAGGTCACCGACTCCTACATCTTTTATATTTCTAATAATTCCTGTGTTCTTCTCCTATTTATTGATTCACTGTTATTCTCTTAGTTAAAACTCTGGCACTTGAATTTTTGCAACAGTGTCTCATATATTCTCTCTGTCTCCACCCTTTCCTCTTTACGATCCATTCTTCATTCTTCAAAGTGAACTCAAAATCAGTGGTGGGCACACTATGGGTCAAATCTAGCCCCCATCCGTTTTAGAAATAAGGTTTTATGGTGACACACCATGCTTATTTGTTTGCATCCTATCTGCGCTGCATTTGTGGTGCAAAGGTAGGGTTTAGCAAATGGTCCAAGGAGCCCAAAGTAGTTACTGACTGCCCTTGACAGAGCGAGTGTGCGACTCCTGTTCTAAATCATCTGCGTTCCCCAGGGCAAAAGCTTTCCGTGCTCTTCCACTGTCCCCGGGATAGAAGTCTCACAGCAATCTTCAGACTCATCTCTCAACAGTTTCTTATTCAAAATCTGTGTCTCAAACATAAAAACATCCAACAGTCCTTGATTTACAGCCTCCAGGCACCAGCCATTAGCAGTTTGGTAAACTGCTTCTCATCTTGCAGAGCTTGATATCAGTATTTCCTTTTATGGACAATTCCTTTGACCTTGGAAATCTAGGGTAAACATCCTTAATACATAGCCCAGAGCTTTCTGCATCTCCCCCATCAAAACACATAAATACTGCAATATATTTAGTGTTACTTTTGCCACCCTGTTAATATGCTTCTCAAAACACTAATAGTGCCTGGTCCATAGCAAGGATTTGACACTGTTTGCTAATGAGTGAATAAATACTATCTGTGTCTTTGTATTCTTAATTTTTTCCTATAATAAATGTTACTGGTACTGATTGAAAAGTTCTTAGTTTCAGTATGGTGAAAATTGTGTTAAGAAGTAGATTTACTTTTGGCCTGTCAAACAAATGCAATAACAAGTAATATTGTATAATTGAAATGTACCTAACAGTTTATAAAGTGTGTTCTACATATTTTCTCATTATACTCATTCTTAGAAACAGCTCTGGGTTGACAATCCTCTGAACCCTTTCAGATGCAGCATCCAGCTTTGTGGAATGATATAAAAATGACTCAGAAAATTGACATCATGAATTCTTTCAATGAATGAACTCAGAGCATGGATTATAATAAAAATAAATTGTGGTGAAAGTTAGTTTTCAAATTCAGTAGCACTTACTTCTCTTAGTTGCTGAAAATTTATCCCAAGTTCCATTTTCTTTTACCTCTACCTCTATTCCAGCCTCTTATTGTTCTTAGCGATGGCTTCACTCTTCTGTATAAAAGCAGGAAAACAAAACATGGCTTTACTCTATTATTTTCCTTGAATACTAAAGCCTATCCATATATTTTTGCTAAGACCTGACTCTGCAAATAAAAATGTTTGTTCTGCCTTTGAGGGTATACAAGTTAGTTCTGAATTTGTCCCCTTGATCTGGATATGACATACTTGCTTTCAGTTGAAATCTCCTACAGTACATGCACAGGAAGATACTTGGTTTTGATGATTATATAATAATGCCTACCGGTAAAAAGTAATTTAAATAAATTTTAGCTTGGGACATAATATAAAAACACAGTGAGTGTCTATCACACTGGACTGTTGGCTTGTAAAGTTGGAGGATATAAAGATCATCTTATTACGTGTCTTAGAGATCCATGCCTCAATATCCTAACACCAACCATTCTGATCGTGTTTCATGTAGGGTCCAATAACTTCAATTTTTAGCACTTACTGCAGTAATTCTGATAGAATTGGTCCAGGGCCACACTTTAAGAAACATTGAGTAAAACTAAGGTTTTTCTGAAAACATATTATGTTTACATTGAGTTAAGTTTAGAATGAATATGTGACATTAATTTCTAACCTTTGAAAATCAGTGCAGCTGGTCCCAACAATAGGAAAGAAATGTACCGGACACTTGGGACAGCTAACCTTACCAAAAAATGAAATTTAAATAATTCACCGGAGGTTGCTTCTTTACCCATGCCCACCAGATCCAAACAAAGTTCTCCTGCATGAATATTGATGACTTTAGCTCGGTCCTCACTCCTCCCCTGCGAACTCTAAAGTAAATTTTTATTCTGTATATTTTAGTCAAGATGTGCTTTCACTACACAAATAATTTATTCTCATTTTTAGACCAAAAAAGAAAGATCATTCAAATAAACAAAAAAAAAGTCACTTAACGTTCCTCTGAGCTAGCATGTCATATTTTACATGTTCAGGTGCGCATAACACACTGAAATGATTTGAAGTCGTATAATAGTGGGTCATCTGTGTCCGTATGAGCAGCATCCCTCTTCCTATTCTTGGTCTAAAGATTTGGCTAAGAACTGCTTAAATAGAAAAATGACAATATGCCAACTGAATCAAGATTAAGCTAAAGGAACACTGTTGGATGCCACTATAGGGAGATTCATGGTGTGAAACTTGTTTCAAGAGCCACGAACTGAAGGCCTCAGGGATACCCACACCTTCATCTTCCACCACCCTCCACTGGTAGGGGCTGCTTTTCTTTTCAGTGACTTGAGGCCCAGGCAGGCCCCTCTTTACAGTACTGACTTGGCTTCCCAGTTTCGAAGAAAAGTATGTGATAAGCACTCTCACATGACCGCTACCTCTGACTTACTGAAGATATTGGAAAAGGGACACATACACAGTTACTAAGCTAGGTGAACGGAAGATCACAGTTGCTACCAAACAATGTTGCAACCTCAAGAAAGCAAAGCAGAACAAAAGGAAGTAAGAGGAATGGGGAGCTGGAAGTAGCTATCCATAAGGCCTGGAGCCCACTGGACCTGAAGCAAGTTTATACCATGAGTTTTCCTGTCTTATAATCCAATAAATTTCCCTTTAACTCAATTTACTTTAAATTGACATATTGCATCAGTTTCATTCAAAAAAGTATTTACTAATGTAACAGGGCTATCTGGCCAGATTGCTGGGCTGAGGGGAGAGATCCCCAAAGGGATACAAAAGGCTGCACTCCCCAATGTGAGGCAGAAGCTGAAGGAAACCTGGAGGTGGAAGGCTGAAGCCACAGCAGGCTCCTGACTCCATACTCCCGAGTGAAGGTCCACAAACCAGAGCGAGATGCACTGGTCCAGGCAAAGATGCTGTACTCGTGCACACAGCCACTTACAAGCAGACTTACTGAGCAGACTTACAACCATGGTGGACGCCAGCCAACATTGGCTGGGGATTTGCACACTTCCGACTCACATGGGATTCTGGGGTAGAAGATTTAACACTGCAGAGGTTGCAGTAGAAAAAATGATTGTGTAGTTCATGTGTATCAGAGAGATACATTTCATTGTTATGTGATGAAATATAAAAAATAAAAACACTGCAAATTTGCATTTATTATATATAATTAAATATATTATTTATTTTCAGTGACAATGTAGAAATTATTGAGCAAAAGACATAAAAGTATTAGAATAAAAAGTTTTCTTTTAAGTAGTGGAAATATGGATATTCCTAAAAATATAACCAAAAGTGTTCTTTAACATTAATCAATCTTCAATAGTTGGCTTTGCAAAACATTTGTAACAGTCATTGCAAACAATATTGCTATTCTCAAGGCACAGAAACTTTTCAAACACTTGCAAACATATTTTGATAAGTGACTTGAGCAGCATTTGCTGAAGTTCTTCAACATCTCTCAGACTATTGAATCGATATATTTTTCCAGCCATTTTCTTTCTTTTTTAAAAATATATTTTATTGATTATGCTATTATCTTTTTTAAAGATTTTATTTATTTATTTTTAGGGAGGGGGAAGGAGGAGAAAGAGAGGGAGAGAAACATCATGTGTGTTTGCTTCTGACGTGCTCCCTACTGGAGACCCGGCCCACCACCCAGGCATGTGCCCTGACTGGGAATCGAACTGGCGACCCCTTGGTTCTAAGGGGCCCTCAGTCCACTGAGCCACACCAGCCAGGGCTTCTTCCAGCCATTTTCAATGGTAAATGGGAAGAAAAACAAAACAAAACAAAACAAAACCATACATACACACACACAACATTGACTTCGAAGTTCACAAAAAAAACAACTATTCAAATAATTGTGATAACTTATTTCCCTCAAAATATGTTCAATACTCTGCACTGTTCTCTCTCACTCTTTATTTTTTGTTAAGTGTGTTGGGAAGTCTGTTGTCTTCTTTTACTTTACATATTTTGACAATGTTGAATAGTTTTTAATATATGGGTATATGTTTGCATTTGAGTGTTTGCACATGTTTTTGTGTGTGCACATGTGTCCTTGTAAGTTATTACGAGTGTTAGGGGGACAGTACATATATTTTTTCACTAAAGTACACAGTTCCTGCTTAGCAAGACCATTGTATCTTTTAGAGAGCTTTTGCTTGTTTACTAGTGAGTGATTTTATACCTAAAGAAAATGAATCCTTTGCCATACAAGTTGCAAATATTTTCTGAATTACTAATTTGTCCTTTAACATGCTTTATATTTTCCTGGCATTAAATCATTCCTAGTATAAATATAATAAAATATATTAATATTTACCTTTACTTCCACCTTTGAGACTTTGTTAAATTACCATCCCTCAAATACCTGCTGTTTTTGTATTTATTCCTGTTTTCCAGAGCAGCTACTAATATACATTTTCCTATATTTTCTGCTGTATCAATGGGTTTTGGGGAGAGAGGAAAGATTTATTCCTGTGCTAAATCTGGTTTCTTGGATAGCAAGTCCAAGTCTCTTCTAATTCAAGAATTGATGACAAATGTTAATGTTTTCTCATTATTGAAATATAATTGCATTCCTGGAATATACCCAAATTCATAATGCTATTATTTTAACATTGTGGTAGATGAAAACTGCTAATTTGTTTTAATGTTTTTACGACTATATTTATGGAAGACTGGTACATGAAAACATACATATACACTGATTGGGAGTGTTGTAAAGACTTGGAGTTTTCTGTTCTTCACTTTTTTGAAACATATCTCCTGGACTATTTTCCAGATCTGGTGCCTTTTTAGGGAGTACTTTTAAAATATATACAGTTATTTCATGATTATCAGTCTAATAAGGCTTTCTGAATTAAATTTTGTATAAATTTTAAGATTTTTAAAAAAGATTTGATTTGTTTGTTTATTCATTTATTTATTCTATAGAGAGAGAGAGTGGGGAAGGGGGAGAGAAATATCGACCGGCTGTCTCTAGCGCACTCCCCTGGGACTCAAGCATGTGGCCTGACCAAGATCTGAACTGGTGGCCCCTAGGTTTACGGGACTGTGGCCTCACCCACTGAGCCACACCAGTCACAGCTAAGATTTTTTCTTTAAAAACTAAACACACTATTAACGTTTATGCTTATTAGCATAGAGTAGACTTGCCTTTATCATTTAATTTTTAACAACTTTATTTAGATAATAGCTTGAACTTTTATTCACAGACACACTATTAATTTTTTTCTAAATTCGTAGATCTTTATTATCCATGCAATTTTAACAAGTACTTAACCTATTTTATGTGTCAAAATGTTTGAACGCTTATCATTTCTTTGCCTGTGAGATCATTTTTCTTATTCCCATTTTACAGATGAAAAACTGAGGCACAGAGAGATTAAGTAATTTATTCAGACCCACATGTCTGGGAAATGGAAGAGCCGGGAGTGAAACCAAGCTGTTTGTCACTAGAGTGCTTCATATTTAACCACTTACTGTGCTAAAAAGAAGAACTTTGTTTGAGGAATAATTGGAAACTGTTATAAAAACACATATACATATCTGTATATATTGCATATCATATATATACTCTCCAATGGAATTTTTTTCTTTAAAACTTTTCCAGAAATGGTTTTGCTCACCCGAAGTTCTGCAAGACAGTTCCTCTTGTTCAATGAAATAGTCATTATCTGTTTCCAAGTGATAGAAATTCCACAGTGACAAAAACATGAAAATGAAGTTTAAAACTGGAAGAAAAGAATTAAACAGAGAAACTGCTTCCCTTGAATGGAGAAAATTGCTTTTATGGGCAACTCCCCAGGCAGCAGCAGTCAGGAGCCCAGTGACCCCAGGGGCCACAGCCCCATTAAAAGTGATGAGGTGTGAGCTCAAGCCAATGGCTGATGGAAAGGCAATGTCTTCCCAGGGGCTCATGCTGTAACATCCAGCATTAATATATTAGTATCAGTAGATAAAACATGAAAAATACTACATCTCATTTGCATAATGGATGAAGCTTGGGAAGCAGTTCCAGATGGCTGATGAGCACCTGGAGCCAGGAGGAGATTTTCCTTAAAGCTTCAGTATACATGAGTATAGCATAGTGAGAGACAAGGAACTAAATTACATAAACTTCAGACAGAGGTACCACTTTGTAACATGACTGCTGTATACTCTGTGCTGCACTTATTAACCAGTACCAACCCAATAAAATTATAACAAAGAGATACAAGTAACTAGAAATAGAATAAATAAATATAAGAGACTGTGGGCTGCCAACTGATGTACTTGTCTTAAATTTGAAATAAAATGAAGTAAAACTTCCTTACAGAATCCAAATATGCTGTTAAAGGATCTTGTCTGAACTGATGGGCTCCATCTATCAAATTATTCCCATTTCCAAAGGAAAAAGATAATAAATTGGCTGTGTAAACTTTGAGAAAATGTATTCCAGTCTCCACGCAGATGTCGAAATGACTTATTCGACTATGTTTTCTGCAATTCTCCATTGTGTCAGTATTTGAATAAAAATCATATAGTGTATTCAATTTACTATACACAGTCTGGCTTGTGGGGGAAAATCCTTTCTTGGAAGTAATTGTGGCTTGATTTAATTCTTATATAAGTTTCTGTTTCAATTTCTCTCCAGGCAGATTGAATTATCCAACATCAATTTTGTGTGTGTGTGTGTGTGTGTACAGTTCTTCAGGTCTCCATTTGTGATAGTTGTGATTGATTTATTTGTTAAACTTTCAATGCTAAGAATATCCCTATTTTGAGTGTGATTATTCTAAAGCAAAGTGCTATACAAATTCTGGAGTCACCACTGGACAAAGTCACGAAACTGTTAGCACCATCCTCTCTCTGGACCCTGTCCCCTGTAGCAGCCTGCCCAGACCACCCCTCAGCACCCACTTAGCTTCGCTACCTTCAACCCTTATCAAAGGAGGGGCACTTCAAATAACACCCTCTTTACCTCCAAAAGTTTGCCTCACCCAGGCCGTCTCAGTCAATTTATGACACTGATATCTTCATATTTACCTACGTTCAGGTGGAATCTTTTTATGTTTCCTATTTTGTCTCTCTTTGGAGGTAATATTATTTTCAGTTTTTCCCTGGTGCTATGAAATATGTCTTTCTTTTAGAATTGAAATCATTACAGTCCATAAGGATTGTATCCCCCTCACAAATAAATAAAGTGTTTTGATCTTAAAAACAACTATTTCAGCTTTTAAATGACATAATTACACTTTCCTTCAAGTGTGGAGAATTGCTTTATAATTCCATGATGTTGCCCATGACCTGACCTTACTGATTTGATCATGTCCCTTTCATCCTTGTCTTGGGTGGCCCTTTTGGCGGCCATCTGGCTTTGCTAGCGCCCTGCTGAGGGCTTGACTGAAGTGATTCATTTGTTTCAAATTAAAAATAAGTAAGGTAACACAATTTGAGTTACACATACTAGCTCAAAAAATGAAATAAAACCATCACAAGAAGTTTCAAGCCCATGGTCACTCCACGTGGTAAACTGGTTCTGGAGGGATCTTGGTACGATGTTGTGAAGACCAATGACTGGTCCTGGGAAAAAGGGATCCATTCCTTTTCATATGATTTTAATATTGAGGAAGTACTCTGGTCAAACAAACCTATATTTGAGTGTTTACCTCATCAGATTAAGGATGGAAATTCATTTTATAAAACACTCATAACACATTCCCTAACTGATATATTAATACTTTGCATCCATATCCTGCATTATTGAAGGCTCTGACTTCTGGCTTCAGCATGCACCTCTGAGAATGCTGCCAAATCGTAAAATGTACTCTGCAGCCACATTACTTTTGTCATTTAAACTGCAGTATGTAGCACCTGGAGACTGAATGAGCCGACCAAAATGCATTGCTCATGAGTTCCGAACCTATGACGAGAGCTCATATTCCTCACCCAAGTTCAATGACTTATCTACCTTACCCACACCCTAACTATGACGTTTTTGTTAGAGCCAACACCTGTGACATAACACCACACTGTGGAGAGTAAAGAGGTAGAAATAAATACCTACATTGTTTGCATAATTCTTAGATACACAAACAGTGTTAATACATATAATGAGGGTTTTTCTCATTCTATTTAAGAAAACATGCTAGGTTAAAACTTGCAGATAAGGCTGAACAAGTAGTTATTTTTTTAATTCTCTAATTAGGTTCAACAATGATTTTCAAGCAAAAACCCTCCTGTTTTTTTTCCTCTAGTCTTAACACAATACTTCATTTATGATATGACATAAATGAGCTTTTTCCCACATCAGGCCATTCTGTGACAGCAAAAAGGGTCCTACAGTGTAACTTAATCCAGTCTCTACTTACCTGGAGTTAGTACCAGGTAAAGCATTCAGTCCCACCAGACTGCCCTCAACTGCAAGTCCAGAATGTTCCCTGCACTTCTGACCAACTGGCCGTAAATTGGGCATTACTGTGAACAGGTTTGGGATTGATTAGATTTGCCAGAATGGCTCACACAACTCAGGAAAACAATTTACATTCTTGATTACTGCTTTATTACAAAGAATATTAAAGAGTACAAATGAATAAGCCAGATGAGGAGATACACAGAACAGGTATAGAAAGGCTCTGAGTACACGAGCTTCCGTGCCTCTGGAATTTTGGGTGTGCCGCTCTCTGGGCATATGTGTGCATTTTTGTTTATCAACCTGGAAGCTCTCTAAAGCTCATCTTTCTCAGTTTTTTATGAAGGATACATTATGCAGGTATATTTGATTAAATCTTTTGCCATTGGTGATTAAGTCAGTCTCCAGGCCCTGTCCCTTTCTGGGAGGTTGGGGGATGGTGTTAAAGGTTTCAACCCTCTGATTATGTATTAGGTTTCCATGGCAACCAATCCCTATCCTCACCAGTTATCCAAAAATCACCTCATTAACATAAACTTATGTGTGGTGGTAGGAGGCTTGTTATGAAAACTCATGTGTGGTTGAAGGTGACTTGTTATAAATAACAAAATACACCCATTTCAACTTTATCACTCTGGAACTCTTTCAGGGACTGAGAACAAAACTAAATATTATAACTAAAGATGCCCCTACAGCTCCTACATAGAAAATTACAAGGGGTTTTGGAGCTGTGTGCCAGAAACTGTGGTTGAAGACCAAAAAATACTTCTCATTATATCACAACATTGCAGTGATGAATACTTAATTAAAATGAAATTCATTTTGAAAATAAGGTAGTATATGAAAAACTGGCATAAGATTTATAATTCTTGTCCTTGTAATTTAATCCCTGGTATTCTAAAGGAAATTATATATATATATATACATACATATATATATGTATATATATATGGTCATTTCTTCTTGATCATAACTTACCATTTTATTTTTTCTTATAGTACCTATAACATACATACAGTTTTGTTGAAAGAAGAAGATATATAGAAAAATTAAATAGCAATAATAAGGAAGTAATACTACCTAAAGATAATCATTTTGGAATCTGTAGAATGATAGTTTTCTTCTTACAGAAGTGGCATAATAGTGTATAGAAAGTTTCATAAACTGCTTTTAAATTATCACTATGGCTCCAAGCTGTTATTGGTGAAACACACACAATAATATGTGTTTATTGGATAAAGTTACCCATGGTGAAATAATTTGATAAAATGATGAGGTGAATCAGATTTGACTGTTTTTTTTCTACAAAACTTCTAAGAACTTTGCATGCTAACATACATAGTGCTTGTACATTAGGCTCCATCAAGAAGCAATGCATTTCCCTCTTTAATATGAATATATATATATATATATATATATGAATGAGTGTGTGCACACATGTGTGGGCATTTATTAATTTAAATTTTTTCAAACAAAGTGGTTATGGTCCAAGACTGTAGCAAACTGTTTTAGTATAAAAATAGCTGCAATAAAATTTTGCTTATGAAACTACACTGGTAGATCACAGAGCCTGGTTTTCAGATAAATTAAATTTAATGCAAAAATTCTAAGGTTAAGATAAAGTTTATTTGTTTAGTTTTATGTTTGTGCGGGTCTCAGTGAACCTGGGCTGGTAATTTATCTTATACAAGTGTCCACTAATGCCAATAACTCAACCTGAAATTTAATCTCTATGGAAGATTCCTTGTGAATCAGAACTATTTTCATTAATGTCTTAATCTAACTCCTAATAAGTAATTATCAACAGTTTATACAGATGGTTACTTACTAGCTAAAGTTTTCTTTCTTGCCTTATTTTAGTCATTTGGAAGAGTCAAGCAGAAAGTTTTTACTCTCTTGACATTTGGATATGTCTCCTGTTTCTAATGGGAGTTCTTTAACAGCCTATAAGCTCAGCCAAAGAAAAAGAGAAGAGGAAATAGAAGACACATTTGTCTATACCTGTGTATTAGTCCATAACTAACATGAAGGTCATGCAGAATGTAACATTGAACATGATAATATACCCGTCCTTAATTTGCATTTGCCTGAGTAATAGCCTAGTCATAGGAAACGGAGGTGGGTAAGTACAATGCATTGGTTGCTGCTGTTGACAACTCCACAATGTCAGCCTTATTTTGCTTTTACAAGGAGGCTACTCAGTGATGCATAGAGGGAACAAATTGGCAGAAGGGAGTGGGGAGAACCACTTGTGTTGACACTCATGCCAAAGCAGACAGGAGGCTCATGTATGTGCAGTCAAATCATAGTACTTTTATCTACTTTGCCTATCCAGTCCTAGATCAGAGAAAAATCATCATTGCCCTTGTTGCTTTCTACTTTGTTTTGTAAGAATACTCCTAAGAATTTTAATTTGATTTCTCAGTGTATTATTGGGAGATGGGTGAACAGAATTATGAAGTATGATTTTATAGTATCTTTATTTTATGAGTTATATTAGTGGAACTAGAATAGAAATTTATGTAAGCAAAATGAGAATACTTAGCAGTGTGTAATGTAATAACTAGGTGAAATGCCTAAAACAAACTTTAATCCAATAAAAGGTACATAGTTAGATTTTATTTTATAGAATAGTTCTTTTAATAATATTGAAGATGTTCACTGAGAAAGATTCATGTTGAAAAGACAGTATTTTAAATGATCATGTTTAAGATTTACTTTAAATGGAACTAATTCTAGTCAAGACAATATAAACATAATAATGCATACTGAAATATATTTAATAAAAGAAATACAAGACCTTCACAATAATGATCATAAAAGATTACCAAGGGGAATTGTCGCCCACAAGAATGATCAGCCCAAAATGTCAATAGCTGAGAAACAGAGGTTGAGAAACACTGTTCCAGGAGGTGACTTTTGAGCTAAAACCTGAATGATAAGGAGCCAGTTATGCAAATATCTGAGAGAAGAGTAATTCAAGTAAATGGAACAAAAAATCACAAAAGTATTGAGATAGAAAAGGAGTCCAGTATTTAAAAAGTACCAAAAATATTGGTAGTGTGGCTGGAAAACAACACGTGCTAAGAATAAAGACCAGATAATAACAAGGGAGAAAGTAAGGACCAGATTCCAAATATCTATCTGTAGATGTGAGAGGGAGTCATGTATGAAATGTTAATGTGGTTGAGCAGATTTTCAGCTGGCTGAAAGGAATTCAAATACACACAGCATTCCCGGCTTGGAGGGATGCCAGCAGCATTGCTCTTTCCTTGGCTTGGTCCCTTCAGTATTTCTATCATTGACTTGGATGAGGACAAAGAACGCCTGTTATCAAATCTGTGGCTGACAACAAGCTCAGGGAGATAACTGATACAAGGGATGACAGACTCAGGATTCAAAAGCATCTTGACAGGCTGAAACAGTAGGGTGCGTCTAAGAAGATGACATTTAGTAAAGACAAATGTGATATCCTGTGCTTGGGTCAGAAAGCATATGGTTCAAAGGAGTTAGGGGGAGGCAAGTTTGAACAGCAAATTGGGTTAAAACGTTAGAACCATTTTAGCCAACGAGGAGATTAATGTGAGTCAGCAGGATGCTTGAGTCACCACTGAAGTCAACACGGACCTCAGATGCATTCATCAAATGCAGTATCCACAACTGAGTCGACTTCACTCCATATCTGGAGCTCAACTGACAGATCATACTTGCAGGAAAGAGTTGACAAGCCCAGGTAAGTGGGCTAAAAGCTCAGAAAAAAAATGAGGACAAAGGATCTTGAAATTGATGCATATTTCACTTATAAAAAGATTACCTATGGTTCACATATTGGATGGTCAGTAGACTTTATGAGGAATCAGATTTATTTGGAGACAATAAGTTTAAACTTAGATCAGTTGAACTTAAATATAAGTGGACATTTAGAGTGAATATTGAAAGAAAATTCTTACAATAATAGTTGCCCCTAAATTCAGTGGGCTGCTCTCCAAGATGGCGAGAATTTTGCCTCCTCACTAGAATTTTGCAAGCAGAGGCTGGGGGAATGTGCTTCAAAAAAACTTTCTGGGAAATAAATGCATTAAAGACTCATGAGGTCCCTTCTAATTTCTAAGATTTTATTATTCAGTAATTTGCTTATAAATGTTGAACTGCTTTTTTATTATTCAAAGCTCAGTCTTTTTACCCATACTCAAGGCAAAATGCATTTTATAAAAAAGATTAAATGTAAAGGAATGGAGAGGAGCCAGGGTTCAGCAAGTAAACTAAAAAAAAAAAAATGTTGCTTTGCAATCACATTTTGTTTTGTTGTATTGCTTGTTGTTTTTCGCAAGTTTATTAAGCTTTAGACAAAGGTGTCCATTTTCAGAGATCTCCCTTTTAAGTGGGGCTAATGCTTCTCACCCACATTCATTTTCCTATTCTAACCATTAGATGTTTAAAGAACTTGATTTGAGATCAGCGCTCTGCACCACAGAATCCAACATCTGAGCTGGAAAGAATGAGTTTGCTTCTTTCACTGGTGGAAAGACCTTCATAGGTCACTTGAGACAAATCACCTGGGAGCCACAATTCTTTCTAACTTATGGGGAAATGCCAGGGCCATGGGTGTGAATTAAACATCCGAGCTTGTCCAGTCACCTATTAGCAATTACAGCCACCAGTGTGTCTTTGAGAAGGTTAAAAACTGTAGATATGAAATTAGCTTCAAGAGAATGTGTTCTTCATTTTACTCTCATGATTGCTCCTATCCAGAATTTAAGCTTATGGGAAAAAATAGACAACAGAGTGAATTCAATAGCAACAAGAGACTGATTTATGATAATATTCTTTTCCCTTAAAGGCAGGCCAATGGGGGTCCTTCACTATAGCTTATTTAACATGACACTGTTTTCACTGTGCCCAGGATTTACTTAAACCTCTTTTGCTGCAGCTAAAATTTTTTGGGCCTTGGTCTTCCAGGACTTTTCCATTTAGTTGCAGTAGCCAATGTCTAATATGTATACATTTTATGTAGATTATTTTTCTAATGAGTGAATCCTTCACGTAAGTTTTGTTACTTGGTTGGCATTTAGAAACCTGTTATTTACTTTTAAGGCAACACTTTGTCATAATAAATTCCTTAGATAAAACTAGGTTTTATTGTCACACGAAGTGCAAACAATATATTAGCTGGATTTCTTAAAAGCAAAGTGGCATGAGGGTGGCCAGATTTCACACATTTTTTTACTTCTAGTCCAATGGCTTTAATTAATCAATTTTTACTTAATCAATTCAGTGTCTCTTCAAATTTCTCCTTTAGAAAGAAAAAAAGTAAGGTGTGGTGGTGTTAAAATTAAATAAGTATAAATCAGGGTTTATCACGTAATTGAATTCATGTTTTCAACACGTTTACCTTTCCAAAAACACTGTGCACGGACGCCTCTTTTCCTTCGCAACTCCTCTCTGCGGCGCAACGTCCGTCTGCGGTCAGTACAGACGTGATGGAGAGCATGGCGGCATCAGGGCGCGTCCTCCAGGACAAGCAGCATGCATGAGTAACCGTGTGAAATAGAACTATTCCCATGAACAAAAATATAATGGGAACTAAAAGTCTATAAAAAGAAATCCATAGGAACATTGTTAAATCTACTTCCAGGTTTTGATGACTCTGCCTAATATTTCAGAATCTTCAAAACTATCACTGACTGTAGGTCAGTTATCTGTACTGATTTGCTAAGTTAGAGGAAATGTTACAGACCACATTTAAGTAAAACCCTGTCGCTTTTACATATTCTGAATTTACTCATTTTCTGGAGCCGCTGTAACTAAGCACCAGCAACTGGGTGACTTACAACAACAGAAATGCATCGTCTCCCAGTCCGAAGGTCAGATATCTGAAGTCAAGGTGTCAGAATGGCCGTATATCTTCTCTCTGCAGGCATTAAGGACAGATCTGTCCCTGGCCTTCCCCTAGATTCTGGCAGTTTCTTACTTATGACAACATAACTCCGATTTTCACATGACATTTTTTTAGTCTAAGAACACCAGTCACACTGGATTACAAGCCCACCCCAGTGCAGAATGACCTAAGCTCACTTACTAATTATATCTTTAACAATGCCATTCCCCAATAAAGGCACATGCTGAGGTACTGGGGGTTAACATTTCAACCTGTAAAACTTTAGCGGACACAATTCATCCAATAACACTGAATTTCCACTTCATATAAGAACAGACGCTTGCTCAGCCTTCTGGAAGCTGGCATGAATGAGTAGGCAGCAGGTTCTAGAAAGGCTTTTTCCTTTTCTTCTTGGTGTAAAAAGAGAGCAACATAAAGAAAGTCTTAGCCCCTCTCTTTCTTTTACTCTTTGAGGACGTGATGCTTGATGCTGCCACAGCTGTCTTACTACTATGAAGAAGGTGTCACTACCAAGGCGAGGCAACATATGGAGAGCGCCAGGGCCCAGTGCACAGCCACTAAAGCAAACCTGAAATGTCCGGTGTCCAGGCTTTCGATACAGAGACAAATACACACAAAACTTTGGACCCTTTTATTTGAGCACTGAAAATAAACCAAATAATAGGTCTTGGTATAAGTTTCTACATATAATAGATTTTGATATAAGCTTTCTGGAACTGTTAACCTTTCTTACCTCCCTTTGGATATATTTGTTATCCGTCCCCATATGGAGCCCACAGATAAACTCTCATTAAGGTTCTGCTTCTTTTTGTTCCTTTGCTTCTGTCTCAGCCTTGACTCGCCTTTGAATGATAGAGCATTCCAGAGCCCAGCATAGAGATCCACAAAGGATTCATTGTAGCTGTCACAACAACATCATAATTGGCCTCTTATTTTATTTCTTCAAACATTCTGTAAATAAATTATGACAGACTGTTTATTGGCTTAAAACAAGTTCCTAAATTTCAACCAAGTAACAAAACTCGTGTGAAGGGTTCATTCATTAAAAAAACAATCCACAGAAAATAGAGTATTCCTGCTATTCAAATTTATTTTCTCCCCAGCATACATACCATATTTTTTGAACTATAAGATACACTCCCTCCCAAATTTGGGAGGAAAAGGGGGGTGCGTCTTATAGTATGAATGTAGCTTACCTGGCTCGCTGTGGGGGGTGCAGCAGTGGAGTGGGGTCACAGGAAGCAAGAGCAGGGTCACCGCTGCATTTTCCTCCCCAATTTGGGGGAAAAAAGTATGTCTTACAGTCCGAAAAATATGGTATATATATACATCACAATTTAGAATTTCATGATAGGGAATATTGGGCTTTGTTTTATAATTACATGTATAAATATATGAGATCTGTCCAGAAAATGTCCAACTATTGTTAATACAATGATAATGGTCTGTGCAATATCTATGTAACCTGGCAGCCCAGGAGAGTGGACTAGAATGCAAATGTGTGAACAATGACAACTTCACTGTACTAGTCGGTGGGGGTGGGTAGACGCCACTGAGTGAGCATGTGTACTGTGTGGCCATCACATTCAAAATGATTGAGCAAGTAGAGCAACAAATCTGCCTCAAATTTTGTGTTAAGCTTGAACATTCCTCTGCAAAAACTATTGGGATGAATCAGAAGGCCACAGCTATGAACAACCGGTGAATGACAGCTTCATCACGACAATGTGCCTGCTCATGCATCATGTCTTGTACAAATTTTTTTTTGGTGAAACATCAAATCACCCAGGTGTCCCAGCCCCACTATAAGCCCAGATTTGGTGCCTTGCAGCTTCTGGCTTTTCTCAGAACTAAAATCGCCTTTGAAAAGAAAGAGATTTCAGATCTTCAATGAGATTTATGAAAACACAACAGGGCAGCTGATGGTGATTGGGAGAACTAATGTGAGGTCTGAGATACCTACTTTGAAGGGAACTGAGGTATCATTGTTCTATGTACAATGTTTCTTGTATCTCGTATCTTCAATAAACATCTCTATTTTTCATATTAGATGGCTGGATACTTTCTTCACATATGTATGTATCACCAGTTAGACAACCATCTTCTTGATCTTCGGAGTTATATTTTACATTTCTCACCCATAATTTCTAATGTAGTTTGGGATAGACTTAAAGCAAATAAAAGGTTTATGTGAATTTTTAAAATAATTATCACAAAGTATTGCTTCCTAGTATCTGTTTTTCAGAGCTTAGGAAAATCTGTCTATGACATAATTGGAATTTAAAGGCTCAGTTGAAAATGATCTGTCACTGCCTTTTTCCTAAGTATAGACATTTTAAAGACTGTCTTTTTTTTTAAGCCTTCGCATTGAACATAAAGTTAGATTCTTCTGTTTCCATCACTACAGTGGCAATGTGAAAATGATTATATAAAAATTATTTACTCATAGCCTTGAATCACAAATTTGATCAAGCTGATTAAAATCCAGGAAATTTGATTGCTAAATATAGATATCCAAATGTTGACTGTAAACTCAATAACTAATATGATTGAAAGGAATTTAATATTTGCTTATATTTACACTGAGGAGAGAGAGGTTGTTTGGAGACTTCTGAACTTTCTACAAGCAAATAGAGCCATTTTCAGACATTTAATCATGAGATAATGGGGAGTCCAGTGGATTCAAGGGCTGTGTATTACATTAAGAAAATGCCAAAATGAATTATCCCTTAAGCAATCTATAAAACACAGATCAGAAATAGAATTTTTAGATTACAGTGTCTAAAAACTGAAAGTATCAATGTATTTTTTAATGATAATGAAAGAAACAAAAATATATCAAACAGAATGTAGAACAGGCATGGATTTTTTAATACGGTTATTTTAAGTAAAAATGTATTATGGACCAGTAAAAAATATTCAAAGAAAGCAAAGGTTTATGAATCCTTTCCCTTCATCACCCTCCACACCCACGTTCTGTCAAGGAATAATTGATAAAATTATATATATATTCTTCCAAATTTATTCCTTGGACAAAAGTATATATGCACAGCTCTGTATTGATGTATACACTATATACACATGGTTTGTACTTGTGTGCATGTGTCTGTACATGTGTTTATATGTGTGTGGAAAACAGAGAGAAACTTTGAGGGAAAGAGAACAAAGACCCATTCGTGTAGAACAGGATACAAAATAACATTTAGAAAAAATGTAAATGCATATTTGTACAACACATCTCTGAGGTCTATTGCCCTTATTATGAGAAAACTCTTACAAGCCTTGATGGGATTTGCAGTTGACACAGTATTGTAGACATAAACAGGAAGGACAAGACAAGTAGAGGACTAAATGATCCTGCAGAGGCATGTCCCTGGATCTTCAGGTTCTTATCACCTCCCAGTCCTGCAGAACCATGCTGGTTGCAGCAAGAACGGAAGCAACCTAAATGTACATCCTTGAATTAATAAATAAAGGGCAGTATATATGTACAATGAAATATTATTCAGCCTTAAAAAAGGACATCATGCCATATACAGCAGCATGGATGACACTGGAAGAAAATACATTAAGTACAATAAGCTAGACACAGTAGGACAAGCACTCCATGATTCCACATGTATGAGGTCTCTAAATTAGAGACCTCAAGCTTATGGATACGGAGAGTGGAATGCTTGCTCTCAGGAGCTAGGGGCTGAGGAACATGGAGGGCTGCTGTTCAACAAGTACGGAGTTGGTTATGCAAGATGAACAAATTCTAGAGATTTCCTGTGCAACATCATGCCTATAATGAACAACATTGAATTGTACAATTAAAATTTGTTAAGAGGCTAAATCTCATGTTAAGTGGTCTTCACACAATGATGGCAATAAAAATGAGCAGAACACCTTTGAAAGTTTGAGAACGGAGGCCGGGAGACAGCGATGGGTGGAAAAGAGTGTCGACGAGGAAAAGAAGGGACCATCACAGTGGCAAACAGGTGCTCGTGTCCAAGAAAGCTTTCCTGTGTGGGACGGTTTCAGACAACAACATGTAAGACGCGGCCTTTAGCTGTCACTTCCACCAAGTTTAATTGTGTTCTTCCTCTATCGGACCCAATGTTAACAATGAAAATGCAGAGACAAGGCATTTTTGTCTGAATGTATATTCAGAACCGAGGTATAGATGGAGGAAACCCAGAGCTCCCCCAGGAGAAACTTGAGATTTAGTGAGAAGTCTTGTAACCCTGTAGAGGAGGTTTCTTAGGCCTGCTTCTGTAGCAAGTAAATCTGCTCCTCTTTTCCATGGGTTCTGTTTGCTGAGGTTCCCAGAGAAAATATAAAAGAATAGAAGTCTCCTCGATTGTGTTCAGAAACTTGGCTCTCAAAACTCCAGGCAAAGTCAATCACTCAAATTAGAATGTGGTCCACAAGGACCTTTTTGCATTCACCTCCAAGTGATCCTGAGACTTAGAGAAAAATTTAAGTATTTCTTGTGTTTCTCTCCCTTGCTATCAGCTCTCCAGTTATTCTAAACAGTCATAGAAGATTATTCTCTTTTCTTTTCATATTTATTTTTATTATTTTAATGAAAGTCATAAAGACACATACCTTTCAGGATGAATGAAGGTGAAATAAGTAGTATATGGGAATGAGCAGAAATTAAAGACTACCTTGTGAATTGTTTTGAGCTACTAGCATTCAGCAGTAAATGCAAATTATTATTATTGCTGGACCATATTTTGCCAAATGTTTTCACTGTAATATGTGTATTAACATAGAATATAGTATATTGTTACTAAATGCGCAGAAACTAAACATTTTGAAATGCTCATTATAAAAACCAAAACCCATTATGGTATTATTGTTAAACTTTGTTTTGAACATGCACATTCTAAAAATCTTTTTCCCTGATTAACCTCAAATTATGTCTTTAAAAAACCCCAATTGCATATTATTCTAATGATGATGAAAACAAAGTTTCAAGGCATTTTTTCCAAGATTCTGCATATTTTCTTTCCCAGTCATATTAACTTTCTGCCACATGTGTGTGTGTGTGTGAGAGAGACACAGGTAGATGGCCAGTGTTACAGGCCCAGAGAGACTTATCTGGTCCTAAGGTGATAGGGATTTCTCAAAAAGGATATCAAGAGAAGAGTGTCAGGGAAAAATAGGCACCTCATGCCAGTCAGGGCAACGAAAGCAAAAGGCAACCTTGTCCAGGCTTCTAGGATCTCGTGGCTTCTCCGGATTCACAGCATGGCAGGGAAGATCAGTCTGTAGGCCCATGACCAGGGCTGACCACAAAGAGTGGGCTGGTGCATGCATGGTCCGTGGGAGTGCAGAAAACCTTGGGCCCAGTGATGAAAGGCTTCACCAGAAAGTCGCATGAAGTTAGATCCTGAAGAAGATACCAAGAAAAGGAGAGCCAGAAAGGGAACAGATTATGCCTGAACTCCCGTGTTGGTTCGGGAAATTGTAAGGATTTTCCTCTGGAGAAAATGATGTTTTCACAAAAGTGAAAAATAAAGAGACTTGACCACCCATTTTCTGTTTTGTGGGCTTTAGCTCCATGAGCTGTTAAAAAGTTTTTAAATAGGTATCAAAATAATCTAACTTAATTTTTAGAAGGAAAATAAAAGAAGAAGGGTGGCGGGAAAATAAAATTTCCAGGCTTCCGAGGAGGCTTATTTTCTTAATAAGAGAACAACATGGTAATGGAGGCCACAGAGAGTTCACTGGCAGCAACATGGATCAACCAAGCAAAAGGAATCAGTGATTGGAAACAGACTGGGGCAAATTTTGTCAACTCACCAAGCACCGGATCCTATGCAAACACTTGGTGACCTGTATGGACAGCGACGGTCCTGGAGCAGAAGAACCTGCAATACCAGGGAGCAAGATTAGGGCCCCACTGCCAGTCAGTGTCCGGGACAGGCCATGTAACTGGCTTTGGATTGCCCAGACTATCACTCGTCTTCTAATTCAACATTTCTCTTTTATATTCTAGCCATTGACCACAAATGCAGTGAACACTTTTTTTTAAATCTTTGTGTGTTTACGTTGTCCTCCTATTGTAGAAATATAAAACCCAAGTAATTGCATTGTTAAACAAATTATACACCATGAATCATGTGCACCGATCCCTGGAAACGGCCGCAAAGCCAGTTCTGTGATGTTTATCTTTGAGCATTTATCTTTAAAGGTGTTAAAAGTATAAAGATGTTAACGTGTGAAACTTCCTCTAATATTTGAAAGTCTTAGATTAAGACATCATTAAAAAAAGAGAAAGATGATGGCTCTTTTTTATTTCAGTGAGAGAGGAAATGAGACAGCGAGAAAGAGCAAAGGGAGAAAGAGAGAGAGGAGAGAGAGAGACATGATTTGTTTTTCACTTATTTGTGCACTCAGTGGTTGAGCTGTCTGTGTGTCCTGACCAGGGATGGAACCCACAACCTTGGCATATCCAGATGATGCTGTTACCCACTGAGTACCTGGCTGGGGCTGATGACATTTCTGAATTCTGCTTATGTAGTGATTAATGTTGACAAAAGGAGAAATAGCACCAAGTTCATTAAGTTATATTTCATTTATTTCTGACACATCTTAATGAGTGTTAGTTAATAAAACATTATTTCACAAAAGTTATTAAGTAGTCCTATGTCTGTGTCACTGGTTTATATCATGTTCTGACACCTGGAACAGGAATGTAGATATTATTCAAAGTAACAAAGAAATGCATTCATATTAACATATCATGAATATAAGATTTTAAATAGAAAGTGCCTCTCCAGGTAAGGTTTTGTTTTCAAATGATACTTTTAAAATTCATTCACTGCAGTTAGGTTTGAGAGTTACTTGGGGGAATTTGAGGCAACTAAGGTCATAAAAACTCCTTTAAGCTATGGTGGGTTAATACTGATTTATAGCCACTGAAAATAAGCATTTTATTTTACTTTGTGACTACAAGAATATAAATGAAATCTCCTTCATTATAGTTTCCAAGGATGTTTTAAAGAAAACTTTTGCAAGAGATCAACAACATTGCACAGATTTTAACAAGAGGGGTCAGAAAGAGATAGACTAATGGGAGAGTATAATGTGGCAAAAAAAATCATGTTGAAGTCTACACTTCAAGCAAAGAGAAACAAAAATTGGGGAATGAGAATTGTAACAAAACATGAAATTGGGGTGTGCAAGTGTAGAACAAGAAGGAAATCTTGGCCAACAAAGCACTAACTTAACCTGCAAACCTCCACCCAACCCTGAGGATTTTCCACTATTCCAATGAAGAAGAATTTCCAATTAATACTAGTCTTACACAGTAGTTATAGCATAATATACTCATAATTACTTCGTGTTTATGTCAGGTCCAGAGATTGCAAATTTGTTGCATCTTCTTATCTATGCCACGTCCCTGTTTATTTGTTCCTGTTGTCTTTTATGGAACTAGTATTTAATCCCTTTAAGAACCACATCAGTTTATCATCACTGATCCTGATATCTGAAAGAGTATTTAGCAATAATAAAAACTCAACAAATATTGATGATTAACCAAATCAGTGTATCATTTGTACTAAATCTGGGATAAAATACAAATTTGGCACCCTAATTTCATTTTGAGCTTCAAAACCAAGGCACTTTCTATGTGTCAAACACTGTAATAGGTGCTTAAAAATATTACATAAACACTCTTAATCACCCATTTCAGTGTCAATAAATGGAGATTGCGGGGTGCAGCCCATCGTGGAGATCTGTTGAAGGCTAAGCCTATGTGCACATATCATGCACTTTATTGCCCTTTAATATTTTTTAATTGAATGGACTTTTTGTACTAAGCGACCAAGACCAGTTATTGTTTGGTGATATAGTGTTTCCCAACTGAGATTAACAAATTGAATGCGTAGTTTTTATCTTTGCAGCTCAGTTTTACAGACCAAGTTAAAATGCCTGTTATCCAATGCAGTCTGGCTAGGGACAATGTTCATACGTTCTGGGTCCTATGGACATCGATCTGTTTAGAATTGTTTCATTACTGCTACAAACACTCACCCATAGCCAGGACTGTCTAATTGCCACTGAGACTTAGTTGGGGCTTTAAAATCTGCCCACATTCCTAACAAGATTGAGAATTCCAACTTTGGAGCTCTAACAAAATTTCTTCTGTTTATTATTTTTGATTATTTGTGTGTCTTTCTGTTTCCACCCAATGAGTACTATATAGGTTATCATGGTACTGGGAATAAACCTTACATCATCCTATCTTCCTAATATCTAACACCATAGTTTGCATAGAGGGAGCTTAGTGAAGGACTGCTATTTTTGCAGCTAGGTCTTGCAAAGCCGCTCCCTTGCCCTTATGTTGGGGCTGTTACACCATCAGTTCATGAATAATTGTTAGCAGGAGCCTTGCCTTCTTACACAAGAATATAGTGTTGAGTTCAGAGTGGTTGACAGAATTGCACAGAGTAAATAGTTACAGGATTTAACTCAAGCATCTCTGCTTAACATTATTTCTCTGTTCAGCTTTCGCAGCCATTACTTTCCTCTCATGTAGTGACGAGATTTTCTATAGGTTGACAGCATTATCATGTGCCAAGAAAAGATGGAGTCAGAATAATTAGATAGGCTTATTCAGCCATAAATATGTGCAATGATATCACCATAATCATGGTATTATCCAATATTATTGCCCTTATTTTCAACCATTTGTATTTATATTTTTAATCTGTTCTCCATTACCATGTTTAGTGAGACTGTTGTTTCATCTTTGCTAGTTTAAAAAGCCCCAGAAGTTATAAATTAGCAAAGTGGGATATTTCTCTTCATGGGAATACTTTTCTCCAGTTAAACCAATATCCTTAAAAATAAAAGCTTTTCACATAGGCATCTGCCCAAGATAAGATGATAGACTTTTCAAGATAGGATTTTCTTTTAACAAATACCAGTGTTTTATCAGGATTTCAAAACCACAGTGACCCATCAGCTGCTGTAAATGCCATCCCTGCTGACTTCAAAGACTGGCATAAACCTGCACAGGAGAAAGCCCACTGCAGCCCCCCACCTTGCAGAGTCCCAGACTCTCTTAGGAAAAACCCTTTCTTTAATGAAGCTCTAATTTTTAAGTTAGGGTTATAACACAGTATTGTGCCACAGTTACCTGTGATGCGCATGCATGCCAAGTTGTTGTAACAAGACATAAAATACTAAAATCTAAGGAGAATTATTTCTTTTTTATCTGATAACTATAAAGGCAGGAGATGGTGGCCATTACCTTGCATTAGTCCAACACAGAGAAACAGCCTGCAGAAGGGACAGTTTTGCACTGTTACTAAGGTCAGAGCAGACATGAGTTAGGCTTGGAGTCATCTTCATAGACACTTGTTCAAGGAGGATTCCTGAAGTAACAATGGGTCTGTAATAGAGTCTGTTTGAAAACACTGCCAGATGCCTAGGCACGGAACATTGAAGTTTTAAGTAGCCAGCTGGTAGTGTCCTGGAAATTGTAGCTAGAGATTCCCAGCAGGATAGTCTACTTATACCCAGAGCCTGTTCAATCAATGAAAAGGTGTTGGTGAATAAATATCTACCTGTATAAAAATATAAAGTCAATTTGCATTAGTTCTTTCTGGTAAAGAGGAAAGCATAGTGTTACATACAACCTATTACCTTTATCTTCACCACAGCTGTTAGCGAGTATCACCAACATTTGTGAGGATAATAAATTACATTGCTTCTCTACATCTAATAGAAATTGCATCCAAGTCAAATTTATTCAAGATGTGTACGGTGTTTAGGGAGAACCAGCGTCTTACTGCCTCAGTGGTCTGCCCTGCTACTTGAAGGAGAGATCCCTTGAGGTTCCTAAAGGCTTTGTTACTCATGATCACTGTCCAGCTCTGACAGTGTGACAGCAGGAGAGCCCCTCCTTACAAATGTTGCTCTTTCTTCGCTATCCACTGCTCCTTTCTCTGGGAATTCCTTCTGTCAGTGGTTCTGGGAAGCTTATCATATTTACAGATCAACTTTTCTGGTTTCCTTTCTTTTTCAAATTCAGACATATTTTAGTCGTTTCTGATAATAAAAAGAATATATATTCCTTAAAGATCTTTAATTAAATGCAGGAAAGTACAACTTAAAATATCTTACAACTCCACTAACAACTCCGCTACCACAACTCCACTATTCTTATAGGTTGATTGATAAACAATAAAACTGTCAATGTTTGACTATTCTGACCTATATATACCTAGAATATTATTAAAGCAATTTCATATGTTTTAATTTTTATGCTTAGATGCACACAAAGTTTTGAGTACATACAATATACATATTATATACATTATAATAATGTTCAATAGAACAGCGTTAGAATTTACACATTATACATATACTATGCCTTAGTTGGCATTGTAAAGTATTTTGTTTAAAGTTTCATACATGCACACACATGAATCTCTCTGTAGGATTTATATATTTAATAATCAATGTAAAAGAACTTGCAATCTATGCCAGAAAGTCAGGAACTGCTAGAGTTTGAAGGAAGCTTAGAGATTCCACCCCAAATTTTCAAATTTGAGTTTTACTAGTCATCGCTTTATGTTTAAGTTTTAAAATATATGTATAAGTTCACATACATATTCAAGAGCAATGATCTTTAGCACACTGTGTTTAAGAAAAACCCATTTAATCTAAAGCATTAAACACGGTACTTTCAAATCCCACCTTTGAAACACAAAATCAGTAATATTTTAGGTATCTTTAATTTGCAGCTGACAAAATAAACAAGGTTTTGTAGGATTTCAGTACAAAGATCTCATTTCCATTTCCAATTTTGTGTGCTTAAGGTATTTTTTTCTTAAAACTACATGTATACAGTTGCAGGTATGAATGGGTTTCAAGTAAATGCCAATCACCTGAGTTTCCTTCGTGGCATTATGAAATAAAAGAGTGTTCTTGTGCATTCTCGAGTGTACTTATGTAGGATGCCCTCCCCCCGAAATCTACCTTTTCAATACTAGCTCTGCTACTAAATTCTATATTTTTAAGCAGGTATCTTAAACTTATTGGCTCATTGTACATTCTTAGTATAATATTAAATTGGCTCAAGAGGTTTCTAAAGATAATTTTGGCTTAACAAATATTTGGACTTTGAGTTAAACATGTTTGAATTAATTTGTTTATACCTTGAGGGTCATTTGAAAGCCATGAAATAATATGGGTCCAGTGGTTAAAATAAGGTCTCTGCATCATAAGGGCTATGAAATGGAAACTGCTATTTTAATTCTACATAATACATTTCTCAGGAAAAACACTCTAAGTCCAAATTAAAGTAATGTGGCCAATAACAAAGGAGTTAAAGCTCTGTTAAAATTGCTCGTTCCACAGTCTGCAGCCAATTGATGCCTCTGTTTCACCTCCCTGAAATACTACTCTACAGAAACTTTGTTCATCTTCAACTCACACTAGCTTACTTTCCTCTTTGAGTTTCCTCTTTGACCCTTTGACCACTTTGATTTCATAATCTTGAGGCATTTACATGCTTGAATTTGGTTTGCATACAGAGGCTGCCAAAGCATCAGAGCCACCTCGGTCTATGGCATCTTTGTTTAATTAATTTAACACCAGGTATTTAATAGAAAAAGTAAATTCAATCATAAAAGAATAATTTACTTTGAGTCAAGAAGGAAGATACATAGGTTTTTTGTTTGTTTGTTTGTTTGTTTTCTTGTTACAAACAAGTAACTGAGTTACTTTTTTTGTGCTTTGGATCCTGTCCTCACTCCTGAAGGACTTACTTCCTGAATTCATGTTCCTGAACCATCCATTCATTACTCCTTCTCTACCAGATAATTCCCATTGACATACAGACACAAGCCTTCATACGAGCCATAGGAAAACACAGTATAACAAAACACTGACCTCCCTTTTACTCTGTGCCCACTCACACCCACCATCCTGGTACTTCCCTAAGTCTTCACATTTTGTCATTAATTTACACTAGCTTACAGGGTTTTAAGTGCTCCAGAGCTCAGCTCCTCCAGCTCTTCTCTCTGTCCACACTCCTCGAAGAGCATCTCAGCCTGTTCCAGGGCTTTAAATACCAACTATGTATTAATGACCCTCAAATTTCCAACTCTATGCTGGCTGTCTTACACTGAGTGCTAGACTCACATTTAACTATCTCCTTACTTCTGTTTGGATTCTTACCAGGCATCTAATTGTTAATGTGACCGAATCACTCATTCTCATTCCCACTCCCTGTGAAGGCTTTTAATTCCAACAAATGGCACCACACACAGTAATACAGAGTCACACTTGACTGCTAAATCTTTCCTTTAAGTCGCAACTTCTAGATTCTTGTTAAGCCCAATTATCATCTCCAAAATACAACCTGAGTCCAAATACTTCTCACTGTATCCACTGTTATCATCTTAGTGCAAACCATTTACTTTCTCTCATCTTCCAGATGATTCTGATTACCCAGTGGGCTGTATTCTATACTCCAGCTGGACAAGTGATAGTTCTGAAACACATATTAGATGTCTTTTTATAATTTTCCATTTTTAAATATCAAAAAACAGAATTTATTCCTGTCTCCAAACTGTAATTGTTATCCTTGAAGCATTCTTCTTCTGTCTTCCTCCTCAGATAACTAAAGGAATACGAATAAGTTAATTAAATGTCCATCTAAAGGTGGACTGATCCGACAATTTGTAGCACTTCTACATTATAAATCAAATGCCCTAACTCCAACTTTATTCTATTACTTCCGCTTTAAACCAGCCATCTTTTAGTCCACAGTTGAAAGTTCTAGAATCCAGGAAGGCAAACCCGACCTCCTCAGACTGTGTTTTCTTTAGAATTCATGTGCAGTCTTACCTCTGTTTGTTTTAAAGGGTCTTCTGCTGAGTATTTTGTGTTTGACTTTGATATCTCTGACTCTTGTTGGGAAATTAAGCCTCAGGAAGAAACAAAGTCATTCTCATCCAAACCTCCAGTTTCGTTTTCATGAAATGCTCTTGCAAAGTTGCTCTATTCCAGATGAATAGCAGCTATTATTATTTTTCTTTAAAATGGCTTAGCAACTCCTGTAGTTTGCAGAATTTAAAAGCAATGGCTCTTGTTCAAAGTGCAGCATCTCAATTAGATACTTAACTGCTTGTAACAATTCAGCTGCCGAAGTGCTCCCAGTCCTAATGACTGTAACAGGAAAACAGCTTGGCGTCTCCAACACAGGACATAGGCATTAATTGTGACGACTGGGTGCACCTTAATGTATTGACACTCTTCTTAGAGTGATTTATGGAGTATTAATTGCACATTTGTGGGCTGCTAATTTCTATTTGAAAGGATGCCCTATTACAGTTCAATGGCATGTTTATAATCTCATTTATTCTGTGGCAGTGATTATATTCTGCCTTCAAAACTCTTCTGTTGGTTCAATATTTCCTCTTATTGATTCACACCTTTTAGAAAGGAAACCTAAGAATACCTTGAAGAACTGAATGAAGTTGACTTTTTGGATTGGACCTCTTCAGATGGTTGAGATTTATAATTCTTTAAGTAAAAATTTAAAAATCATCACATTTAGGTTTCAGGTTTTCTCAAGAAATTGTAAGTCACACTGTATTGAATAATGTTACTTTACTTTAGACAAATGATAAGTGGTATTGGATGTTTTTTACTTCCCCATTGCTGGATGCTTTTAGAGAGAAAACAACATTGATGGCAAAATATTTAAAGCATTAAAATGGATTCTGTTCTGTAAAACTGCTTACGGCTTCACCATGAATGATTGTACGCCAGAAGATGTAGGGAAAAAGGGAGACAGAGCAGAGAATACTGAGTAGAATGAAACTAAAGTTAGGCTATGAGGTTGAAAGCAGTGTTACAAGGCTTAGGAAAAGAACCAAGCCCATGGCTTTAATACACTTCTACATAATGTTCATCTGTTGCTGTCAAGTAAAATTAATCCTTTCCTAAGTACAAGTGAAAATCAGAGAAACAGATTTAAAAACTGGATAAAAATGCCACATCAAATGATGCCCAAATCATCTCAATAGTTTCCTAGAAGCATCCTTGATCTCATCTTGTACCAAAGAATGAAGTTTAACATTAGTAACTTAGAATGCCTTGGGAAGATTCATTCAGGAAAGAAAAAAATAAATTTTTTTCTAGGAGATTTGAATTTATACTGTAGAAGAGATCCATGATGGGAAAAAGATCTAAACCAATGTACATATTGCGATTGAGCTTGGGAGGAAACGTAGGAAGCAGGAAAGAAACCAAAACAGGAGAATATGGTGCCGTGGACCCAGATTCTTCATTCATTCACCACAACACCTTGTTTCTTTAGCTCTCACTTCATGCAACTGACAGTGTTATTGCCTCTGCGTGGGAATGAAGAGGATTATGACAGTGACTTCTTTCCCTAATCCAAGCTCCTGAGAGACATCCACTGAAAAGATAATCAAAGTTCTTATTACCAAGGTTTTCCTTCAAAGGATTATCAGCATTATTCAAGTCATTTGTTCACATGCAAGAACACTTTATCTATATTCAGTTACACTGGTTTGCTGGATTCATTTCTGCTTCAGTCTCTAAAATGTCAGAAGTTAAGGATCCAGTATAATTCATCTGCATGGTACCCAGCACAATGCCAGATACACAGGTCCTTCTTAACATTAATCCAAGGTAATAACAGCTTCTTTAGAAAGCCAACAGAAACTCCACATAAGGCAAAATTCATGTCCTAAAGGGAGAATGAGCTTTCCTCTTTTACAATGTGTGAGGGCCTGTGTGGTGTAAATTGTAAGCTCCCATGTAAATTGGAAATATGCTTTGTTTATTGGCTTCCAAGAGGATGCCAGATGTGGGGGCTGAGGCGTTTCGAGCTTTCCTTTTGGGACTGGCGCATTGTAGCATCTGTGAACATTAATGACTTGTCTTTACATAACACTTTTACTTCTAAAATGTTTTCGTAATTATCATTGCCACATCATTCATTAGGCCTGAGAAAGACACTGAACAAGGAATAAAGAAGTTCTTAAATATATCCCCTATTTTACCCTTCCTAGGTCAACTACTGCTTATAGTTAATATTTATTTAGGACCTACTAAGTGCCAGGTACTGGGCTAAGACATCCCATGAATTATTAACTCACACAATAATCCCCAAGAGAACAAGCAGTATAGCCCTCCCTGCAATTCGAGAGCCTAACACAATGTTTACAACAACAGGAAATCAATATTTAAGACATTAATAAATATTTTTCTTTATTCTTTGGTTTAATTCATATTACAAATGAAAATTTGAGGTTTAGAGAAGTTAAATAAGTTAAATAATTTACTCATCTACTTAGCTAGTAAGCAGATTAGCCAGTAATTGAATTTGTGTTTATTGATTTCCATGAATTGTTTTCTAACCATAAAATTTTACCTAAAGTTTATGAAATTTGGTGACTAGCACCTATATAAATCAATACATCCTTAGACCATTCTCTGCGTCGTGTATCCCACGTCCAAGTCCCTTAACAAAGCAAGATCAGAAGCCTATGTCAAAGGTCACATCATACAAATTTCATAAAACCTCATTGATAACCTGGAGATTAAGAGAAAACTGATATAAAAATGGATGTTTGGAATTAAAAAGTTTTAAATAATTGATAAAAAGGTCATTTTATTTCTTCTGTATGTAAAATAACACCCAGTGCTTTCTGAGAAGCCTTTATTTTGCTGGCTCAGATGCAAAGACTAGACTCTTTTGTGTTTAGCAGTATTTTGGGATCACAGACAGATTAATGGCGAGTGGCTGGATATCCCACTGGTGCTAGTCTGTAAGGAGCAAAGAAATAGCACAGATGTAAATCACAAACATAAATCCAGTCAACTTAAGTGCTCGCTTGCAATCCCTTCTAATTGATGAAACATTAGTTCTACTTCAACTGTTTAAATATAACCCTTTAATACATATCTATTTAAATACCAAAGCCAACTGATCCGTTTGGAGGAGATATTTGGTGGTCCTACACTATCAGTACAGGACAGATCGAAAACCTCAACCCCGAGGTAGTCAGTCGACAGCGTCCTGAAGCTGATTGAGCAGTTGGCATTCTGAGCAAATAAAGTACACCATAGTACTGACTGCTGGGAATAAGTGATACAATTCATTATCCGTATTCAAAAGTCTTAAGCATAAGTAAGCTCTTGTTTTCAAAAGATCTCATTTAACAAACCAATATTTCTCATGTGCTACATGTATGGTTTTGTATGCTAGGTACCTGGTGAGGAACCAATACAATACATCCTACCAGAGAATCATTTTCACCTCACTGAATGCATGTTGAAACAACATGTAAGAATCATTCATAGGGAAGACGGTTAAGTTATTTCCCTTTCAAGGTCATCCACATTTCTTAATCTAGCCCTAGTTCACGTTGGGACAATTAATATTTTCAATCACTCAGAACATGGGGAGTTCTTGAAGAATGACCCACGGAGACGTGCATTAGTTTCTTATTTATGCTGTAACAAATTACCACAAACTCAGTGGCTTAAAACAACACCAATTTACTCTCTTATGGTTCCGGAAGTCAGAAGTCCAAAGCGGAGTCACTGGTTTAAAGTAGGAGTGTCAGCAGGGCTGGCTCCTTTTGGAAGCTTTACTGGGAAAATCCATTTCCTTATCTTTCCCAGCTGTTAGAGGATGTGCTCTTGCTCAGTGTGTGGCTTCTTCCCCTCGTCACACTAGTGTCTCGCCTCTGTCATCATATCTGTGACTTCTAACTAATCCTCCTGCTTCCCTCTTATCAGGATCCATGTGCTTTTGGGTGGGCTCCATCTGGATAATCCAAGGTGACTCCCTGTCCTGAGATCTTGAGTAATATCTACAAACTCCCCTTTGTCATAGAAGGGGGACTTCTATGTCATTCACCGTTTCCAAGGATCAGGACATCAGCATTTTTTATCGTTATTTAGTCTGTCACAAGTGTATTTCTAAGGAGGCTGCCAATTATGGGATGGGAGGAAGAAGGAAGAGAATGAAGATACTAAGAATGAGTATAGTCCTTAAGAATGTAGGAGAAGTGGGATTATTAAAGCAGAAGGCTTTGTGAAGGAAAGGGGGTGATACAGAGACATATTTCAAGATGAGTAACACAATTTGGTGAAGCTGGGGGCAACCAGGACGAGGGTATTTATGCACCAGGCAGCAGTATACAGGATGTACTGAGGCCCAGGCCAACTGCAAATGAGCAATGAGAGTTCAATTGTGTTCCTGGAGGAGAAAAGGATGATGTGTTTTTCATGAGAGCTATAGCACATTTCGAAGGCTCCAGGGTATTTATTTAGTAAAAATGCCATTCCCATTGATATTGGGAGAAAACATAACTGCCATTGTTATTGTTGTTTTCCATGGGTCCCAGGAGAGTTGGATCATACTGCTGGATATAACTATATGTTTAACCTTAGTGGCTGGCTTGTGCCTATCAAATGAAATAATATGTGACATTATAAATAACACCTGGCATATGGTGAGTGTCTGTCATATTTGATCAACTACTTGTGTCTCCCCAAAATTGTGTGTTGAGGTCCTAACCCACAATGTGATGATATTTGGAGGAAGGTGATAGGTTTAGATGAGATCATGAGGGTGGGGCTTCCAAAACAGGCTTGGTGTTCTTTAGGAAGTGACAGGGAGACCAGAGCTTTCTCTTCCCCACAGGAGAACACAGCCATTTGCGAGCTAAGAAGAGAGTTATCAGGAAAAACCAAATTTGCCAGCGCTCTGATCTTAGATTTTCCAGCCTCTAGAAACTATGAGAAGTGAATTTCTATTGTTAAGCTACCTCATCTATCGTATATTTTATTACAGTCTGAGCTGACCAGAACTATGTTCAATAAGTGGGCATGTCTCTATAAACCAGAGACCACAGAGTGCTTTATCTGGCTGTGGCTTGGCCTTTCTATTCTCCAGGCTATTGGACAACTTCAAAAGTCATCAGAAATGCTCCAATATCTAAAATGTCATTCTCTACCCAAAACATGGCCAAGGATCTCCCCTAAAAGCTCCCCTAAAGACTAGTTCTTTTTTAGGCTTTATAGTCCTGTGTTTCCCAGAGAAGTTTTCAACTCCACTCCTAGAGGCCCTCCCTTACCAAGGAAAGGAGACGAGACAATTCCAGCATGTATTTCTTCTGCCTCTGAGGTGGGATACTTAATTATTCTACTTTATTGGCTCTTTAGCTCATTCTTTCCGTGAAGGTTGAAACAAGCTGGGAAAGGACCTTGGAACAAACAGGGTAAGAGTCCTACCAGCAAAGTGTAAGAAATATATGAAAACTATTGCTATGTCTCACTCCCCTGTGGCCTGGCATAGTGAAGAAAATATGGGCACTAGACTATGAGAAACCTGGAAGTAAACCCTGGTCCAGGCGATAAGAGCTCTGGGTAGATTGTAGACCTTTTTCCTGTACCTTCACCTTCCTCAGCTATGAAATAGGAACAAAAACTGTATTTGCTGAAGGTTTCTGAGAGTGAAAGAGATAGTATGGTGAAAACAGTCTAATGATGCTTAGATGTAACAGGCTTTGAATAGAAAGTTTAAGCTACTTTATCTTTTCCAGACTTACTTCCTTTCATCACCAACTTTATGTGAGACCCAGATATCCCTGGGTGGATGTTCATGCTAGAATCTACCCACGAATGGGGTGGCTGGGCACAGGCTTCTATTGGATGCTGAGAAGGGATGATTGTAATATATGAATCTTCTACAAACCACATTAAATTGGTTGTCCTTTACCAAAAGTCAACAGAAAACAGTGAGTTTTAAGTATGGAATTTACATGATCAGATGGACACTTAGAAATTTGACCTGGAATTTTTGTGGAAGCTCAATAGGAGGAAGTAGGACGGCAGATGGGGAGACCAGCAGGCCACTGGTTTAATAATGGAGACTGGGACGATGGTGTTCTGAACAAGAATATTGCCAGGGGGAATTAGGAGAAGACACACATTCAGAGATATTTAGAACATAAAAATATTGCTAAGTAAATATTTGAGTGGTTTTAGAGAGATTAATGAATGGTGATGGCCAGTCTTGTGCCTTGGGTAATTCTGCAGTTACTGGTCATATGGACTGACATAGGAAGTGTAGTAGGAATAGAAGTAGGTAAGAAAAGGAATGAGCGAGATTTTAAAAGACCTGAGCATTTGGAGTTTGAGGTGTGTATGTGGTATCCACGTGGGCAGGTTTATCCACAAGTAAGAGGACACACTGGATCCATTTGTTACATAGGAAGTCAATCTTAATGGGACCAAAGGTGATTGGTTTCCAGGGGACGCTGTGATCAGACCTCTAGCTCACAACAGGCCTTCCACCAGCCCTTCATGTCTGAAGAAAGAGAAGGATCAACACATAGACCAAAAGATTTTCTTAGATTTATTCTTTAAGAAAAAGAGAAAGGGTATGTTGAACCCTTAAACGAATAGTATTACCCCACTGGTGTGGAGTGTGATGACACGGAGCTCCTGTTTCCCTTGGCCAGGTAGGTTCTGCCCCTGTCGGACGGAACAGGACAGTGACGAACGCTGGCACCACAGAGCGCGGCTGCTTCGCTGCGTACCGTGATTTCTCATCATTTTTAACAGGTAGCCTTGCACAGTTACAGCGGCTCTCTCAAAAAATAAGACTTGTTTCATGCAAGTAAAGGTCTCAGACTCCTTCACAAAGCTCAGTAACTTTGTGTGAATGTAAATGCTCCTCCTGAGGTTCCGTAATTGTTCCCACCCAAGGCTATCAATCTTCATTGGACTTCTACTGCTATTCTCTTCTTAAAACATCATGGCCCCTGCACATTCACTGGGGTTCTCAAGACCCTTCAGTGTCAGGTTTAAAAGTTTCCACCAAGTGATTCTTCCACAACTATGATGATAAAGTTCAATAATGTGGTTTTCCTTAGCCATTGGGAGAAAAATGCATTTTTCTTTGCAAATGGGGATTTCTTTGTTACCATTTTCTACTCTGAAATGTTAAAATAAATCTATCACTGTTTTTCTTTTTCTTTCTCTTACTCATATTCCCTTTTCATAGAGTGAGACATATAGAAATATGAATAATATTGTAATCCCTTCTGGAACCAGAAGAGAAACATGGTTTCTATTAGAGTTCATTGCATTTTTATTCCTTTCTTTTAAAAATAAAAAGTTAAACAAAGTAACCCCTGGAGGCTCCATCCTCTCTATTTATAATTGGAGGCAACCTGAGTTGGAGGACAAGCTTTTCCTGACATCATGTTTCTTTCTGATTTAGTCTCTGTTTTGCTTCCCTGAGAATATGCGCATGCTGTTTGCTTTAGTGTTGGAAAAGAGTCACTGTGTGTGTGTGAGCACGGGTGTGTGTTTTAGCCGCCATAGGTATCTCTAAAAAGTCATAATGTCTGCTGTAAACGCTGAGTACGTTCCATGGTGGTGTGAAGGGGGTAATAGTAATTGTGTAGGATGTACCGATGAGCCTCCTTTTTAAGGTCTTATAATTTCACATGATATTAATCAAAGCGATTAAGCCTTTCTCTGATAAATATACACCAGCTTATTACTGTATTCATTCATTTATTGATTCATCTATCAATATAATTGCTTTTCTGTTCACATATTTATTCTAACACGTGTAAACTTTTTCCCTTTTCAACTATAATTAACACTACTAATAATTGAGAGATCACTTTTGTAGACTATTTTCTGCCACTGATCTGTAATGAGGCAGTGCCATTTTTGTAATGGCACAAAAAAGAAGAAGAAAAGGATTTGCTATTTCTTTCCTCCAGGTATCCAGTGGTTTTAACTAATCCATGTATATGTAATTCTTAGAGTTGTCCTGACAATAGAATTCACACTTAAAACAATCTCAGGAATATAAGGGATCAGATGGTGGGTGGGTATCATTTTTTATATTCACAGTAGCCCAGAAGGGGCATTAGGGGTATAAACATATTCCTTTATTTCCCAAATATCAACACTAAGTGGGTGCTGTATTATTCATGTTTCTGATCACAAAGTGAGACTTGGAGAATTTGAGTGACTTGTCTGTAATAGATCAGTTAGTACATGAGGGATTTATAACTCAGACCCATATCTGTCTATATTCAAAGCCCTGAGTATCCTGCTGACCCCACAACACACAAGTGGAAGAATTGCTGCAATTTAAAAAGTGCCATGCTGTTTGACCTGCCTGTGCAACAGCTCTCTGGGTCCCCTGCCGGGTCTGGAGGTGGTGACGTTGCTGATGGATCAGTAGCATCACGGGAGACTATTATTTGGAATGATCTCGCTGTGCTGCCCATTGGGGCCACTGCAGAGTCACTGCATCCATAGGCTATATTTGAAGGCAAGGATGTTCTCCCCTTCACCTGAGCAGGAGGGCACTGAAGATTACCTGTCCTGTTAAACCCATCCTGTGGCAGGTTCGTCTAAATTCTTTCTTACTTGACTCTTGTCTCTACTGGAAAGGCACAAGAAAGGCAGAGATGATGTTCAGCAGGGTACCCACTGTGCACCTAAAGCCTAGAGAAGTAGCTGGAACCATGATTATTATTAACTGAATATCCATCATTTTCAGCAGCTGGCTCCTTTTCTCCCTCCTTCTTAATATGTTGGACCCCAGGGTACAAACACCACACTGCCTACCCACAATTGCTTTGTTTACAATCCATTTTTCTCATTAGGTTGTAAATTATCTGAGAGCAGAGATGGTGTCTTACTCATTCTTTATCTGAAGTATCCAGCGGTGCCAGTAATAAATATTTGCTTTCAATAAATATTTGTAGAATGAATTTTAAAATGGATAAATTATTTCAATTCAGCCAAGAGTTTCGAGCACCTTTAATTTTCCGCTCATTCTGATAGACACTAGAGAAAGCCTTAGTTTTCAAGGAGTTTGTAATTGAGTTTCTAATCTAGTATAGCATTATGTGCTGGTTACTAGGGTGCTGTCTCTCAGCTCCAAACCGGCTCTTCTATTTGCTGCTGTGTGATGTTGGGGATAGGACTTTACAGAATAAAATTATTTTTGTTACCTGGTTTTCTGATTTGCTCTGCCCCAAGGAGTTATTAGAAAGTGCGGAAGGCAGGAAGAAGATAAAAAAAATAGAAGTTCCTTCTTTTGTCTTTTTTTTTTGTCATTCCTGGCAGTATTGTCCCCTCAAAGCAGTTCACATAGCTTAGTACTTGGCTCCAGCCTCCAATTTCTTCCAGCACACAGGACGGTGGCAGGCTCATCATGTCCCATCACACATGGCAGTAGCAAAATTGGATCCTGTTTCTCAAAAGCCTGTGCTGTACTTCACTGGGACCCTCCTCTGAGCTTCTAAATTCTATTCACTTCTATTCCCATCCAATAAATAGATTTTTAGATGGTTCTTGAAAGGAGATGCAGCCATAGTTGATTTCAGTAAAGGGAAAAGAAGCAGAATAGGGCTTCATTCATTTGTGTTTAAGAAGCTATTATTTTATCTGTGTGCCTGTGCCAAGAACCAGAAACATGAAGAATGGGATATGGTAATAGCTTTCAAGGAACTCTCATTCTGGGAGAATATTCAGATGTGAAAAGGTAACTTAGAAAGTACCCACATGGTGTACTGGTGACAACCACAGTGAAACAAAATGGCATATTTTACCAAGAAAATCCATACAATCCCCCAATTTCTCCAAATTTATTTTATGGTACTTCTAATACAAACTTTTCTTTTCAAATAATGGGCATGAGCATGACAAAGTTGCCACTGTCCCTGTTTATAATGTCTTCTCTATTAAAGATTAAAAATCTCTTTCTAAATATTTTGTCCCAGGCTAAAGTTTAGTGATTTAGCATGTAATATTTCTAGAGATTACTTTGTGCACTACATAAACACTCATAATTAGACATGGGAAAGGATTTTGTTAATGCATTTCTTCTGCTCTGCCCAGCACTCTTCCCACCAGCGACAATTAGAAATAGACCTCACTCTGTTGCTTTCTGACACCAGGGAGATCATTTCCCACTGTTTTGCTAAAGTATTTTGTTCTCTCCTGCGACCTCCATGTCGAGAGGCACAATTCTTCATGTTGCAGCATACCCTGGAGACTTGACCCAAGCTCAGAGTCCTTCGGGGGTCAATGAGATCTCTATGCTCAACTGAGCAATGCCCGCCTGGCCTGGACAAGGATGAAAAATGGGTATAAAATATGGAACCATTTTTAATGTTCTAATTTTTAGACAAGTTATTAGTAAAGAAAATAGTCTAGCAGGAATTGATGTTACATTTAACAGATTTTGATTCTATACACTTGGTTACTTTTTGATATTTGAGTGAAACTGGATTAGTGAAATCCAGCAAGAACTTTTTATCTTATTCTATTTTATGTTTTTAAGATTTTATTTATTTATTTTTAGACAGAGAAGAAGAGAGGGAAAGAAACTCAATGTGTGGTTGCCTCTCGCACGCCCCCTACTGGGGATCTGGCCTGCAACGCAGGCCTGCGCCCTGACTGGGACTATAACTGGTGACCCTTTGGTTCACAGGCCAGCACTCAATCTCCTGAACCACACAAGCCAGGGCTTTTTATCTTATTTTAAGCAGCAACTTCCATATAGAAATTTATCTTCTAAGATTTCATAATTTTGTCAAATATTAAGATTAATTTCCAAAAGTTTTTTTTGGGAGATTCTTGAATATGTTTAAATATTATTTTGTAAATGCATTTCAACTGGATTCATGTGTTATAGATAGAAACTGTGATGGTCACTTATTTTAAAAATATGTATTCAATTAAAATATCATTTACTCTTAAGTGCTTTATGGAGATTTTGCTGCAAATTCCTTATTACAAGTATGGATATATATGCAGAGCAGTCTATGGAAACACATTGGAGAGTATGGAAAACTTCAAATACAACAAGGAGCATCTCCACTGAGGAATAAACTATCTACCTACTGTTCTCATTCAGGCCAAAGCATTTAATCAACAAACAAGCTCTTTCTGAGAAGATTGTATGTTTCAGGTGCTGGTAAAACGTTGCCAGTAACAAAGCTAAATATGTATGGCTCATGATGTAGAGAAAGCCAGCTGGGGGGGATACAGAAATGGTGGCCCAACGTGCTGAAGGTTACCAGACATGGTATGACAGACTTCAGTATGCTCACAGGTTTGTTACCATGGATACCAAAGTGTATATAAAATGTTTGCCATACACACGGCACCGTGTAGGCATTGGGGACACGTGTAGAACAAGACACATGGATCTTTCATGTGGAGGACAGACAGACTTGGGGAACAGAGACCTTCCACAATGAATTCTAGAACTATCCATGTATTTTAAAATAAACTTCCTTTTCAGAATGGTTTCAAATTTACCAAAAAATTATCTAGGTAGTACAGAACATTCCTATGGACTCAGCCAGTTTCCCTTACTTTTAGACTTTTATATTAGTATACACTTGTTATAATAAATAAGATAATATTGATACATTTTTATTATATAAAATTATTTTATTTCTTTTTTGATAATTACTATTAAAATTAATACAGTTAATAAGGTGCTTTAAGAAAGGAGAGGAGATCCTTACTTCATATTAGAAAATTGAAGACAAGTCGTCATTGACTTGGAATTTATGCTAAGCTCTAAGGGATGTGTAAGGATTGGCTAGAAAAGGTGAGGGGGATCCGATCATTCCAGAAACAGCGTGTGCAAGGCATCTGGAGTAAGAAACAGAACACACCATTCATGAAGTGGAAAGAAAGCTGTTGTGATGTGAAGACAGAGAGCAGGTGGGGAAGCAGCGTGCAATGATGATACGGACATCAAGGCTGGGCCCCCCAGGGCCTGGAAAAGACAGGTTAAGGATCTTCGTCTTCATTCTATAAGTGTTGAAACTTTTTGAAGAGTTTAAAATACCAGGCGACCTAACTGGATCGCTATTTTTAAGAGGACTCTCTAAAAGAGCTGCAGTTAACAAGTGGGTAGGTTTCTCTGAACTCTGGCGTCCTCTTCAAACATGTTAAGTTGGTTCCTGTAAAGTGTGGGATGGCTGGTCATGGCTTAACCACTCCAAAGGTGGCGTGGTTTCCAATGTACGGATATCTGAAGATCAACAGGGAACCGGACTTATAGAGTGTGCATGCCAGTTCCAAAGCTCTCTCCAAACAGCTAACATTTTGAAACAGTGAATTGTTCTACATCAAGCGTTGCAAATACAGTATGAGTAGTAAAAAAGTCATGAAGCTCTATGAAAATTACACTCCTCCAAGACCTCAACCAGCTACATCAAAAGAGGACTTGAAGTGGTTAAACATTAATTTCCCTGAGCTTCCTAAAAGCTTGCTATTGTAGATCATTTAATAGTGCTGCAAGGCCCATGTCACAGGGGTGCCAAGTAGAGAATCTGCTTTTAGCTCAGACCTCACACAAGGAAGTAATTCTTCCCGATTTGAAAAGATTACAATGTGCTTCTTACTCTACCACTGTGCAGTGCTCATGAAAGAGGAAAGTCACTGAGAGAGAGCATACAAACACCCAATAATTCAGTGAGAAGAGCAAGTGTCACCAGAACTAAGAGCTTTTAGTAATCAGTATAAGTGCTGAGGCAAGAACCAGTGTGTAAATACAAGATGCCATGGGAATTGCAGAAGATGAAGTGAAGGGCCTAGAAAAAGAAGAGCCCAGGCTAAAAACAGATCAAAATGTTTGCATAAGTATTAGGAACAAGCAGAAGTTAATGCCTGAATCCCACGGCATGGAACCTAGCTGTGCTTTACGTTAAAAGGTCGAACATAGACACTGCACTTCGAACTGGGAATCAGTCATTCTCACGCCACACACGTCCTGTTGCAGCCCCACCTGGGAAGCACTCAGGTGCTGACGCATACACACTTCCATCTCTCCTTCCACACTGGGCCCCAGCTTTCTGGTGCCTACAGTAGGAATCTGAGCGTACTCAATCAATGACAAAGTGATACATGTTGAATTTTTTTAAATAATAGTACATACAAAAGGTAGAATTTGGAAAAATATACAAATATATTATAAAGTTAATATTACTTATAATCTCTCCATCTGTACAAAGATAACCATTAACAGCTAGAAATTAAAGTGGTATCATTATCCTATCATATAATCTGTCTATCCATTGCATTCTCTCTCTCCATATATACATGTATATCGGTATATATATGGGTATATATATACCGATATATATGGATGCCCTACACACACCACACACACAGCATATGCAGAAAGAACACAATGTAACACAAAATTGAACTCAGACAACATATGTTGTTTTGCAACCTTCTTCATCCTAATGCCTCTCTGTCTCTCAATTTTTTAAAAATAGAAACATATTTAGTTGGAAGACAATTTAATCCTTCACGTATCTAGATCACCTGTTCCCAATGAAGGGTCTCTGAAGTAGCACATTTTAGGGGGGATTTTATGCATAACTTAACAGTTACCAATGATTTTAAGTTTAATACAAATCTATCTACACATATTAATATATTATATTTGGGAAAGCATGAGATAAAAACACTAGTTAGGAAAGCATGCATCAGTACTCGCTGTAGACTAAACTATGCCACCAGTAACTAATTATTGAAAAGAAAGAAGAGAAGCAATTAAAAATGTGCAAGTCCAAACAACCCTGACCTTTCTGGAAAACTCTCTGTACTCAAGCCCAGAGGGAAGATTTACAGCATTTTCCATCTTTATTGTGGCAGTCAGACTTTTTAGCAAAGAAGGTTATTGTCTCCAAGAAAACCGTTTTAAATTATTAATTTTGAATCTTAATAATGTTTAATAATACACTTTAGTGATTATCAATCAGTAGTTCTTATTTACTTATAAAATAGTAAATAGTCTTTGGAATTGAGTGTCCTAGACCAATAAAACAGCATAAAAGACTAACATGTTTGGATTCGTGTTACTATCTACTGGAAGGAATTTCATGATCTAACAATAGGCCAAAGATTGTACATGGGAAAAATTGTACATTAAGAAAAATCTTAACTCATAACTGAAAATAATTTCCTTTTTTACCTTATTAATTTCTTCAGGTAAAGATAAGTTGAGCAATTGAGTACCCATTATTTGCCTTTATGTAAAACTGCATGGACATGATGACGTGATCCGCACCTAAGAGTGGAAAAGAAAAAATCACCTCTCTGCAAGTTCATCATGGCGTTTTGGGTGAAACGTGATCGATCTGTTCTCCAAAGTCCAAGGTTTACATGCTCAGCTCTCTTGGTGTCCTTAGCAACAAAGTTTCAAATCACCTGTAGAGTGGAAATAAAATAATTGCTGTCTCCTTTCCTAGTTGTGTATTCCATGTTTACACGAATGTTTTTCAATTAAAATTGAAATCTCATTTAATTACTTGTATGTCAGCCAACTAGTAAGACTGAGACATTTTCTTCAGAAATGATTATTTCAATTAGGTCTTAACAACGTTTAGCATTTCAGGTAAAGATATATTGGTCAGGAGTTTTGGGGGAAAAACACATTTCTGCTGTTATTCAGTCGGTTGACCTTTCCTCTGCAGAGAAAGGCTGTAATGGGCTCATAGCTCGAGTCCTGGAGGTATGAGACTTACCCCACTGCAAATTAAAATCTGATGTTGCTTTAGTTTTTGTGTGCATATGTGGGTATATGTGGGTGTGTTCTTGAATATACACTCTTTCATAAGTGAAGACTGCACACTGACTGAAAACTGTGCATGTGAAGAACAGTGAGCAAGTGCATCAATGAAAGTTACATTTTTATTTTTCAGGCAAACCTTGAGTTACTTTAAGAATGATGCTTTGCCTTTATTGCAGTTGTACCACTTATAAGACTCTTAAATGGATGTGAGACTCTTTTAGAGAAGTGAGGTTAATAATTATTGTGTTCTTAAGCATTTGCATTTAATCATGTGCATTAATGAAGGCAGACTGTCTTACATAAACAATAAAGTAATTTTAATAATTGGAGTATAAACACATTATTCACTGATGCAGACAGCTGGGGTTTGGTATTTAACTGTAAATTACTCACATTTCCCAGGTATATATTTTGTTTTGACAAAAATATGTATAAATGTGAATTTATTACATAAATATTGGGCTTATTATATTATTATCGGTGGAGGCAATTCTTTAAATGAAAGTGTAGGTAAAGCATATAGAGAATGATGACACATAAAGTATTAAATCTGGAAGGTCCTCAGATCAATCTCTTCAAAGGTATGAGCACAACAATATGATATTTATAATATCTAAAATATAATTAATATAATATAATGTAATATTATATAATGAAGGTTAATATCATATCAGGTAGGAGAACATGAACTCTGGAGTCACCCAAACTTGAGGCTGAATTGCAGGCCAACCTCTACCAGTAGGGTGACATTGAGAAAGTAACTTTTCTGTGCTTCAGTTGATCAATTATAAAATTAGAATTTTTTTTATATCTTACAAGGTTTTGTAAGGGTGAAATCAAATAACATGTGTTAAGAACTCAGCATCATTATTTGCTCATTGTAGTTGCTCTACAAATGTTATTTTTACTGCACTAAAATATCCACACTGTCTCCAAATACCTGTGTGAGGAACACATGATGTGTGGATCATGTGTTACCTGGAGATAGTGTGCTATAATGTGATGTCTAAAAATTATACAGTGTGCACACTTAGCCATCATAGTTGATAGATAGATGATAGAGATAACTCTAGGTTTACAGTTGTGAGTACATGAAACACAGTTTGTTTTTGTAATATTATTCATTATTGTATTATTTTCCATATGAAAAATTGTAAACATACTTTTGCCACTTCTGTATATCTTTTGTATATAGCCATGTATATACGTGTACCTTATATCGTTTCATTTGTTCCAAAAAGTCCAACTATTGTTAATATAATGAGAATAGTTTTCAAGACAGCCATGTTAACAGGGCAGCCAAGGAGACTGGACTGGAATGCACATGCACGAATCTGAATCTAGTCAGTGGGGGCAGTAGACGCCATTGAGTGAGCATGTGTACTGTGTGGTTGTCACATTCAAAATGACTGAGTAGAACAACGAATCTGCATCAAGTTTTGCATTAAGCTTGAACATTCCTCTGCAGAAACTATTTGGATGATTCAGAAGGCTGCAGCTATGGGCAACTGATGATTGGTAGTTTCATCATAACAACGTGCCTGCTCAAACATCACATCTCGTGCAGGGCTTTTTAGTGAAACATCTAATCACCCAGGTGACTCAGACCCCTACAGCCCAGATTTGGCACCCTGTAACACTGGCTTTTCCAAAAATTAAATTCATCTTTGAAAGGGAAGTGATTTCAGACTAGCGATGAGATTCAGGAAAATACGATGGGGCAGCTAACAGCAGTTGAGAGAATTATGTGACGTCCCGAGGTGCCTACTTTGAAGGGGACTGAGCCGTCATTGTTGCATGTGCAATGTTTCTTGTATCTTCTTCAATTAAGTGTCTCTATATTTCATAGTGCATGGCTGGATATTTTCTGGACAGACTATATATATCTATATATATACACACATACACACATTTATATTTAGCCATATGCATGTGTGTGTGTGTGTATATAATACTGTTACTTTGCAAGTTAACAGGAGAAAGAACATTAAAGCAGAGGTTAAAAAAACAATACTGAAGTTATAGTGACTTCTTAAAAAATGAATACCTTTATTGAGGTACAATTGCTCTAACTACATATTTAAAGTCTACAATTTGATAACTTTTGACAGAAGTATATACTGATGCCATCACCACAATCAAGATAATGAACATACGCATCACTCCCGAAATCTCCTGCTGTCCTCTCGGTCTTTCCTCCCCATTCTTCTCTTTCCCCAAGTCCTCACCCTGTTCCTGTTCCTCAGGTAACCACTAATGGACTTTCTGTCACTATTTATTTGTTTGCATTTTCTAGACTTTTGCATAAACAGTATCACACAGCATACACTCTTTTTCACTTGGTTGATTTTTTTTGTCTGCATTGTTACTTTGAGTTCTATCAATATTGTACTGAGTATCAACAGTTAATTTCTTTTATTTGCTTGAACTGAATTCCATTTTAGAATATTCCAGAGTGTGTTGATGGACATCTGTTGAGGGTTTATTTCCATTTGGGGGCTAATATGAATAAAGCTTCTGTGAACCTTCCATTAACGTACACATCTTTCTATGGACATATGATTTCATTACACTGGGAAAATATCTGAGTGCAATGGCTGAATCATGTGGTAGGTTATGTTTAACTTTTAAACGAAATACCCCATTATTTTCCCAACTTTACTACTTTACATTCCCACCGCCGGAATATGAGAGTTCCGGTTCCTCCAAATCCTTTCAAATTTAGCCATTCTTATGTGTATTTTGATATGGTATTGTAGTTTTCCCCAATAATTAATGATGTTGATCTTTTATTCATTTGCTTATTTGCTGTCAGTATATCATTTGTTGATGTATCCCCTCAAATACTGTGCTCATTTTAATTCAGTTTTTCCTGTTGTTTTTACTGAGTTTTGTGGTTCTTGTTTTTCAGTAAACTAGATACAAGTCTTAACAGAGAGAGTCAGTTCTCATTGTTCTTGGTAGCTGTGTCCTACAGAGTCCCACACACTGAACTAATGAAGACTGTGCCATTGCTCCCAGGAGGAAGACAACGTTAGATTACAGGAAGCCTCTAGTTGCATTTTTATCAACCGATTAGTACATAAATTTGTTTTACATCTACTTCTGTTAAAAAGTTTCTTATTGAAGATATGTAGCTGATTTATTACCAAAGAACTTACGGGCAATAGCACTATATCTTATGTTAAAAATGAAACTTCTCTCAGAGACACAGTTTCTCCCCGGGGCATATGACAGCTTTCTTATGCTTAGGGACACTAGACAGCACTATTCCTAGAGGACATTTTAAACAGGAAAATCACTACCAAAAATAGAACATGAAATTGTTAAAAATGTGACATTAAATATACCACAAAAAAGACACTGGTTTACAGTATAATAGATTAAGTAAGAAGACTTAGGGTCACCTTGTTCCATCTCAGCGAAAGTCATACTTGGGGCAAGTCAAAAGGGAAAGTAAAAAGCCGGTTACCTTGCATGTGGCTTCCGTTACGAAAGTAAGGAAAGCAGGGGAGCTAAAGGTTACGTTCCTGGTGGGTGTTGACAACGTGGCCAAGTGTTCTGCTGGGATACACTCATTGTGCCCCGCTCTATTTCTTCACATCATGCTACCTGGTTAAACTCATTTATCTTATTAGCTTTTTTGTTGTTGCTTCAATCAGGTTTACTACAGAGATAATCATGGTATCTGAGATAAAGATGTTTAAATTTTTCCTTTCAAATCTGTATGTTTTTATGTAAGTTTCTTGCCTGATTTCACTGTAAAGAACTTCTGGCCCAATATTGAATAGAAGCAGTGAGATTGGACATCTATGTTTGCTCCTGATCCCGGAGGGAAGGTATTCAGTATTGTACCATTAAGCATCACACTTGCTGTAGGTTTTCGGTAGATGCCTTCCATTAGATTGAAGAAGCTCTATTCCTCGTTTGCAGAGATATTTTTTGATGAATGGATTTTGGCTTTTGTTGAAGGTTTTTATTGTATCTATTGAGGTTATCATTTGTTTTTTTACCATTATTAGTTAATATGGTGAATTGCATTGATTGATTCTAAAGTATAAAATCAACTCTGCATTTCTTGAATAAAGCACACTTACATCTATCTCATGAATGTTATTGGCTCATAGTTTTTTGTTTTTTCTTGTGATGTTTTTGTTTGGTTTTGGTATCATAGTAATAATAATCTCATAGAATGAGATTATCATTGAATGAATATTTATTATTCATTCAATAATAATAATCAATAATATGATTATTATTGAATGAATTATTGAATTATTGAATGAATCCAGAAACATTCCTTTTTCTTAAATTCTCTAGAAGAGTTTGCATAGAATTGGCATTATTTGTCTATTACATGATTGGTGGAATTCACCCATTAAACTATCTGCACCTGAAATTTCCTTTGTGGGAAGATTTTTAACCACAAATGAAATACTTTTCAATACAGTGGAGTTTTTGTTATTTTGTTCATCTCGAGTAAGCTTTAGTAACTTCTATCTTCCAAGGATTTTTTGTTATTTAATCTAACTTGTCAGATTTTTTTGATATGACATTGTTGATAATAGTTGCATACTATCCTTCACTGTCTGTAGAGTCTGTGATATCACTGTTTTTATTCCTGATTTCAGCAAGTTGCAGTCTCTCTTTTTTTCCCCTGACAATTTGGACTAGAAGCTCATTGATTTTATTGATCACCTCAAAGAGTCAGCCTTTTATTCTATTGGTTTCTTTTATTGTTTCTGTCACCTATTTCATTGACTTCTGTGCTGATCTTTGCTGGTTCTTTTCTTGTGCTTTGTAGTTCATTTGCTTTCCATATTCTAGCTTTTGTTTCTGTTGTTGTTGGAGATGACATCACTGAGTTGAAACTTCCTCTTATCTATGGACAGAAAATATTATTTTTGTGTCTGTCTTCTAAAATTTTAGCTCCACAACCTTTTTAAAATTTCTTAAATTTCTGAGTTTCATTTCCCTTATTTTTCAAATGGGTACAGCAATTCTTGCCCAATTATATTCACCAAAATGTGCCTGATAAAACTCTCAAGAACCAAATAATGATAATGTATGGCAAAATAGGTTGAACCCTGTTAAGAGTTATTCAGGCATATGGTACTGTATTGTCATAGTCCTGAACTAACCAACTCTCTTTAATTCTTATAAATTAAACTGAGGATAATATTTTCTGGTTTTGTTTATTCATGTATGTAACCTTCTAGAGCACCTCTAGCTAAAATATGGTGAGTTTTATCAGCCAGGATGCCTAGGGGGGAAATGGTATACGTTTTTTATTTATGTGTATCTTCTCAGAGGTCAGCTTTATGCTGTGTAAAGGAAACTTCCCTCCTCCCTTCCTTTTGCAGTGTTTTCAGGAGCAGGTGGTGTAGCTTTAGTGGACTCTTTCTCCCTGAGGCCAGTCTTGAGTAGCACTGAAATAAGTGTTCTGCTCAACAAGCCCTTATGTCAATTGTCTCCCACTTTTCCAATGAGAGCAGTCAGAGAGTTACATGCTTTACTTTAGGGCTCCATTTTGGACCAGGCAACTCTGCTTTCTTTTAAATTTGCTTTTGATCCAGAATCCAGATCCCCTCAGGGCTTCCCCTTCATTGCTTCTGGATGCATGGAATTTTTGCTGCAGAAAACTTTCAGATACCGTTGTTTGATTGGTGAATAACAATAATGAGAAGAGAAAAACAGAATTAAATCATAACAAAAAGAAAAGAACAATTTGAAACAACCTTTTGAGAAAAGTTAAAAACAAGTAAAAATATCTCATATTTAACAGCCGTAAGTCAAAGAAAAAAAGTAAATCCATTCACTTTTTAATTCACTTAACAAGAATGTATTTGCTGAGTGACAGCTGCAGGCCAGCCAAGCCCTGGTCACACAGCCAGGGGAGGGCTACGGCGGTGACAAAGACAAGCATGGTCTTTTATGGAACCGACATCCTCCAAGTGTTAGCTACTCCTCTGGCTTGAGTCTGGCACTTTGTCTACAGCTTGGCTGGGAATGACTGATACATTTGAGTAGTTCCTCATTTTGTCTCCAGAAAGATGTAGTTTTTCATTGACTCTGCTATATATGAAAGACACAAAAAAAGTAGGAAATTCTTTTCCTCAGGAGGCTGTAATATTTTAAGAAAAGAAAATTCATTCAGTCCACAATCAATAATCTAGATGTCTGTGCCAACAAGACACAAATATATCGGTATCCGTCTAGGTCTGGAATGGCTACCACCCCGGGGCAAGGCTGGAAGTCGTCTTCTGACATGATGAAATAAGTAAGCCTGGGATGTTATTTTTGAAGGTCACAACTTACAACTCAGGGAGAACTGTTACTGGAATCTAGTGGTTAAAGGTCAAAGGTATTGGGGAACATCCTACAATGAACTGGTCAGCTCCTCAATCCCTTACAACAAAGAATTGTCCTGCCCCAGATGTCAATAATGCTAAGCTTTGAAAAAAAAAACACATGAATCATGGTCATTATCAGAGATCTTTTGTGTTTTGTATTCAAATGTATTTTGAACATTAATGATATGCTGACTTATAAAGATGAATACCATTTCTGCGTTCCATAACGGGGGTGAGAAAGGGGCCAATTAAGTCTTAAAGGGCCCTCTCAGCCACAGGAAGAAACCTGCAGGATGCCCAGTGTGAATTATTGAGCTGAGGCCAGATTCCCCTCTAGTGTTGCCAGGAAATTGCCTGTTCTTCTGCATCTCTGTGAAGGGTGTTGAGGCTGCTGAAGCTGTGTCTGTCCTTTCCAAGCAGATATATTGTGTGTCATTCTACTGCCACCAAGCCCCAAAGGGCTTGGGGATGGGTAAGTGAAGAGGGTGAGGGAAAGTGGCAGAGGAAGAGGTGGGTTGAGTCCTGTTGCTTTCCTGGGTTCCACTCAGCAGTGACACACATCTTTCCTGTTCTCAAATCCTACACTCATTTTTATTCTGTCCTTCTCAGATGTCAAATTCGAATTTTGACCAAATCATAGCTGAGGAATATGAAATCAAGGCACATTTTACCTTCACAAAGTCCTCAAAAGCATTCAAGTCTTTTGCTTATCTCTATGACTCTACCTCTTAATACCTGCCCTTTGGATATTTTTTGTTAGGTGATGATGCTAAACTTTGTGCTTCTAGGAATGAGTTTAGGTTAAGAAATCAGTCTATCCCTCTCTTTTCCAGAAAAGTCTAGTAGAAAAAGACTGTCACACTCTTGCATATTCCGTAATAAGACCCGCCTCCACCTTTGCTCATGACTCTCTTGTCCACCTGCCTCTATATAATCCCAAGCCCACTTTTTCTTTGGATGGTCCTCATTAATGAACTTCCCGATTACAATGGCCTGAATAAAACCATCTCTTTAATCATGTCATGCCTTTTATCTTTTTCACGGAGTATGTAAGAAAATGGCTTGGCTATTACTGATCATGCATAATTTGATGCCCACATACTATGATATAAATTTTATTCCTTCAATTGTTCCAGGTCCTGGAATTTTATCCTCAAGAAAAAAAAAGAAAAATAAATAACTTTACAATCCTCCCTTTTATAGAAACTCTGCCAAAATTTAAGTGTCTATTTAAAACTAAAATAATAAAGCACTGAGTCTTCCTTCTTGCATGTCTGTTGTTATTACCTCAGTTGGATGTATGAAAGTTTGAATGTCATTTCAATTGTATAAAAGAATGAGTATTAGGTAAAAAAGAAGCATAGGTTAATATTTTTAAAATATTTTCTATTCCATAAAGGTTTAATGAGGTAATGCATGTGAAGCATGGGGAGCAATTTCTGGTATATGAGATGCTCGGTACATTTTACTTTTGTTATCATCATGACCATTATCATCATCTCTTTGAAATCTTTCTGTCATTGAGGAATTTTAGATAGTTTGGTTCCAGTCACAGTCTCTTTGATTGCTTTTTCTTTTATTTATTGTGAAACTTACTTATTCTGGGAGCTTTGATCATAAACTAGTATAATCACCTAAAAGGGTTTGGCACCTTCTGGAATAAAGGAGAGGCATTTTTGAAAGCCTGAATATAATCTCCCCAGTACTTTTGGTTTATCCTCAAGAAGAAAAGCATAAAGTAGGAAGAGAAAAGAGAGATTACTGTGCAGGGAGATATAATACCAACCTTGGAAAGGAATTTTTAAAACTAAAATTTGCAAGTGCCAGAAGCTTTTAAAAAAGTCTTAAATAAGGCTTTTGTGTGGTCCATGGCTTAGCACACAAAATCTGGAGGAAATTACCATTGGAGTAAAGGGTAGGATCTGTGCTTGTGTGACACAGTCTGAGAAATTAGAAATTAACATAGGGAATAGAGGAAACTGTCGGGCAAACAAGAATCGGGAACATTTGGAAGGGGAACATGTCGAAGTCTAATGCAGAATTTAGAGTGTTTTAATAAACTCCAAAACACTCCATACTTTATGTTTTAAATAATTTACAAGTTTAGTCCACCACTTATTTCTTATATCAGAACAATTATTTACATAATGGGGAGCATAGGCACGGATTAACAATGGTACAGGTGCAGCACATAGGGATAAACATTCCAATAGTTTTTTATATTTGTTTCTGAAAAGCATTTTCCAAAGACATGAGTAACAACTTACTTTTCACATGCCATAGTTTGTCAAATAAAGAGAAATTACATCATCCAATAATGATATTTTAAAAATATTATAAGATTCCCTAATCTCTTACATAAAAATCAAGTCTTGAAATGGCATTGATGGATTTTAAAGTCATTCTATTACACAAGATTGCGATGAAATTAAAAAAGAGGTCTAGATGAAAAACAGTAGCTTTGAATAAACCTAACTGCTATTTTGTTAGGGAAACATTTTTTTTTTAATCTAAAGAGTTTAAATCATATGGGGTAAATTATTACAACTGTAAGAGAAAAATGTGTACCTCAGGGGAAAGCCATTCATTGTCTAGAGCAAGTTACGCAGGTTATTTGGTTAGTTTGGTTAGTTTGTAACTGTAAATTGTGGGTAACAGTGTGCAATGCACAGTAATTTTTGTCTACAGATATGCAACTATATTCTGTCTAGTGGGGGTTCCCTTGACTTTCCTTCTCCTTCACTCTTAAAAAAGCCAGGGTTCATCTATTTGTAAATTCATTTCAACAGCCTTCTCACCATGTAAATTCATATTTTTTTGACACTTTCTTTGAATCAATTATAACATCTGTCTGGTTCTTGCTTTTAATTAATTAGTTAAATAAAATCTTCAAGTGGTGTTCTTTTTATATATGTTTGAAAACCATAGCTCTGTCTGGTGTGGCCCAGTGGATTGAGTGCCAGCCTGTGAACCAAAGGGTCACTGGTTTGATTCCCAGTGTGGGCACGTGCCTGGGTTGTGGGCCAGGTCCCCAGAAGGGGTGCATGAGAAGCAACTACTAATGGAGATTTCTCTCCTTCTTTTTCTCCCTCCCTTCTCCTCTGTCTAAAAATAAATAAATATCTTAGAAATAATAAAAATCTTTAAAAAAAGAAAACCATGATTTTACCTATTTTGGAAAAGTAAATTTTAGCTTAACTTATGCAGCCATTTGATAAATAATGAAGCTTGCCTTGGTTATCAACCAGAGGAAGAGACATTTACTCCTGTATGCATTTATTGCACTTTGTGTGAAAAGAAAGTAAGTTCTCTGCCTGCTAAAAGGTGAAGGAATAAATAATTGAGTTATAAATGTGTCTTGAGTACAACATTGAGAACATAATATGCTAGAGATTGGAGTGTCTTCGAGAAATTACGAAAGAGGACTTTGAACCGGAAGCTTACATAAAGCACTATGAAAACTACTACCGCACAGTGGGGCAAAGCTGAGGTGTGTGAACAAACATCTTGAATAACATGGCTTTGCGTGTGGCTCCTGGAAGGTGGGCTTCAGGAGGTACTGCTGAGGGAAAGAGGCCATCCGAGTGACAGTAGTAATGGGGGCAAGGGCCAAAGTGGGCGGGGGGGAGAATGTGCTCAGAGAGAACAAATTATCTGCTCTATCCACCTGGTAAAATATTCTTTTTGATACCACTTTTCTATTTCTTACAACAAATTGCCTTAGTCTTACCTTATGATATTGGTTAGAGTAATTAGTTCGGCAAGTATTTTAACAAATAATTTTTGTTATCTATTTGTCCCAGGGCTCTCAACTGTGGCACTAATGACATTTTAGACAGGATTCTTCTTTATTTTGGGGGACTGTCCAGTATAATGTAAGATGTTCATTTTAGCAACATCCCTGGTTCTGATTCACTAGATTCCAAGGCCATTACACCCTGCGTTGTGACAACCAAAAATGTCTCCAGACACTATCCCCTTTTGCAGAATGAGGGAGGGAAAATTTCCCATTTGAGATCCACTGCTATAAATTCCTCTAATTCAGCAATTAAACGCCAACACCATTACCCGCCTAACCCCACCCCACCCCTCAGCTCTTACCTCTTTGTTCTCTGTTATAGCTCTCGAGTTCACTGATTCGCAAACTCTCGCAGATTCAAAGCCATGGCGTCACATAGTACCACTTCTTCCTTCTAAATCTTACCCCTCCAAAGCCCTACTGATCCTTCAACAGACATGTCACTCTCATGTGATCACCCGTCTGTATTACCTCTACTTCAGCTCAATTTATTGGTGTCAGCCTAGATGCTTTCAATAGGCTTTGTCTTGATTTATCTGCCTCTCCTCTCTATTTTGGTTTATTATTCCTCAGCTGTTAAACTTGCACTCTTAATGACTCAAGTTTCATGAAACTATGCAAATTTAAAACAAAACACAACTTTTTAAAGCAATTCAAGATAAAGTGTATTGAATGCAAATTTCTAAGGAAAAAGCCTATCAAATTAATTTCTTAATAAGGCAAAATTTTGCTTACTGCTGTAAGGGAGGTCACTGTTTTGACAATCTTAGTAGCATCTCAAAAATGAAAGGTAAAAGACAGTATCTATCAGATTGGGGTATAATTAAGGTGGAACATTCAATGCAAGGAGTTGATTGGGATCAAGCAAAGTTTATGATATTTAAAATGAGTTTTATAAGTATAAAAATTGTTGTATGAGTCAAATGCTTTGGGAAGGTGCCATTTAACTTGACAATACAAGTTGTTTAGATAAATACACTTTTAGAATGTCCTGGAAACAAATGTCCTGGTTACTTCCATCGTTTTCTCCCTGGGTAAGAATTTCCTGAAAGAGTAAAATATGCTTATGTGATAGACCATAAACTGAGTGGTTATAAGTCTTTCAATTCTCAAGTCTAAAACTTCTAATATGACAGGCGAGACTTAGACAATCTAGCCCTGTCAAAACTCTCATCATTGTGTGTAGGCACTCCCTTCTCTTTTTAGTCATCAGTAAATGATTGGCCCATGACCATGTGCTTTCCCACCTTTTACTCTTTTTACAGAAGAGAAAGAGAGAGGGAGAGAGGCTGTGTATTTTTTATAATCTGAATTGTATTTAAATATATTACAGCCATGTGTGTTCTAAATGCAAAAAAACAGATTATTTGTATTTAAGTGTTTATGATACATATAACAACAAAGACATTGGCAAAATATATTTGGCATAAAAATAAGGATATGAGAGTGCTTTGAAAATATAGGAAAATTATTTATGTCTGTAAATGCTCTAAAGAATTAGTGATGGAGTTGGGAGCAGAATATAATAAATAATTCTAATTTGGTTATGTTCTGTTCATATGTTGATGGTTTCTATCTTAATATTTACATGTGATAAGAAATAATAAAATTCTTATCATAAGCAGCAGCAGCTAAAGAATACTATTACTCATTATTCATTAATTATATTCAAGCAGAATAGCATTATTCTGTTTTACACATAAACTGAATTATTAATTTGTAAATAGGTTATTTATTTATTTTTATAGAGAGGGAAAGAAACATCGATATGAGAAACATCAATTGGTTGCCTCTTGAATGCACCCTGACTCCAGGCCTGAACCCACAACCCAAGCATGTGCCCGAACTGGGAATCGAACCAGTGGCCTTTCACTTTGTAGGATGACATCCATCCAACCTCGCCATACCAGTCAGGGCTGAATTATTTTTTATGTGAGAACATATGATGCTATTTTTTTAACTTCTGTGGGTCAAAAAAGCCCTGCATCAGGATTTTAAAAGACGGAGTCCAAAAATTATTAAAGAGAGATCAAGCTGCTCTTGGTCTCTAGTTTCTCCCTTTTGCCTGATTTTTTTCTTTTTCTGTTTTGTGAGCATTCTGAGGCTGATGTCCATCGAGGACAATTATTCTTTAGCACTGAAGACTAGCAGAGTGGCCATTCCTGGATACTAACTCTAATTTAAACTCACCAGGGTCCTCCTCCCCAGTCCCAGCCAATATTACAAGGGCTCTGAATTTTTACAAGGAGTTCCTGTAATGTGAAAAACCGAAAGACTACTTCAAAGTGGCTAGTTCAAAAAAAGCCGGTTGATGTTTATAAGGCATTGAAAATACTTTGTAGGGATTAAAAAAAAGAAATATTAAGATGAAACCCAGATGAGGATAAAACGAACAGAGAGGAATCAGATCAAATATTTTGATAGAAAAACAAAATTACAAACCAAAGGGTATTGGAATGACAGGGGTAGAAATCCAAACACAGAAATAGGAGACTTAAAATAAATTGATACAATCAGGGAAAAATAAACTAAATTGTTAGGCCAACTGGAAATAGAGTACTAAAATTGGAGCCATGTGTGCGACAAAGGAGCAGATGACATATGAAGAGTTGCAGAAATTCAACTTACTCCTGAGGATGCTAAGCTATTCGTAAGATACACTTAGAAGGCTCCTACATCAGCACAGTGACGATAAGATATGGGGCAAGAGGTCTGCCATTTAGATGGAATACTTGGTGGCTTCAGAAATGCTGGGACTGGCTCACTAAACATAATCAGTCATTTGGTCCTCTGTCACTGTAGAGGACAATGAAAGGGAGAATACACAATGATCCCTCGACAGACAGAAAGGAAAGATGAATGCACAATGAAACCACAATTACATGAAATTTCAACATCTCTTCAAAATTAATTGCTAGGCTTCTGAGGCACAGAATAGGAAAGACGAGAATGATGAGAAGGACAATTGGCTATTTCCTTAGCCCAGGTGCTGCATGTTTGGATTCTGTCTTGAGCCAGCCTCACACAATAAGCAGCCTAATTTTACTTTTATTTTATTTCACTGTACTTAAGATTAAAAATAGACTCATGCTCCATGGTGAAGGGCAAATGAGTTGGAATGATCTACAAGGTATAAAATTGAGAATTCAACAGGAAAAACAAACAAGAGTAAATAATTTTAGTAATGATGGAAAATTTGCCCTTAGGTTAAAGGATGATACACAAATGGAAAAGAATGGTACAAAGTTTAAGTGCTATGGCTGGCAAAACTTCCTTAACGCTGAAAATGGATAATGTTGTAAGAAACCAATAATGATGTTGTAAAAATACAATATGTATTATTTGATAAGAAATAGGAAAATGGTCTTAAAAGATCAGTAATAAAACATGATGTTAAGCAAGAAAACAATGTTCACAATGGGGAGAGAAACTGGTCAGATCAAGAGAAAGTAATTATCTGATTAGACTTTTTTTTGTCATTATAATTGCAATTAGTGCAGAATCCATACTCTTCAAAAACTGAGTAAAAATACTGTACCTCTTTGAAAAACATCATTTAAATAAAATGCCCTTTTGTACTTGGAAGATGTATCATCATGATTGTGAGCTTTGCAAAGTTCTGCTATCAAGAATCATTACTTATTCTTTTTAGCGAATGATCATGATGGTTTAAGCTTTATTTCTCCAGAGAAAACTTGGAGAGCGTGCCTCTGAAGGACCACTGAGGAATGAGGTAGAAATTAAACATCAGACTTCTTTTTAATGTCGGAATTCATCTCCGACTGTCAAATGTGAAAATCTTTTAGAAATATAGAATATTTGTACCTATTATTATTATGCTCACCACTTAGAAAACTGGGAAAATTTCCCTCAGACAAATATAATTTGATATTGGCCTCTGTTGAATCAATTAATATCTCAGGATATGCTGGAAAGTTGAAAAGTCATCTCGTAAATTAACCATCATGTCTTGGCTGATGAAAGTAAACACAGAATGAAGATGAGAGTATACCTTGATAATAACAATGAGATTATCGCTCTCAGTGAGAGACTGCAAGTCTCAAGTTGTATATCCTATCTCCCTATGTTAAAGTGCATTAACTATTTTAAATCTGACAATTTTATAAAGAAGTTCTTTTTTTCAGCTTTGCAAATGAGAAAAGTAAGATTCAAATAGGTTAAAAAACCTACTCACAGTAAAATTTAAATATACTCATTGCACAAGAACTTTGAAGGATTATGTTTCCCAAGTTCAAGGCAGGCAACAGTGTTGACTTAAAAAAATCACGAAACAACACTGTTTTCTAAAAGTGAACCTGTTGCGAGAATAATAAAATTCTTCTATGACTACTGCTACTGAAGCTTTAAGTTTTGTTTGTTTGTTTGTTTGTTTGGAACGTGCACACATTATGAACTAGCTTAAAAGCTAAGGTGGATTGATTATCTGGATTGTTCTTATCTTTGCCTCTCTGTGGTGCCAGAAAAAGCTTATTAACTGCATGAGGGAGATTATCAAGTGTTGTTGAAATAAACTAATACATGAAATAAAATTACTGGTCCTTTTTGTTCCTCTCTCATTTTCTCTTTACTCTCTGTATTCATTCTTATGTAAAAGCTGGTAATGCTTTCCTCATTCTTAAACTGATTAGACATTGATTGCTTTTTTTTAAAAGAAAGGCTTCTTTTAAGATCTAGAAAAACAACACCTCAAAGTGTATAAAACTATTCCTCTAGAATCCTAACAATTTTATTTTACTGTCTAAATTTATTCTAAACTGGAGTTTCCTGCACTCTCAGCCTGCAAAATCATACCTATTCCATATTCTTGCTCTGCCCCATTAAAAGTACTGTTGTCTGTGCCGCTTAAGGGAGGTGGCTGCCCTTCAGGGGTGGGTGATGTAATTCTTGGTGCACATTGCATACATCTGTGGAAGGCTTCTGCAGTCCCAACTGCGAACATCTCTAGCATATCGGATCAGTATGTGAATCAGTATCAGGCAATTGCTGGAAAAGTCTCTGTAGTCGGCAAATATTTTAATGATGCATATGGTAAAAATGGAGCCAGTTGGCCTTTCATCTACCCTCAATACCCCGAAGTTCTAATGATAGATAAGCCCTTTATTTTTCTTGAGCTCAAACACAGAATACAAGAAGATATCTACTAAATAGGGGGCTCATTTTACATAAATGCTGAAAGGAAAAAGACATAAAGCCAATCTGGGCCATAACCACATTTTCAGCATTGCCTAAAATGCACCAGAGCACATGGATGCTACAGCAAGAAGCAGAGAACTGTATATATTCCGCGCTGATTGTAAGATCTTGAACTTGTACCAAAAACGCAAAAGATTAATTCACTTACTTCACAGCTTGCACAGCTGTGATTCAAGAATAATTGGGCTCCTATAAAAAAAGAATCAAGTACTGGTCATTTGGAATATTTATATAAAACCAAAATAAATGGTTTCTTACTGTGATGCAGGCAGCATGGACATTTTGTGAAGAATCACATAACCTATTCGATGTGTCCATCTGTCTACTGCAGATAAGGACTCTTACCTTTACAGGTAACCACATGTTTCTGGCAGAATATTTAATCAATAGAGGAACAAATAAATGGTTCCAATTGTATGCAAATAATATTTTCTGTTATATAGAAATCATTTCATGCATTTTTAAACATATAAACTGCTACAATAGTAATATCTCTCTGATGAAAAGAGTGACCTCATGGCCCTTTCAGTGAAATCAGTGACTGAATCTGAACATGTGTTGCTATCATTTCAGCCTTCAATTTATAGTGCCCAAGAAGAAAAGACCATTGCATCTAGTGCACTCACAACAAAAAGCTCAAAAATTCCATCCACATCATTCTTTTTTAGCCCACAAGTTGAAATATGCTCGCAAATAGTTTAACACAAAATGATAAAAAAGATTTCTAATTGCTTTATCCAACTTGCAAGATTTCACTTGTATGGAAAATAATGTGGTAATTAATACATAACAATAGAAGAATAAACTTTCACATATACATAACTGTAAAACTACTTTTGCCCTACCCTGCGTTTTTAAATATACATATATACACAAACAGATTAAAATTTATTTTTATAGACTAGCTCTTCAAAGACATACAGAAGTTAGGAACACTTATGTACTACCTCATCCAGGTAATCAAAGTTAATATCAGCAGTGATAAATCCATGATAAAATGTTCCCTTGATATGATGATTATTGCACTTTACCTCTATGGTTTTAGCCCAAAACCATAAACCCTAGTATAACCATGAGAAACATGACAAATTCTAATTTGGTACATTCTAAAAAATAATTGACCAGCACTTAACAAAACTCTGAAGATTATCAAATAACAAAAAGTCTCAGAAACTCACTCCTAGAGAAGCCTAAGAAGACACTATGACTAAATGCAATGTGGCATCCTGGGTGGAATCTTGGAACAGAAAAGGAATACAGATAAAACTAGGGAAATCTGGAAATTTTACTTGAGGCTTCCAGCCAAGAAGGAGGCAAATGCTTTAGATATGCGTAGATATGTTTTGCTTCCTCACATAACCAAAAGAAGGATAACAACAAATTTAGAAACAAATAACAACCAGAACTGCCAGAAAAATCAAACTACATGGAAGTCTGACAACCAAGGAGTTAAAGAAGAAACATTCATCCGGACTGGTAGGAGGGGCAGAGAGGATGTGAAGCAAGGTAGTGGTTGGCTAACTGGGGAGGGGTGGTCCCACATTCACGTGGGTATAAGCCAGGAGGATCAACTGGGGCATGAGACAAACAATGCAATCTAGATTTCCAGTGCAGAAAAAGAAAGCTTCAAAACCTTTGGCTGTAAAAACCTGTGGTGGTTTCAGCAGTGGGAGAAACTGCCAGTCTCACAGGACAGTGTGTTGGAGGGGCCCACAGTGTCCTAGAACGTACACAAACCCACCCACTTGGGAGTCAGCGCCAGGGCAGTACCTCAAAGGGCTCAATTCGCTTGTGGGTAGCAGTGGAAGTGACTGAAAGCGGAGTGAGAGCTAAGCAAGTGACATTGTTCCCTCTCCGACCCCTCCCCCACATACAGCATCACAATGCAATGAAGTGAGCGGCCCTACCCTGGCAAATACCTAAGGCTAAGCCCCTTACAGCATAACAGTTGTGCTGAAATAAAGAAATATGGCCCACATAAAAGAACACATCAAAACTCCAGAAAAAGAACTAAGCAATTAGAAGATAGCCAACCTATCAGATGGAGAATTCAATACACTGATAATCAGAATGCTCACAGAAATTATTGATCACAGTCGCAAAATAAAGGAAAAAGTGAAGACTATGCAAAGTGAAACAAAGAAAAATATAAAGGGGACCAGCCATAAGGGGAAGGAAACTAGAACTCAAATCAAAGATTTAGAACAGAAAGAAGAAATAAACATTCAACTTAAACAGAATGAAGAAATAAGAACTCAAAAAAAAATGAGGAGAAGCTTAAGAATCTCTGGAACAACTTTAAATGTTCCAACACCTGAATCAAAGGGGTGCCAGAAGGAGAAGAGGAAGAGCAAGAAATTGAAAACTTATTTGAACAAATAATGAAGGAAAACTTCCCAAATCTGGTGAAGGAAATAGACATACAAATCCAGGAGGCTCAGAGAGTCACAAAGAAGTTGGATCCAAGGAGGAATACACCAAGACACATCATAATTACATTATCCAAGATTAAAGATAAGGAGAGAATCTTAAAAGCAGCAAGAGAAAAGGAAACAGTTACCTACAAGTGAGTTCCCATAAGACTATGAGCTGATTTCTCAAAAGAAACTTACAGGCCAGAAGGGGCTGGAAAGAAGTATTCAAAGACGTGAAACACAAGGACTTACATCCAAGATTACTCTATCCAACAAAAATATCATTTAGAATGGAAGGGAAGAAAAAGTGCTCCCCAGATAAGGTAAAGTTAAAGAAGTTCATTATCACCAAGCCCTCATTATATAAAATGTTGAAGGGACTTGTCTAAGAAACAGATCAAAACTATGAACAGTAAAATTATAGCAAATTCTCATCAACAACTGACCCTAAAAAACAACAACAACAACAACAACTAAGCAAACAAGTAGAACAGGAACAGAATCATAGAAATGGAGATCACACGGAGGATTATCAGAGGGAAGGGGGGCAATGGGGGAAAAGGTACAGGGCATAAGAAGCATAATTGGTAGGTACAAAGTTAACAAGAGGAGGTTAAGAATAGTGTAGGAAATGGAGAAGCCAAAGAACTTATATTTACAACCCATGGACATGAACTAAGGGTGGGGAATGCTGGAAAGGAGGGATTCAGGTCCAAGGAGGGTAAAGGGGAGAAAAAAATGGGACAACTGTAATTGTATAATCAATAAAATATTCTTTAAAAAACTAGGGAAATCTGAATAAAGTATGGACTTTATTGAATAATAATATGTCCACATTGATTCCTTTGTCAAACATGCCCCATACAAACTTAAAATGTCAATAATGTGAGAATCTGAACTTGGAATATGTATGAACTCTGTACTTCACAATTTTTTTGTAATTCTAAAACTATTCTAAAATTAAAAAGTTTATTTTTTTAAGTTATCTTTGGTGTGACAATTAGTTTTATTTGTTAACTTGGCTAGGTTATGATGTCCAGTCATTTGATCAAACTCCAGTCCAGATGTTGCTGTGAACATATTTTTATATGTGATTAACATTTAAATCAATCAACTGAATGAAGTATCATGTGGTTGTGCTGGTGGTGGAAGTGGACTCCTTGTGGTGTCGCAAGAAAAAGCATTTTCAGGGACCCACAAGGGAAGATAAGATCAGGTGGTAAGATTTATTTAGGTGCTCAATGCAAAATCAAGTGTGCCCCTCCTGGGTTTCCAGTTTCCCATCTCCCTCCACCCTGTCATGAATGCCAGGGCCAGAAATAGCGTCAATGTCCAGAAATTCTGCCCCATGCCAAGGTTAGTCCAGTCAGTCTTTCTCATCATCAGGTTGGCTTAGCTTGCTTTCCTGGTTGTGATCCATTGCTTTGATGCTGTATCCTGGCTCCTGCCTAGAGCCTGCATTTGGGGTCCATGAAGCTCAACGTCTAATTTCCTTTGCTCTCTTTCTTATTAATAGCTAGTTAACTACCTAAGGCAACATCCTCACCTGGAGATCTTGAACCTTGTAACGTTACAAGGGTAAATGGAGGCAGGTTTCATGTTCTATAGCTGCTCCTTGCTGTCAAAGGTGTGGCCTGCCTATTCCCAGGCCCCGAGGGTTTTTCTATCTGCGAACCAGTTAACTACCTACAGTAACAGGTGGTCCTCATTCAATCAGTCAAAGGCCTCAAGGAAAAAAGAAACAAAAACAAAACTGAGGGACTCCAAAGAGGAAGAAATTCTGCTTCCATATTACCGTGAACTCAAGCCTGCAACATCAACTCTTGCCAAAACTCCCAGCCTAAAGGTCTGCTCTGCAAATTTCAGACTTATGAGCCCATAAAATTGCATGATACAGTCCCTTAAAGTAAATCCTTCTCTCTCTCCCTCTCTCTCTTTGTATCTGTATCCGTATCTCTTTGTTTGTATAATCTCCTACTTGTTCTGTTTCTTTGGAGAAGCCTTACTAATACATACAGATAGGAGAGTAATGTAGCTGGAGAAAGATACAGATAGGGTGAAATACTTACTTTTCAAAATATATACTTTCATTCAATTTTAATTTTTAACAACTGCTGGAATTGACTATTAAAATAAACAAGTAAGAGAAAAGGAAAATATGACTCTCTATATGAGGTTAGATCACTGATACTTAAAATTACTCTTAAAAATTACCTATTTGCTTCTCATGCTAACTGTTTTAGGTCTGTAGAGTTCATATTATTATTTATATTTGACTTAATTAAAAATAGAAGCCAAAGCCAAAAGTCTCATAGAAAGTAGTAGAGTGACGTGTTGTCTGACTCCCAGTTAGGTGTCAGTTTATTATAACAGGGTCCCAAATGAGTCCTGGGGCAAGTAATAAATTTAATTTGAGAGGTCTGGGTAGACCAGGAGGGTGGCAGAGGAACAGTGAAGGTGAAATCAGAGGCGTTTAATCAGGGGCTCAGTTATTAAGGATCAACTCTTCCCTAAACGGGCTAGACCACTGAAATATCTCAGCCAAAAGTTAAGATAACTCATCAGAAAGTCAGGGGCAGCAGTACAATCCATGTCTCTCAGGAGAATTTATTTTATCCAAGAATTATGGAGCATAAAGGAGAGAAGCTTGAAATTTCGAGAGCAAGGTAGGGTGTCAAGATCAGATCCCTTTGGTAGGGTAAATGGAGTCGGTCTGACTTCCTCACCTAGATGTCTAGGCACCTAAGGGAAGCAGTTTCCCATAACCTTGAGAATGGGCCTGATAAACTGTTCCCATAGCCTTGAGTGGGCTCACAGGCGCTGAATCTTGCTGTGCTATACAATGTATCCTGGCACCCTGCTGTCTTTCTCTATATTTAGCATATAAGGGAGTTGGGACTTCCCGCTGAGAGAGAGGGGACAGGTGACATGCAGTGTGACACACAGCTTGCAGCGTGCATGGATCCACCATCCTTGAATAAAGGCATGTCCAGCATTCCCCATGGCTCTGTGAATATTCTTCCATCTGCCTGAATCCAGAGTAGACCTGTCTTGACTTGAATGGTCACAACACACTCAGATATTCATACTTCTACAAAAAAGCATTTACAAAGTCCTCACAGTGGACAGCAGTTTATAGACTGAGGCATATCAAATACAGGGTCCAGCAGAAGAAAGGCCTGCTTGAGTGTGGTTGGTAGGGTAATAATATGGGTGTAATAATTTATGGTTTTAATGTAAACATTTCACTTAAAATGTAACATGGTATGCTTGAGTGTGATATTGTTATGTTACAGAATTGCATGCTTATGATTTTGTAATTAAAAAGGGGTGTTATTTGTGCCTGACCCTGTATATACATTGATTTAGGGACCAAAGGTGATTTATGGGGATTTCCAAGGATGTCAGAGGTCTAAGGAAAATTAAATATAAAAATAATTTAGAAATAATATTGACCAAGGTTGTTTCTTCTTTCCAAAGTATATGTGACATTTCAAATCCAATGAGAAATAGCCTACTAACTTCTGATTCTCAAATTCTATTGGAAGGACAGTTGGAAGTTTTGAATCCTCTGCTAGTTACTCTGTTCAACTAAAAAAGTGGGTGGGTCACGGGGAGAAAAAGTCTACCATTAATTAAAGGAATTTATGTATCAGGGACTCTCACTTGCATGGTCCTGATAGGAAGCCTAACTGTGTATACATCTTCCTGTTTAAAAAAAATTTCCAAAAGTACTATTTTTCAAGTGATTTTCTTTAAAAGGACCCATAAAATTATATAGGCTTTGATTTCCATAAAACATGTACTCACCTCTCAACTTGGAGAAAATGATCTGCGGTTTTTTAAAGCTCCTTACTGAAACTTAGTAGGCAAAGGAGGTCATGAATGGTACAAAGGTAAGCCGATCTGCATAAGATCGAAGAATCCTGTTTCCTGGGGAGCCCAAAGGTAGATCACCTGGCAAATGGGAAGCTGTACAGTATTTGGAGGGCGAGGGAAGCAAATCAAAGTGGAATGTATAATGTCTCAAACACCCCCAAAATGCTGTCAGTAGAGAGTTGTTGCAGAGAGAATTCACACAAAGGGAGTTGATGTTTTATATTACACTAACAGAGAGAAGGGGACTGTTCATTGGTTGTACGATAAAAGAGAGATCAAATTGTTGGTGGCAAAAACAGCCTGGGTGTTTGTTGCACGCGTGGAGTCAGAACACACCATGTTTCAGCAACCATGGTGCCTGGGTTCTGGTGGAGAAAGATCGCACCACCAAGGCTAAAAATGTACGAGAAAGTTTATTTAGAAAGTCACAGAGGTAGAGGAAGTGAGTCACTGAAAAAATGGGCTGAGGAAAAGTTACAAAGCAAAAGAAAGGGCCTTGGAACATGGGAAAGAGAGAGGCACCCGAGGGAAGGGGGTGGGGAAGAACACTGCTGTGTTCTCTCCCTCCCTACACTGAGCTGTGCTAGGCCCTCTGTCCTAAGGGCTTTTAAGGGTGGGTATTTTTAGGAGAGGCCCCAGGGAAGGATCTCAATAGAATATCCATCAACTTTCCAAGTATGTCCTTTCAGGGCTGTGGTCTCTATTGACTCATTGGTGTCAGAGCAACTTTTAACTTCATGGAGAAAGTTAACTGCTTTCTTCTTTGAGCAAATTGGGACTAGTCCTGTCATCTTCTGTCCTTTTATGGAAGTCATATTGGACTTTTCTCCCACCCCCTTGTTTTTCTTAAGGGGTGGGGGAGTCTACAGCTTGACTAGCTATGCACCAGAGGGGAAGGATCTGACCCAGGACCAGAGACAATCTAGGGGAGGAAAGGGTGCCTCAGGGGTGAGGTTCTAATTAACAGTATTTGTCTTTAACACTTGCTCTCCCAGTTCTATCTGTTGCTAGGTATCCGCTGCTAGGTGCCTGGGACTTTCTGCCTGGGGACATTCTGTACCTGGCCTATTGTCCTACTCTGTCCATCGCCTGCCTGACTGCCTACCATAAAGTGTACATTGACAGTCAGAAATCCTTGCTGGAAATGACCTAAAGAACCAGGCAGTGAAAGACAAATACCATATGATCTCACCTTTAACAGGAACCTAAACAACAAAACAAAGAAGCAAGTGAAATATAACAAAAGACACTGAAATAGAGTTGTCAGTGACCAGAGGGGAGAGGGGAGGGAATTTCAGGGGAGAAGGGAAGGGTTTACAGGAACAAATATAGAGGACACATGGACAAAACTAGGG
>CM052538.1:183700468-183725847 GCA_028533065.1 Trachops cirrhosus | reverse complement strand
CTCACCTTTAACAGGAACCTAAACAACAAAACAAAGAAGCAAGTGAAATATAACAAAAGACACTGAAATAGAGTTGTCAGTGACCAGAGGGGAGAGGGGAGGGAATTTCAGGGGAGAAGGGAAGGGTTTACAGGAACAAATATAGAGGACACATGGACAAAACTAGGGGTGTTGGAAAGGGGAGGGAGGAGGGGAGGGAGGAGGGGAGGAATGGGTGGGTGGGCTGGAATGGGAATAAAGGATAGAAACTGTACTGAATAAACTAAAATAAAAATTAAAAAAAAAATTAAAAAATAAAAAAACATCAAAAAAAAAAGAACATTTCTCTTCAGAATGTGTAACAGAGAACTGGGCACTTAAAAACAAAATGAAACATAACTGGCTGAACTGTGTGTCACATGGGTGCACAGAGTCAATGACAGCAAAATAGAGTTGTGCCAACAGCTCTTTATGGTCTCTATCCAAAGAAACATTAGACTTGAAAAGTGGAGTGATTCAAGGTGAGTCCACACCAAAAGAATGAATGGGTTGGTGATACCTCCACCAGGCTGGATGGAGAATAACGGAGAAAGGGTGGCTTCTTCTGGCAGGATTATGTAAATCCAGGCAGGCAACAACTCTGAGGGCATGTTCTAAAGAAGCTGAGATGTGGGTAGACATAGCACAGGTTACAGGACCAGTATTGGAAGATTTGAGGTGAAATTGCAGGACAAAGTGAACAGGTAAATGTTTATTCCCCTGTGTCTTTCACACAGATTTTTCCAAATATAAAATTCACATTATCTCCCTTGCTGGTGTGGCCCATTAGATTGAGTGCTAGTCTGCAAACCTAAGGATCACTGGTTCGATTCCCAATCAGGGCACATGCCTCCGTTGCAGACTAGGTCCCTAGTAGGGGGTATGTGAGAGACAACCACACATTGATGTCTCTCTCCCTCTCTTTCTCCCTCCCTTCCCCTCTCTCTAAAAGATAAATAAAAAGTAAAAATCTTTTAAAAAGTTTACATTATCAGTCCCCGAAATAGAAAATGATACATGTCTGTTAACTAAATCTCATATCTTACTTGGATATCAGCAGATTTTACAAATACTTCTAATAAAGTTTTAATAAGTATTAGGTGAAGACATAATGTAAAGGATTTGATTTTGTTGCTCTTTCTTTTTTGGTTTTCTGTAATAGTAACAATGACTTATTAAAGCATAAAGTGCCTATAGGCCACAGATAGAACCATTGTTGTGCATTCCCTACTCGAGAACATGTGACGGTGATGAGGGAAAAGAGCACTGGGGAGGGGACCTCGTGGAACTGAAACCAGTGAAGTTGGCATTCATGCTGTCTGTCACTACCAGAGCCAGGAAGTAGAGACAAAGGTTGAATCTTTATGTGCCCTTTATTCGGATGCTGGCAATCTGAGAAGATGGCTGGTTATGTACCCTCAAAGACCATCTTAACATGTTACCAAAACCAACCTTTTTACAAGGAGAAGAAAAGGTAGGTAAGGGGGTTGGAAAAAAGGTTAGTTGAATAAGAGTTGAAGCCCAGTAGCAATTTTCCTAGTATTTTTTAAATCTGTTGATCAACAATTCTTTATCTGTGTCATGGAGTTCCCTGCCTGGAACACAAGGATTCAGATGTCGTCTCCATTACTGGCAGGCCCCCTAGGGCACAGAGTTTGAAGTGCTTGCTGACCTCCTGGTTCCATATAGGTCATGCCTTCCGTTCTTGGAATGACAGTTTTCCACAGGCGTTAATCACTTAAACCTATTAACTAAGGCTAAAGTCTTTAATTTTGAGTTCCCCTATCAAAATGAGGTATGCCAATGGGACTTTCGCTTAATTTGCAATTAGAGGCCCTGCAATGAAAGCTTGTTTTCTTTAAATATTTGCAGAAGGACTTAGAATTTCAACTTATAATGATAGTGTCCCAGCCCTTTTAGAATTCATAATCTAGTCCAAACAATGCACACAAGGCAGTCAAGATGGTTTAATATGATCAACAAACCAGACAGAGATACACAGACATTTCTTAATTGTATGATTTAGAAAAATGCCATCTAAGTTTTATAACTTGGAAAATAATGGATTTTTCCAATTACAGGACTTGATCTTGCCTATGTGTAAAGGAAGTGCACTTCTGAGCATTGTTATTTATGTGTGTCATTCTTTTGAGGTTATACAGCTTTATGATAACATTAATTTGGTGGATTTACATACAGAGACATGACACTAGTTCGTATAAAGTCACAGCTTATGTCTCAAAAGAATTTTTGCCTAATATTCAAAGAGAAATATAAGAATTCCCTTGAGTTGAGACCTTAAGGTCTACATTCTTTGCTTCTAGCCCTAAATTAAACTCTTTCTTGTATAGCATGTTCCTTTATTTCTTTTTTAGTATTTTTAGATAATTAGATTCCTCTGAAGTAGCATAGGGATCAGAGTGTCTTTAATTTGTAATAAATAAAAACAAACCACATGGTATACATCAGACCTTCTCAAAGAAAGGAGTTCATTTGATTTCCCTGAAATTTGGGAAGATGAATACTCTATAGGTCTAATTTTTTAATCCATTAGGTTTTTTACATTGTTTTATTTTTTTTTTCATTATAGTCAGGGCAGTGATTTTTAGACTCTAAATATAGATGGCATTTGTTTATAATTACTTATTTTGTTCCACAGAGCTCTTGGCATCTGCATACTTAAGTTTCCCTCGTCTCAGTGTATGTCTTGTTCTAGTAAAAAATGCATAAAAGATACATAGCATTTTATTTGTTTAGGAAGACAAGTAAATGAGTGGCTCCTTATGCCACTCATCATCCCTGATGCTTTCGTAAGTGACAGGTATATTAGTTTATTTCTCCAGTATGCATATGTGTTAGGGTGCCTGCTTAATAGGACACTGGGGACATACACCAGTGTTCCTTCCTCACGAGGCCCTACCACAGACTCTCGCCCTTTGCTGACCCAGGTCATTTTAGCCACTCACAGGGTGAAGAAGCAAAAGAAAATGCCAGTCAAACAACCATGTTGATGCCCATCGAAATCAAATTCAGCAGCAGCAGGAATCCTCCACTTGTGGAAGTGACTTTGCTTCCAAGATTATCAAGTTTATACAATTTTTAGTGTGAAACTCAATATAATTATCCATTTCAATGAACTTCATGTACTAATAAGCAAGGAGGAGCAAACTGACTTGATGACCTGGAACAAGTCGTACAGCCTAGGCTACTGACTGCTCAGTCAAGTTCTAGTCCAGAGAGAGTGAAGTGGTGGAAGGAACACAAAGACACAACAACAACAACAACAACAACAAAAGGCTTACATTTTCAGGTAGAGACCAAGAGGCTGATCTTAAGTGATCGTAAGTGATCTTAAGGTTCCCTTTTTTTCTTTTAAACAAAACTTGAAAAACATTTGATTGAGATCAATATAGTTCCCCAAACCTCCATGCAATTCAAGAGACTCCATAAGAAATAACTTGGAAATGTCATTGATTCTGACACTTAATTGCATTTCAATTTGTTTTATACTTTCTAGTCTTGAAGGACTTATAATAATTGAAGTCTCTTATCTGAGGGAAGAATACATAATGCGTTTCAATTGTCTGTTGTTTCAATTAGCCTCTGGTGATCATTTCATATTTAGAGGGTTCGTTTCGGGAAGATTTGTTCCTGCCTCCTGAACAAAAGCAGGAAAGAAGCAGGAGTAGCAGAGGTTTTCTACAGCTCCCGTCCTGGGGACCACACTGAAAAGATTTGTCTTTTGCGAACAGACTAACTTGATGAAAACATATTTTTTATTCACTTTCTTATTACAGAATTATTCAGTAGGAAACTAAAGTGAAAGTCTCCTTATCCTCTCAGTTACTTTCTTTGCTCCTTAATCATGGAAATTGTAGGGGAGTTAATGGGCTTTGGAAGTAAAATCATGAGAGGGAGAGAATTATTATCATTGTGTCTTTGTTGATTCCAAAAACATTTCATTATTTTTCTTAGTACCATTGACACAGATTTTTCTATTTTTTATTCCGAGTTTAATTGAGATTTTCTCTTTTAATAATAAGAAGACATTTGAGTGCACTCATACTTGTAAACCAACAGTATTATTCTATTAGAAGTAATGGATGATTGAAAAGGATGCAAGGTCTCTATCTTCTAAGGCTTATTGTCCTTTTGGGGAATTAAGCAAACCAGAAAGACAGAGGAGCAGGCAAGAGCAGCAGTTGTGGTCAAGTAAAGAACGTGAATTTTGGAATAGGATCAGAATCGTGGCTCAGCCACTTATTTGATTATGACATTGAGCAATATGGTTAAAATTCTCTTACTTCAGTTTTTTTTTTATTTGAAAACTAAGGGGGAATAATATCTTATTTTGGGGGGTCTTTATAGTGAGAATCTTATAACCTAATAAGTCAAGTGTGCTGAGCATACACTGAAACTCATACAAAGTAGGTAATCAAAAACGTTACTGTTCATTTTCTTTTTCATTTTTAGTGTCTCCGTTGTAGTTTTAAATATCTTCTGGGTTAAAATACTTCTCTAGAATTGGCTTCTACTCACTCACCCCAAGGGAGAGCAAAGTTGTTCAGATTTATACAAATGATGTGTTATAGACTGATTGCAGATGTATTACCAATGCTTCACTCCTCCCTGGGTGCACACCCTGTTAAATGTAAGTTTGTAGCTCTTTTTATCAAAAGATGGTTCTGTTTACCCAGCCTCAACCTTGGGCTGGCCTCATGACTTAATCTGGCCAACAGCACGCAGTTGTGTGCCATTTCCAAGTCTAGGCTCCAGGAAATCTATGTGTGTCTGGTTTCCCTTTTGTATTCCTCCCATGCTATGAATACAAGACAAAACTAGCCTACTGGAAGATGCAAGGCAGGTGACCTAGTCATGCCAGTCACACGAAGAATGGCAGCCAGCCAATTAACAGGCATGTGAATGGCTCCCAGCAGAAGCCAGCACTGCCCAGCCAAGCCCAGGCAAAATCAGCAGAGATGCTAAGAGGACTCACAGCTGACTGCAGATCTGTGATTGAGTTCACACCTAATAAACAGAAGCGCTCAACAGCTCATAGAGTTGCCTGAGTTGAATAAATATTATTTTAAGCCATTAAGTTGTGCTTTAGGTCATCACACAATGACAGATAACTGATATATGAGAATGAGAGTGATTTCCAGTTGTCTTCTACTGTTTGCTACCAACTTAGTTAGGACTTGGGAAGGCAACCATCATTACTGTCTAGAGTAACTACAGAGCACAACAGAATGCTTTTAATTACAATTTACCAATAAGAGATTTGTTTGGTATAACAAGTTCTTCTGCAGTTAACCAACATTCCCAAAGGAGAACTGAAAACTCCTATAGACACCGCATGTCTTATTGCCAAACATTTCACATCAACTACATAGATTGTTCTATCGCATTTACTCATGCACACATGCGCTTATTCATTCCCAAAGCATTCAGAAACACCTATGATTGGGTTTTCAAAGATACAAATTAGCATCTGCCCCTTAAACAGGAAGCTCAGATTTTCCTGGGGATGAAAGACATGTGAAAGCGCACCCGACAATGATGCAAATGTGAAAAACAAAATAGACACAACAAGCTGCCCCCTGGAGAAAGGAGCAGCTATGGAGTGGTAAGTAGTGCAATATGATAGGGCCTGCTAAGGAGTTCCAGAAGATGCTAAGTACAGAGGTCGATGAGAGAGTGTGAAAACATAATTTACCCTGAAATTAAGAATATGGTTGTATTCAGGTTATTGTAACAGGGGAAGTTTCATTAATGAGGACCATCTCAAAGGATATAATGGGACTTGGGGTTTTATCAAGGCAGATAGACACAAGAGTCGTCACTGAGTTGTATGGCCATCACGAAGAAGAGTGAAGGTGGGTGGGTCTTCTTTATGAGTTTTGTAAAAATAACTGAGGCAGAGTAGAAGTGATTCTGATAACCAGATATGTAAGTGCAGAGACATCCTTTGTGATTAGCCACAAAAATTTTGGGGAAGTATCTAGAATTTTTCTGCTTTTCAGGAACACATGGCTCAGATAAAAGTCAATGTTGTCACAAGCAAAGATGAACATTGAAATAAGAACATTCTAATGATTATATTACTAATTCAAATTGTGTATAATTTGCATATTTACAAATTATGTTCTATGTGAGTTAAACATTTTTCTCAGTTTCAGTCTAATGCTCAGCTATTATTGTGTGAAAAATATGTATTCATGATCCAAACGTAAGTATTACCTGCATCTTTTTTCATTCCTCAGCATACTAAAATAATACCCATGGGAACTGTGTGTGTAAGATGCATTGTGGGTGATGGGCAAGGTGGGGACAAGGTTAACTTGTCCCCTCTTCTTCAAGATCATTTTCAAATTCATTTCTGCATCACCCTTTGTTCCCATTCACGCTCATTTTATTCCTTTATTCTTTCCTATCTCCTCCTCATTTCCTTTCTCTTCTTTACTCTTCCTCATCATATTTTTTCCCTCTTGAATTATACCACAGTTGAACCTGGACCAACCATCAGCAACTTGAAGATGTTACACAAAGAAAATGGTTGCACTTTCTTTAACCTATGTAATTTTGTTTTAGCTTAAGCAAGAACTTCCTATAGTGAAATGAAAGGATTATAAAAACGAACACTGGATTGTGTTTAGTTTCCAGTTTAGAAAAGGTCACAGCAGAGCTGGCTGACCTGGTGGCAGAGACTCTGCAGGAGGATAGTGTGAGTGGCCTGAAAACTTCCAAGGAGGGTCATTTATATTGTTTTCTACAAATTGTGGAAATATGTACATGTACATGTATATGTATATGTATACTAATGTATATACATATACATGCATATATACACACAATATTAATGCACACAAATATACATGCACTGCTACTCCTATCTATTTTATATATCTTTTTTAGTTCTATGTTTCTGATTCTGTTCCTGTGTCTAATTATTTTGCTTTTATTTTTACTAGATTTTATTTTTTAAAGTACTTTTATGGTTACAGAAAATAGAGCAGAATGTATAGAGATTTCCCCTACACACTTTGCCTCCCAACACACACTGCTCTCTCCATTATCAACATCGCCCAAAAGACTGGTCCATTTGTCACAATCCATAAATGTATATTGACTCATTATTATCAACGTCTATAGTTGAAATTAGGGTTCACTCTTAGGGTGTTATACATTTGATACATATCCAACCTTAAATTATGCAATTTTTTTCTCTGTCCTAAAAATCCTCTGTACCCTGCTTATGCACCCCTTCTTCCCCACAACTCTAGCCATGATATACCACTGTACACCTATTAGAATGCCTCAAATCCCGAACTCTGATGACACTAAATGCTGACAAGCTCGTGGAGCAGCAGGAAATCTCACTGATTGCTGATGGAATGCAAAATGTTACATCCACTTTGAAAGACAGTCTGGTAGTTTCTTCTAAAACTAAACATACTTTTTGCATATAGGACCCAGCAACCACACTCCTTGATATTTACCCAAAGGAAATGAAAAATAATTATATCCATACAAAAACCTGTGCACTGATATTTATAACAGCTTGATTTGTAATTGCCAAAACTTGGAAGCAACCGAGATATCCTTCAGTGGGTGAATGGATACCTGCACTGTGGTACATCCGGACAATGAGATATTGCTCTGCGCTAAGAAAAAAATGAGCGATTAAGCCATGAATAAACATGAAGAAACCTTAAATAAATATTACTAAGTGAAAGAAGCCAGTCTGAAAAGGCCACATACTGTCTGATTCCAACTATATGGCATTATGTAAAAGGCAAAACTATGGAGACAGTCAAAAGATCAGTGACATCAAAACTATGAACAGGAAAATGACAGCAAACTCACAACTATCAACAAGTGAAAAACAAACTAAGCGAAGAACTAGAACAGGAGCAGAGTCAAAGAAATGGAGATCACATGGAGGGTTATCAGTGGGGAGGGGGAGAATGGGAGAAAACGTACAGGGAATAAGAAGCATAAATGCTAGGTACAAAATAGTCAGGGGGAGGTTAAGAATAGTCTGGGAAAAGAAGAAGCCAAAGAAATTGTATGCACGACCCATGGACATGAACGAAGGTGAGGGAATTCTGCTGAGAGTGCTGTGCGGGGCAGAGGGGAATAAAGGTGAGAAAAAATGAGACAACTGTAATAGCATAATCAATAAAATATATTGAAAAAATGAGCCAATTCTAATCTTTAAAAAAATCAATGGCTTCCAAGGTTTGAAGAGGGAATGGTGGGAATAGGTGAAACACGAGCACGTTTAGGATAGCAGAACTCTGCATGACATTGTCAGACAGGTTTATGTCACTACACGAGCGTCCAAATCCATAGAACGCACAACACCAAAAGTGCACTCTGGGGTAACGAAAGGCTTGTTTGATTACGATGTATTGATGAAGTCTATGAGTTTTAACAAATGAACCTTCTCGTGAGGAACGCGTGCTGACAGCGGGAACCACAGGGCATCTGTGGGCGCAGGAGGTGTCTGGGGTAGCTCCGAACCCCTCTCTCTCTCTTTTGCTATAAACCTAAAACTTGTGTAAAAAAAATGAGGTCTTAAATATTGTATTTGCTACTTTTGTGACCATCTGATTTAGTCTAAATTATAGTAACGATCCTCTAAATCAAAAACCTGCTAAGCGTATTCTCTATTTTATCACTCCTTATGTGTAATTTAAGACACATTGTTTTATTTCCCTTATAAAGTTAGAAACTGAGGACTTAAGTTTAAGTGTATTTCCTTGGAACACAAAGCTAAAAGTGATGATAGTAATATACCTACTTGTGTTTTCTGGCTATAATGTGCCTACCAATGAAGAAGCCATAAGTCTTTTGTGGGATGGTGAGCCATAAAGGCAGAAAGCCTGGGCTTCTTCACTTGTGAAGTGAGGTTTTAATATAAAGATCCACTTTGCACAGTTTTGAGAATCAACAATAATGTATGTATGTTTCAGATATTAATGTAATTTTTAAAAAATATTGATAAATGTGTTCTATCTTATTTCCTCTGGGAATTTTATAAATCTTTAATTTATAAAGTTTTGTAGACTTTCTTTTGTCTTCCATTCTAATCCATTCTTCTAGAAGGCAAAAAGAGGTCATTTTGAAATGCAAATCCGATTCTTTATATGACTGACTAAAACCTCAGTGAGCCTTACTGATACCTAGAGCTACGGTGTCCAGCTCGGCTGCACTCCGGACATGTCCAGGCATTTGGAACACACAGATTTGCTGGGCCCCCAGCTCGATCTATGGATTTGGAATCCCTAGACATCACCTTAATTTCTATGCTCTTATTGCTCTTTCCAGTCTGGCTGCTTCTCTGCATTCAAGACTAATTAATTTACTATTCTGTGTTAAGTAACAATAAATTGTTTTTGATTGTTTTAGCTCTCTCACTATAGATTGCCTTTTTCAAGATAAAGCAAGTTCAAATAGAACCACTAAAGCTTAATGAATGCTTTTGATGCATGTCGAAAGGAAACTTTCTTCTTCCCCCCATCTTCATTCTTTGACATTTTACAGCCTAACCACACAGCTTTCTTTGCCTTGTAAACAATTTCAAGATTTTGAGAGTAAATTAAATAAATTTTTTTTTATTGTTCAGTTACACTTGTCCCCATTTTTCTCCCTGTTGCTCTCCCTTGTCTTTCAAAGCAATAACATATACACAGTTAACAGAGCATGGATCCAATAAGTTAATCATTCAACGCTACGGAAAACAGAGCTCAAGAAAGTTGAGTTGCTGGAGGCCACATTAGAAATTGCTATTCAGAAAGACTCTAAACCTTTCCTGCATCCTGCTTCTGACTCTGCTTCAGATTGCCTGACAACAGCTGTTCGCCTATAATCAAGCTTTGCCAATAGGATGTACCAAGAAAAAAATAAAAACAAAACAAAACAGAGTAGTAAATGAAAGTATCAGTATTTTTTTTTTGCATTTTCAAAATTTCCTAGGATGCAAGCATATTATCCAAGAGCCCTTCAGTAGTTACTTAATGTCTCTGAGCCTCAAAATTTCTCATGGATAAAAAGGAGAATAGTAATTGTCCTATAGGGCTCTTTGTGGGGATTAAAATTTTATTATGTATTAAACATTTAGAAAAGTGCCTGTGCATAGTAAATGTTACCATTATTTTCATTATATTTCTTGTCCTTCTGTTTTCTCTGGTGTTTTTCCATCTATCATTCAGGTTCCATCAGAGAGGCAGACACACTAGGGTGTACGTGTGCAGATGCCCTAGTGCTGTGACTCCTAGATTGACTGCCCTTGCATTCCCCGACTTCTTCACACCGGTTCCCCCTTCTTCACGACCGCCCCACAGACTGCAGGATCCAGCATCAGACCTGCAGGAAACAGTCATGACAGCGACTGTTTAAGCAGCTCCCACGATCTCGTAAAGCCAGGTCTCTGCCCCATATCCCTGCGTAGGAGTTCGTAATTCACGCTCCAAAAATTTCTCGTAAAGATGTAATCAGAAAAAACACAAATGTTTGCATGAAGGATACTTATAACATCATTGAAACTGAGAAAAACAAAAGTGAACTCACACAAATGTCTAATAACAAGATTATTAAATAAAAATTAAGTTACATTCATTTAGCTCTTCAGAAGAAAATGAAGATACAGTCATTGAACTAAAAAATATTTAGTTAGTTAGTTTTTAAGTGAAAAATGTTTATATTTATACCTACAAGGAAAATCTATACAATAAACTAAATGCTTTCATTAGAAAGAGGATTAAATATTATTTTTAAAGTGTTAAGTGATTGATCAGCCCCATATGGGTTTATAGATAATTTAATTATCTAGCTAGTAATTTTATATATTATAAATTTTCAAAAATAAACATTTTGTTATAAACATAAACATTCATCTGATGATAAATAAATTAAAATACCCATAATATAATGAGAAACAAAAGATTAATATTTTACTACTTAAGGAGTTCATATAAAATGATAAACACAATACCAGGACCAAACTAGCTAAATGAGGAAATAATATGAACTAATATTTCAAAAAAGAGAGTCATTATGATAATTTAGTAATTATTTAAAACATCACTTTGAATATGATATAAATAATTTTTAATTACAGCATTTCCTAGTGAGTCTTGAATATACTTGGTTCTCAAAAATCACTCCTATTACTGTTTTGGTAGAATATCTGATAATAATAAATTAGCAAAAGATAAAAAATGAACCTATGTAATCTTGGTGGGTGCAGTGCAAACAGAAATTTCATGCACTTCTGGGAGTAAAAACTTTCAAAATGTTTACTTACTTTGATCTAGTCATCTGGTTCTGGCAAATGATTCTTTAAAAGTAATTAAAGTGTGTGAGTAGTTATCAAAAATGTTGAGAAATGTGCAGAAACACTCATTATAACCTTTTTAATAATACAGAAAATAGATAAAACATAAAAGGCTAAAAACTATTAAATTAGTCACATAAATAACAGATTTTACATAAATGAATTATCATGTAAGCACTGATAATAATGTTTATAAAATACTTTAATTACACAGAAATGCTTATTCCATAGCATTGCTTTTTTAATAAAATGGGATAAAATGATCCCAAGTAAAGAAAAGCTGGGGAAAAACTTAAGAATAATAATCTCTAAGAAGAGTCATTTTTACTTGTTTTTGACACAAGTGTTAGAGTTCAAATATCAATAACATGCAAGAACTATTTTTCACATTAATTGAGGGAAGAGAAAATAGGGCATTTGAAGCCATTGAAATACCTTTTGTAAGAATAAGAAGTTCTGGTATTTGGAGAACTTGGGAGTTCAATCAAGTGAATGAAGCATTCACTACTGCCATGGGTAGAAAAAGTAAGGGGGATACTCACCATAAAAGACCATGTGACTTACGTTAAATTTAGATTTTGTCTTTGGCTTTGGGATCAAGCTTTTTTATCAGAAAAAAATGATGAGCTAGGATTTGCATTATATAATAACATTTATAATAGTAACATAACATTAACCAGCCAACACTTATTTGGGGTTATTCTGTGCCAGGCCTTGTACTGAGTGCTTTACCTGTATCATGTCATTTACACTGTGCAACTTCTGCCTTGACATAGACATTCTACTTTAAAAGGTTGGCATTTTAAATAGATGCTAAAGGAAATATTTTTCTTAAAGTAAGCCCACATTCCAGAGGCTTAATGTATATGGCACAGAGAGGATTTAGGAGAAAAAAAAAGAGTATTACGAAATCTGAACAAATAAGAATCACTATCAAATAAAAAGCAAATCTAAATTTAGGTAGAGACTTTATCGGAAAGGATTATTATAGCAGGGGAAGGGACACTATATGGTGGCAAGAAGAACACTCTGGCCATAGATCTGCAAATGTCAGGCAGAAAGGATTTGTTTTTTACAGGGAGAACCTGGTTTGGGGGAGAGAGACGGCAGTGCATGTTTTTCACTGAGGTCCATCAGCTCACAGGAGAGGTCCTTAGTGAGGGTCTGTACGCTGACACGGTGACATGTAAATCATGCTCAGTGTTCTGTTGGGCACACATGCATAGAGCGGCAGACAAATGACATGGTGATAGTCTGTGACACGTGAGAAGTAGTGCAGTTTCCTGTCTAAACCTTTACCTTCTCTCTACACTCATCACCAATGCCTGGTTGACATCAATACCTCTGTTCTGGACTGTTACAAAAGCCTGCTCTCAAGTCTCAATGTTGCATGTCTGTCCCATACCTGGTCCTCATTCTTTACAAAAGAAATCTGCTTGTGTCACTTGGTGCTCAAAACTTGGTGTGGTACTTGTGTTTTTGACTGGCTTATTTCATTTAGTATAATCTACTCCAGGTCCAACCATTCTGTCATTAAAGGGTAAAATTTTCTTCTTTTTTTATGGCCAGTATTCCATTGTACAAATGTCTCATAGATGTTTTATCTACTCATCTGCTGATGGACACTTGGGCTCCTTCCATATCTTGGTGACTGGAAGTAATGCTGAAATGAACATAAGAGTGCTTATGTTCTTTCAAGTTAGTGTTTTGGGTTTCTTCAGACATATTACCAGATGTAGGATTGATGGGTCAAAAGACAGATCCACTTTAATTTTCCACAATGGTTACGCCAGTCTGCATTCCCACTAACAGTGCAAAAGGGCTCCCCTTTCTCCACATCCTCTCCAGCACTTGTTTGTTGATTTATTGATAATATCCATTCTGACAGGTATGAGGTGGTATCTCATTGTGGTTTTAATTTGCATAACTGTGATGATTAGTGACATCGAGCATCTTTTCATGTGTCTATTGTCCATCTGTATCCTCTAGAGAACCATCTACTCAGGTCCTTTATCCATTTTTTAATTGAATACTTTTACGTTGAATTTTTTAAGTTCTTTATACATTTTGGATATTAACCCCTTTAGCAGATGTACTGGAAAATATGGTCTCTCATTCTGTGGGTTGTCTTTTTACTTTGCTGATTGTCTCCTTTGCTGTGCAAAAACTTTTTAGTTTAATGTAGTTCCATTTGTTTATCTTATCTTTTGTTTCCCTTGCCTGGGGAGATATATCAGATAAAATATTGCTGTGAGCAATATGATTTCACTTTTATGTGGAATCTAATGAACGGATTGAACTAACAAACAAAATAGAGACAGACTCATAGATAGAGAGCAGGATGACAGTTATGGGGTGGAGGGATAGAGCACAAAATGCAAAGGACACATGGACATGGAAACAGGGTGGTGATTCCAGGAGGGAGGGAGTATAATGGGGTTAAATGGTAATGGAAAAAATGCAATAGAACAATTCAAAAAAAATTGGTGTGGACTCTTCCCTGCTGAGGACCCAGACCCCTCTGCATTCTGATTCAATGCTTGGCATCTGTTCTTAAGTTAAATAAACAAAATAGGCTACCCAAGCAAGTGTCCTTCCTTGTTTAATCCTACTTAGTTTTTTAAGGATCTTTAAACCTCAACTTTCCTCTGTCTACCTATAAAACTTGATCAGCCATCTCTTTTGTGAACCCTATAGTGATCTCTCTGGAAGACATGGACTTTTCTTTCTCCTAAGCTCCCATTTGATATTGTAATCATATCTTTCTGTGGGTAGAGGCTATATTTTTTATTCCCAAGAATGCATTATTGTTTAGTACCGATGCTATATTACTTAAACTGCATAAATACTGGATGAATGAATGAGTAAATGAGTGAATGTGTTCTGTCCGGGTTTCTCTTTCAGAATTCCTATGAAGTTCCCTACTATGCCTGTATCTGTGTCTTTCATCCTCTTTTTCATACTTCACTCTCTACTCAGTATTTTCATAGATTCCCTTTTATGTTATCAACCTTGTGTCACAGTTTTAGGGAGGTCTAGTGGGGAAAGCAGGAATATTATTAGTTGTGTGCACTGTGTTACAATAGCTTTCATACTCTGCTGGGATCTTATATAGATGCTTTCCAGTAACTATTCAAAGGCACAAGCAATACAGCATGATCTTCTATTATTGTAAGGTGGGCAGGTGGGTGGCTTAAGTATAATATACTGAAATATTTCTTCTGCAATAAGTCAATAACAAAGCAAGAGTAGAAATTTAAAGAGGTTTTATTTTCTAAAGTGCATAATGCATGAAATTGGCATTGCATTTCTTCTTATTCCATTGGACAAAATAACCTCTCAAGTGCTTCACTGTATCTGGACTAAGTTCAAACTCGAGAGCCAGTCCTTTAAAATACATTTATATTTTTAAAGAACTATAATGAACTAACACATAACTAGATCTTTAAACTGAAAGTAGCGCAGAAGGAGAAGTCTCATCATAAAGCAATGTCTCATGAAAAAGTATTTCTAAAATATAGGTTCATATGCAAATGAAAATCGGTAGCCTTGTTTGTATTTGGATTTGATTTGACACTTTTACAAATGACTCTTAGGGGCTTCCATTTCAGTTGTCACAGTCTGACAACTGAGGATTTAAAAATCAAGGGTCCTCTGTAAAGAAAGAATTTGTTCAAAACTGTTTTGAGGGTTTTGGAATAATACTTCTACTATTCAAAACAAGTTTTGGGAAGCATGAAATAAATGAATGAATCTTTTTTCCTAAAAAACAATGTACATGTGGAGTGAGCTCTGGTGTATAAGCCAGAAGCTTAGATCTACTGCTAATAATGAGAAATCACATGCACATTCAATTTTCCTATTCATGAATATTTTTATTTCTAAAAGGAAGGTTTTGAACAAAGTTATTCCTGATGGTCCTTGCAATCTCTGGCCTATTGTGACTTTGATATTCAGGATATTATTCAAACAGTAGCAGTTCCTCAATACAGCATATTTGGGTAAGTTATTCATAAAATTAAAGAGTATTTTAGAGCTGGAAGCCATTCCCCAACTCTAATCCGAGGTCACGAGGTTCACAGCGGTTAGAACAGCCCTCAGGCCGGGCCCTGAGCACCTGCGGTGTCAAAACCGCATCCCCATCTCCTGACACTTAAACTATTATAAGTCAACTCATGAGGTATCTCACCCCCAATTCCCAAGGTCACAGGCAAATGTCTAGATCTTATGCTGTCAATAGTCTCCTAGACTCCCATCTCTGAGACACTGCAGTTTTCATTGTTAGTTTTAATTTGTCCCATCCTCTACTGAGTCTCTCTTTTCTCTCTCTTTTGCCCTTCTTATCCTTACATTCTATACAATGAAACTCACATTATATAATTAAAAATCACCCTGATGTTCTCAAACTTCTCATCAAATGCCTCCTTGCACTCAAACTCCCTAGAACGCATCATGTCTATGAGCAGACGTAATGAACGGCTGCTTGTCTTTAGACCCTGCTGACTCGAGGTTCAGGAACTAGAGGGTATCCGCTGATACCGGCATTTCCAGAATGTTTTGGCCCGTCCAAGTCAGGACTTCATCACCATGTCTCACATGGGATATTGCAAATACCTCTGCGCTACTAACCTGAGATATTCAAATACACAGGAACTCTTGCTGCTTTCAGGCGAGTGCCTCTAATTTATTCACGACACTAAGCCAAAGTGACCTTTCTGAAACGCAAATCTGATCATGTTATTTTGACACTTAAAGCTTACTTTAATAACTTCTATTCCTTTTAGTTGAAAATGTACATAAATAAATAATTATTAAAGCTCTCATATCCCACTGCAATTTGACTCCTACCTCTAATCTAGATCTACTTTTTCACCTAAATGTCCCAAATGATATTCTTTAACAAGAATCTGCACTTTTTTCCTTTGGTTTCCTTGTTACTATTCATCTTCAAGCATTGAGTTAGATAATTCAGAAGAATCTCTAATGCTACAAAATGGGTATAAGTGACCTCTAATTTCTCACATAATACCTATGTTAAAAGTTACTGTTTATTTAACATTTACCATTTCTAGTAACTTGTATATTTGTTAAAGGAAGAAACTATGAATAGTTTGTTTAATATTAAACAGGGTCTAGTATTTGCACAGAGTGGTCACTAAATAAGCATCAAATGAAAGACTAAAGGACACATTTGAAATATGTTATTTTGGAGCTAACAATACATAACAAATTTTAAAACAAAAACAGATTTTAAATTAGTAGTGATTTTTGTGTATTTTTAATTCTCTGGATTAGACTGTGTTGTGAGAGAATATTTAAAAATATTTAAGATTACCGTTTTAGACTTGGGCAAACTCATTTGATTCCCACCTCTGCAACTGTCTGTTTGACCTTGAACGAGACACTAAACTTTTCAAGGCAATTTCCTCCCTTGTGTATCAGTTTGCAGTACTGACCATAGAGTGTAGCTGAATTGGAAATGATCAAACAGGATGGCATTCAAAAATGTCTGGCTCACTGTTTTCCTAGAACAAAGTCAGTGCTCATTAATATCAGCTATTCATACATGTAGCCTAATCCTGCAAAACCATGTCTTCTGTCTTCATAATTTATTTTCCCACATTAAAATATTTAAAGAGCCCACTTTCTAGTATTTAAACAAATTTGGGAAAAGAAAATGATCTTCATTTACAGTAGATACATTTACTCAGTACAGGACCTCATGTGGATCCCGTATCCATGGAGCATCAATTTAGTCACCATACTTTGTTATGTATATGGCTCATTAGTTTGTCCACAGGCAAAAAGAAATTCCTAGACAAATAGCTAATCTAGTAGCTGTGGTCTGGATGAGATAGATTGTTATTCTGATTGCCAGAGAGATGAAACACCACCACCAATTGTTAAATGCATGCTGGCACAGATGCTATTCTCTGTGAATCTCTTGGTCTGGTCTAAGAAGAACTACCTCTCTTCCACATTTAAGTATAGAAAACAGAGGGAAGTAAAAGCTTCCCAGACACCTCCAGAATATTTTCCCCAAACCATCCAGGCTGATAAAAAGTTCCCTGATTTTTAACCATACAGGTATGTACAAAGCTAGGTTTACAGCTGTGAGTATGCAAGTGACAGTTTTTTCCCTGTATTATTGTTTATTAGTGTTATACCTGTAAACCTGTTTATGCCCATCCCTGTATCAGAAGGTAACAAAAGAGTAACAATGTCAACCTACATTGGTTGACACACCATGTAGTGAATTATTACTCAGTTCTAGGCCTTGTGTAAACATCAGATTTATATATTTTCAGTTGGATTGGAAGCTAATATTTTCTTTTCATCCTCCCGCTCCTTCTCCACCACCATACACACACATGTTAGGGCCTAAAATTAAATGGTAGAGCAAATGATTATTTCATCTGCATTTCTTGTAAGAAAAAAAGACCTTACAACGCTATCATCATGGCCTTGCATATTCATTAAGGGCCTACCTCAGCCCAGCACTGAGATCCCTAGGGGATAAGTCTTGGCATACAGTCCAAATGCGGGGGGGTGGGGGGAGCTGCACACAGAGAGAAGGCAGACATAACAGGGATAAAACAAAGCTTAAGTGCCTGTTTCAAAGATGAGTGGTACGTGCTAATCAATGTAAGTTATTTCAGAAAATTAGTTTGGAAAGACACTATGGTTCTTGAAGTATAGGGTTATCTATGAGCTTAGGGAAAGTTTTAAACGGACCTGGAACACCAAGACACATAATATGAAACTTGCTCTTTAAACAAGAAGAAACCAATCATGGTTTTAGAACAGAGGTGAATACATAAAGGAATAGCATAAAAATGGAAACATGAATCTAAGAGTTATTTGTTTTTCAGAAAGGAGCAGAAAGCAAGAAGATGCAAGGGGGATGCTGCGAAGGCTAGAGCGGAGTCTAACCACATAGTTACATTCCAATGGGGACTTTTTCTGACTTGAGGACAACCAATGTTAGATATATTTTCTCAGAGCTTTTTTTTCCATAAGAAACACTTTCTTTTTCAGATACAGCAAAATGGCGATACTCCAAATGAAAAGTGTGCACCTACTTTAATTCAAAAGGAGCACTCTTCTAAAGAAAGTCATTACACAGCTCAGGGCAGCATGTTCCACACATAGAACCAGGTGCATTCTTCAACAAGAGCTTTTGACATCAAATAACATTGGAGACCTTGAATGTTTCAAGTCCCTCTGCATTTGTGATTGGTCAGATTGACTAGCAGAAAGGTTATGTGTTTACAATGAAAGGCTGTTTGCCTGTAAGTCATATAGAAATGGCAAAGTCTTTATCCCAGAAAGCTTACAAAGTTATTCATGTATTTTTGGTACTGTAAGTCATCAGCTCAGAAAAAAACAGCATGGGTAAACATTATCATCTGATGGATGAGCTCATGTTTTCTCCAAAGTGTGTGTAACACAATGAATCAGGTAATAAAGGGGTTGGAATGGCCGGTCTGCACTTAACTGGAACTTAGTATATTTTAGAGATGATTCAATAGAGTCGCAGCAGCGACAGTATAAATCATCAGCTTCATATTTACACATTCTACCACAGCCATGAAAACTGGCATTTTCTTTTGAGTGACTGAGAACATGAGTATCCTTGTATAGCGCAGTTTTTTTCCACCTCCAATGTAACTTTCATTATTTGTTTATCAGAAAAACTTTTGAGTGATGAAAGTCAATTCTCTGAATTATGTGAGTTGATTTCTACTCTGGAAATGATCGAGTTTTTCCACCATCCACCAAAGTAGATGTAATTGGGGCTGGTACAATACTGAATGTCATAGAATGCTTGAGAATTATGTGTTGCTCTCTCAAAATACGATGCAGTGCTGGTGGTTTATGTTGGAAATGGAATCTAAGCATTAAAAATGTTCAGGAAACTAAGAATTTGGGGTGTGAGAGTGATGGAAAGGAAAGCAATCTTTACTGCATTAAGGTAATACAATATACTTGATTTGATATTAAAATAAATTTTAATATAAAAAGAATGGTCACAGAAATAATTATAAGTTGGGGTTAATATTTAAGTAAAATTAACAAGTATAGTAGGACTTGCTTTTAACCAGTACAATACTGACATTTTTATATATACTTTATTGTTTATCAACATTTCCTCACAGTATTGCTCAAATTCACTAAAAACAGCCTATATCAGAGACACCGTGTCTTGCACTGTGCTGAACATTAACAAATATTTACAAGAAACCAATCTGACATGGTCCTTCCTTCAAGGAGTTATACTTTGGGAAGAGAAATAAAACATTCTAAACAACAATATAAAATGCTAGTGCTCCCAAGGAAATGACAGCTAAAATTTCACAGGGGTTGCAGGGAGGGGGAGATGGCATCTGGCCGCTCTAGACAGGGCGTGTCAGAGGCGTCTGCGAAGGTGCCGAAGGTTATTACTCGGCAGAAAGTTGGAAGGACAGCTACAGCGTAGACCTGCACAGAGCGAGGCTGCTCTGAAGTTGGGAACGGCAGTGGGCAACTCTTTATTTAGTGGTTCCATCGAAGACTGTGACAAGTGACACTGTCAAATAGTAGGCTGGCACCGGGTGACAGAGGTTTTGAATACCAAACAACACTTTACATGTCGGATGATGGAAAGCTACTAAATGTTTTCAATAAGGAAATGAAAGAAATGATACTTTAAGAAGATGAACGGCAGGCTTGGAGTTGGGAGGAATAGAAGGTAAAAACGGTAATATTTTAGGCTTCGCAAAATAAGAGGAGGAACTGAGGGAGTAGAGGAGAGGGCAGCTAGATGCCTTCATATCACAGAACTGAATTGCTTTCCTGACTGCTGTGTCGTGGGAGAGGAAATGGATGATTGGGGAACATGTCCCATAGCCCTTGCAATGGGATGCACTGTGGCTCTTTCTGGGGTTGTTCACCAAGGACAGCGGCTACTCTTGGACTCATAAAATGGTCCCTGCTCTGGAGATGTGAAAATTCTCTCCTGCCTTCTTCCTAGAAGGATGTGAATGTTAAACAGTACTCACTAAACTGTGAAAATAATCAGTAACACTTGATGCCTTCATTAAAGACTGGGCTGGGATTTTTGTTCCTAGAAAGCTTACCATAGAAACACAAGAATAAAATCACCCTAATTATGACTTGTCTAGATAGAGATACACCAGCCTTCGGACTTATAAATTATCCCAAGCCGTTTTTTAATCACAAAATTTACCTTTTGACCTTTTAAAAAATTTCCCCAATTCATGCTGTGTTCAGTCTACCAGGTATGTCTTGCCTAGATGAACCAGGGGTGGGAAAAATGTACAGAATTCATACTTGTAAACTCCAAGATTCTCTCCCACGACACAGCAGTCAGTAAAGCAATTCAGTTCTGTGATATGAAGGCATCTAGCTGTCCTCTCCTCTACTCCCTCAGTTCCTCCTCTTATTTTGCGAAGCCTAAAATATTGCCGTTTTTACCTTCTATTCCTCCCAACTCCAAGCCCACCGTTCATCTTCTTAGAGTATCATTTCTTTCATTCCAAGATCCTGGAAACAAGAAGGCACAGCCAAGCACTGGACCTCAAAGGCAAGTCCCTACCGTCCTTCTCTCATTTCACTATGAATGCAGAGTCCTCAGTCACACTTAAAAGAAATCATTTCTCATTTAAAATTCATTACATCTTAATTGCAGATTTATTTACACACAGGCAGCTTTGCATTGATTTCTGCAGGATGTTGTGGAAATTTGGAGCTGGCACAGACACCCTGCGGGGCTGGTGGCAGCTCACACTTAAGTGGCAAAGGTGTCATTACATGCAAACACTGGGAAGAGAGCAGAGCATGCAGAGCACTAGCAAATGGAACCGGCAAAAACTACACTCCCAGAAAACATGAGAGAGGAGAAAATACGTAATTAGGACCCATATTTGGACTCATAGTAAAGTGTACTGGGCTTTGATTTAAGGGATGCCTTTCACTCTGTGCTTGATTCTCCTGAAGCAAAAACTGACACTCAGAGCTTGTTAGAGAAGATAATACTCAAACACCGAGAATCCACTTTCTCATACCATTGTCCAGAAATGCAAAGAGAAGATCCACTGTGCACATATTCTGCTGAACTTTCAGATGAAAACAGAAAACTTCCATCACTGGGCTATACAAAGCTAAATATGCATTTTATTTTAACATCAGGATGACTAATATTTCATGTTTGATCTCTACATTTAACATTTTTTGGTGCAAAGAAACCCAAGAAGCAATTGTAACTAAAGTATTTCCGTGTGTCACTCAAACATAGTTGTGATCTAAGAAAGAACTGATGTACCTGTTCTGATAAGAGTAAGGATGCACAGTGGGAAGATGGGTGATACTGCTCAAAATAAGAATGGCCCAGAAGGGTCTGTAAAAGAGACAAATTTCTATGTGACTTTTAGGAGATAGCATTTTCTAGTTGATATTCAGTGAATAAGAGGACCTTAACTTCCCCCTCAACTTGACTAAACTTTAGACAGGCTTCTCCTTGACCTCCCTTTCCTCGAAGCATCAACATTGAAAAACAAACAAATAAACAAAAAACCTTGCAACTTGTGAATTCTTTCTCTGTGCCTTTGAAAGGTGAATCTTCCTTAATTCACAAATGTCTTTATCAAGGAAAAAAAAAGGATGGGAGCCGTTCCTTTGAAATGTAATTGTTGAGAAAGGTAGGGCTCCTGTCCCCTGTTCTCTGCGGTAGAGCAGGAGCCCGACTTCTTACAAAACAAGGAGCAAGCACAGATGGTCTAATCACATTGACCACCCTCCTCCCAAAAGTCATCAGGGCTTTTTTCATTAGCCCAGCTCATTGTTTAAAAGTGTTCTCACCTTCTGTTTCAAAGAAGCTGAGCTTATTCTCAGTCATCCTGGCCAATTTTAATGAATATCTGGTGCATTTTCTTCTATATGTGCAATGTAAAAACCAGGTTAGTAAATATGCCGGGTATATAACTTAGTTATGGTACATATTTTTATAAGCAAGATGTTTTCAAAATTACATGCTGGCAGGAAAAATTTGCTGACATAATTTATGCCCTCAATACCCCTGCTTGAAAAGCATTTAGTAAGCAAGATGGGAAAAGCCATCTTGAAAGCCTTTCCCAGTTTACTGCCGTCTCTCCAGACCTGGACATGTAGCCACTCAGTGTGTGATCATGCCTACAGATCAGTATATGTTTCCAAGGAAGTTGCTTGCTTTTCAGTTCAGGAAAATCATCTCAGTTTCTCTTTTGTAAACGCTGATGCACATCTGCTCTCCATGATCCCTGGCCACATTTATTTCACAGGATGGATTTGGTAAGCTAGGTGCCTACCTAAATACCACCCAAACTCTGACATGCTTACGTGTGACCCAGAGAATGTGTGAGAAAAGCAAGTGTCCGGGAACTACCCCCAGAGAATCTAATTCCATAGTTTTCTTTGGTGAAACTCAGGAATTTTTAAGAGACTCAGTTGCATCATTTGAAACATGTCATCATGGACCACACTTGCACAAATGCCTGTTAGACTTCCTGTGTGAAGTGGAAATTTTCAGAACTCAGTCCTTGTTAATTGCTCCCAGACTCCGTTTTTTTAAAATACAATTGACCCCAGAGGATCTTTTCCTTCATGACCAACCCACGTTTCCAGATCACTTGCAACCAGGTCCCTGGTCTTCTTTCCCATCCAAGAAGCAGGATCAGACATTTGGTTGTTTCTATTTCTATTTTAAAACCCTTTAAATTCCTATTTCTAATCCTCATAGTTACTTTTTAAAGCCTGCGGTAAACATTTAACTAGAACACCTTACCGATTCCCCCTTAAAAATACTGAAGGTTTAAAAAAATAATAATTCTCAGTCAGTGAAGTTGTCAGAATGTTTTGTTTGATGAAAGTTTTCAAGAAGAGAACAGCTATATTGGGTTCTATTGTGCGCAGATCAATGCAGGAGACTTGAGTGACATGTTTTATTTCAATGAAATTGTTCATGAAATCACATGGGGACTTATGTGATGACAACCACATTATCTTTCATGTTCACACTGTCACAGACAATTAACACAAAGCCTAATAAAATATTGAAATCAGAGTTACTTACTTTGTAGTCTAACTTCCCAATGAAACTGCTGGTCTTTCTGCCTTTTTTCATATTTTACAATGAAAAAAAAAACTCCATCAGTGACAGTTTCCATATTTATATATCCCCTAAAGTAATTTGGCAGGGTAAGATTTTAGCAACATAAATCAATAGACTAGCTTAAAGATTTACATGTTTACATCCTTAGAGGCAGATAGCTCAAGACTTAACAAATGCATTTTATTGCTGTCATTGACAGTAATAAAATGGTACCAGGCGTAATTGTATAATTTACTGGGTTTCTGCTATGTGCCAGGCACTTGGTGCCATTGAACTTCTCCAAACAACCCTCTGTGGGGGTAATGATTCCATTTTACTGACATGGAAACTGACGATCGAGGAGGTAAAATAACTTGCCCAAACTGAAGTTTCATTTCGATGCCTGCCTGTTTAATTTGAATGCTCCGGTTCCTTCAGTTAAAGTGCGCTGCTTAGTCTCTTGAAAGGGTGTCTCTGAGCAAAGAAATATTTAAGAACAGAAAGATGTTTGCTCGAGGAAACCTTCGGTGTTCTCCACTACCACCCCCCGCCCATTGTTCTCAAGTAGAACACTGTATCTTATTATATAATATTTTTTCAAAAATTTAAAATTAAATTTTATTTCATTTACATATCATATCTTCTGCTTAGACTGTAAGCTCCAATCAGGAATTCCAGGGTGATGGGATTCACTAGTGGGTGGGGGAGAAAGCATAATACATAATAATAGCTGGTTCATGGTGTGGTCTAAATATTTTGCAGAACCAACTCTATTGATAAATAATGGTGCTGATTTTTCTGAGATAGGGATTTTCCCAGAAGTTTATATTCGTAAAATAATTTGACCTTCCACGGCTTTTCTCAGCAAGGTTGTATGAAATGACTTTATAAAATGGAACTTGGTATACATTTATTGTTTTCAGAGTATCAGCAGTTGATGGTTGGGAAGGCATCTTAAAAATGCTTTGTGATTGAACCCAACTCCACCTGTAGTGGGATTTTACTCAATCCAGTTACTCTCACCTAAGGTCACACTCTATACTCCAGCATTAGAAAGAGACATTCCATCAGACTTATCTCCTTTCTTTTTTTGTTTCTTTGGTTGCTTTCTGCATTCCCATTACATATCTGTTTAATCTCACAAACCTTAGGTTCTCATACCAGGTATAAGTTCAGGACAGCAGCCCAGATTTTTGGTTTGCAATGTCAACAGTTCTAACAGACTTCCTGAAGAAAACATTTTTTGTCACTCACGACTTGACAATTCAAATTCTCAGCTACAGATATCAGATCATCTTGACTTTGCTATTTTTCAGGGAACAGAAGTACAAGCAGCACTGTGAGCTCCTAGACTAAAAAGTCCTCTAAGAGCTTCGTGGACATAATTCACTCACATAGGTCACAGTTTATAGTATGTCAGCCTCCACTTTGTCAAGTATAGAACATCGTGAAATTGTAGTCCAGAAGAAATCTTAAGTTGTCTGGAAAAGCCATGCACCAGGCCCAAGTTTATTGCATCTCTTGGATTAACTTCCCTTGTTTGGAAGCTATACTACCCATGACCACGTACCAATGAGGCAGAAGGTATAGTGGTTACAAGCACAGAACTGGCAGCCGGAACTCCTGGGTTCAAACTTGACTCCACCTGATTTGGGTGTGTAATGTTGGATGGTTATTGAACCATTTTAGGCCTCAATTTCCTTATTTGGAAAATGCATATAATAATAATAAGACCTGCCTCATAGATGGCTTATGATGATTAAATTAGTCAGGTGTCTTTAAAGTGACTAGAAGCACTGTGTGTTTGTAAAAAATAAGTCTTTATTCTAGACTTTAAATTTTTATTATTTTATTAGCACAAATAAGAATTCTATCCTAAAAAGTATTTGAGAA
>CM052538.1:183682271-183699968 GCA_028533065.1 Trachops cirrhosus | reverse complement strand
TTGCCAGCAGAGGAAGAAACCCTAATTACAGTCCCACCAGCCTAAATCCAATGAGAAAGAGCTGAGATCTCATAATGCAATTAGGACTCTATTAGAAAGGGGAAATGGATATCAAAGAGCCAAAAATAAATAAGGTATGCTATAAAAGGCATGTCCTTTATTTATCACACTTCACTGAAATGAATATTTGAGATTGTCACCTTAATTTAATAAGACCAGAGAAGATAAACATACAAATGCATTTTACCTTTCTACTTTTAATTTGATAAGAAAGTATACATAATCAGCTACATTTTGAATTATAACACAGAATCCAGATATCCTGATTGAAATAGTTTTCACTTTGTACCTGTAAAATTGCTTTCCTCTGTAATAAAATTATCATTGTTATAATATGACAGAAGGATGTGCCTGCTGGGTGGAGCAGCAAAGGTATTGACAAGCGTTTTAAGAACAGGATGCTTTCTTCAAGCAGAGTCAATGCTTCTGTTATTACAAACTATCTTGTTTCTCCCACACAATACACAGCATCGTTCAAGGTCACCGTGAGTGCATGCATTTGCAATGTAATAGAATATGCAATTATTCATAAAACTAACACATTGGCTATGGAAAAAGAAACCTTCAATAAATATATGCTCACTGTTTTAAGGTAAGAACATTATTCAAACTTGTGGCTTATGCTGGCATTGTTTAACTAGGCTGAGGTTTCTTACTTTTTTGTTTGCTTCTTTAATGTGATTTGCTAATTTCATGCCTCCAGAATGTCAACAAGAGTAATAAAATAGCAATTTAAGGCCACATTAAAAGCCGAACTAAATGGCACCATTCTACTGAAGACATTAAAGCAAAATTACAGTATGTTCTCCTATCAAAAGGCATCTTTGTAGTTTTAATGGAGAATGGGGAGCGAAAGACTTTTATTTCCTCCTCCCCATTCTGCCTACGGCTGTTAAGGTTCCTTGGGACTACAGGTCCTAGCCTATTCTTTTTCTTAAATTGTATTTATTTATTTTTAGAGAGAGGGAAAAGGAAGGAGAAAGAGAAGGAGAGACACATCGATGTGTGGTTACCTCTCATGCACCCCCTACTGGGCACCTGGTCTGCAACCCAGGCTTGTGCCCAGACTAGGAATCGAACTGGTGAGCCTTTGGTTCACAGCCCAGCACTCAATCCACTGAACCATACCAGCCAGGGCAGTCCTAGACTATTCTTGCTAAAAGAGTTCTTGTTAGAACAACTCCTCTTTTCATTTGGAAGGTTCATTTTATTCTTATGACAGCTTTATTGGATTTGAGGACAATTTAACTGTGTACAGAAACAGTGGGGCTACGTTGTCTCTCTTCTTGATAGGGCTTCACTAGAAGGAAGTTTACCTGGGCATTTAAGGGAGATAAACTGATTCTGTCTCTACCCCTATCAGTGAGTGCTGCCAATGTCTAGGGCACGACATTAGAGCCGCTCATGCCCACTCCATCACCTCCACACACGCACACCCAGTAGACAAGACAGCAATGCTTCCTTATATGCTCTCTCTTTCCCAAAAGGTTTCATGTAGATTTTCCATCGGTACTCACTTCAGGTGGTTTTCACATCGTATTTTGTATGAATGTATGAGGTGGTCTTTACACCATCTGCCTCAAGCAGCGACAAAAAGTCGGTAAAGGATATAGGGAATGTGGGACTTTGGTTCCGAAAAATATTGAAATCACATCCAAAAATAACTCCACAAGTTTGTTAGTACTGGTACTATTTAAAGCACTTCTCCTCTCATGCTGTTATTGTCACAATGAGGGGAGACACAATGTTGTGGGTCCTCTCATCCGTCCCTTGACACAATGTTGTGATAGGACAGAAAATGTTACTGAATTTCACAGGAGATGAAAGTAAGAAAGCTTAAATCAGGAGTCCAGTGGGAGATTTCTTCTAAAAACTTGAATATAGCTACAAGTGTAAAACTTCAGGTAGGATCTTCTTCTTCTTCCTAAGGATTGATTGTTCTTGGGCAAATTAATTTCACTATTACTCTGACTAATGCTAATCTGAAATGCTCTGTTTCTGTGAATGTGATAAATTTTAGTTTTTGTATTATCTCAGAAAATTTAAAAACTGCTGAAGTGTTGGTCTTATATACAAGAATGACACATATCACATTTGAGTGCTTTTAATCTGTCTGGATTCATGTATCTTTACCACATTTCATTGCTATCCCAAACTTTTGCCATTTATCTGTTTTTAATAGATGTTTTGAGATATCCTAACAAACAATGTCTATCACAATAGCCTAAAAATGACTTTCTAATTAAAATTGAAAAATATAAGAATAACTATAGGCAATGTTTAGTACCTTGGGCAGAATTTTATAATGCACTCTGGAAAGAAGCATGTCAGAAATAGACAATTTGGCATGATTAAGAGTTAATTTTGTGAATCCTGACTCATATTCCTGTATGCGAGTGGAAGTAACTGCAGATCAAGAGGATCAAAACAAAATTATAGTGGTCTTAAAAAATTAATGTAACACCTCAAAAAATTATGACAATAATTACTTGGATATTGGTTGCTTAATATTGACAAGCATACTTCTAACCCATCCTAAAATGTTCCTTTTGGAAACATAATTCAATCATTATAATTATTGACCTCTCTGCTATTTCCTTCATCCTAATCAAGAAAAGACAAAGTGACTTATCTAATTACTAATTTGTGAAGTGTGCATGTCTGACTCGGTGTTGCCCTTCGTTTAGCTTGGGAACAACATTACTCCTGGAAAGCATAAGTTCCCTTGTGCTCCGTTCTGTGGTAGAAGTTACCTGGATTTTGTTAACTCTTGCTCTGCTCCAGCTCTACGAGGGACTGGAGGGTAAAATTTGCCCAACTGTGGCTTTCACTTAGGAGACTCATGTGGCTGTCTCTCAAGGTTACCTTCTTTCCGTCGATTGCCCCCTTCTTTGCCTCCATAGCTACCTCTTGTCTTATTTCTCAAAATGTTCAAAATTTGTAAATAAGAGAGATACTATCTACTGAGGGCACTTTTAAAAACAAAAGTTTTACAACATGGAAGACAAAAGTATCTTTATCTACCTGTTGCCCTTAAAATATCTATTATTCTCATTTTACAAATGAGAAAGCAGAAGCCCAAAAATTAAAATGTTCAATGTAACATTGTAAATATTTAAGCTTGGATTTGAACAGAGTGTGGCTCTCTCTAAATGCCATATTTTTAAATCTCTAATCTGCTTCCTGAAATCACTGAGATGAATGATTACTGGCTCTTGGCCTCTCTTCCCCGATGCATAAACAGAGTCAAACAGAATGAAGTTACTTGCCCAAGGTCATGCAGCTCATCATTGACTTCATCGAGACTTATAAACATGTTTATGCAATTGTCTTCTATAAACTTGTAATAGAGAATTAACTGAGATAAAACAGAAGTTTTCCAGGCATGACTAAAATTCTTCGTAAGAAATCTGATGTCATATTTGCATTTGGCCACAGGACATACAAACTGCAGAGGCATAATTAAATATCTATTTCAACTTGGGTTAAACCAGAAAGAAAAAAATGCCGATAACTGTTTTTAGTATAGGGCAGGGCTTTAAAAGAGGATAGTCAAATTTTTATAATTTCTTTTACTAAGATTGAAAGAATTAGGCAAAATTATGTATCTGTAGAGAATGAACTTAAATTATTTTTGTATTCCTAAATGTATCACAAAAATATTTTCTGATGCTATTTTGTCTCATCAAGAACAAATCTGATGAGGAAAATATTTTCTGACTTGGAAAATATTTTACAAATGAGAAAGTATATACATCTACTCCATATATACATAGGGTCTGGCAGAAGTAAAATCTGCTTGAGTGTGGTTGGTAGGGTAATATATGGGTGTAATAATTTATAGTTTCAATTTGAACATTTTACCTAAAATATCATATGGTGTGCTCAAGTGTGATATTGTTATATTACAGAATTACATGCTTATGATTTTGTCATAAAAGGTTTTGTAATAAAAAAGGGACATTATTTGTGCTGGACCCCATGTTTATAACTGCCACAAGGATGATACATCTCTATAACATAGTAAGTGTGGTCATTCTGGTTTATAATACCTACTGCCCTTCAGAGCCCCTCAGGTGCACTGGCAATCTCAAGTTTTGTATTAAAGTATATGCATTTTGGTAACTTCCTCCATGACAGAGAGATAGATGGTATAATTAGTATATTTCCAATATCCTTCCTAAAATATCCTTCCACGTGCACCAGCTATACTACCTCCCCAAAATGCAGTGGCGTAAACAAACAGCTTACGACTGCTCATGATCCCGGGGCCCAGATGATCTAACTGTGGTCCACCATCAGCTGGGCCGGTGAGGGGGCTTTGCTGATCACAGCTGTGTCTTCGCACACTCTCGGGCTTTGGCTAAGATGATTTGCCTGCCTTCCATGTGCTCTTTCATCTGCCAGTTGGCTAGCTCAGGCTTGTTCCCAGGCTAGCTCAAATAAACTCATACTTTCTTCCTTTCTTTTTATTTATTTGTTTGTTTATTTATTTATTTAAATTGTTGTTCAATTATGGTTGTCCACATTTCCCCCCCCATTACTCTTCCTTGTCCTTCCCACCCACCTCCTATATTCAGTGCTCCACGCCCACTGTTGTGTTTGTCTATGGGTCCTTTATACATGCAGAAACACAAGAAATAGAAGTATAGATGTCAAAAGATTTTTTGTAGGTTCTGTTTGTGTCAAGACTGCTAATATCCTATTGGCCAAAACAATCACAGGGCTGAGCCAGAGTCAGTAGAGAAGGGGGCTACAGGACAGAAAACGGCAGGCGAAAGGGGCTGTTTACAGGGATGCCATTGTTAGGGGCTGTACAAAAATTAATAACTAGAAACTTTACTTAAAATGAAGTCGGAGGTCAGAGGGGAAGCTGTTATGCCCTGGCTGTTCACAAAGCACAAAGGGTTAATCTCGTTGTTTGCTGTCGCCCTCACAACACCCCCTTTCCCTCTACAAAAGAGTTTCTTCCACTTGGTTTCAGCAGACTGCTGGTGGCCCACCATGGCTGCGTGTTCCAGATTGCAACTCTTTGTTACTCTCAAGTGAAAACTGTTTTGCTAGAGAAGTATCTGCTGACCTTTTTGTGTTAGGGTCAACAGGCTGTCATTGCAAGCACGGTACCGATGTCAGATATCTGATGGCTTAATAAAAATGTACGTCCCATTGGATAAATCAGAGTGGTATTTATGAGTAATTTAACACTGATCTGCACTATAACTTTATGCTTATGCTGTACCTATAATCAGCTTGAGCAGGTTGAATACATGAAGTCATATGGTCAGTTATAAATTGGTAGGTTAGATACTACCTGAGTGAAGAAAGAAAGAAGGCACTGAAGCTTAGAAACACTTTTAGGTACGCATGACCATTTTTAAGAGCTGTTTTCCCAGATGTTTTATCAGGTGTACTGATGCACAAAAACTTCACATGGCTAATACATGCAATTTAATGAGTTTACACTGATGTATGCACATGTTGCCATCACCACAATCGAAGTAACAAACATATCCATCATCTTTGACTTTTCTGTGTTTCCCTTTGTTTTGTTTGTTTTGTGGTAACCAAAACTTAACATGACATCTATCTTCTTAATAAATACTTTATTGGATAAGACACCTCAAAAACAAAGGCAACCAAAGCAAAAATGCACAAGAAGGATGACATTGGACTAAAAGGCTGTGAACAATGAAGGAACCAATCAACTGAGTAAAAAGACAACCTATGGGTTGGGAGAAAGGCAGCCCATATATCTGATAAGCGGTTAATTTCCAAAGCATATGAACAACTCATAGCAAAAATGCCAAACGCCCCAATTAAACAATGGGCAAAGCCTTGAAAAGACATTTCTCTAAAGAAGAAATACAAACAGCCAACAGGTATAAAAAAAGATGGTCAATCATCAGGGAAGGGCAATTCAAAACCACATTGAGGTGTCTGTCCCCTTACACCTGTTAAGATGGCTATTGCCAATGAAACAGAAGATAACAAGTGTCGGCATAGTAGTGGAGAAATGAGAACCTTATGCATATTTGATGAAAATATAATGAAAAACATTATAGAGGTTCATCAAAAAATTAAAAATAGAACTATCATGTAATCCAGTGATTCCATATCTGGGTATATACTACAAAATAATTGAAATTGGGGTCTCAAAGAATTTCCAAGTTTACTGCAGTATTTTTCATGATATCCATAATATGGAAACAATCCAGTGTCCATCAACAGAAGAATGGATAAAGATAATGTGGTATATTGATACAATGAAATATAGTTAGCCTTAAAAAGCAACTCCTACCATTTGTGACAACATGGATAGACCTGAAAGACACTATGCTAAGTGAAATAAGTTCGTTACAGAAAAGCAAATACTGCTGATTCCTTATATATAAAGCATCTAAAATAGCCAGAAATACAGAGATAATTAACAGTATGGCAATTATCAGGGGAGGGGGAGAGGGATATTGTTTAATGGGTATGTTTACTACATAGCATAGTGCTTAAAGTTAATATTAAGTATTGTGTATTTACAATATGTCTAGTGACTATTTTCCTGAATGAATAGAATGATTATTATTAACACTGGGACTGATAAATATCCTGGATAATGATTTAGACTGATTGGAAGCTTAAGGCTGAATCTTTTGACTTTTAGAATTCTTTTCCAAGTCCAAATCAATAGATAGAGCAAAATTTGCTTTTAGGGAAATTTCACTAAATGCTTGCCAGTTACAATTGAGATGGATTTTACTCACTCATTTTTCCATTTTATTTTTAATTATAAATTTTCAATCACTTTGCAATATTAAGTCAGTTATCTATTGAAACAATGTGGTTCTGATGTAACAATATTAGTGCAGAAATTCAGGGAGAGAAAGCATGTGGGATTTTGAGCATTAACCACACAACTAATTAAATCTTATTGAATCCACTCACTTAGGTTTTATTTTATTAGGATCACTTATCTTGACATTTCATTTCACCAGGATTGTTAGTTTGTGAACTTAGTGTATCAACTTCATATTACTGTCACTATTATTACAGGATTATTTACAGAGAAAAATAGTTGATGAGATTGCCATTCATTGTTCACTTAGACTAAATGTATAGACCCAAAGTACACCGACTGAAGCTGTCATCTGATTACATCTACAAGGTAGGATTGGGGAGGGGCTTGTGCTGAACAGAGTTGGTAAATATTTGCCTTCTTGGCTTTACCACTGTTTGGCATGTGTGATGTTAATGTTGATAATGTAATGAGTATACAAAGCTAAGGAAGACAGAATGTCTGCTTTTAGAAACTTCCCATGTAAGGAGGAAATAATAATTTAATGCTTATAAAAATGAAATATGAGGAATCATACAAACTTGGGTTAGAATCTTAGCTCTTCCGTTTGTTAGCTATGGTTTACTGAATCTTACTAAACTTTGTTTTTTTAAATATGTAAAACTGGGGTAAATTTGTTGAGAGAATCAAATGTGATGATGCATATAAAGTGCCAAGAGGGGCGACTGTGGTGGGTGCTCAGTATATATTACTCTTTAGTAACAATAATGGAGAATATAGGAAATATAGACACTTGATTAAAATTGAAGTCCTGAAAATTCATGAAAATTGTAGCTTAACTAGATTTGTTTAATGCACTTTATTTATTTGCTGAGCAGATAGACTTAATTGAAATTTAATCTCTTTAATTCAAAATTTAGCCCTATCTGCAACTTCGCAGTTATCTCTGGAGAACTGCAGAATTGCGTGTCTGTGCTTTATGCTCGCATCAGAGCCCTGACCATTTTCTCATTAAATCAGCAACATACATAGGAGTTTCTACTTTGTGGTGTTTGATAAAAACTTGTCTGTAAGGTGGCTCCCCTCATCTCAGCGGTCCCCTGAGGTTAGTGTTCTAATGAAAACACACGAGCTCATCAAAGACTCGAGTTCAAACTGCCCTGGGGATTCTGACTCAGGCTGGGCAGAGCGACCAAGAAATGTGACTATTTTACACGTATCACAAATAACTCTCTGGTTCAGGTACAACACTTTGACAGTCACTGTAACACTGGCTCGGCTCTGTGAGTCTGGATAATAAGAACAGTGAAATCCAGGCTGGAGGGAGAAGACCATCGTTACCTGGAGAAGACAGAGACTGAAGCGGGGTTGATGTGGTCAGCATTCTACCTTTGCAAACTTATGACAGTGTCTGGTCCCTTCATTATGGCACTCAGTGCATTGATGGTAAATTTGGTAGCTGGTGGGTGAAGAGAGGAGGTATATGTGAATGCTTGTGCATTGAATGGTTAGGATTAAAATCAGTCCAGAAGGTTTGGTGACTATGTGGAAAGTCATCATCTAAACCACCTACAAAGGAAGAACATAACATAAATCACCTGTTAAGTCCATGAGCACAAAAGCCTTGACAAAGAGCACAACTCCAATATGGCAAAACCTGGATCTAAATGTAGGTGTTCCTGCACTGTTTCATGAAAATTCTCATAAACATCTCTAGCATATAATTTATATTTAGTGTTTCCTTCCAATTGCATACAGAAATGAATAAAAAACTATCAAATGTGTAGTGTTCTCTTTAAAAGGTGGACTGATAGCATGGATTAGGAACTGCTTATTGCATATTAAATACACTCCTTAACACTGATGCCTGAACTTAGTTGCCATGTCCCACTTGCAACATTATCATGCCATTAAGTCATTTGAGAACCCCAGTAGAATGAAAGTATGAGTTTCCTGGGAGCCCAGTCTAAATTGTCAGATGATTTTCATAGTGATGTCCTGAGAAGGAAGTTTCTCAATAATCACAGACCAAGGGAAAAGCTCAGCATTAATGTCTTTCCTTAGCAAATTCTCTATACGAGCAATACTGACTTAGCAGCTGAGATTTCTGTGCTCCAGAGAAAAGTTTAAAATAATGTGTTTGCAATTAAATGGGATTTTTATTATTAAAATAATTCACAATCAGCTAAAAGTGGATTCTGTCAAAGTTGTAGTAAAGATATGCAATAAAGTTAATTTAAATATAACACTTAGACCATCTCAAGATTGCAGCATCTAATTTCAATAATTACACTGTCTTCTTTAACCCTGTAACATAGAATAATATATGCTAATTTATTTAACAAATAAAAAAGGAAAAGCCTGCTACATGATGACCTTACTTCAGTAACATTTGTTAAGAAGCATTTTGGGATAGCCTGTTAAAATATTTAAGTCTTTATTTATAAGTCATTTCTCCTAGCTTTATGGGTGGTATATGTATTAAGCTAAATAGAATGCTATGGAGCTACAAACAGATGAAATCAAATATAACCAAGAAAATGGAGAAACAAAGCAACTATATTTTCCTTGCACATGTGGAAAATAGAATGAAAATGTGCTGACCGAAGCATGGTGTAGGCAAGAAGGAACCTAGCAATAAGGCCATTTCAATAAGTGAACACCGTCCATTAAGGCCAAATTGTTGTTCGCTTACATTTATGTTGCTCTTTTACTTTCTTCTTACTTAGGATTTCCTTTACCTTTTTATCTTCATTTTGTTCATTTCTTCTTAGACTTCCATGTGGACCATCATTTTCAATTTACTTACTATTTTAAGGCAAACACAAACCGTATCATCAACTTTGTTTCTTTCGAGTAGATGCTTAGAACATGATAGCAATTTGATAATGAGTGTTTAGTGGTATTTATTAAGTTTTGTTTAATGTTTTGTTAAAAAGTGGGGATGAAGCAGAAAACATGTCAGTAATAAAAGGAATGTTGCACAAAAGCTTGTGCATCTAGACCCGTTTATCAGCGAATGATAAACTGGCAGGAAATCAGGATTGTTCTGCCTTCCCAGCATTCAAATACTCAAAACTAGGAAGCCAGAGAGAGAATGGTACCCTTATGGGAGGCACACACTACAGACGGTAAGAAGCTAACAAGACTAGGCTGAAAAAGTATTTAAGGAAAAAATGAAGCACAAAGTCACCTAGTTTAATCAAGGGTCAAATCATGTTATCTTGCTTATGACTATGGTTTGCGTGATTATTTTTATATTTGAAAATGATAATTAATGTTTTTCTAAAATCATGGGCAATAAAAAAGATCAATTATTTGGTTTGGTCAAATCAAATCATCCACTAATTTCATTAAATAAAGATAGCTTTCATAAGTAGAAACCATAACCATTAAAGGACTGAGAAGCTTAAACGTGCAAAATATTCATTTCTTATTGGTGCTAGTTTAAAGAAGACTGAGCTGGGTAATTTGGCTCTTTAGGGGAGAGAGTGGTGAGAAAAGCAATTTAGATAGGTAAGTAGGGGAAAGTGAATTTTAATTTGCCACCGTAGCTAGTAGAGAACTCATTTTGTTCCCGTTCAGAGGGAGTATTGGAAACACACAGGTGTATGGGAAGGTGTGGGGTGGGAGAAATAGCAGCACAGGGGCAGCAGAAGCAAGCAGAGGAGAGAAGGTGCCAGTAGGAGACAGGCTACCCTGTTCACGAGATTATGCCATCACCCACCTTCTCGGGACTCAGATAAATCAAGTGAGGGAATTGCACTCAGCAATCTATAAAGTCTCTACCAGCCACCTGGTGGCAAGGGAAAGATTCATGATTCCTTGAAAGGCCCATGACTTCTGAGAGGTTTGATGCCCATCTTGTTTTCCTCTGTTAATTCCCAGCCCATTTCATGTGGAAGCTGGTGAGATTTCCTCCCTAAGAAGTCTGTCTGCATTACCAAATAACTAGGGTTTGTATTTTCATTTTTCTTCCTCAAACACCCCATGAGGTTACTATTTCTCTCCTAATTTCCTCATCTCTTATCACAAAAGAGAAGAGGGCTTTAGGGACTAGATTCATTGTTTGCTGCTGCATTGTGTTTGCAGGTTCATGAAGTGGGAAACTGGAAGAAAATCAGAATTATATAAATCGGCCCCCTTAGTTCACAGCCAAGAGAAAAGAAGTAGCCCGGAGGCATTAAGGAAGCAACCCAGAGTCACACCAGCAGTCACCATAGATCTACAAACGGAATCCAAATGCCTTAATTTTCAAACCCCGTATTCTCTCTTCTTTACCACTGCGGAGCTGACTTGTTATTGCAAATTGTGTTACAGTATCCCTTGTTTCCCAAATATTGTATTAAAATGTGGGATCATCTTTCATGCATTTCCTTTTTTATAATTTTTTATTGTTTGTTGTTATTGGCTTTGAGGGGAAAAAAAGGTTTAGTTTTGCGAGTATTTCATGGCTCCAATTTCTGGTCGACCCAAAGTGCTTTACATTTATCAGTTCTCATTTTCGTCTTTGCTCTCAAGCTCATGACGTCTTATCTTCACGGAACTGTGATTGGCATCTACTAACCTACATCTTTTGCAACACGACTCTTCTGGATATTACTGTAACTGAAATTGGTGGGTGGGGGGCAGGGAGATGTTTGTTCGAGAGTGTGGTGTTGGCTGCCACTTGATACCAGGTATACATTTAGGATTTGGCATTCCTTTCTATTCTACAAATATCCACCGAAACGAAGATAAAACACCATACCAGTGAATTCTAGAAGCAAAATGATTTTGAATGATTATGATTCTTGGAATTCATGAATGGGTGAACTAGTAGCCTCTTATCTCTTTATCCTGTTTTTATTTGTTGCATACCAGCCATGTATCTGATCCTTCACAGGAGAAAGAGAGATGAAAGCACAGTCCTTTCTCTAAAAAACTCACATTGATTTAGGAGTGGCTGGAGGCCAAAAGGGAGATAGTCACCGTCACTGTTCACTGAGGAGCTCTACACTGGATGGTCGTCGAGTGTGATACCTGCAAACAGGCAGACCCCACTCCACACTGGGAGGCTTCCGGGAAAAGGCAATGTCTGAGCCTGTTGGTGAATTACAAGAAGGAGTCAGTCCAGTGAATATGTAGAGAAGAGCCGAGAGTAATATAACCCACAAAATTATAAAATCCAGAGCTAAACAGAATGAGCTTATTCAGGAAAATATAATAGCTTTGGACTGATCAGACTGTAGGAAACTTCTTGGGCAATAAACAGACATCCTGAATTCCTGCAGTTCCTTTTATGCCAAGCTGAAGAGTAGGCTCTTCATGTAGAAAACCTCAGGAAACCCTTGAAAGACTAATTGAGAGAGCAATAGGATGAGATTAACATTTTCATAAGCTGCTGCTGACAGCAATATAAAAGATAGATTTGGCAGAGGCGGGGATGTATAAAGATGTGAGACTTGAAAAATGGCAACCAGGTAGGAGCGTCTTATAATAATCAAAGCAAGAAAAGATGAGGTCCTGTAAAAGCAGCCTCAGTAAGAGTGGAGAATCAAGACGCATGTAAAACCATTATGGAGCGAGAATGGGTGCTCCAGAAAACAGAGGGCCCTAAGGATGGGGAATTAATCAACCTGGGCCACAAACTTAATGAGTACCAGCGCTGCGATTGGAACCAGGTGCCTCCTTCCAGTCGAGGAAATTTTTTGCCACACCGCTCTGCCTCTCGGAGTCTACGCTTTGACAATGGCAATAATTAAATTTAAGATGGATTACCTATTTATAGCAAAGGGCTATATTTAAGAGATCACATTTTTCCTTATTATTCAAGGCAAGTAAATGCAGGTGTTTGATTCAAATAGAATAGGCGGTTAAGTAGTTCAATGCCTGAACTACTTAAAAACAAATAGACATAGGCTGCCCTTGATTTAACCTTAGAGTAGATATCACTCACTTCCTTTCATCAGTGACCAAAGGGACAATACATTTTCTGGTTTGTTTCCCTGGATTTTGTTTTTTTTAATGCACAGCAATGCAACATCAATATGGACTGTTGCCAAGAGTGAGACGTCTCAAATGAAGCCCCCATTCCTAAACAGATTTGGGGGAATGGATAGGAGTAGGAGTCAAGGAGAGTGGTGGGGTTAGCCACAAATTACTTCATCTCTTTAGCCAAACAGTAGAGATTACATCAATGCCGCATCCTTACTGCGAGGATCAAATGGAAAAAAATGTGTGTAAAAGGGCTTTGAAAAATTGCAAATGAGAAAATTTGAAATTAGGAGTTTTTTTTTTTCAAAATAAAGCTGCCATAAAAATATTTTACAATGCTTGGTTTTGAGAGGATTGCAAAGGTATATCACTTCTTTGTCTCAACTTGTTTACCCAAATAAAAAGCATATGCTATTTGATGTAGAGAATATTATAATCATAGATGAATCACAAACTGTCCTCCATTGGCCCTAACTCAATTGGCTTTGGCACACCTCTTAGATTACTTTTGGTAAAGGGTAATGATCGGAAATTTTGTGGGATGATTAGCTCCACCCTCTGAAAACATCACTACCAGGTCATAGTACAAGTAATTTTCAGATGATGCATGTAAGCCTGTAGGATCTGAAAATTATTAGAAAAAACATATAATGAAAATTGTTCCTAAGGGCTGTTCTGCTGGCTTGAGGGAGTCCCCGCACCTGGAGAGAAGCATTATGTTTGGTGCCATAGTGATCGTTTGACCTTCACAAAATGGGAAACAGGACTGACAGCGTGTGTGTTCCACATGAGGACATGTCCTGAGAGCACTTCCACCCTCAGGTTCACTAACAAACTGGAACCCTGGAACATATATAGTCTTAAAACACAAGCAGGGGAATGGAAAAGTGTACACTGGTGGAATTAATGTAGTGTTGGGGGAATGTCAGAAGGAAGTTCTCATTGTACTTCAGTGATGCAGCAGGGCCGAAGAGATGGAACACTAGACCAAAAGTGCAGATTGAGAAGGTACCTTGGAGGTACATTTGCTTACATATTCATCTGTCAATATTGATGTTGCTAGCAATTTCGAGACCTAACAAATTGGGATACGAGTTCCTGCTTTTGACCAGCCATTCTCTTAGCACTGAGATTTAACACAGACTTTTGGACCTGACCCCCACCAACACTAAGATATTTTAGTAAATAATATTTATATATAGTGTATAAGTATATAACATAAATTATATAATATATAGTATGTATCTTTATATACACGTAATATATACATACATATATGAAACATGATTCATGGAAACTCTATTATCCATTATCAAATACACAGGTACCCCCTTACCTCTGAGTCAGGAGATAAGTTGCTCTTAAAGACTGTGACCTTCTTCCTCCCTTTCGGGCCCTCTTTTCCTCTCTGCATCTTGGTTTTCCTAAATCCTATTGATCTAGATCTCCCCTAAACACTCTCTACTCAGGGTGCCTTCTCTCATATTCTGAGCCAGTTAAATCCCGTCATTATAAGCTCCTACTGAACCCTACATTTATTTGTTGGTAGCATTAATTACATTAGTTAAGTATATTAATGGCTACTTGTAAAAGATAGACTATACATGCTCTGCAGAAAGAGTCAAAGGCAATCCTCTTCTGCCATTTTAGGTGTATGAAATTGCAAATATTTTATGTTTTGACTTCAAAACAGTATTTTCATGTGGTTAAAACTCTTATATGTCTTAGTACTTAGCAGAGTACCTGTTGAAATGTTAACTTCAACACATATCTCAGGGTGAATTCATCATATGTGCTTCTTTTAATAAACAATCAAATGGGGCACACAGGACAATTGTACAAACTGCATTTTTTGTTCTTCTAGATCCCATTTGTAATGATGAACTAATTTATGGGTAACAAATGATCTATTATATAAGCATTATTTATTTCTGTGACATCTATGTTACAGAACGCATCACGAGAATTTTTAAAAAGAGATGGAAAGTTTAAAAGTAATTTAGGCTAGGATTTATGACTAGTGAATGCAACACTTTCCACTTAAATCAAACAGATTCATTAGAAGTGGGAAGGTGATCTGGGATCTGTTGACTGTCTCCTTTCTTATTCCATCATTTGATCTAGAGTGGAATACTCTGTACTTCCCACTTACCATGTGGAAATCGTGGGGACAGACACGATCCAGAGTAGGCATCCTAGATGGTTATCCTGAAGCTTCCTTTATTCCTGGGAGAATGACTATTGACATAAAAGTTACCATGACCTTAGAGAAAACAGTATTATGGAAGGTTATCTGAAATATGAGGGGGATGCCCCCCAAAATGGAATATATTTATAAAAATTGTGTATTTATTCTTACATATTTAAAGTTCAGTCACCTTCAAAGTACTCTTCAAAGTACAACAAAAGTCACTCAGGATGACACCAGCTGAGTAGGGAGGGTGGGGCACAGGGGTCATGCTGCTTTTGATAAAAACCGCTGAATGCTCAGCAGTGGTGTGGGCAGGTGCACTCATAAATCACCCGTCATGAAATGGGCAAAAACATTGAAAGAGGCTTCAGAAATACTCACTAAAACCAAATACAGATTCTCATAACAATGCCAGCTGGTAAACTGATGCAGATGGGTTCCTATACAACACTCACCTAATGGGGGAAGTTTGCATGAAAAGGGGCCCATCCGCCAGAAGATAATTCTGGTTATTTGGGCATCCCCCCGGTATAAAAGGTTAAGAATTTGAATGGAAATTTTAGTAACTATTTAAGAGAGGAGTTAGCAAACTATGGTCCCTAGATGAAATTCAGCTCACTATCTGTTTTGTCAATAAAGTTTTACTTGAATACAGTCTTTTGACTTATTTGCATTTGGTTTATAGCTGCTTTCTCAGTAAAACAGTGGAATTGAGAGTTTCTATAGAAATTATACTGTTGCAAAGCCAAACATTTTTACTATCTGTGTCTTTACAGAAAAAAGTTTGCCAACTCCTGGTTTAAAGAAATTTGTTTCTTATATGTGTTAAATCGTTTATTAATTATTAACTGAAAATTTGACATACATAGGTACATATGTCGATAATGACTAAATCATGCAAATAATTGGCAGCATTATTTCATTTGCCTACTCCAGCATAAGGTAACATCATCACCATGAGGGCGAATGTCCATTAAGTTTGAGTGTAAAGAGGACAGCACAGTTTGTTGAGTGCAAAATGCCTCATATCAGAAAGCTCAGGCACTGACCCACGATATGGCCACAGCTTGGAATTACTGAAACTTCCTTTATTATCTCATTCATTTCTTCAAAGTAGGCTGATATAAAGCTGCAAAAATCAAAATTCAGTGTCTAAGTTTAGATGCTTACGTAGGATCTCTATCGGTCCCCATCACTTCCTTGAATGAATTGTGAGATTTGCCCCAGTCAGATTGAAGGAATAATGAAATAAGCAAAAAAATAAACCCTACTATTCTAGGGGTTTTGAGCCTCTAACTGATAGTTAGAAGCTTCCCCAGGTATCACAAAGAGAGGCAGTGTGGAGAGAGAGACAAAAGAAGCTCAAACCTCGTCAGGGTTAATGCCAGTCGCCACAGATGGCTCACGGCCTTAACGGGGGCTCTGGGCGCTCTCGGGTCACATCTATGCTGCCTACCGCCTTGAATGTAACAATTCAAGGTTTCTCCTCACTGCTTTAAGGACACTGTTATTTACTAGACAATGACTGCATTTTGTTTCCTCCTAAGCTCTGATCAGATTTGCATTTTCCATGTGTGCCATATACCTATTCCCAGCTTGGATGACATTTCTCAATCCTTGCGTTTTTCTGTGGCCAAGTTGTTTATCCCCTAACTGCTATTAGCTAAGCAGCTGCCCATTCATTGCTCACAGCCTTTGTCATATTACAGCCTTTGGGATATACTACAGTCATCTATATCTGGTTCTTATGGGCATACACATATACACACACACTTACCAGTTATAACCAGTGATTTGTTTCCCCTTCTAGAATTTGTTTTTCATTAGAGCATATTGTATTCTTCCAGCAATACTGGCTTTCTATTTGGCTTAAAAGTTAGAATCTCTGTGACATGTTTTCTCAATAATGTGTACAGAAATCAGAAATTAGTACTGATTTTCTGCACAACTAATTTTCTTCATTATTCTGGATCCAGACAGACCCGATTTCCAGGGTTCCTTAGAGTTAAACAATGGTTATTAAGTCAGCAAACCACACTGAAATAATTTTTTATCTCTATCCAGAGACTAAAGAATTGTTTATTTCTGTTAGGGGTTGTTTCCTATCTGTTCATTTTGTTTAGTTTTGCTGCTTTGAAAATGCAATGTGCTGGCTAATTCTACGAGCCTTAATGCACACCGGTCTAAAAGAACTATCCAGCCCCGACCAGTGGGACTAGTTGGTTGGGTATCATCCTAGAAAGTGAAAGGTAGCCAGTTTGATTCCTGGTCAGGGCCACGCCTGGGCTGCAAGTTTGGTCCCTGATCACAGCACATACGAGAGGCTACTGATCCGTGTTGCTCTCTCATGGTGTTTCTCTTCCTCTTTCTCCTTCCCTTCCCCTCTCTCTAAAAATATATAAATAAAATCTTTTTTAAAAAAGAACTATCCACTGTCAGGCTAAGAACTACTAGAAAATAAAAAAAATTAAATAATGTTATTTTACTTATTTCAGGCAAAGTACTTTATTATGGCTTTGGTGAAAAACTACTCTCTAGAAACTTCCAACAGCATTCTATTTTTTATTGTGCTTCAATTATAGCTGTCTCCATTTTCCTCCCATTGCTCTCCCCCTCCCAACTCACCCTCATCTCCCACATTCAATCCTCCCCTGAGCTAACTGATGACTCTTCCCCTTCTTTG
>CM052538.1:183661971-183681771 GCA_028533065.1 Trachops cirrhosus | reverse complement strand
AACACTACAGATGTGTGAAGCACTATGAACAGAATTTTGAAAGAAAGAAGCTAAACGAAACTTATACATGGCCATTCACACAGAAGATGGGAAAATTTGCAAGCATTCAGAAAATATAACATTTAATTATGTTCCTGAAAATAGCACTAAAACTATTCTTCTGGTAATTGAGATATGCATAAAAATTAAGAATGAAGATTTCTGAGGATAAAAGAACTGGCAATGATTTTGAAAATAATTAAATGCAAATTTTATGAAAAATAATTTTTAAATTAATGAGTCAAAAGAATTTAGTTCTAGTTTTATATATAAAATAGCTCTGAGGCTTGAAATAAATCATTTATTATTTCTTGTCTTTACGTTCTCCATTTGCAAAACATTGCCACATCTCAGTAATGTCAAAGTACTAATTAATATTTTAAAGCACATGAACTCTCTTTTCTTTTCTTCCATAGCACTCTTCTCAGGGAGGCTCTGTGATAAGGATGGGAACCTAGCCTGCCTGTCACCCTCATTCAAAATTGTTACTCTAAGATTGTAGAGGGTTGCAATCCTGTGTTTGATTCTAAGTTCTCCGAGTCAGGCAATCATATGCTTATTGATCTCATTTAATTAGAATGACAAAACACAGAATAAAAGCTTTGTAATTTTTGTGATTTTCTGCAAATGAATTTTCCTTCTACAAAATCTTTTAAAGTAGCTGAAAACTATATGATGCCTTTCTTGCCTTCTATGACTGCTTTCCGCCCCACCTCCATCACTTGTCCATGTGCTGTTTTCTGAATGCAATGGAAAGGAGATTAAAAATGTAAAAGTCCTTGTTATTTTCATGCCTGTATCACCTAATATTCAAAGACCCCTTTGAGAAAAATTCTTTAATAAATCAATTTTAGAGAACATATGTCCATTCTCAAATAACTGGTAGAGAGAAAAATAAATCGACCGTGGAACATCATGTGAATTCAGTTCAGAGCTTTCTGACACACAGTTCTTTACTGCTCTTGAGGATAATATGAAATCCATGTTGTTGACTAGGGCTTTCTAGTTGCAATGACTGGTTCTTAATGAAAAGTCAATAAATTTCAATATCTTCAGAAAATCAAATGGGAGATTTAAAAAAGGAATATGCCATGTTCTGGAATGATTTTAAGTAGGTATAAAGGAGTTCAGTAGGTATAAAGAATGCCAAAGCATTTAGAGGTGATCAGGGAATTGGTAAATCATGTTTTTTTCCTAAACATCTTTATTAATCTCTGGGAGCAGTGTTAATTAGGATCAGTTTGACTTTATGTAGCTATAAATTTACAGTTTTAATAGCAAACATTTTATTGAATTTGTTCTATGTGCCAGGAATTTTTAAGTGTTTACATATATTAACTCATTTAATAATTTTATTAACCCTATGAAGTGGATACTCTTATAACCATATCCTTTTTTATAGAACTTCTATAAATTAAGTCATGCCCAGGGCACCATAGGCTAATTCACGTTTAAGCCAGAAGGTTCATACTGAATAGTATAGCTCTAGAATGCTATTTAACACACTTCACTGTTATCCTATAATAGACTAAGAAGTGACAAATATACCTAAATCAGTTTTGGGGTTTAATATAAGACACACCAATCACTCAGAAAAGAATGAGGCAGTCTAACTATTCACCTTCATATTCGTGATGCTCTGTGTACAATCAGTAAACTCTCTGGGGTTCAAGGTCTGCCTCTTCCTTTTGCTTTGCTCAATTGACTTTGTATTTTGAGTAAATTATTCTGTATCCACTACCAACTCTAGATTACCAGTCTGGGTTTGGGTGTAAGGGTATGCATGTTTGTGGGGGTGGGGTGGTCACAGTTCTCCCTCTGACTAGTAAAATTATGATAATTACCCTTAATGTATTATTGCATTTCAAAACTACCTGATAGTATGCAAAGTTGCAGTTGGCCAATTCTCTTAAACCTCTTGTGTAGTTTAATAAATGACAGATGCAAAATAATAATGACTTCATAATTATCTTACTCCGTTCTTCTCACTTTCCCACTTCACTCTTTTTCAACTAATGTTTTTACCTTTAGCTTTCTACTCTGTTTTCAACTGTGAAGAGGGATACTCAGCTGCTTCTGTTACCTCCATGCTCAGAAATACTTCTACTTAGAGAGCTTAAATCATTCTAGTCAACAAGTGTTCCCTCCTTCTATTCTCTGCCACATCCTCAAAATTGTGACTTATATGTTGCTATTTTCTCCATTGTCTACCCACTTATTTCTTTACCACTACACTCAATTAATGCTTGTCTGGTAATTAATGTGTATCAGCCACAAGTCAGCATGCAAGTATGAGAAGACACAGAGGTGAATGACATACAAGTTTTTATTCTTTTCAAGCCAATCTGTCAACATTGCTTCTCCCTCCAAACTCTTTTTTGAAAGATTGACAGGCATTATCTACCAAATGTGGTGAAATATTCTGAGCATTCAGCTTGCCTAAATTATGCAGCATTTTCCATGGGTAACCACTCTTCCCCTTTTAGAATTCCCTGGTGCCTTGTCTTCTGTGGCTACATTACTAAAGATGGGGTCAGCGGAAGGACTATAGATCCACGAAGGCTTTGCTACCAGTCCATGATGAGACAAGGAGCTAGGAGCTGCAGCAGAATAAAAATAAACTCTGTTTGGTTTAGCTGATTTCTTTCTTCATTCTTTTTTTTGTAGCAATATTATCTTGATGAAGAAATTAATGTTAATTTAATTCTGGCACTTGTTTTTTATCATAGACACACTCTCAGTATTATTTTCCTATTCTAATTTCATAATTCCATGGTTGGTTCTTTTCTCCCAATACAATGAAAAAATATATAAGATATACATATATTATTTATAAATATATATTTTATAAATAGATATCTAATAATATATTAAATATATATGTATGTATATATATCTTCTAAAATTCTGTTTTTTAAACCTGTATATAGGGAGAACAAATAAAAATCTCTATAATTGATAGCTTGATCCTTTTTCCAATACAAAAATGTGTATGTGTTTGTGGGTGGTGGGGATGGGTAGGGTGGAGTAAGGAAGCATGTATACCAGCTATACACATAAACTGACGTTCATCTGCAAGATTCAAACCTGTAAGAGACAGATGCTTGGCCATTAGACTGGCTGTGATCTCTTGAGATCAGAGCCCTTATTGTCCCCCATTCACTGGAACTCCAGCTTCCCGCACGTGCTTGACCGGGGAAATGACTAACAAGTACGGAATGAGTGAAGGGTCACAAGTGTTCTAATTCTTGATGTTTGTTCACAGAACGCCATCTCTGAACTCCAGCCCCATTTTAGAACACATAGAAAACTGTTTCCTTTCTGTTCTGTACTTCGGACCTCTCATTAAAATAGTAACATGCTACCGGGTCTGAGATATGACAGATTTCTACTCATCCCTGTTTTACAGATGAACTTTTGTTCTATCAAAAAAACATCAAGATATTCTCCTCAGGGAGAATTATTCATTCTAACTTTTGTTCACTTTTTTAATCTTCCATATCATGCTGCTTTTAATTTCTTTGTCTTATGTCCTCCCCGTAGTTTTCACATCCAGTCTATGTTAACCAAAAATAAATATGAATGGCTAAATCTGTGGAGTGTATTTGTGTGTATGCATGTGTAAGCTGGAGTTGGAAAAAATGGGATAGCAGGGACCTCCTAACACTCTGGTACAGAAAGAAGGATGTCTGGCAAACTGTTTCCACCATTCACAGAACTTTGTACTTTTCAGAGCCTGAGTCGCCCCTGGCCCTCCTAATCTCTCCTAATTTCCTCTCTCCACCAACTGACAATAGAAAACCTTTCATAATCCATATGACATATTTTATCACTCATTTACCTGGTCTAGGCCAACTCTCTGCATGTGTATTCTGCTGAGATTTATCTCTAATAGTTAGTTTTGGGAGTAACAATTTCTGTCTGCTACTTTAGGCTTCTGTCCAGAGCACTTCACTGGTCCTGTTTAGGGTGTGGCCACATCTTTAAAGACCCTGGGCGGAGGCGGATAGTTGATGTTGACCTTTCCTCACTGAAGACTGGTTGTCACAGTATCTAAACCTTGTTCAACTAACTTCAAACTGTATGGACCAGTTGGGTCTCAGGAATTTACAGAGCTAATTTGACTGCTTTGGTCATACAGTGTCAAGGCCCTTCTGTGTAGAAATATTTGAATTAACTGAAACGGCTGAGCGAATTTATCTACAAAAGAAAAGTCATTACCAATGAAATTGGAACCCAGAATAATATATTGACCCTTCAAAATTTATTTAAGGATCTGATAAATTTCCTGCTCAAATTATGATAAATATTCTACCATAAAATATACAGTTCTGCATGACTTAACAAGAGGAATTCGTTCTGAGAAATGTATCATTAGGCAATTTTGTCACTGCACAAACAACATCGAGTGCACTCGCAGAAATGCAGGTGGTACAGCCTACTGCACACCTCAGCCTAGTGGTCTGGCCTGTTGCTCCTAGGCTGCAAACCCGCACGGCATGTCACTATATTGAATACTGTAAGCAATTATAGCACAATGGTATTTGCCTATATAAACATATCTAAAGGAAGAAAAGGTACAGTAAAAATACAGTGTACAAGAGAAAAATTGGTACACCTGTACAGGGGACTGATTGTGGAGGGAGCTTGCAGGACAGGAAGTTGCTCTAGGTGAGTCGGTGAGTGAGTGTGAAGGCCCAGGACATCACTGGACACTACTGTAGACTTTATAAACACTGTTCCACAAGCCCCGCCCCCCACCACTTTCTTTTGAGAGTCAGAAATGAAACAGCAAAACTCTCAATGCTGCTCCATGAACAGGGGTATGGGCTGAATTGATTGAAAATATAAAGCAGAACCTGGCTGGGAAAGGCATAGCTCACCATAATAGTGACTGTCAGGAGGGAGAGAAAGGCAACCTGAGGATCAGTAAGAACAAGAAATCAAGATCGAGAAACAAAGGAACACAGGGGATGGTGATGATCGTGTGGTTTTGGCTATTGCGTGTTGGCGCAGGGGTCACATTGAGGAGCATCGTGGTTTTCCTTAGAAAAGATGGTGTTACACATGGAGAGGGTATAGAATGAAGGACTCCATATTTTACTGTGGATATGTATTTCGTTCTATTGACCATATGTGGCACAAAGTGCTTAGTCTGAATTTAAACTGATGGAAGAAATAAAACTTATCTTTGTTTTACATCATTACCACCTGAAGATATTTCCTAAATAGAGGGACAGGCTAACCCCACAGGACCAGAGAAAGCTTTTACTAAAGTGGGGATGGCACTGAGTACTTGTTAAGGTAGCTCCTGTGAACCTGTGTCCTTGTACAGGGTTGAAGGTCCCCAATGCAGAATGTACAGCAATGTTCTTTGGAGACCACTGAGCCAGACCTGGGAGGGATGCAGCGCCCTCTGAACATGTCGTGCCGGGGGCACAGGCTCCGCTGTGCTGACGGACTGGGACGTCACCTGTGCACTCAAAACTGAGCTGCTCTGAGTGACGGGGAACCTGTGGCCGAGTCCCATGGATACTCATCCCACCAGAGGAAAAGACTCCTCCTGAACCACGCACGCTTCTGTTTCTCCCAGGACATTCAGTTCTGTTAAGACCTTATGGCACCACCATCGTATATGTGGTCCATCCATTGTTGACAGAAACATCATTCTATGGCACATAAATGTACTTTTATTCTAATTAGAGTTTTATTTTAGGCTAGGAGTAAAATATAAAAGGTGACTTCTTAAAAGTTTGAATACATAAAACATAAGGTTTTATTATCCCAAAGAGAGGCATTCTATTATGCAAATATATTAATTCAGTTGCCAGTATGGAGATTTTAAGTAGAAATGAAGTTTAAATAAGGAATTTTATGTTGAAGTACTGCTGAGTAAAATAATGAGATATTTGATATTGCTTAGGTTGCCTGTAGGTGTGAAAAATATTTTTACTGTGTATTTGTGCTAACCAACTCCTATGACTGCAGATCCTTCCAACTGCTCTAGGAATAGGGATCATCATTCAGAAATAAAGTAAGTAAACAGGCACCAATACTCCAACTGAAAATGTGTTTAACCTGATGTGTTTACTTTAAACCAAAATGGTGTAAGTCTATTAATACAGAATGATAGGATAAAACTTTGCTCAGGCCCTTTTTATTCTTTCATGTGTAAGTGCTAATTCTATTTCAAGCCTTATGTAGATATAAAATGTGTGTATGCCTGCACATGCATATATATGTATATATAAAGAGATATAAATACATATAGCTCTGGCTGGTGTGGCTCAGTGGATTGAGTGCTAGCCTGTATACCAAAGGGTCGCTGGTTTGATTCCCAGTCAGGGCACATGCCTGGGTTATGGGCCAGGCTCCCAGCAAGGGGTGCACAAGAGGCAACCACACATTGATGTTTCTCTTCTTCTTTCTCTCTCCCTTCCCTTCTCTCTAAAAGTGAATAAGTAATCTAAAATAAGTCAATAAATACATATAAGATATACATATATATGCATGTGTATGGCTTCTAGGAATACATTTTAAACTCTTGTTCAAAAATTCAATAAATTTTTAAGCCTTGAAATAGAACTACACTAGAACAGGTCTGTCATGTTTTTTGACTACTTGATATGTTCGAGCATCCTTCCTAAGTATGAGAAATTGCCCACACGTGAGTGGTCCACACCTCCTAAATTAGAAGCCAGACGCATGTCTTTTATGTCCTCTCCAGCTGTTTGGACCTGTAAGCTACACGAGCTCACCCAGTCAGGCGGCGCTTCACACGGTGAAGCAGGCACTGCAGGTCCTCTCTCACAAGGGCACTGGCAGAGGCAGACAGCTTTGTGGGGTCACAGTAGCCAAGCTTCCAGCCATCCCATCCAGGCTCTGGCAGAGTGATCAGAGCAGGGCAGTGGGGTGTCCTGCCCAGAGAACCAGTGAATGCCCTTATATCTCTTGTAAGTCCCTGAGCCCTTAAACCATTGACTGGCGTACTGCCCCAACACTTGAGCTCTCTCACCTACTTAAAGACTTTGCTTTAAGGAATTCTGCCTCCTCTCTTCCTCTCCATAATCTTTTCTCCTCTTTTCCGAATTTTTCTCAGCAGTGCACATCTATACTATTGTTTCTCCCATCTTAAAAAGCCCTCTGTCTTTCAAATACTATCTTCATTTTTAATTTTATTTTTCAATTACAGTTTATATTTAATATTATTATGTATTAATTTCAGGTGTGCAGCATGGTGGTTAGACTGTTTAGACAATCATATACTTTGCAAGGCGTTCCCCCGATACTTCCAGTACCCACCTGGCACCATACATAGTTATTACAATATTGTTAACTGTATTCTCTATGCTGTATTTTACATCCCCATGACAATTTTGTAACTACCAATTGGTACTTCTCAATCTCTTTACCTTTTTCACCTAGTCCCCCACCACCCTCCCTCTGGTAACCATTAGTTTGTTCTCTGTAATTATGAGTCTGTTTCAATTTTGTTTGTTCATTTATTTTATTATGAGATTTCACATATAAGTAAAATCACATGGTACTTATCTTTCTCTGAAAAGCCCAAGCTTCTACTATATCAAGCTCCTATGGCAAGCTTCTGCCTTCCATTATTGCCTTCCTTTTTCAGCAAAACTCCTTGCTTTAAATAGATTCACTTTCTCCACCTTATCTCCTCCCATTCGCTCTTGAACTCAATCAGGCTTTTCTACTGAAAGTCCTCTGTTCAACCTCCCCAGTGACCTCCCATCACTCAGCCGACCTCCACATTGTTAAGCTATCTTTAGTCCTTCCCTTGGTCCACCTATCATCAGCATGCAATAAAGCTGATGGCTCTCAATTCCTTTAAACACTTCCTTTCCTTCTGGGACAGCAAATGCTGCTAGTTTTCCTCCTACTTCTCTGCTGCTATTTTTTCTTCTTCATCCAGACTTCTATATTATGAAGTGCCCAGGGATCAGTCCTGTGACTCTTTTCTTTAAGCTCTATATTCACTTGACTTCATGATCTTAAACACTATCAAGTTCACCCCTTTCCCTTGAACTCCAGACTTGCATACCACCTGCCTATTTGACATAGTATCTACTTGGAGGACTAACAGACATTTGAAACATAATGTGTCTCGAATAACACTTCTGATGTTCCCTACTCTCTGCAGCACTACTCTTAGTTTTCCCCATCTCAATGACAAGCAACAAAATTCTCGTAGTTGCTTGGGTCAAAATATTAGAGTCCCCTTTGATTCCTTTATTTCCTCCATGTATCATGTCCAACACCACAGGAACGGTTCCACTTTCAGCATATGTCCAGGATCTGACTAATTCCCATCCCCTCTTCATTTACCTCTCTGGTTGAAGCCATCCTTACCTTTCATTTGGATTATCGCAGTAGCCTCCCAGAAGATTTCTATTTGTAATTCCTGCCCCTTTTCCATAGTTTATTCTCAACATAGCACCACAGTTCTTAAGTTTTAGGGAAAGCATATTATATCTTGCTCAAAACTTTTCAAAGCCCAAACACTTACAATGAATGATCCATTTGCTTGAATATTTCCTGAGCCATCGCTCTTCTGACCTCATCTCTGGGTGATATCTCCTCAGTCACTGGAGCCATGCCAAGCTATCTTCTTCGATGTTCCTAGAACACACCAGACGTGCATCTTCACCTCAGGGAATCTGCTGTTTCTTGGGCCTCTTACTTCTGCTCCCAGAGAGTAGAATGTTTGTTATCTCAATCTTTAATGTTTTACTTAAATTCTTAAATTCCCCCTTTTCAATGACTCTTTATGACTACTCTTACCTAAATTAGAAGCCATTTTTACATCTATTACATCATTATTCACACATCATAATCCAACATACTGTTGTCTCCTTCTAATAGCACCCAGCTCCGGTGGCTATGATGTGGCTGACCCATCATAGCTGCACAGGGTGACCGACTCATTATGGTTTGGCTGGAACTTACCTCGTTTTAGCACTGAAAGATGCATGGCACAGGAAACCTCTGAGGTCCAGCCACACTGACACAGTCGGTCACATCAGCTCAATAGATATTTGTCAAATGAAAAAATGGAAGCAGGGTGTGTGTATGAATTCTACCCAAATCCTAAATCCATAGGCTATTCAACCTAAAGTTTCATAGGTGACACAATCATCCTGAACTGAGTGAATGTAACCACATCCAATGATGCAAAGGAGAAGTACAGGCATTTTCACAATGATCGAGTGCCATGTAAGAGGTATCCCTAAATGGGTAACAAGTATTATTAGACCCATATATGTAAGTCATAGCTATAATTCTATCATGAAGAATAATTGCTTATAAGATGCTTATCCTTTAGACTGACAGCAAATTAATAAGAATATTGTATACAACTGTAAAGCAGTGGTGACATTCACTCACAACATTACTGACTGACAGAAAGTGATGGATGGTCCTCAGGAAATGATACCAAAACATTGACTCTACTGACTTAAATTATGTTTCAAATTAATAGCTGTGTATAGGTTCAACCATTAACTAAAATCTGTCTTTTAGGCTTGAATCATTGTGGGATTCATAAGGATGCTCATATGGTTATTGTAGACTCATATGATTATTATAACATTATATATAATTTAATGTTGTTATATTATGGCTTAAGTATAATTGCTTTGTATATTTATAAACATCAATAAATTATTAATACTAGCTTAAGTATGAATATTGTAAACTTTTTAAAATTTTAATTTAAACTTTTTTAACATAGCATCCAAACAAATAAGCATCCTTTTTCTAAATAAAATATGAATATTGAGAAACAAGAGTTAAGGTTTACTTTTCTTAATATTGACTTCATTTCTGGATGTGAGTCAAAGATCAGATACTGGTGGCTCATCTTGGAGGTGGGATGTACAACATGGAGTGATAAGAGTTTCCAAAATAACAGTGGACTGCTATTATCTATTTATTGTTAAGCTTCACCTAAAAATATGTTTAGCAAGAAAGGGAAAAAGAGAAGAGAGAGAGAGAGAAGGAAACATGGATGTAAAAGAGAAACATGAATGTGTTGCCTGTCATACTCACCCATACTAGAGATTGAACCCAAAACCTAGGTATGTACCCTGACCAGGAATTGAACCTACAACCTTTTGGTATTTGGGATGATGCCCCAACCAACTGAGTCACCTGACCAGGGCTGCATAGCTATTACTGATGACCTTGTAGAGCTTACCCAAGACAAAGTAGATCCCCATCAAGGAAATGGCTAAAATGAACCCCTTTATGAATATATTTTTGAAAATAAAAATGTATAGCATGTACCATGACAAAGTGGCATTCATGCAAAGTATGCTGTATGTTCTTATGTAAATAGGGCTAACCACTCCTATGACCCTCATTCTGTGACTGAATCAGTCCGAGAAGGCATATTGTTGTTCAGGTTCTCCAAGTACAAAATGATTGCAAACTAGGAGGGAGTTGGCCTAAAGGACATAACCCACATGATCCCTCCCTGGTGAAGAGATAATCCCAGGGTCACTGTAATTGCAGGGTCAGCTTCTCTTTTGTTCCTACTAGAATCTTGTCAACACTTCTCTGCTTTTATCAATGTCTAGGAGGATGAGCCTTGAAGATTGCATCCTCCAGGTATCCTGTTTGTTGGTTTTGATTTGAGTTCATCAAAAAACCAACAAGCAAAAAAAAAAAACATCGATAAGATTTAGGAGGGTAAGAAAAGATAGTGGATGGTTATTTCTTCCTTGTTTCTTCATCAAAGTTACATCTTTGGCATTAGCTACACCCTAACATGACTACAGTTGAGTCTTGCACATTCTCTATTCTCAGCATACGCTGGTAACTCTATTTCCTTCCATTATCTCTTTAGCTTTTATGTGGTGATTGCTTCTCTCTGTTGCTAATCCCTTCATATTTCACCATCTTTTGTTTGTTTTCATAATGCTACTCACACCTCTGTAAAGAAGGCTTTATAGTTTCTAATTTTTCTATGGAAAGACAAAAGAACATTTTTCTGTTGTTTACTTTTATTAATACATTTTAATCTTTACTCCCATGTGTTAGATTAAAAGGAGTATGCTATGGGGATTTGTTCTGGGCACAGGGATTTGATTGTTTAGTGTGAACTGAACTGCAGTGCATAAAAATCTAAAAAGAAATAGAGGAGTTACTAGAAAGCCTTGCATATTAATAAGGAAGATGCTCATTTCTGCTTCAATTTCAAGGAAAAGAATAACCATGAAAATTTACCATGAGCTAAGGCCATAAAGACCAGTCTTGCCATCAAGTATAGTTTCTAGTCATAGTGGATATTCAGCACATGTTAAATAATGACATCTGGTAAGCAAAGTGAAATTTTACTAAAGGTCAAATAGATGCATTGCCATGTGAATAAGCAAATAAGATGGCAAGAAACTGGTCAACATATAAACTGACCTGAAAATTAAATGGCCCACCATTGTCAAGTTTCCAAACAGAGTGGCCAATGCAGTATTATGCTGGAAGGAGGCACTAAATTGTCCCCATCAATGATCCGGAAAAATGCAATGCTACAAAACTACAAAAAGGTAAGTTTAACATTGACCATTGCTTTTATGAAAACTAATAGGGCAATAATGCATTACTTTCTGAGAACCCAGTAAGTACTGATAAAGGGACATTAAATAGTCACACTAGAGTCTATGAAATATACTTTCACATGATGCTTGCCGTTTACTTCTCTCATAGCTTCATCCAAAGTTATTAAATTTTAAAATTGCACTAGGACATTTTATATGTAGTACATTTATAGCCTCTGATTTATATAGTACTTTCCTTCCATAGAGCCATTATATCCTCATTCTCCAATTCAGTTGTGCTTATGGTTAAATATAGCAAGCAATATATGTGTGTGCATTATATACATGTAGTGTTATATAAATATCTCTTGATTCTTTGTATAATATATTCCCTGGAATTTTGTAGTAGGCTGTAATGCAATTGCAAGATAGCTTGAGATATGGAATTTGTATCCAGAATATGGTATGTTTCAAAATTGTCTCTAAATAACAATGGTTGTGAAGCAGATGGCTTAACCTGTATGAAGTCCCATTCTATCTGCACTTCACTTATATAAAGTCAGCTATATGTGCTTTGCAAAGAGAGGCAAGGATAAAATTTTTAAAAAAATCCATTGTGGAAAACATTCTGTCTGCTGTTCCGTTCTTCCTGAATGAGGTTCAGTTGAAACACGCTGGTTTGTCTTCCCTTAACCCACTTGGTTTCCTCACCACTCATTTTTCTTTTTTTCAGACCCCATGCTTTATTATATGTGGCAGAAGAATGCCTAAAACATTGTTTTTCTCTTCAGGGAGATGTTGCTAGAGTTGAAGCTGAAGACTTTTCCCACAAGTTCTTGTTTGGGAGATAATCACTAATGAGTAATAGACATTATCATTGAGTGAGGTTTTATAAGAAACAAACACTCCTCATCATAGAGACTTTGTTAATAGCTGAAGCATAAGTGTTAAGTCAATGAAGATATTTGCAGACTGAAACATATAATTGAGTTATTCCTCACCACCCTTATAGGAAGAGAATCTTTGCTGGCTGAATAGGCTTCTTCTGTTCAAAGATAGATAACATTTTCAATGCATGCCCTAATCTTAATTCAACTACTACATCCAATAATAAACCAATGAAACAGTGGTCTCATAAAAACTTAAAGAAAAACTGCTCTGCTGAACTCACCACATTGAAAGACAACATGTCAGTCTCCAAGATTTTCTAAAGGATTTTCCAAGGGTAATGTCACCAATAGCTTGTAATTGTCTTGACACGAACTTTAGATACCTAGTCCCCAGTAGAGTGTGACTGTACTTTACTTAGCACACAATTTCCGTGACATTGTTGATGGCAACTACAACCTTTCAGTTTAAGTTCTCCATTGCCTGGGACTCCAAGGAGGAGATATTTAGACACTGGGAATGAAACTTCAAAGGAGTGGAGGCAGGAAGTCACGACCTGTGTTGGAGAGTGCCCCTTAGAGATCTTGCCCTGAGGTGAATGAGCTGTGAATGGAATGGTTCTGTGATCCTTTACTAGGAAGTCAGGTGATTCTGGGCTGATTCCTCAAATCTATGGACGTGGCACTTAGAGTAACTGCCCCCCACATTATTAAAATAAGTGGTTGTGAAAATGGAAGATGCACCCTGCCATTTGGAAGCTCTCCTTATTTGCACTAACTATGAAGTGTGGTCATTCAATATATGCCCATATAACTGGTTAGGGAAATATATCCTCCCTCCACAAAGGAAGAAAAGCATTCCTATTTTTGCCCTGTAAGATTTTCACATAACCACAGTCCAATGACTATTATGTGTCTCTCTCCCTATTTCTGAGTTTGAGTTTTTACTGTAGTTATCATATTCCCCCTCCGTGTGTGTGTTTGTGTATAATAAAAGTATGTGTTACCTATCAATTTTATTAGCTGTTAGGTGATTGTACCAGGAAGAGCCACATTCAAATCTTATAGAAAAAACTGTGTTTCACCCAGAGAGACATGACCTTGAACTAAATGCAGTCACTGATTGGGACTTCCAGCAGGAGAGGCAAAGAACAAAAGGAAACTTGATAACCAGAACACGCTTTGACAGAGCATTTTACTCTTCACCAAAAATCTGTCTGTTTCCGAGCCACCTTCGCAGTTAGGTGAGAGCCAGGTCACAAGTTTTGGCAACGGAATGTGCATAGAGGTAGCGAGAGTCACTGCCAGAACTAGCCACGAAAAACAGTAGGTACAATGCTGCTCCTCTCTTGTCCTTTTGAGACAATCTTAGAAGCCACATGTTTCAGATAGTAGTGCTACAAGCTAAAGAAAACCACAAAAGCTGCATCTGATTATGGAAAAACTACACTTTATTTGTAATGTAACTGAGATTGTGTACCTGTGCTTTCAGAGGCAGCTAACAATGCTTACTCTAATGGATAGCAAGCCCTACTTTTTCAGTAGTCTTGATAATCTGTTCACAATCTGATTAACTCCTCAAGGGCTTTTTGAATTAAGTGTTCTTGACACCAGTGCTTTTAAAGCACCAGTAAGAGAGCAGAACATACAAAGCAAAAGGGATATAGTCTCACAGTAAAGAACTAGAGTGGAAGGGAGCCCTACCTTGTCAGTGCTGTTGCATGGTTTGTTCACAGTTACAATGTTTGGCATATAGTAGGCACTCAGTTAATATCTGTGCTTGAAAGAAGAAAGAAGTTCTCAGTTATTCCCTCTATGCTTTATACATCTTCCAGCAGACTGACAAAGAGTATTAGCTTATTGAGATCCGGTACCTGTTCTTTCATGAAACAGCCTATAAAGTATTTAGAAATATAGCCAAATGAACAAATTCTTAAAGATTGAATGGGCTACATGAAAGCCAGCTTTCTAAACATCTGAAACATCACCAGCCTACTTACTTTTCATCCAGTCCATTAGGTGAATAACATTCCTCCATAGAAACACAAAATTTATTTTCTTTTTCTTTATTTTTTTGATTTGCCTCCCATCTAACATGAGATGAAAAGAGTATGTGTGGGATGCAGGAGATGAAACGATTGAGATGTTCTTTCCTTGAACAATCTATTTTTCACTCCATGGCTCACAAAAATAGAAAAGCCATTGGCCAGCACCAGTGACCACTCCTTTGTTACTTCTCAAGGGTTGTTAATGTAGGACCCAAAAATTGAGAAAAAGATGCAGTAGAGGTTTAGTTATTTGGGAACAAATATTTATTATATTTTTGTTTGCTATTTTATTTGAGTGAAAATAGGATATCCACAGCTTGATACAAGGGGGGCCCACCCTAAAAATTGTCATCTGGAGGGCAGGCCCCTGGTAGTACACACCTCCCCAGCTAAGTGAGTGTACTAGGAACCCATCTGTATCAGTGCGTCAGCTGTTGTTGTGAGAGGCTGAATTTGTCTTCAGTGAGTGTTGTCAAGACTCTTTCAACACATGTGTCCGTTTCATGACGGGTGACTTACGAGTGCCCCTGCCCACACTGTACTTAGTGTTGACCTGTCTTGAAGAAAATTGGCAAGACTCCCCTACCCAGCCCTCCCTCCTCACTTGATCTCCAGATGAAAAAAGTCCTCAAAGGGAAAGGTTTTCCCAACGTGGAAGAGGTGAAACAAAACACGGCAGACACACTAAAGGGCATCAAAACTGATTAGTTCAGAAGCTGCTCTGAGCAGTAGAAAAACATCTTGATAGGCGTATTACGTCAAATGGAGAGTACTTTGAAGGTGACTGAAGGTTAAACATGCAAGGATAAAAACACCATTTTAAATAAATAAATTCCATTTTCTTGGGTTCCCTCCTAATATGACATTGTATTATGGTATTTTATAGGCTAAATCTAACAGAGATAATGTGCACTAATTTAATTTATTCTTTCTTGGAAGTCTCCTTTTTGGATAAACATATGAATATCCTAGATGTATTTATATTATTGGCAATTCTGAATAACTATGATGTTCAAGTGAGAATGAACTGTATGTGTAAATCAAAAGGTGTTTTATTAGGATAAGTAGCCGCTCTACTTTTATCACCATTACTATACAAGCACAGAGGGACAAATGAAAAAATCCAAGAATGTCTTATCCTCAAACCATACTTCCTTATTTTCCCCATAGATTTAGAGGATTCAAATGAATTTAGGTCCTCAGTCACTCTCCAACACCACCGCTATCACACAGACATGCAGAATTGGGCAGTCAAATTTTTCATGACCTTTGGTATCTACTTTGTTTTCCTATTCTGCTACATTTTCTTTCAGTTTACAGGGTAGCACTATGGGAACATTCTCATCTCACAATTGACTCTATCAGAGTTTCATCAGTTTGAGAGTGAGTTTGGGAGACTCTTGCTGGGTAGGCTTATATATGATGCTAATGGGATTGTGAATATCTCATGAACAAACAGCATCTATAAGAAAAGGTGGAAGAATGGCAAGACAATTTGGTCTTTCAGAAACTTGAACTGTCCCTTGTTCTGCCCTCCTGAACTCCTGTGAGCTTTTGGGTCCCCAAACATAAGGTCACAATGATCTCACAACAGAAGACACTTTTAAGGAAACAAGCACCAGTTTGATAGCCTCCCTTGTCAAATGACAAGCTAAAAATTGAACAATGTATTCAAGTTTTCCCTTTTTTTTCTAGCCCAGAGAAAGGTAGACATTTGTCAAGTGTACATTACAAAGATTGGATACAGAAAAAAAGGCGAGTGAGAATTTGTTTCACTGTGTTTTAACTCCCCAGCTTATTATTAAACAAAGAAAAGATGATAAGATAAAAGGGCATTACTCCTAAAGGAACAAATAAATCAATGACATCTATCCTAAAAGAAATATTCTTACTTAAGGGCGAGTTAAAAATAAACACATTGCTGTAGGAAAACAAGGCAAAGCAACAACAACAACAAAATATGAAGTGGTAGTGCAATTGGTAAGACCATATCTTAGAAGAAAAATTATGAGGCATCCTTTTAATATAGTGATGTTATTAGCATAGGAAATGTCCACATTCTTAGACTTTGTTACCAACTGGTATTTTAGTAAGGGCTTCTGGATTTCAATTCCAATTTCAAAATGTAATTGTATAGTAAGCGTGAACTGGTAATTTCTTTTTCATGGGCAAAATGGGGGTAATGGTAATGTTTTCTCACATTATTTTTGTAACAATTAATCTGACTGGCAGTAATAACTAACATTTGCCTATCTTTTGAGTTTAATTAGCTTACATTTACATATATCATCTCAGTTGTAAAATCCTTAAAGATAACAAGCCTTTCCATTCAAAGGAACTAATTGGAGAAGAGTAATCATTCTGATAGTCCTTAACTTCGGATCTTTCTAATAAAGTTAGCAGCTCATTGTCTAAGATCAAAAGTCCCACATTGAAGCTTAATATCTGTAAGTTACAAAAATGGCATACACTCCGTGTCTTTCTAAAATGACTCTACATCTCTTGAAGGATGAGAAGTAAGAAGTAGAGAGGAAGAGGGAGAAAAGGATCCCTGGAAGGCATTACTCCATATATCCAAAAGGAAGAAATAGACTGCATTCTATTTTCAAGAATCCTCTGCATGATTTGGTCATTGGATGATGCCAGTGGAGTTTCCACTTGAGCTCTTCTTTCTCAGGCTTTCAGCATTTTTCCTTTTTTCTCATCATTATGAGCTTATGTTGTATATTAGTATGTGTTGGAGGAACAATTCACTGGAGGGAAACCCTATAAGCCAATTTATTTGGCGCATTAATTACTAAAACATTTAACAAAAAATTCTTATAAAAATACATACTTGGGTTTTTACCATATTAATATGCCCAAGGAAATATTTTGAAATGAGCTTTTCTAAAGAAAAGTTTTATTCAATTTATTCTAGCCTTGATTCTTTGTTAAATTACTTGGGAGGGGAAAGTCTACCAAGTGCCAAGGAAGTAGGTTTGAGCATAGAGTTCCTCATTTTTATTATTAGTATATTTTTTATTTTTGCTTTAGGTACTATAGTGTGCCTGTTAGTGACTTCTTGGAAGTAAAACCTTCTTGAGAAACAAATTTTTCTGAAAACGAAATATCTTTTTTTATTCTGTCTTTCAGCACACAATGGCTATTGAATCTACTTACCGACATCAGAACCTTTCTGCACCTTGGAATCAGCTGTCTCGTCATTACTTTCTGTCTCTTGTTTTCTGTGCCAAAGAAGTCTGAGCAGTGGTTTTGAATTGATTTTTACTATTTTTTACTCAGGAAGACATAACTTCACCTTCACATAATTTCATTATTTCTTGTGTGGGGAAGAAATTGTCATTAGTAAAGGGAAGGAAAGACGGATACACTCTCCTTTTGCTATAGGGGAAAAAATACAAGGGAACTGGCAATTCATTTTAATTTCATCCCTTGAATTTGTGTTTTTAGATCAAGTTTTATCAGAAGCCAGTTGTTTAGAAATGTCACATAAATTTTTAAACTTTATTCAGAGTAAAGGAGTAATAATGAAAAAAATTCTGCAAATATTATAGACAGAAAAATTGTAATTTGAAAAAAATAAGTTACAAAGAAAGTAACCAAGACAGAGATAACTCTAACTCATACATTTATTAATTAATTGATCAGCTCGCTAATTCATCAAATACTTATTGAGCACCTACTCTGTGTAAGATAGATTTGTGCTTTGTTGCAAAAACCTCTAACAGTCTAGTGGAGTGGGAGGAGTCAACGTTTGAAAAATATGTATAGTTTGATTAATTAAGCCATTCATTCCTTAATTCCAAAAACATTTTCTGAATTTCCCACAATAGGAATCACATGTATGAAGTAGGAGAACATGGGGTTTTATAAAGATTGCACACAGAGAATGCACTGAAAACAGTGGAGGTATAGCAAGAGAGATCAGTTAGGAGCCCAAAGTTACGAAGAGTCCCTCCAGCTTATGTGGAGCCTGAAGCTTATGTTAGTAAACGAAGGGGACAATTTTAGGGGAAAAAAGCAAAATTTAGCCCATAGGTAACTATTTATTTCAAATATGGAAAGAAATCACAAGTTACACATTTTATAAAGTTGACATATTATACACAAACAGCAAACAATGTGTAAAAGTAAGATATTATTTATTTGAACTAACTTACTGACACCCCCCCTGTAATATTTTTTCTTAAATTCTACTAAGGTTTTGAATGACCCTTTATATTTATTTATAGAAACAAAGAAAGATGCTTCAGTTTTTCCTCTAGATGATGAACATCTAATTTTTTTTCTTTTCAAATTAATGATTCAAAAAAAGGTCCTTTAAGCTTGCTAACTCATTATTGGTAATGCCATAAAATACTTTCAGTTTAATTTAAAATTGGGTGAAATCTCTATCAAATTTATTTCACATATAAGTTCTAAGATTTCTTAGCATAGCAACTTTTCTTGTGTAGTGGCTGAAGTGAAGTACTATATAAATTATTGTTACTCACTAATATATTAGTCCTGGACGTCCCTGCTATCATGGTACATTTTGTGTTTCATTTTATCTTCATTGATAATTCTATTTAGTGTTAATCACCTTCTAGCTCGATTGAAAAATATTCGTAAGCACATCAAACCAAGCAACTTAGAGACGAGATGGAAGAACTGAGGGAGGAAGACACAGCACGCTAAACTGGCTGTGGTTCACTTGGCTGACTTCTGCCGATTTTACACAAACACATGAGCACAGTGCCAGGAGCTTTCCCGGGGCTTTGCAAGGAGCCCGTGGAGGTGACAGGCTCTATTTCATGAACACGTGCCTCCGCTTGACAGCTGTCACGATCATCCAGAAGACATCCTCGAGGTGTTAAACTGGCACAGTGGCAGGGATGGTACAAATTCGAGGAATATGAAGGAGGCAAAGCCTGGAACTAGTTGCCTGATGGAGGTGTTTCCTGTTCCACATTTAGTGATGTCTCCTCTTTTCTCTTACTGCCAATTTATATGATTATAGGTCTGAGCATACTTGTAACAGGCACTGTTTTGGGACCTGAAAGAGCCTGAAGAGGAGAAGTTACAAATCTAAGCAAGTTCTGGAGCCAAAAATAGAGAAGAGGCTGGAAGCAGAATCTTGGCCACAAGAAGCCCTTCAAAGGGGAATATGACTTCGAGTAACATGCAAATAGATAATACAGACTAAATGGTAATCACACAAATAAAGTCTGTACTCTATTTGGCTTATAAGTACAGGGGTGGGTAAAAGTAGGTTTATGGTTGTTCATA
>CM052538.1:183605529-183661471 GCA_028533065.1 Trachops cirrhosus | reverse complement strand
CAGGAGGTCACTGTAGAGCAGTCACTCTTATGCTGTGAGTCTATAAAATAATCCTGTCTTCAAAATGCATCACGTGTTTCATAGCACAGATGTCTGTCCATGCTCTTATCTGGCATACCTCCTGCCCACTCTGAGAAATTAACTTCTCATCCTTTCAAACACATGTCAGGAGCCTCCTGCCTGCCCAGAAACCTTTCCTAAGCCCCATATATGGCCTATATGACCCTGGAGGAAAAAGCCTCCACATACTGTAACAAACTTCCATCGAAATATCAACACACTATACTTTTAAATATTACAGTGCAAACATCCAAGAAGGCAGCAACTGGTGTTTTAAATTTACATAATCTTGGCACCTAGTATGTTATCTGGTGCTTAAAAATATTAAAGTATACCTGTTTTGAAAAAATACTTGTGTATTAGGAAGTTTCTTGAAGTGTGATACATTAAAATTAAGAGAATACAGAAGAAGTTTTAAAAAGTAGATGTCAGTAAGCTGCAAAATACATAATTGCAAAAACACTTACTGAATATGTTTCTTAAAAGTTTAAAAAGGGATTTTTCATAAGTTATCTCAGCACTGCAGGATTTAAGAATAAGAAAGTTATTAAAGATGTGGAGATGTTCCTAGCCAGCTTTTGGCATGCTGAGGAAGCATTTGTAACTTAATGAAGGACATTGCAGTTCCTCCAGCCAAAACTCCCAGGCCGGCCAGGAAGAAGAAAACGATCTGAAAACACAATGATCAGGAAACAAGGAAAGATTTTTTCCAGACTGAACACACAGTTGAAGCTATGCGAGGATTTAAGACACGACTAAACTCCATTGTCTCAAAAGGAGACCTTCAAATACCTAATTAATTTTTCATTTGTTTTATAGCTCTAGCAGATGTTGCATTTTTATATAGATTAGCTCATCGCTGAGGTGCAAGAGGAAAAAATTTCTTTTGTACGATTTTGAACTAAAATACTTGAAGAGACTTAGAAAATGTCTGATTTGTGCAGTCATAGATTGTCCCAGTTATTCCGCCCCATCATGTGCATGTCCAAATACTGTGATTTAAATATAAATACGGATAAGGTATTTAAATTTATTTTTAAAGGTAGAAATAGAAGTGAATTTCTAGATCCTTCATTATTCTCCACATAGATCACTGAGCTCAGGTGAATACTTTAAATGACCATGACATTTATGTTTTTCATCTAATCATTATCAAAGGAAGAAATTGGCTTTGAGCTAAAAAAAAAAACTGGATAAAAAGAAAGAGTAAGAAAAAGATGAAATATGACTAAGACATGGATGGCCTGGCGATGACCTCCAAGTGTTTCTGTCTTTTTGTCATAAGCCTAGTGATGTGTCATGTAAACTGCTTCTTTTATAAGGTAAGTCAGTGGTTGGCAGCTCTCTTGTGTGTGCCTCACCTTAGCAGGAGATGAACGTATGTGAAATGGCCAATATTTTCTCCTTATCCCAAATTTCCGTCATAGAGAACTTGAAAAGCTCACCATCTTGGAGACAGGAGTCTTACACTATGGAACCCTTTGCTACCTACTTCCTATTCCTCACCCCCACCAACTGCCTCATTCACCGAAGAGAAACTGAACTGTAGGCAGACTTTTAACTCATAGAGGCATAATCAGGTAGATAATTTGGTCCAGAAGCAACTGTATAAATTAGCTGTAATCTCTGGATCGGCATGTACACGTAATTTGGGGCGTTTTGAAATGATGCTAACTGGGGCAGCCAGATCAAACGATAAGTGAGGAGAGCATGCTGGCCTGAAGAAGGTGAGGATAACAGTACCTTTGTAGCCAATGACATGTTAGTTGCCGGGACCACCCCGCTTAGCCCTGACCACATTATCCGTCCTTGTGAAATCTCCATGACTTTCCAAAAACAACTCTTAAAAAACAATTTTGAATAGTTTTCTTTTTTGTACAATATCTGACTATTCTTGGGTAAGACAATAAGCCAAAGAAACTAAATTTTATTTTAATTTACTTTTTCAGGGTCATCTATTTACAATTAAAGTTTTAAAAAATGAGACAGCTAATAAGACTCAAACTTTTGAAAGCAGATATTTACATGGCAAAAAAGATGTCAGAAAAATAATTTATCAAATGTCAGCTATGTGACAGGGAGTATGTTACACGCTGATACATAAGTGATGTAATTTAACATCCACAATCACACAGCAAGTAGGATTATAATCCCTATGTTTTTCAAAGAGAAAACTGAGGCTTAGAGATAGGTGGCTTTTACAGCTTTTGAAACTAGAATTATCTAATAAGAAATGCATGCTGGTTTTTTCTTTTTAAGTATTGTACAGCAAGGGGGTCAGAAATGGTGACAGAAGGGTATTTTTTTGACTTTGGGTGGTAAACACACAATGCAATATATAGATGATGTATTATAGAATTGTACGCTTGAAACCATATAACTTTATTAACCTATTTCACTCCAATAAATTTAATTTTAAAAATAGGTGCCTCATGTTGATATTAAAAACAGACTCAGGTGGGCTGTGCGCCAAGGCATCGGGCTTTATTTTCAAGAATCATTAATCCTGTAGGTCATCAATAGGGTAAAATAGTCTTTATTGTTTTTATTTCATATATCTCTAAGGGGTGTCTGATTGTAGGGACCACTGGGTATTCACTTATTTTCCCTTAAATATCTAAGTGTTTTTCTCTAGATATTGGAACAGAGTGCCCCTAAACCTAATCAGTAGAGCTTGTTTTTTGACAGCTGTGAGAATACATACACATAGATATGTCCTATTCTGTTTACAAGTTATTTTCAAACCCTGGTGTCTCAATGGCTTCTAGAAACCAGTTACCTTCTGAGCAATAAATATAACCCCAAATTACTCTGGGGATAGATCTCAAAATTAGTTATGATGTTTGACTTTCTTCAGTCAAGTGAGTATTCAGGACTAAGTTGGAAGAAGAGATATTTATAAGTTTTTCTTTGATGAAAAATGTCTATCATTAAGCATCAAAATTTAAAATCAAATGAAACAATTCCCATATAACAAGAATTAGAATTTATTTCTACTTTATTTAACCCCAGGTCGGGAATCAGATGCTATCTCAAAGCTATTCCTGGCCTCCACTTACGAATGGGGTATTTGCATGCTTCCATGAATGTGTGCTTCAGTAAAAAGTTTTTAAAAGAACTCATCCTAAGTAGCTACGTGCTTGCCTGGTGAGGAAGAACTTAAAATGCTATAGTTGGAGAGGAAAGCAAATGCTTTAGTTCTGAAGAATGCAAAACGTGCCTAGGTAGGATTCTCTCTACTTGTTCTAGAACAATTGAGTGGCTCTTCCATATTATGCAGACGTGAGGTGGATATCTTGTGGCAGACACTTCATGATCTCACCAAGGTCAATCTTCAAAGACCTTTGAAAGCAGAGCTGATCACTGGGCAGGACGCTGGCCTATTTGTATAAAGCTTAATTAACCTCTCTGGAGGCAAGACATGATTTCTGATATTTTTCTTTTTGAGGTTCAGTATTATTAGAACCTTTCTTATGAAATGGGATGATACTGTCTGAGGTGTTTACCAAAGAACACCAGAGGATAAACTTTGCCCAGGAATGATGTCTGGGAACGTGTGACAGGAAGTAAAGCTATTTGGATGTGAAGGTTTGGAGGGTTGGGACTCAGAGAAGGGAAGGAAAATGTAGAGAGAGCAAAGGGAGAAAGATGTAGGCATATGTGGATAGTGAGAAAGTGTGTGTAGGTTGTGTATATGTGTGAGTGTGAGTCTGTGAGTAGAGTTTTAGCTCATTGGAGAACAACTACAGTCCATGTGGCTAGGAGTAGAATTCTCTTTAGTGTGACCAGTTGAATTCCCTTTTGTGTGACCAGTTGGGAATAGTGGTCAAAACAGTGGCTGACCACATCAGTGTGAAGTAAAAGATGCATAAATGATACAATGGTTGATCATAATGTTACCTATTCAAGTTATCAGAATCAACAGATTTCCCCATCCACTAGTAGATAGGTATCCTTTATGCAAGTTACTATTATTCCTCAACAGTTAAACTAGAAGACTAATAAAGATAAGAAACCAATGTGAACTTTCCAGACTCTCTAATTATCACAGCTTCTTGGAAACTAGAGACAGGCCTGAGTGATGAGAGTTTTAAAATATGGTTGAATAAAATCTTTTCATTTGTGACAACATGGATGGACATTTGCATTTAATCAACAAATAAAATATGATAATTATAAGGAGTGGAATATTCACAATGGAAAATATGATAATTATCAAGAGTAATCAATTCACACTTTCTTCTATCAAATGCAGTCTCCTACATTGATATATTTGTTCAAAATAAACCATCTGCAGAACTTGCTGATCTGAAATTGATGTAGAGGGGTGTAATGGAAATGTTTGGAAAGTCATTCATCAGGGTGGCTGAAAGACTGCAGGAGTAAAGTTTCACAGGATCTCAAGATAAATTGATAAAATACCAGAACACAGATGAAGAGGAAGCATGCAAGCAGCATGCAGATCCCACTGGGTCCTGCTTGGACCAGAATCAATTCCATGGCTTATATATAAGGCAGGTCATATATGCAAGAAGAGCAGGACTCCTTTTTTCATTATAATTTCCTCAAAGGCTTGGGATCTCTATATTTTAATTCATAAGAAACAATGTTTTCCAGGGCCAAAGTAAGTGGTTTATTTTTTTAACAATATTTCTATTTCTCAGCTCACAAACAATGCTAATAAGAAACACCTTTCAGAAGGAATCTGAAGTTTGAGAGTTGAGGTACAGGTGTAAGAATTATCCAAATGGTGAGATGTGCATTAGAATGACAAGACCATCAGTATGGTGCTGTTAGAGGTTCCCAGACAAAGACATATCTTCGTTTTGTACAAGATGCAACTGGACAGAATTCATAGAATTCTGCTTTGACAGGGGACCAGAAAGGGAGAAACTCAGCCTTCAGTACAATAATGTCTTTTCTCCTCTAAAGGGCATGAAAAACTTTCCATTCTTGACATCAACCAGAGACAGATATTTCACCTGCTTAAAATAAACAGCCTCAAGCTATTTAAAAAAAAGACATTGTCACCTCCAAGTAGCTATCTTTGTCTAAGGAGGATTGGATTTGATAGAATCCTTTTAGCAGCAAGTTATAAATACACGATGTAATATTTTTAAAAAGAAGTAATTGATGCAGTACCAGAAAATAGCATCTCAAGCTTCAAGAAGAGGTGGATCTGGTTTTCTTAATGACACCATTGAGTGAGTGCCCAGCTTCCTTTGTCTCTGTGGAAGCCCTCTGCTTTCCACAATCTACTCCTTGTGGTAGTAAGTCAGCTGCCAGTAACAACTAAGACTGCTGGCATCCTCATTCATGCTTAACAAAAACAAATGTTTTCTTGCCCTAATCCATTCATATTAGATAAGCCTGGGTTAAATTTCCCCCTCTGAACCAATTACTGTGGTATAATTGAGTTTAGTTCACAAGTACTCAGACCCTTCTATACCCTGTGTTTTCCTCAACAATAGCACAGAATAAAGGCATCTATAATCTAGACTGATTTTGCTACCAGGATGTCTAGCCTAGTGTCTGGTCCTCAGTAGGTACTCATAAAATCTGACAAATGAATGAATGTGTAAATGAATGAAAGAATGAATGAATGAACATAGGAATAGATGCAAGCAAAATTAAACATATGCCATAAATATTGACAGGCCAGGGACAGAAGTAAGAGACCTGAAGGTCTTTGGCTTCCAAAATGCCACTATTTCCTTGACACTTCACCCAAGTAAACACATTATAATAAATAGTGTTTATCAATGTTACAGGCTTGCATAGTTTCTGAGAGATTATTGAGATGCAAAGGGGCACACAATTCAGCCCCCAGTGTCAGGAGTACGGTCAAGGAAGAATTTCCGTTCTAGCAATCATTAATTTCAGTCAGCTTTTTTGTTTAAGTACCATGAAGTCTCTCTTCTGGCCTTTGTTACTAGGTGTTGTGCCCAACCTTTTGTAGCTCCTATTCTGTCTTAAAGGAAGAAATATATAGCTTTATTGTGAAAGATCTTAAAGTTCTTTTAAGACTATCACTATTCATTAATAGAATTTTTCTATAATATAACTTTTAATACCTTGTTGGCAGAAGCATTTCAGTTACATTTGTTGAGACTAGTGGTTCTCAGCTGGAGGTGACTTTGCCACTCTTCCTCAGGGGACAGTTTTGGTTGCCCCCTGGAAACACTTTCTTTGTCATGACTTGGGGGGATGGCGATGCTGCTGGCGTCTGGTGGGCTGAGGTGGGGACGTGTCAGTACCCTGCAGTGCACAGGACAGCCCTCACACCTACAAATCTTCTGGCTCCAAATGCCAACAGTGCCAGAGTTATGAAACCCTGGTTCAGGTTAGTATCCTTTTGCCTCCTAATACTAGTATTTATTTATTTAGAGTTGATGGTAGAATAAAGCTGAAAGACAAGAAGTCACCTTTTTTATAGCAGACTGGGGAAAGAAGGAATGGGTCTGAATGCATTGCCCATGGAAATGAGCGGACCTCTTTATATTTTATTTATTTATTTATTTATTTATTTATTTATTTATTTAATAGATCATATCAGGGAGTTTTGAAAATAGCTTCTAATAAAACTTTCTCCACAATTGGTCTTTTATTACATTTCGACCTGTAATATTATTGTTATGGTATAAGTGTTGTCTTTCAAAATTCACGTTGAAGTGCTCAATTGTTAGAATATGTTCTGTTTTGCAGAGAGGGTCTTTATAGATGTAATCAAGTTACAATGAGGTATTAGGGTGGCTCTTAATCCAATATAGCTGCCAATATAAAAAGGGAAATTTGGACTCAGACACACAGTGTAAATGAGGTAAGAATGGATAGTCATCTACCTGCTAAGAAGAGAGCCCCATAACAGATCCTTCCATCAGAAGCCTCAGAAGGAATGAACACACCGACATTTTGATTCTGGACTTCTAGTCTCCAGAAATGTGACATAATAAATGTCAGCTGTTTAAGCGACCCAGTTTGTGGTATTTTGTTATGGCAGCCCAAGCAGAGTAACACAATTATGAAAGTAACCTTTTCCACAAAAGACCTTCAACTTTAGGATTCCTTTGTTAAAATAACATTTTTCCATGGGGAACAGATGCGTTATCAGTCATGAATATCTTTCTGAAATGTAGTCTGTGAGATTGTTTTTAACATGGTTACTAATTAGGAGAAAATAAATGCATTCCTATTGGAAAAAGAGGGAAATCTTGGGAGATGTTAAGAGACAATTTCAGAAAGAGGAAGAATGAAGAGGGAGGCCAGACAAAGTTGTCATCAGGGAGAAGGTAGCCCTGGGAGAGAGAGGCGGCAGTGGCAAAGGAAGAACTGGGACCATATCAGACATGCCTCCCTCGAGACGCACTGAGTGGAAATGGAAGAAGGTGAATTCCAGAGTTAGGTTTGAGTTTAAATCCCTGTTCTGCCACATATTAAATAGGGAAATGTGTTAAGTTTCTACCCTTTCTGATTTTCAACAGTTAAATGGCCATAATGGTCTTTGGTACCAGGCTGACTTCTCCATTAGGCACAGTGCCTCAAGCCTGAAATACTTTCAGGGACCAACAAACATGTTTTAATTTCTTTTAAAATCAGAAGAAAATAAAAACGCTGAACTTTTAGGCCCCCAAAATTTTAATATACACATTAATATGTGTATTTGCTTTTGTACCAATTTAGTTATAAAATATACTTTATAAAACTTTTATGGAGGAAAGGGTCCATAAAAAACCTGATTTGAGGAGGTGGGACTGGGAAACTGGGCCAAAACAGACACCATGCCAAGTTCTGGGAACACACCAGAAGGTAGGTCTTAGTCCTCTTTCCCTATACACTTTGTATGTATTTGGTACTATTTTCTCTGGTTATTGACTTGGAGTTTATCACGTGCCAGACTTTATTCTAAGTTGTTTACATACAGGGACTCATGAAATTCTGACAATATCTCTTTGAAAGGGCACTAATATCATCCCCTCTTTACCAATGAGAAAACTGAAACATGGAGACTTTAAGTGATTTTTCCAAGTTCACAGACTTAGTAAGTGGCAAGGCTAGACTTTGAAAAAGAAAACCAAAAGTCCTTGACTTTTAGGAATTTCCAATGATACCTGCCATTGAAGTCATCCCCAAAGTCATGTTAGCATTTCTCTTTGAAGATGTTTCCTTAATCACAGTTGACTTTCAATCTCGTATATGGGCCTACCTGGGTAGATATAAATTACTTGCTTAAATTAGTCACTCAGATGGTGTTAAAACACGGAAAGACTGTAGAACACAATTGCAAAGCACGCGTGTCCTGTGGTCATTTTACACTGTAAACATGCAATGAGATCTGCCATCTGCCTTGCATCACTCTTCTGCTCTGCTTACCGATAACATCACCAGGACTGGCTCCATCCCCCTATGCATTAGCAAGACCACGTTCGAAACAGGGCTTGCTGCACATCTGGATTGTTCTATCACAGGATCAACTGTGAGGCCAAACAACAGTATCACGAATCAGACATTACTGTGTGTGAAATGGTTTCTGTGCCAAAGAATTCCATTTTTTCCAGATGTGTCATCAAGGCACCTCGAGAACTGAATTTAAATTGTTATGAGTTTAAAATGTGACTCCATAAATTAAAGTTGCTTCATCCTGAGCCCAAATTCCAGAGCAACAGACTGCATTAACAGTGGATGGTTTGTTTTCTCATAGAATAAGCAAAGTTTTGAATTGGGTTTGGTTTAGATTTAAACTTGACCAAGGTTAGCCGTAAGGATCATGGTGTTGTTATTACTTAAGAGCTAAGAGTTACCGTGAATGCATTACATGCCAAACACTGTGCTAAGACATTTGTATGGGATTAATTCATCTAATTTTCACAGAAAGCTCAAAAAGTAAGTAATTAACTCTTTTTCATATGAGGAAAATGAGCCACAGACTGGGATAAGTAATTTTCCCTAGCTCTGGTATCTCTAAACCAGTACCATCAGGATTTCAACTCACATGATCAGACCCCAAATCCAGTTCTCTTAAAGACCTTATTTCTTATAAAGCACATATAGATTTTCCTTGCTTTTTTCTCCTCTATTTCTTTCTCCTTCTTCTTCTACTACCACTTCTTCACAGACAATAAATGATTTTTAAAAAATCTTGAATATAGCATCATTAAAATAAATAAGCATGTCTTATTTTGGAGTAAGGATGATAATGGAGTTAACAACTGAATTTCAGATAGGCCCAGTTATATTTTGGAACATCAGTGACTGGAAGAAAAATAATGTCTAAATATTTTTGGTTCAGGAATTGTTTAGAAGCTTCAGAGAAGTTTGCCGGCCATTGACTTGTGATATCTAAGAGCATCTAAGATAACCACTCATCTATTTGTCTTTAAGCTATGACTTTAAATGTGTATGTGTGCATGTTCCAAATATGGATAACAATGCTATAACTTATTTATTGAGGGGTAATCAAGTTATATCTAAATATTTATTTAGTTCTGAGCATTCCTCATTTAGGAGAAAATGAAAAAAAAGATATGATTACCTAGGGACGGCTTAAAGTTATCTTTTTAAAATATGAATGGAGGTATGGCAAATGCATACTGTTACCAAATCCAGGTTTGGCAGCCTCTTGTGAGGAAAGCCAGTAATCGTGAGACAGGTGCTGGCGAAAAGGAAAGAGTTTGATTCAGGTGCTGTCAGACTCCTGTCTTAAAAACCGTCTTAACATCTCTGGCCAAGTGGTGACTTGTGTAAGGAAAGGGAGGGAGAAGGAGACTAGCAGGCAGCATTCTAGCTGGCTTTGATAAGCATGTTGGTGTCTGTGCATTGAGCCAATCTGGCTTCTGGTTGGGCTGCTCCCATCCAGAGAAGAACTAGAGCTGCTGGTCCCTGCAATGTGCTAAAAAAGACTGTTAGCAATTTTTTTTGTTCATTTCTGCTTTTGCTCCAACAGATTTATTAGTTTGTTGGTTAATATATTTGTTTTGCTTATTACAAGATTATGTATTGTTTATTCTCTATTACCTTCCACAGGAAAGAGATTATTAAGTAGGGTAACTACTCATCTACATATGAACTGGGAGTATTCATATTTTTAATTTATTTGAAAAATTGTCTCATACTATGTGGAGTTGCATCAGAACACAACCTAAGCTATGGGTGACTTCTTCTCAATCTCCCAAACTGCCCTCCTGGAAGGCTAGTTAAATACGTATCATAATGACATGCTTATGACAAGCAGAGCATGAATTCTGATTAAAATATAGCAACTAAATCATAAGGAAGATTAGAGAAATCTACGCCTCCTCCAGCCAGTGCTAATAATGACAAAGGCAAATTTTTTATGGTATGAATCCAAAAGTGAGGAAATTAAGTTTTCAGAAATATAAATGCTCATTACTATATACTTTCTACTTTTTGAGAATATGACTTTTATCCCATCCAAATGAGATGGAAAGAATGATGAATTCCTTCGGCTTGATTCACATAACATTTACGAGATTGAACTTGTCAATTTGGATTTATGAACTTTATGAAAAACTTTAACATACACAGTTGGGCTGCTGTGTCATCATGTTCATGATATATTTTTTATGGAAAAACAATCCTTTGCATGTTCCGTATTTCTCAATGCTTACGCTGGTCTTTGTTTCCTGCCTAAAATACGTAATGGAGATTGAAAATGGGAAGTGGCCCAGCTGCACGCTCTGATTAGGAAGCTCATGCAGCACGGCAACGCATTAATCCGAGAGGAGAGAAAGGACAACGAAGACACAGCGCGATTTGTTTCTGCACAATCTTCAATTCCCCACACACCCGTATTCCTAGATCGCATTGACCTAAAAAACTGCCGTGTGCCATTTCTGTAACAAAAGAAGACAGATAAGCAAATCCTTCAGTATATGACTAATTTTCCTTCCAAAAGGAAAAACTAGATTTGATTTGAATCAGAATTCCTACCCTCGAATAACAAGTCAAACTTTTGGTATAATTATCCAGATGCTATTTTCCTCTTTTTTTTCAAGTATCTTTTTCTATTTTTCAAAATCACTATTAACTTTTTTAAGGAAAATCACATTTCACATTGATTAACAGTAGCCACACTTCCAATTATGTGGGTAATGAGTTTAGGAGCAGTGACCCAGAAAATGGACTGTTCCAAACTAATATTAATAGTATTTTGGTATTTTGAAAAAGAAAAATAAGAGACTGTGGAACTAATGATGACAGATCTTTACTGTTAATTAATCAAATTTCCTCAAAATAGAGTTCAGCAGGTGGAAATAATTAGCAGTTAATTGTCTCCTGTTTATTACTCTTTGGAGATATAAATCCAACCACTGCACTCATTTTACAATATTTATGAAAAAGCCAATAATAAATCAGAAGAATGATTGTTGTTATGGCAACGATATTTGTGTTTGCTTTCTGAGACAACACACAAAATATTAAACAACAAATTTCTCTTTGAATTAAAATATCTGTTGGTCAGATGCATAAGTTTACCTTTAATAAACAATTATTTTTCTTTTGTTTGTTTTAATAAGTTTAAGTAACTGATATGAAACAGAGGAAGAACTTTTCAGCAGGAAAAAGATTGTCAATATGAATCCTGACAAGAGACAATGGGTATCTTTGAAAGTTTAGATTTGGTAGAAATATACCCCTTAGAAATATGACTTTATTTTCCATGATTAATACTAATACTCAGATAAAAAAAACCCTCTTGTATATTGATTAGATATATATTTTGTGTATCAGGTACAGATTCCAAATCTGAAATTTACTACCTTTGTGATAGTGGGGTCCCCACTTAAGAAATGAAGATAAATATATCCCCTAGGGTAAGGGAAGTTATGGAAAGAACAAACAAATGGAACTATCTCAAACTGAAAAGCTTTGGCAAGGCTAAAGAAAACATCAACAAAATGGAACGAGATCCAACTATATGGGCAAACACATTTGCCAGTGATACCTTGGAAAAGGATTTGATCTTCAAAAATATATAAAGAACTTACGACTTGACACCTGGAATGCAAGCAATCCAATTAAAAAATGAGCAAAGGACCAGAACAGACACTTCTCCAAGGAGGACATAAAGAGGGACCATAGTCATATGAAAAAATGCTCAACATCACTAGCCAGTAGAGAGATGAAAATTAAAACCACAATGAAATACCACTTCACACCTTTCAGAATGGCCATCATTAATAAATCAACAGACAAGTGCTGGTGAGGTTGTGGAGAAAAGGAAACACTAGTACACTGTTGGTGGGAATGCAGACTGGTACAGCCACTGTGGAAAACAGTATGGAATTTCCTTGAAAACTAAAGATGGAACTGCCTTTTGATCCAGCAATTCCCCTGCTGGAATTATACCCTAAAACTACTGAATAGTGCAAGACTATGCACCCCATGTTCATAGCATCATTATTTACAGTAGCCTAGTGCTGGAAATAGCCTAAGTGCCCATCAGTAAATGAGTGCATCAAAAAACTATGGTACATTTACACAATGCATCAGAAAGAAAGAAGGAGCTCCTACCCTTCATGACAGCATGGATGGAACTGGAGAGCATTATGCTAAGTGAAATAAGCCAGGTGGTAAAAGACAAATACCATTTGATTTCATTTATAAATGAAACCTAATCAACAAAACAAACAAATGAGCAAAATAAAACCAGAGACTTGAAAACAAAGAACAAACTGAGAGTGACCAGAGGGGAGGGGGATAATGGGGGAAAGAAGGTGAAGGGGGAAGCGAAGGAACATGAATAGAGGACTCATGGATACAGACAGTGAAGGGGGATTGACTGTGGGAGTGGGGGGCAGGGCAGCGGTGAGTAATGGGAAAAAAGGTGGGACAACTGTAACTGAACAACAATTTTAAAAAATGAAGACAAAAATTGTAACAATTCCATAAAGCAATAATGCCTCTAAGGAACTAAGACAATTCTTGACATTTAATAAATGTTCATTTAAAACTTTTCTGTTATTATCGTTTACTACTACTCTTATAGTTTTAGGTAATAAACTTAATGTTTTAAATTTTGCCTATTAGCTAAATTCTTAATTTTGTTCTGTAACATCTGAAATATTCAGAACCAAATGTTAGAATAGTATTTGTTAAAATTAACATTTCCCTAGGAAATGAATACTACCCACAATTAAGAAACACAGAAACACTCATATATCAAATATATTGCCCTTTAGGAGAACAGAGAGATATTCCTTTTTTTAAAGATTTTATTTATTTTTAGAAAGAGGGGAAGGGAGGAAGAAAGAGAGGGTGGGAAACACTGATGTGAGAGAGAAACACCAATGGACTTTCTCCAGCACGGACGCTGAGCAGGGACGGAACCCACACCCCCACCCCGCTTGCCAGGACACGCCCAGCCAGCTGGGCCACACTGGCCAGGGCGATTTCCCTTTTTTATATCATGCATAACCGACACCTATTTCCTCCTCACTATACATATTATGTATAATCCCCAGTATTTATTAGGAGTGTTGGATTTGGCAGAAAAAAAATTCTTCCTTTCGTCTCTAGCCCTCCAGATTTAGGTTTTGCCTGGGGAACTTTTGAAGTTTTGAACAAATTAAAAAAAAAAAACTTTTAAAGTTTTCAAAGTCTTCTTTTTTTTAAATTCAGGAAATCTTCTAAAAAAAACAAAACAATATATTCAACTGTGTTTAATCTGTTATATTCTTTTTCGACTTTTAAAACACTCTTTCCCGCGAAGGTAAAAAGAAGGCTATAGAAACTTTAACCACATTTCTTATATTGCTCCTGAAAAAGGAAAGAGCAGATTTATGTGCTGATTCATGGCTCAGGATGAATAATCCTAATAGAAATGCTGCTCTTTAAAGACTTACAAGCACGCTTTTTGAAAATAATACACAAAGGGCAGAACCACTAGTAATTACTTACACCCTTCACTAAAATCAAATTACAATGCTGAGCTTCAGACTCTCTGGGTTACACTGTAAAAGAATACATCCAAACCAATTATATATGATGGTGATTGTCCCTTAGAGACAAACTTCAACTTATATTATGAATTATTTTCCATGAATCTAGGTAAACAGACATCAGTGATGGGACCATGGGTCGTGGAGATTGGGCCTGCACCACAGCAGAGCTGAGAGAAGGCTGGCAACAAAGAGAGGGGATACCAAAAAGCAGGGGAGTGGTTAATTAATAAAAACGTTGAAAATCATGGTAGACCCATGAAGATAATGTAGATAGGATCAATAAAACCTGCCTTCAGAAGGCAATGGAAATCACGTTGCAGGGTGTTAATGATCTCACACTTGAAAGAGTATCCTGATTAATCAAACACAATGTTGAATAGTTAGGTCTGTAGTATTGGAATACCTTCCTGGGCTTCAGTCTTGGTTCTCACGCATACCAGCTTTTGTGATTTGGGGGTTACATAAACGGGAGTTACAGCAGTCTCTTTATTACTAAAATGAATGTGACATAGCACTTAGCTTATAGGGCTGTTATGAGGATTAAATGAAATGGCATGGAAGGCGTTTAGCATAGAGGATAAAACATAATTAAGAGCTCAGTAAACTCTGGCTGCTGTTGTTGAACTGTCTCACTCACGCCCATAAATTCTCATTTCTCTGCTGTTGCTGAAATGTCCTTGCCCCACCCTCTCCTCCACTTGTGTAACGGAACTTCACATAACCAAGTCCAATTTGGCTTAAGTAATGAGAATTATGGAACCCTGTGATGTTTTACATTTTGCTGAGGGTCCTATTATCCTAGGCAAAAGTTTGTAATTGAAACATAGATATTTTTAGTATTTTTAATTTACCTCATCCCTTATAATTAGATGTTTATCTTTCATATCCTATTGATTAACTCGAATTCAAATATAATTTTTTACATATGCTACCTTTAGTCCTTTCAGAATGAGATAGGTATGGTAAATAAATAAAAATAAAATCTGTGCTTTAAAATATTTCTGAGAAACCTCTTCTTCCATGAGGTTTTCCTGTAACTACAATTAATATGCCCGTCTTTTGAATCTTGACCAAACTTATATATCACTTTATTGATAATAATGTGCATATCGCAATATTGACTTATCTAACTATCCAGTTCAATGATTTTGGTAAGTTTAGACAGTTGCCTAGTAACACCACAATCCAATTTTAGAACACTTCTATCACTCCGAAAAAAAATCATTAGTGCCCACTGCTCATTCCAACCCCTGGCCCTAGTCAACCACCAGTCTACTTCCCCTATGTATACATTTGCCTTTTCTGCATATTTTAACATTAACTGATTTGCATAATAAATGGTCTTTATGACTAATGTTTTAGTTATGCGTTTTGGGGGTTCTATTCATATAGGAGAATATAGCAGTGCTCTGATCTTTCTGTTTTACTGAGTGCTATTCCATTGTGTGCACACACCGTTGTGCTTATACATTCACCAATTGATGGACATTTGGGTTATTTCCACTTTCCTACTGAAATTAATGCTGTGTGGATATATGTGTCCATTTATTTTAGGTGAATCTCAACAAAACTTTGAATATCTCTTGTTCTGTGTCATGTATCATATTACATTTTAGTGGGATTAATTTGGGGGTCCATCTTTACCTATATTGACCCTCTAAATACAGGCATTATCCAATGTCCTTTTCTCACCAGTTTTTTAGGATAATGTGTTCCTTCATAACTCATCCATTCTTGAAGTGTAATTATAATTTTTGCTTGAGTGACTGAAGTACCTTCATCTCCAACCTCTTAAGTTTTACTTATGTAGCCCATTTGAGGGAATGCTTGCTAGAATGTTAAGTAAAACATAAGATTTTGGTTGGTAGAATATTGATACTGTGTTTTATAAAACCTTTAAATAATCATTATTTTTAAAGTATCTTCATCTTTAGATAATAATGCTCGTACCAGGTCTATAATGAAATGTTTAAAATATTTTTTTAAAATAATGATTTCAAACCACTCACATTTGCTATCTCATTTCATCATACACTGCCATTCAGAAAGAAATCCCTGAAACAAAAAGAATTAAGAATCATCTACATAGACCATCTCATACGTGGTGAAAGAGGAACAATTTCCTTAAATGGATACCCTCTACTTGTTATTGATTTCTCTTTCATTGTAACTGTTGAAAAAATCATTTGGGCCTGAAATGAGTTTTTGAAAGTGGCAATGGTTTTAAACTCAGTAGTTGTTCTTGCCTTTTTTTCAAAATAAATATATAAAGGAAAGAAAGATTACTTTTAATGGCAATTGTGTGCAAATTCGGTGCTGGTGGAGTTGGCAGAAACATCCATTATATAAAAATAAAGCGTACCTGGCTGGGGCATTAGAAAGGTTGTAATTTCATCTTTTGGTTCCCACTTGCAATTTCTGACTTCAGCAATTTCAATGAAAATTACAGCTTGAAGCCCACATAGTGAACTTTATTTTCTATTCTTAAAACTTGAGGAGGAAGGGGAAAGCTAAATTCATGGCAAGAAACCCACAGTATAATTACTGGTACTTGAGAATATAACTTCTAGATAAACAATTAACAGTATAACCTGATCAGATTCCTTCAAGTTTGTTTTTGCTTATTTTCCCTTTTCTTTTTTTGCTCCTTTTTAAAAAATGTAAATTATTTTATTGTTGTTCAATTACAGTTGCCCATATTTGCTCCTTATTTTATGTTTTCACACGTCTCGAGTTGAAATTAGAAAACTCCATTACGATTTGCAGGCACTGTGCATTAGATTAAACAGAAAACTGCAATGCATACTCTAATTTTTAGCCACAAAATTGATGCAGACATTGGCCCGCAGTGTCCACGGCATCATGGATGAGATAGGAGATAAATTCACACGGACTACCGAGTCCTGTGGAGGAAAAAGGACGGCACAGCTACTCTCTCAAGGGGGGGGCGTGCCGATCCTTCCATTCACAGGTTTTTACTGGCTTTTAAATTGCACAGGAATATAGGTAAAGTTCATTAATCATTGTCAGGCAGTAAGGATCAAACAATAGATAACATACAAAGAACTATGAGGGCTTATTTTGAGTCAGGGTCTGTTGGCTAAAGGGCTACAAAACTTTGGGAAACAAACTCATTTCCTGCTCAGACCTTGATCATTTAATTGAGAGCATTCTTAGTGAAGCATGTTTCACAGGAGTTTATGTATTCTTGCACTGCCCTCTGTCATTGTTTCAGGATTAAGTCAAGCAGAGGAGGCAAGATAGCCAAGAAATTAGGAGACTTCTGGAAGACAGAATGAGGACTCAGGCTTTGCCAAAGCTGAGGGGTGAGGGTCAATCACTCCCTTTCTCCATAGCCCTCCAAGTCCTTCCCTGGGGCCTCCCATGTGATCATGCCTGTCTTAGGTTGTTCTCCCCTTGGGGAATCTTACCTGTCATTGGCTAACTGATCAAGCATTGGGGGTCAGTTATGGAAAAAGGAGCAGAAGTGACGCTCCTGCCAGGGAGATAAGCTTTGTCTCCTTAGTGGCTTATGGTCCGAAGGTTGCTCACTAGCCTTAGCTATGTGGGAGTTACAGCTCCTGAAACCAGGCAGGGCTGCTCCCAACAAAAAATAATATACCCTATAACTGGAGCTGATTTGACACTTTTTTATGGGTAAAATTTGAAGAATAGCTACTCATTAGAAAGAGAGGGAGGATGATGCTGGGTCTAGTTATACTGATGTTACAGGTGGTTGATATATATCTTATAGGGCTTTAACAAAATGTTTTAAATCTGTAAAGCTATGAGAACCCTATTATACCACTTTGTTTCTATGCTGCAAAAGATAACTTTGTTTTGCTCAAGATAACCAAAATTACCCTGAAATTTTGAGACCTGATGATACCTATCATTTATATACACTGCAAATTCCAATATAAAGTAGACACTATTTAGGCCAACAACAGAAAATACATTCTTTGAAAAGTGAAGATGATGGTTTCTAGCCTTGAATATATATATAGTATATATATAGTGAATATACTATATATTCTACATATATACTACATAGTATATATATTATATATATACTATATATATATTCAAGGGTAGAAACCATCATCTTCACATCATCTTCACAAGGGTGTGTGTATGTGTGTGTGTGTGTGTGTGTATCTTTACATAGGAAGAAATCTCTACATTTTTGTTCCATATCATAAGCTTATCCATCAATTGTTTGCAAATTTACAGACACACTTTTCATTTCCTTTCAGAGTGAAATCTAACTAGACCTTTTACAAAAGAAATGCAAAAAGTTTTTGCATTTCTACAAAAAGAAATATAATATTATGAGGAATACAGCAATATGAACATGTACACATTAATTATAGAAGCACAAGTTGATATAATGGCAAGTATTTGAGGTATTTGCATATTTGTATTAAAATTTTTAAAAAGATTCTGGGAATGTATTCACATAAATAACTCAGAATACACTTTAAGAACTCAAAACTAATAATATATTTAATGTAGTATCATTTATTTTGGAAAAATATAAAATAATTTAAATATTTCAAAGTGGAAGTATGATTTGCTAAGGTATTACACAGTCATTCAATGTTCCCCAATGATACACTGTTAAAATATAAATAAGATCTACTAATATAAAAGTGTCTTATTTTGTAATGTTAAGTAGAAGAATAGGATGTTAAAACTAGTTTTACAGTATAGTTGCAAGCTTACAGAGAAGTGAAGAAGAAATTGACAAACATGTAGCTGAAACTGGTTTTATTACAGTGGTTTGAATATGGCTCATTTCATTTATTTATATGCCAATTTTTAATGCATTAGTCATACCCATATGCATTTTGTTTATTAGCTGAACATGAAATGACCATACTTCTTTATTTAATTAGTTCAGAGTTGACTTTTAAAACCTGCTCTATTCAATTACTCTTCTCTGTTTATTCAGTTATTCTTCTCTGATTTTTTATTAATTCTCAGGAAGGTTACATTGCTTTTCTGGTCACTTTCAGGTATTAAAAAGGTCCATTCAATTGCTCAGTCCCTCTGGACCATGGGTATCTCTTTGTCAGGCTGTTCATTCCTATTGTTAAGTGTCTTTTTGTAATAAATCAGTAATCCAGTAAGTACACTGTTTTCCTGAATTCTGTGAGCCACTCTAGCAAATTAATTGGACCCAAGGGGGAGGTCATAGGAATCCTGAATTATAGCCAGTCAGTCAGAAGCACAGGTGACAATGTGGACTTGTAATTGGAGACTGATGTGGAGGGAGGGGACAGTTTTTTGGGAACTGAGCCCTTAATCTGATGTTATCTCCAGGTAAACAGTGTCAGAATTGAGTTGAATTTATAGGACCCCCCCGCCAAACGACTGTCACAGAATACTTTAATGTGTGAAAATCCACATTCTGGTATCCGAATTATAGTAGTGTTTAGTGGAGTATTGAGAATAGAGGAGACAAGCGGAGTGTTTTTTGTTTATCGTGTGCAAAGAGAATTATTTTTCCTTTACATTCCATAAAATGTTACAGATTAAAAATATTAAGTACTGCCTTGGTGGGTGACTTAGTTGGCTAGAGCATTGTCTCTTACACCGAAAAGGTTGTATGTTCGATTCCCAGTCAGGGTATATACCTAGGTTGCCGGTTTGATCCCCGGTGGAGGCATGTACGGGAGGCAACCAACTGATGTTTCTCTCACATCAATGTTTCTCTTTTTTCTCTCTCTCTTTCTCTTTCCCTTCCTAACTCTCTAAAAATCAACAAACCTATCCTAGGGTGAGGGTTAAAAACATATATTAAATGCTCCATTTTCTTTCATTCGTTTAGCTATTGTTGTTAGTGTAATTTTTTAGGGTTTTTGATTAAGAAATGAGCTAGACTCATTGCTACACCCAGAAGAAACAGCAGAGAACTGTAATCTGAATTTGGAAAATTTACTAAAGTAATAAATTTTTAAATGTATTTAGACATACAAGTTCTCATAAACAGAGGGTGAAATATAAACTGGGGCACATTAACATTTTGAAGTTTATTTGAACAAATAATAATTCAAGTAAAGAACACCAAGTAGAAAGTAATTAGGAGCACTCCACCAATAGGACCTAGGGAGCAAGGTTTTTAGAGAAGAAGCAATAGCAAAACAAAAACGTTATTTGATTGGCTATAGCTGGAGTGGTTGCTTTATTTGGAAAAGCCTAGTTAGCCATTTGTGATTGGCTGACCTACTTAACCTTGAGGCATTTACAGGAATTGAGTCTGGCTAGTGTTTCGGTTCCACTGGCCCACTAGAGTCATCAAATGGTCCTCTGCCAGTCACGTTTTTTGTTTGTCACCCAAATCTCAACATTTAAGTAGAAGAAAGAAAATGAAAAGAAAAAAAAAAAGAATAACTTACTGTTCTTTTGTCATAAGTGCATTTATCTTTGAGGTGATATTATAAAGCATTGTATATTTTCTTGTGATCTTAGATTTTTTAAAAGGAATAATTTCAGCTGTCCCACTGAAGCCATATACTAATAGGAGCTTAGTACAGGCAAATAAGAAGGTAAATAAATAAATAAATTTGTGTCAGGAATAGAAGAAATTTCTGTCTTCTATTTATCTATCATCTATCTATCTACCTACCTACCTATCTATCTTTATATATACCTTACATGTATTTTTTGAGGTATGTATTCTATTAACTCCTTATCTATTATATGATGACCAAAAATTATGACTTTTACACCATCTTATATTTACATAAGATGTTTGTCAATTCATATTAAATTACAAATTAGCATCCCACTTAAATATAAAAATATTATTTTCTCTTTCAAACTCTAGCTTTATTTGTGCCAAAAGATTTATCTTATCATATGTTATTTCTACTCAAATTGAGTTCTTCATTACTTATTGTTATAGATTTTGTTTTTACATTTGTTATTAAATAGAGAATTGTGTGTAAAGACACAAAAATGCAAGATAAAATAATAAGTACCTGTGTGCCACTGCTCAATCTCAGCAACATTTCATCTACAGACAGTTTGGTACAATTCCTTCTCCAATTCAGATATTGCATTCCCATGTAATTATGAATAAAATGCCGTGTATCATATTTAAACAGAAGTACATTCAATGGAAGGGATGTTAGAGAGAATCTCTATCAAAATGACCACTTTTTCAAGATACAGAGAAATTAGATATAAGAATCTTCAACTCCACCATGTCAAAATAGATTCTGCAATTTTACAACCAAAATGGCACAGATAAAATGAATCCAAAATAGCTAGACATATACACTTCCTTCCAGTACAGGCAGAGAATCCTACCTTTGATTTATACTAGGTTACACTAGCTTCATATTGAACACTAGTAGTAACTCATGCTTAAATAATTATTGGGGAAAAATGGGTTAAGTTAGAAGTAGCCTAAAGCTAGAACCATGAGAAGAGAAAAAAATAAAACACACTATATTTTTACTTTAAAGGCCTGGATGCTACGAAAGAATTTCTGTGGTTTTCTGGTATCTAAATAAAAGCGAACTGGCTATTTTCTGTCAAGTAGATATATTTTAATATATTCAGGCATAGGAATCACATAAAGTTGCTTCACGAATGGTATTCATCTATTTATATCTAATACACAGTCCCTCCTCAGTTCCTTCCACCTGAATGTGCTCTTTACCTTTAAGAGGTTTATTGAGATCTAATTCTGACGTTCAAGTAAATGAAATTACATATTATGTGGTCATTGTGTCTGGCTTCTTTCCATTTAATGTTTTGATGGTTCATCCATGTTGTAGCATGTATTAGTCAGTCATTCATTTTTGTTGCAAAATAATATTCTATTGTATTAATTTACCCATTCGATCATTTAATGGCTATTTGGAATTTTTGTACTTTTAGCTACTATGAATAATGCTTCCATGAACATATGTCTTCCTTTCTCCTGAAACTTAATTGCTAGGTCATATAAAAACTCAATTTAAAATTTTGAGAAACTGTCCAACTATTTTCTAAAGCAGCTGCTCCACTCTGCATTCTCACAAGCAATGTATAATGTATAATAGTTCTGATTTCTCCACATCTTTGCCAATACCTGCTGTTGTCTTTCTGAGTATAGCTATGCCCACAAGTATCAAGTGGCACCTTACCATGGTTTTGGTTTGCACTCCTCTAATGACTAATAATGTTGAGCATCTTTTCTTGTGCCTAATGCCAGTTAGCTTCTTTAAATAAATATCTGTCCAAACCTTTGCCCATTTAAAATTTGGCTTTTTAGTGCTAAGTTAAATGAGTACTTTATATAATTTGGATAAAAGTCCTTACTAGGTATATTAGCTATAAATATTTTCACTATTCTGTGGGTTTTCTTTTCATTTTCTCAATGGTATTGTCCATAGCACAAAAATTTTGATTAAATTTATCTTTTTCTCTTTTTTTCCATCAATTTTACTTGTTTGCCTCATTTAGTCATCACCTCACCCAAAAGCATGAAGATTATTTACTCTCAAACTTTCCTTTTAAAGTTTTTATAGCTTTATATTCTTACTTTTCTGTTTATGATTCATTTAGAGCTTCCTTTGTTTGTGGTGTGAGTTAGCAGTTCCCTTTCATTCTTTTATATGTGGCATCCAGTGTTTGCAGCCCTCATTCATCGTAAATCTGTTGACCATAAATGTAGAAATTTATTTCTGTCCCCTCAATTTTATTCTATTGATCTATATGTCTTTCTTTTTGCCAATATCACACTAGCTGTATGCTGATTACTGTAGGTTTGCATTAAAATTAAGACAGCAAAGTGTAAATTTTTCAACTTTGACTTTCTTGAAAGATATTTTTTGCTTTTATAGATTCTTGCCTTTTCATAGGAATTTTTAGATAAGAGACAACTGGCATTTAGCTAGGGATGGCATTGAATCTGTATATCGATTTAGGGAAGGATTGTCATTTAAGAAATGTTGCCTTCTCCAATCCATACACATGGAATATTTTTTGAATTATTTAGGTCTTCTTTAATTTTTTCCAACAATGTTTTATTATTGTCAGCATACAAGTCTTGCATTTATTTTGTTAAATTAATTTCTAAGTATTTCATTATTTTGATGATATCCTAAATATATTTTCAGATTTCTCATTGATAGTTTAGGCAATACAACTTATTTTGGTATATTAAATTTATAACCCACAACCTTGGTTGAATTCTTTTTAGCTTTTGTGGTTTTGTTTTATGTGTGTAGGTTTATTTGTACTTTTCTCTATATAAGATCATGTCATCTGCAAATAGTTAAAGTTTTATGTCTTCCTTTGCAATTTAGAACATTTTATTTTATTTTCTTGCATAATTGCAATTGCCCAAGCTAAATCCTATAGTACAATGGTAACTACAAGTGGCAGGAGTTCATGTTTTTGTCTTATGCCGGATCTGATGGTGAAAGTTTTCATTAATGAATTCATGAACCTAGGAGCATCCCATCTAGAATCTGTAAGAATGCTACAACTATGGGTTGTACACAATGGAAAATTTTCATAGGAAGGAGGGTGGGGCAAGGGAGCTATTAATACAAGAAAAGAGGATCATTTTTAGACCATGACATCTGTTTTGGAGAAGGAAAGAGCAAGAGATCTCATTACGCCCATTGTGGCTTCTTTCTTCGGTGAGTAGAGGTGGGGAGGGGATGGAAAGGCCCACTTGACAGATTACCCTACTGGTGCTTGGCCAGAAAATTCCAGACTGGTTAAGATTACATTTCTGGGAGAGGCTGAAACTGAAATTAGATCAGGTGTTAAATCTCAGTTTGGTATGATCAGCTTTTAGCAAGAGTGATGCCATTTTGTGCCTATGATTAACTCTTTAACAGTGATTTCACTGTTCTTGCCAAGATTAGTACATTTTGTTGAATGAATGTTTCTCCATTTGGAAAATTTAGATGTTAAGTGATAGTTTTAAAAAATCTTCAACATTTAAATTGCTATTTGGGTGGGTCAAGGGTCTGCCAAGTTCCTTACTTAGAAGTCCCACCTCCTAAATGTATTTTTTTTTTAAGTTAACAGTGTTGATAAAGAGACTTACGGTCTAACTGTTTCAGGTTTTCCATAGCTCTCCCAGCTGCATCCCCTCACATGCATCAACAATAGCATCCCACCGCCATCAGTCATGGACATTCTCTCCATAGCTCACATGGAAGCTGAATCATTACTATACACACAGCATCTAATCTATTGCCAGAGGCAATCACGTGTGATCCAGCCGAATGTGACTCCTCCTCTTGGTGTTAACTGGTGTATGCTTCGACTAATCCAATGACAGCTATGTGGATTTCAGTCTCCATCATTTTCCTGATTACCCTTTGATTTAATAATAACAGTGAAAATCATTACATAAAATTTCCAGTCCTACAGGCTTTCATAGAAGTTTATCACTTTCTCTAAACTGTGTAATCTAAAAAATAAAAATGACTATTAAAAGCCTTTCAGTTTCACTATTCATCCGTTTGCCTCCCATACTTACACTGTCACTGTAGTCTGAATCACTCACTTAAAATAAACCTTTCATGTATTTTTCCTCTTTTCTATCTGTCAGCTATTTAGGTTAATGGCATATTTTTCTCTCTTCAGAGAATCATTATATAACCTCGCTCTCCATAACTTCCTCCAAGCACATTTCCATTGTACCATCCTCCTTTCTACAGCCTTTTCAGCGTATGTTCATAATCTCTGTAAGAAGCTGAGTACAGTCATGTGCCACTTAACAATGGATGCATGTTCTGAGACACACATCACTGAGTGACTGTGCACTTACTCAAACTTAGATGGGATAGCCTGCTACATGGTACAGCCTGTTGCTCCTATGCTACCAACCTCTACAGTATGTGACTATACTGAATACGGCTGGTAATTGTAACCTAATGGCATTTGTGATTCTAAACATAAAGAAGGCATGGTAAAGAAATATAAAAAAACACTAGTGTATGCATATAGCACACTTACCATGAATGGAGCTTGAAGGACAGGAAGTTGCTCTGGGTGAGTCGGCAAGCAAATGGTGAGTGAGTGTGAAGAGCTAGGACATGACTGTAGACTTTATAAGGACTGTACACTTGGGCTACACTAAACTCGTGTAATAACATGAGATTAAATCCATCACAGTATAAAACAATTCAATCTGTGGTAAACACAGTTATATGCTGTCTTACTATGGAATATTGTTTATGGCAATTTTTTAAGTAGAAAGAATTTGTATATGAACAATAAATAAAAGGCATAGTAAATATATAAACCCATAACATACTCCTTTATTATCATTACTAAATAGTATGTACTGTACATAATTGCATGTGCTATACTTTTATATACAGTGGGCACTGCAGTGGGTTTGGTTACACAAGCATCACCACAAACATATGTGTGATACATTATGCTATGACTTTAAGGCAGTTATCATGTCACTACGTGTCAGGAACTTTTCAGCATTATTATAATCTTAGGGACCAGTATCATAAATGTGGTCAGCCTCTGACCAAAATGTTATGCAGAGGGACTGTATATTGAATATATACAGTATTACTTTCTTTAACTGTTGACCTATAATTTTTAAAAGAATCTTTTTCTTTTCTTAAGACTTTAAACATTCCTGGAGCATGATTATATCTATGCTTTCTTGTGTCTAATGTACGAGTAGTAGTTCTGTGATCTACATTAAGTTGATTGTTTAATTTTAGTAGGATATCTAAGTAGTGCACATTGGGAAAAATAATTGAACTGTGCTGTGCTATTTCTCAGAAATAGTTTGGTTTCTAGTCTTTGAAAAATCTATTATATGAAAGAAAATCAGTATACTGTTGTTAAGATATCTGAATTCTAGTCTCAGAAAAGCTTATTTCAAATTTAACATTTTTGGGGAGATATACATACATTGCATCTAGTTGTCTGACTTTAGGCAAGTTACTTATGTCACAGAGCCTATATTTCTACACCTACAAAATAAAAAGATACGGACACAGTGATTTCTAACAACGACCCCTGCTATAAAATTATTTTCTTTCTGTAGTCTAGGAAATTGCCAATCATGGTTGACCGTAACTGACTCACTCATGTCAAAACCTGGCTGGACTGATAGTGGGATGCTTCTCACTGCCTTGACCCATCCCAACGGTTGCATGCTTTCTGGAGCGGGACACACCTGGAGGCTTTCAGTATGACTTGCTCAAAAGTGGCTACCCCGTCTCTCAGGGGAGGCAGGACTTTAGTGTCAGTGACTCCCTTTGTTAATGCATAAGCTGCTTCCACGTTTCAAGAATTCCAGAAAATTTAAAGTAGGTCAGATCAGGTTTATTCTACACTATTTAAAGAAAGTTTGTTTAATGCACTTTAAAACTTTTGAGAGATCACGATATGCTTACCTTGCCCCCCACACTTCCGCCACACACAACCCCTTTTCAATATGTCCAAGACTGCTATTATCTAGCTTGAAATTAAGAGTGGAGGGGTGGTGGAAGAGACTGGAGCCAAAAGCAACACTGAAACTAATAAGGAATCCCAGTTTGTCAAGTCAATGTGACCGTTTGCCAAACAATGTTTTAAATAATTTAAATAGCCCAATGTGTACTATAGGCCAGTACCAGAGTTATGTTAACCTACACACTGATGAGTTATGTGGACTTTCACATACTAGTTTACAAACTCACAAGAACAGACTAAAGAATACGTGTATCTTTTCATTCTTTACAAACAAGTTATTGAGTTCTTTTCTGATGACACACGTGACTTGGTATCCACATCAAGTCAACACATATCTACCATGTTAGTCTCCCTATCAGATTACATTGAAAATTCCCTCCTACAACACTCAATAAACATTCTCATCTGTGTATCATAAACCTTTGTTATATGTGCCAGGCTGAGAAAGAGCAGAGGAGCTCTGTGGAAGGTCTTTCAGTTCCAGGTCATTTGCTCATAAATTTCGTCAGAGGATGAACAAAGGTGTTTGGGGAGGGGAATTAATGAGTTCCACGATGGTATTTGCCCAGGAGACTCATAGTGCTATAGGCCAGTTTGAACTACAAGGTGAGAGACCAGATATTACAATTGGCAGCCTCACTTGAGTAGGTAAGGAGAGAGCTCTGTATGGTTCATTAGACAGTGTGATAGGAAATTGTTATAATATGTGAACTACTTTATTAGGTGTCAACCTTGCAGGCTGTAGAGACAGTTTTTTAAAGAGAACCTCTATTTTGATTTATCCTGTACTTATTCAATGGGATTGAATGGGATTGATCATTATTTAGCTTTGGAAAAGAGACCTCTGTTAAAGTCACAAAAAGTTATGACTAAAGAAGTCGAATTACCTGGAAGCTAAGCTCGTCTTGACCAATTTGGCACACCATCTAGAAAGACGGGGTTATCCACAGACCCCATAAGCCAGGACATAACATATACATTGAGACATGAGATACTTGAAATGTTTTGTCTTGGAATAATAAGAACTGAGATATGGTTTGTTTTTAGTAAAATTATACATAGTCAATTACATGGTCACTCTCTATTTAACAAATATTTTTAAGCACCAATTATAATTGGTGCCAGACACTCCAATAGCTAGACACTAGACATGATTTGCATATTAATGAGCAAGTATAATGTATTCAGTGCCTGTTATGGTCAAGGAGTCTTTTTTCACCATGTTATAAGTATGATCTATTTTAATATCCTATCAATTCTATGAGATAAATGCAATGTTTTCTCTTTTACAGATTAGGAAACTGAGACATAGAGAATTTAATTAATACATTTTTATCATATGGTTAATACATGATGGCAAACAGATATCAAGTCTCTGAAATATATGTTGTCATCATAAGATAATAAAATAATATATATCATACATATGATATAGTGTGGTGATATAACACATATATAGCGTGTAATACAAATTTCATATAATGAGATTTATGATATGTATATATCACATATAAGTATATATGTATTAATACATAATATATAATAACATATTGATAATAGCATTAATCACATGTGATATTGACGCATATATACATATTCATAGCATTTATGTAGCATAGATAAATATACACATATTCATATACATATTATATATATATGGAGAGAGAGAATGACAATTAGGCAATTATTTTGCCTCATTTATAGAGGCAAAATAAAACTGAGAAACAAAACTGGGACTGACTTTGAAAACTACAACATGGAGAAGAAATTATTTATATGCAGAGAAAAATTCGGATGAGACCAGGTGGTAAGAAAAATAAACTAAGTATGGTGTGGCAGTGGAGAAAAGGAATCCTTCAAGCTAGGGGAGCAAGTGATAATCTAAAACATGTCATTGAGTTTCCCGTCTCCTAGAAGCACATGATGCCTCTGAAAATTTTCCCAAGTTTAGCAACCACCCAATAAGAGACATTTGATTAAATTTTTATTTTCTACCTTAGAATGAATTTGTCTACTTTAGAATTTCTATCTTAGAGGCATCTGGCCTGAAGTATCTACGAGGAAAGAAATTAATTGATTATTGAACTGTTTTGTGAGTATACTTATAGGGAATTCTAAAATAAAGATATGTTTTGTTGTTTATATCTTAAGGTAATTATATTTGCATGAAGAAAGTGACAAATGTCATAACACATTGAGATACCATAGAACTATAGGCTTGGGGGACATGACATCTGAACTAGATGTCAACAACCTATCAGGCACTTAAGCTAACTATAGACCATATTACGCAAGGACATTGAAGGGCTCGATAAAAGTATGAAAAAAACAGTCACAGTTGTGGAAATGGAAGTACGCCAGCCAGGCCAATAGATGACAGAGGGACTTTTTTCCTGAGACTTTGTCTTCCAAGTCCCTGGGTACTTTCAGTAGTAGAGGCCAGATTGGGTTAGCTCTAATTAGCAACAGTTGCTTCTGGTATTAAGTGGGGTTTCCTTACATTGAATATACCCATGAGTCTTTGTTAGGCTCCCTGGAGTTGTAGCGAATAAGTATGACCTCCAAATGTTTATAAGTAGCTGTCACAATGTGTTTCACCTCTGAAGTCAGTGAAGGTCCCCTTCGATTTTGTGCCTCTCTCTTCTGCTTCCCTCTCATCTTCCAGCTCCTCTCATATACCCCATATCTTCCTGATTTCTAAATTCATCTTCTCTCCACCACACACACACACACACACACAGACTTGATTTTTATCAATTACATTTGCAGCAAAATTCAGGTGAAGTTGAATAAAATTTTAAGGCAATCATCTGTCTCCATCTTCTTCAAACTCTTTAGCTTTATGTCACTTGAGGACTTAACACAATAACAAAATCTAAATCATTCCAGTTAGTGAGTTTAACTTTATTTACAGGAGGGGAACATTAGTGTAGGGTGGGAGTGTATGTTCCAAAACCATAAACATTCATCATACAGATTGTATTAGAGTAGGATAAAAGCTGAAACAATCTCAAAATTTTAATAGGCTAGGGGGGGGAAATCTTTTTAAGTTTTAAAAAAAGATTCATTTCTCATTTAGGTCACCATCCAAGATGGTTGGTTGGGGATCTAAGATTCTAGTGGGTCATTCACTACCCCCGGATTTTTCATATTGCTCCATCATCTGTGTTTTAGAATTCTTCCTGACTTTTTTGATATTCAGACTAAAAACAGTTTTTCTACGTAGGATTCATTATTTTTTGTTCACATTCCATCACCAAGAACTCAGTAACACATCATCACTTATCCAGAGAAGTGAGATCAGGAAATCATTTTGTTGTGTGCCTGGAAATAAAGAGAAATGGCTTTGTAAACTTTTCCCCTGAGGCTTATGTATTGGTGCACGTAGGTATGGCTGGGCAGAAAAATAGAGGTGCAAGCAAATGAAGATCATATACTGGGCCTTTTAAACCAGAGCCAGTCACTCGTAGATAAGAGTACCTTTATGCTTTATGTATTCCTGACTATGATAGTAAAGAAATTTAAAAAGTAATGAAATCTGTTATTCATGCCATTTAGATGGATAGGCTGCCTTGTTTAGAATTGTTTCCTCATATCTTGTTAAATAAATGTATGTATAGAGGTAAGAAAATTAAAATAGAGACAGACCTACATGGACTGGCTGTGATAAAGTAGTATTATTTAACGTTTATGCTTATTAACTTATGTTTATGTTGAGTTACTAGGTAGGCAATAAAGATGAAGAGTTTGATTATATACTACACAAATTAACATACTGTAAGGTTTATTTGATTACAATAGTAAACTAAAAATGTGCTCAGCCTTTTGAATTTGATGGTAGACTACTCTGGGTTGGGAAGTATAGTGGGTTAAACATAGGAAAGTCAACAGAAATTTAATCAAGCTAGTACATAAAGTATACTTTTAGGCAGATTGCTTTGTATCTACTAGTCACAGAATAATATTATATGATGAGAGGGAGGAAAAAAATGACAAATTCACCTTCTCACATGTTGCTGAAGACTGACCTTGGTGTCTTTCTTTGAGCTTTTCTGTATCTCTATGGTCCGTATTTGATATTAGTGTGGTCCTACAAAAACTGGCACAGTTGAGTTTCCCTAGCATAAAAAAAAAAAAAAAGCTTGGAAAAAGAGAGTTCTTCCTGTAGAAAAATAGTTTGGAATTTTACCAACTTCATATATTTCTATCTCCAAAAATACAGGATTTTCATTCTGGTTAAATCAAATAGTCTGAGTCCTGATTTTAATGTTCCTTTTCAAGATGGTCATCACAATGCTATCATAAGGATGTGGCAAGAGAACTAAGAAATTCACAGAGGTCCACAAGGTTATATTACGTATGGACGTGTCAATGTCCTGGTTTGTATTCATATAAAACAGTATTTATTACAATACAATTATGTATAATAGCAAGCAAAATAATTCATGTATATTTAAATAGATATATATGTTTATTAGTTTGAACTATATAAAATGAATGGTATATGATGGTTTCTTTTTACCCAGTGAAATGGTAATTTCATACGGGCCAACTGAGCACGCGCACACACATTATATTCTCTCATAACACATCTTTCCATCAGCAGTGGCTTAGCCAGATGGATTCATTCAACTCAAATTAGTGGTAAAGAAAGACAGAATCTTAAAATTACATTAATTTTATGCTGATAGAACTTTTTTGAAGAACGTTTTTCTGCTGAGCTAGTCTGAGGACCGAATTTACTGTGTCCATAAGCTATTTTGGACTGGTTATGTGTTTGGTAGCATAAATACCACTAATAATGCAGTAAATCTATCCACAAATTTCCATAATAACCATTATTTGTTTGGAGCTATGTGGCAGATTCTTAGGGAAAAAATCCTTTACGGTCACTATATAATGCCACAATCTTTTCAAGTAATTTCAGAGACTTTTTGGACATGCCTTCAGTTAGATTATGAGGTAGAAAAAAGGTAAGGTTAAATAAGTTCCACCTACTAGTAGAATTTTGAAAAACTGAGCTTTCTATAACATGGAAGAGCTAGTTCCTACTCTGTGCTCCATCTCTGTGAACGTTCCTTGCATGCGTACTTGACCTTATTACCCCTTTGCCTCTTTATCATGTTTTCCAGCCAACATGATAACCCTCATTAAATTAAATCTCTACTTTTGTGACTGCACCTAAGAAATGGAGGTATTTGGATGACAATTTATATTATGAACTTCATTTTAAAATTACATCTGTAGACCTCAAGTGGGCCTTCAACAATATCAAGCAATCCTACTAAAATTCCTGACCAAATAGCACTTCCAATGATTAAGGAGATGATACAATGTAATTACTTTACATTTCTTATTATATAATCTTAAAACTTCAATATTTTTATTATTAATGAAATAGCAACAGAAGAGACAGATATTTATTAAATCTACTAGCCTATAATCACCTACCCTGGCATAATCTGATTCTCCTTATATCGCAATAGACAAATTATTCTTATTTCTATTTAAAACTATTATATATTTAAGATTCATGTCCTATTTTCTCTTGTCAGATTTAGGAATTATCTATTAATAGGATCTCCTTTCTTTACTTGCTAAAAGATCAGTCTCCCTAAACTAAAGTATCCTTATATACGTAAAGTCTGTTTTTTGCCCCCACGTCTTTTCTGGTGCTTCTGCTCCTCCCTTTTTCTCTTTAGAGTGAAAGTTATTTTAAGATTGTCTACAGCCACTGCTTACACTGGCTCTCTTCCCATGTGACCCTTAACCACGTCCACCCTGCGTCTGTGCTGAAACTGCTCACATCAAGGGGAATTTCAGATTGCACAGGGCGAAATCCAAACGTCCATTTGACTTCCTCTTTGTAGTCTTACCTTTAGTTGCACAAAATTTTCTTTTGAAAGCTTTTCATGGATTCAACCAGGTAGCATGAGATTGACACTTGAGCTTTAATTTAAAAAGTAATTAAAAAATTATGTAGCTGTTAAAATTTGCCTGACAATCATTTTCATGGTAGTGTTAGACCAGAGATGACTTTACTGCAAAAACTAATTCATTGAAAACCTAGTCCTTGGTGGGTGATGGATTCAAATTCCCAACTTGGATGGATCTTTTACTTCAGGAAGAAATGTGTTTTTAACCAGGGATTACTCCATGTCTACTTATTGATGCACGAAAGGAAAATGTCTAGGTTATCTAAACATTTGAGGGAAAAAATGTGTCTTGAAGAGTACTATGATAGAAAAATAAAGTACCTGAGCATGTCACTTTTTAAATGTAAGTCCAAGGAAAAGCCTTACAATTGTATAGTATTTCTGAGTCAAAGTATTTTAAATAGATTCAAAAGGTTCCTTATGATATTTAAAACCAGATTCAGAAAAACTGAAATTCATAAAAAAACTTGGAGTCACACATTTTCCATTTTACTTTTAGAATTTCTTGATGCTCAAACAATGTCAGTAATGATGTTATATAATAAGTTACTTATACTGTAAATTAATAAATATTGAGGTTCAATGTTACCAATTTAGCATGGTAACAACTACTTTTCAGTTAGTTATTTAAAATTATTTTATATACTAATGTAGGATTTCTTAAATGGACTCACTCTATAGTTTATACTGGATTTTCATCATTTAAGGTTTGTGGGTTTTCATATTTGGGGGGAAATTTTTTGAAATTACAAAGATACACAGGAAACAATATAATATTTTATATCACTCACTAACATATGAAGTTAAAATCATGTTAATATTAATCATAATTATTTTATGACAGCTTAAAAATAACCTGGACATGAAATTTAAATATTTTTTGGCCTTCAACCAATGGAAAACTCACATGTGCACTATATTCAGTACTATAAAATAATATTTAGGAATTTACATAAATATACTGTAATATGCATATATGTTTTATGCAACATTTGCACTCAAAACTTATTTTAGTTCTTGTCATGATATTTCATCAAGTTATTTTGTAGTACTGCATTATATAAAATTTTATATTTATTATCTTTTTAATGGATATTTAGTTCACTTCCAATGTATCACCATCTTAATAGTCTACAAATTGTTCTCCAGAGAAGTTAAAATGAATAAGAGAAAAACTCTTTAAAAAGATAGGGATAAAGTAATGGAGGAAGCCATAGAAGGCAGATATGAATCAAAAGAACAGTGTAATAGCATTCTTAAAATCTGTTAAAATAAAACTGAAGCAAAATTGTATCATACAGGAAAAAGTGCAATAATACATAATGATAATTATCAACTAAAATCAGAAAATAATATATAATTTACAGTAACAAAATGATAAAGATATAATAACAGTTAACAAAAATGCACTATATATGTGGAGAATAAAATTAAATAACACAAATAGTTATGTACAAATAGGGATACATATATTCATGAATGGAGCAGATTTATGGTGTAAGGGTCAATACACCCACATTATATGCATGAATTTAACAAATTTCAGCAATGTTTTAGCTATTTTTATAAGTTAAACTCACTTTAAATTTATACAGAAAAATGTGAATTATTAAATACCACGGGCAGATATCATAATATGCCAAAAACACATTGTAAAACAAAGCATTTCTACAAGAACTAGAAAGCAGAAAAATAAGAAAAATGATTAGAGATCTCTGTGGCCCATAGATAGGAAATTAGCATCCAATGAGGTGACCTCACAAAACAATTGTGATAAAGTATGAACTTTTGGGAAACAAATGGTGTGAAGAAAATTTACCCACAATACAAATAAATAGCAAGTTTAATACATATCTCATTATGTGCACTTCATTTGAATTAAACTGAAATATGAATATTAGCGAAAAAATAGAAGACCATACATGTAAATATCCTTATGACCCATGTATAGTGGAACACTTCTGCAATAAGATCCAACACTCAGGCTCTGACTGGCATGGCTCAGTGGATTGGGCATCATCTTGCAAAGCGGAGTGTCGCTGGTTTGATTCCCTGTCAGGACACATGCCTGGGTTGCAGGTTTGATCCCTTGTCGGGGCATGTTTGAGAGACAACTGATCGATCTGTTCCTCGCACATCACTGTTTCTCTCCCACTCTTCCACTCTCTCTAAAAATAAATAAATTAAAAAATCTATTTTAAAATCCAAAAATCAGAAACCATAAGGAAACAATTAATGTAATTCTCTCAAAAATAAAAAATGTTGTTCATATTAAGGTTAATGTAGAACTTGATATAGCATATAAAATCTAAACTCTTTATAATAAATATGTAAAAGTCTCCTTTCAATGCTTAAAAATTATGATGCTAAATCTGTTATTGCATATAATTTAAAAAACAGTGTATTATTGCAATATATGATCACATAGTATGAATTAAACTTATAATAAAGTATTTAGTACTTGAAATGGTACATATGGTCAGGACTACATTAATGTCCATACACAGACTCTCTGTGACTCTATGTTGTTAATCGTGTCAGAGTCCTCAAACATAAAAGGCTCATTGACATCAGTGGTGGAATTTTTAACTGCTTTACTTAGGTGCAATTAATGCATAAAAAGTGACACACATGATGATCAGAGAGAAGATAATGCTTAACCTCAATATTTTATGATGTATACATGGAGAAAAGACAAGTTAGTCAGAAAGAAAGAGCAGGGTCAAAGACTGGGAGATGAAAAACAGCGTAAGATGTTTTGGAAACCAGCTCGTTTAAAATGTTGAGAGCACAGACTGCTAGATTCAGAATCACAAAAGTAGAGAACAAGAGAAAAGACATGTATTTTCCCAAATGTATTTTTTGTCTACAGCTCTGGCTAGGCGTGTGTGTGTGCGGTGTACTCTGGCCGGGGGAAGGTGGGGAGGTGTGTGGGAGTGTGTTTTGTGCACAGTTGTGAATGTATAGTGTTATATCTATCTTTCCTTTATCCACAACAGTATTTTAATGACACTGTGTTTTAAATAAATTATACTTTCTTGTATATTTTCATCTAGTGTACCTAAGAACAATAAAATCCAATAATTAAGATGTAAATTACAAATGAAAAGCAAGAAAAGTTTTAGTATGGAATTAGAGGAGTAGGAAAACATTACTTCAGAAACATGGTTCCTTGAATGCTGTTTTTCAGCATTTACAAAAAAACTCAGCTCCATTTTGCTGTTGTGCTGTTGCAATGTGCTGAAACTTATTAAAAATGCATGTGTATTGATGCATTTTATTTTCCACTGCCACTTATATGACCTCACTCATAGTAATTTATGAATTTCACAAAGGAATAATACGCCAAAATGCATAAAGTGAGCAAAACTGTATCTTTATCCAAAGTGTAATTTCTTTTACCAATTAAATAATTTTATTGGACAAAATATATGGAATAATTTATAAGCCAATAAAATTATAAGAATACAAAATGTGATCAGCATAATTACATAACTTCTTTGGAATATAGTTTCTAATATTTCTAATCCCCCAAGAATTACCAGATTTTATTTTCAGTTATAAACACTAATGCTTTAAAATTTGCCACTATGTTATACAAACGCTATTTAATACTTGGCTAACTTAAAAGTCATCCCACCAAATTTTCTTTCCTTGGAGGTTATTAAGGCAGACCATCATAGTCCAGAGAAACAGATGCTTCTGACAGTGATCTAGGGCTAACTCTCCTTCAGAAGGAATGTCCCACTTCACATGAATTTTATCTTGAAAATTGACTTATCTCTACTTACAAGTAAAGGGGTGGAGAGGGAACATCTTTCAATTATCAAGTTAAGTACCAGAAAAAAAGACTTTCTCTCAAATACCATAAGTAAAATCTTATAAATGCCTTTGCTTAATTTCATACATCAAATAGGCTTTGGGTTTTTTTTTAATCTAAGAACACGCATTGCCCACTTGCTTTGAAATGACACTGTTTACAACATAAGTTAGTCAATATCTGGACCACTGATTTTGTACATAATTCTATGACATGATCTGACATGTTTCTCAACTAACTGGTGAACTGGGGTTCCATGAGGTTAGCGATCAGGAGTCTACAAACTACTTTTGGGTGCCCACAAACCCTGATTCTCTCTTATGGGGTTCAGGACCCAGTACCCAAAAAGTACAAAGATTTGGCATATTTAATATATCAAGCTGAAGAAATTTGAGAAGTGGAAGGTACAGGAAGGACTTTCTGACTTTCCCTTGAAGCCAGTCATACACTTTCACGTGAGAACTCCCCCCTTTTTGACCTGACGAAAAGAGCATCCCTATTTGGGAAGACCAAGGGATGCGCAGGGGGGTCTGAACTAACAGGCTTGTTAAGTGCCCCTCAGTCTACTGCATTTGCCATTGTCCTGTCATATCTTGTCATGACTTCTACTTTTCCTCAAACCGACATAAAACCTGTCTGATTAACTTTTTCCTCAGGTCTTCATTTCCTTGTTAAAATGTAAGTAAGTATATACGCTTTTCCCCTGTTAATTTGTCTTTGTTATAGGAATCTCAGTCAAAAACCTGGAGGATAAAGGCAAAGGTATTTTCTTTCCCCACAGTTTCAATCTCCAACTAAAGTTTCCAAAAAATTAGGTGACTAAAATTGCAGGCTTTGCCATACCTACTCTTTTTCAAAATGTCTTCATGATTATCTTTTCTGCAAAGGCTGTTACTTAGAATTATTCTAATACTGAATCCTTTCCAAATCGACAACATAAGCACAAATAATTATTTCTTATAACCATTCATGACAAATAATGTTATATTGAGAGGGAGGAGGATGAGAAGCAAAGTAACGATTAATAGTGTCAATTAACAGGGACAGGTAAGCTAATAAAGAAACCAATCAACAGTATACAGCTGATTCCTACAGAAAGAAGAAACCTGGAGAAAATCTTATTACAAAGGTGACTTACAAAGGATACACTTAAAGCTGACTTCCAGCTTGCCAGCTTTTGCATAATCAGCTGAGCATCTTGTTTCTCAGTGTGTTTGGCTGGCAGAAAGCCAGAGGCAGAACAATTTTTAAGAGAGGCTTGAAGAGGTGCTAAGCAAGCTGTCAATACTGTCTTATTAGGGAAAACACGTACTAATGCAGGATGGAGCAAAGGGGGTTTTCAGTTGTTCTTATGGAAAATAATACAATAAGTAATAAATAGTAATATAAGAATCAACTGTTTCTTATACTCACAACTGCAAGCCTACTTTTGTCCCACTTTGTATGTGCACACAATATTCAATATCTATTTGCAGTTGCTTTTCCTGTGTGTGTCTGGGTGAGGAAGGTCTCTAGTCCCAGGATATTTGAAATGTTCTGATTTTCCAAATTTCCTTAGAATCCCAGGCCTTGTCTCGTAGAAGGAACTTGCCATTGTTAGCCTCTGTGACAGAACTCTCATTCTGTCTATGTTTAAATTCCTGTCTTCAAATCAACAGTGGATTTTTCTGGTCAATAATATAAACTACTTTGCAGGTTTAAAGTCAAAGAAAAGTTCTGTTGGTTTGGTTATTCTTCAGATAAATTGATGTCGATTGTATAAACGAATTGCTATTAATTTATATATAAATTGTTGCATCTGTTGCTCATTGCTATGCATCCCAGTAGCACGTCAGATCTTGCATTGCTCACTAAGATAGATTTCTCCCAAGACAGACTTAAATTCAGTAAAGACAGAATTGTGTGATCCATATTCACCACTTCAGGCACGACATCTAATACAATGCCATAGCAGAGGCACACACGTGTTGGTTGAGGAAGGTATTGTGTGACATCCAAAAGGCATGGGAACCGTGCACAGGCAAACCACACGAGGAACAAAGGTAAAACTCAAAGTCCGTAATTCCCTATGTAGGGATCAATCAATCCCCAAGGAGAAAAGGACATCGATTCGTAAGGGGGAGAGGAAATCGGTGAGAGTTCTGAATTCAGTCACCCTCAATGACTTTTGACATTTACTGAAATGTTATCAACTCTTTGAAAAGTATTGAGCTTTGGCTGAGCTCGACTGCACAGTGTCCCTAGTTTCCGTCCCACCTGCCAATGTAGGATCCACAAATAACTGGTACACAGTAGGAGCTAAAGAAGTATTTGTTGAAAGGATGAATGCGATCAGTTAATTTTTATTTAATGAGTCCTAAACCATGAAATGAGAAAAATCCCTTTACAGTAGCATTCCCCAAAATGTGCTGTTCCCGGGATACAGTAAGTAAATGCTGAGGCTGGATTTAAGCCAGGCTCCTGCCAGAGATGAGCGCTTTAACTTTCCCTCCATTGCTCCCTGCCTTATGTCACAAAAGGCTCTGGAAATGTGATTTTCCTGACTTAGAACTTTCCTAGCCTTTTGACAGCGGGGCTCCTTTACCCTCCTTTTCTTTAAAAAAGTGGCTACTTTAATATTTTCAGTAACAGAAAAATACATATCCTCTAAATAGTGCTACCATGATTAAGTTTCACTGTAAGATGTATGGAAGGAAGAAGTTCATATCAGAAGAACAGTGTGAATAAAAATAAAACTATTATTTTAAATATGCTTTATAGCCTGGTAAGGTTTACTTTGTAGATTAGTAAGAAGTCAAATTTTGCAGATGCTCCATGTATATGAAAAATGTATACATCACCCCCTGGCTGGTGTGGTTCAGTGCATTGAGTGCCAGTTTGTGAACCAAAGGGTCACTGATTCAATTCCCAGTCAGGGCCCATGCCTAGGTTTCAGGCCACGTCCCCAGTAGAGGGCCCTTGAGAGGAAACCACACATTGATGTTTCTATCCCTTTATTTTTCTTTTCCTACCCCTCTCTCTAAAAATAAATAAAATCTTAAAAAAAAGTGTGCATCTGATTTTGTGGTGCAGAATTTTAGATGCAGAATTTTCTTCATGTTAATTAGATTAAATATTAATTTTTATTATTCACATTTTATAAATATTTTGGCTGATTTTTCCCTTAGCTTTTCTAAATTGGTATATATTGAATATTCCACTGTAAAGATGTTTTGTCTAACTAATTCTATAGTTCAATTAATTGTCAATCTACACATTTGAAACTATCTTCTCAGATTCATGTATGTTCAAATTCTCTGTAACTTCCTGATGTTAAGCTAGAATTAATCACTGTGCTATTAATAATTTGTTATTTATATAAAAATAAATTTTGACTGACATTACTATAGTTTTCTGAGCTCTATTTTAACAGCTATTATCTGATAAATCTTTTTCAGTCCCAGGACTTAAGCTTTTATTTTATCTCTTCTACGCAGAATTTAGTTATATTTCTGATTTACTGTAGTTGATAGTCTTGACTGTTAATTGGCAAGTTTGCCCACTCAAGTGACAGTGATAATGAATACATCTGGACTTCCTGCTACCATCTGAATTTTAATTTTCCATATAATTTGCTTTTTGTTTCTTTTTCAATGTTCTCTTCACTTTATTTATTTTATATTTGCATGGATTGGGGCTTTTTGTTCTTGTTGTTCTATTCTCACCCTTTATTCTATTTTTCATTCTAGTGGTTTTGAGTTTTTACCCCATTTTCCAATTTAAATGATCAAACTTACAGTTTTATCAAATATGTTGAACTTAATTGTATTGATTATCTGCTTGTTTCACCCCCCAAAAAGACTATTTTTGCTAAAGTTGTTTTAGCACAGAGAAAGTCTAATTTAGCTTTCTAATTTTTTATCAGATTCCTTCCAAATTACAGCATGTAATAACAAAGAGTTGGGAAGCAGGGAAAGTGCTTCCTGTAAACACCAGGAAATTGGAGCAGATGTGTCAATGTGAGTCCCTCAGATTCTACTGACCGGGACTATCCTCAAGGTGGCTGATGATTAGTCTTTAATATCCTCTAAATGCAAAGTTAACCAGCTATGCCTATGTGATTCACACTTAATGGTGATATTTTAATTAATAAAATCCTTTTTTAAATTCTTCTGGATAGAAAAAAAATGAAAATAGTGCAGGCAATTTGGAAATGGAAGAGTAATGATAGAAGCCCTAACTCTAATGGATGAACATAAGTGAGAACACACTTGTTTTTCAGCACCTAATGGAACCCTAGCAATATTTATTCCATAAAAGGGCTTTAAAGAGAAATAAGTGAGGTCCAAATAGAGTATTTCAGAAATCAGAGGGGAGAGTATTCTTCCTAAGTGAATGACCTACTTATAACTGGGGGGGTCAGAGCCTCCTCCATCACTGTGTTCACTCGCAAGAAAGCGAGAGTTCCAGCTGCAGCTGAACACACGTTTAAGTATCACTCTCCGCAGCTATATTTTAACCTGGGTGGAGTGAGAGAGAAATTGGACTCTAAAATCAGTCCTGAGCCACAGGCTCAGCACTCCTGGACGAAGGCCTTGGGGCAAAGGATGTCCAAGGAGTGATGCAGGCGTCACGGGGTTGTGCCTGGCTTGTGCTGAGAGGTTAAATGCAGCCAGAAGCAGCTTGAAGACTGGGAGGGATCAAGTGACGGAGACCACAGGCATGAAATGATTTGTTCTATATTAAAAACCAGATGTTTAATTACTTGACATTTCCAGTCATTTACTTAATTTGAATCTCTCGTAAGTCTCTCAAGTTGAAGGATAAAGGCTGAAAGTCCATCTGTTGAAATGAATGGGTGAAGTCCTCACCGAGAGCTAGAATAAGATCAAAGTTATCCATGGCATTGATTCCTGCTTTAAAAAATATAGTGATTTTTGCAGTTTTGGGGAATGTTACTTAATTACAAATTTTAACCATGCATCATATTTAAAACAGTTAAGGCACATATTCGACAGCATATCCATTCCTTCCAAATAATGTACCATTTGCAATGTGGAAATGTAATTGATTAACATTATTGGTGGAATTTTTGTTGTGTTCTTTAAACATAAAGCACTATGCTTTAGTGTATTTAAGAGTTTTACCCCATCTTATTTCAAAATAATCAGTAAGAGTTGCCATGAAAACAAAGAAGCAAACACACAAAAAGAACAAAATGTACTAAACCAAGTGACACAAAATAAGAGGGGGAACAGAGTTGGGGAGAAAAGACTACTGTTTAGGTTAGATGTGCAATAAAACGAAAACAGAGCATGCTGTTTCCAATTCTTTCCCTACTCTCCTGGACAAGCTACCACTTCCCTGAGCCTCCATTTTCTCTTCAGAGTGTTGAGGATAATAATAACCTCTCACTAATCGTGACTGTATGAGGATTAAGAGCATGTATGCAAAATCTAATTATAAACTGCGATGCACTGATGATCATTGAAAATCAGCAGGATTTCAATATTCACATCATTTGCATGTAAAAAGTCAATGCATTTTCTTTATTTGCTCCATTTTAAGAATTTATTTAAGCCATTCTGGAGTGGAGAGACAGTCGTGTCAGAGTGAATAGAAAATCCATCTTTTCCCTCACGGATGGATGTCACTTGGTAAGGTTCCTGAAGACAGACTTGTCTCCCAACTGAAAGACTGGAAAGGCAAACGTTCTGTTGCTAATTTCATGTATTCTAATTTTCATAGGAAATTTAGATTCTTGTTGAACTGTCACGGAGGCCTTTTAATTAAGAAAAGATGGGGATATAGCTTCTGGTATGCAGGGAAAAGACATGCGTGCATTAAGCCAGGGATGGTTGAAACGAAAAAAAGAGGAAAAAGCTGCAGCAATGGGGGCCTCAACTAGGACATCTGTTTGAGACCAAGGCAGCTGTCCCAGAGAAACCAGTGCAGAACTGTCCTAGAGATAGTCTATGGTAAGGGTACCTGATTGCATCCCCAAAAGGCTGCTGCCTTGGAACCCTCACCAACTGACTGAGCTGTTTACTCATAAATGTACTAAGGACCTGGGCCAGTCAACCACCAGTCTTTAGGGAAGTAGGGGTGTTCTAGGTGTTTGCACCAAGCCTTCTTGCTGTCCGGCTGCTAAGTAGAAACCATGTGGTACAAACCATGACTTGTCATATTTTGATAATTAGCTACCCATGGAGATGGCTCTCTACCCTGCTCTAGAATGACTAAGTCACCACCTCCTTTATCCTGAGGTATATCTGAGATTAGTGAGGGGAGTAAACTTTTGTGTTACAATTATAATTATTCTTATCATTAATTATTAAGGTTCTGAAAGTTCTATCAGAATATCTGAGCTAAGGAGAATAATTTCAGGTAAACTTAAATTTAGTAATGAGTTTCCTGCCAAGCAAGAAGCAAAGTGTCTCATATACTCTCTTTGTATAATAACAATAACATAATGAGAGGTGCTTTTTTCCTACTGCTCCAGTTGTGTGGATCTGCCTATGGGAGGGATTAAATAACAGTGAAACATTCTGCAGAAACAGTTCCATAAAGCATGCAAAATACTCTTTGAGCAACACATTAAAAAATCTGTATTCTTTTTCTAAATTTTAGTTTACTTAAACTAAAAAACCCCAATTTACCCATTTTTACCCCACCCTAAACCTCTTCACTCCAAAAACCAGTATTTTGTTCTGTTATCCATGAGCTTTACTGACTGAAAATAATTCATTTATTTTTAGATTCCATATAGGAGACACAATAAAGTAAATGTCTCTCTCGGTCTGATTTATTTCACTTAGCATGTGCCCTCAAGATCTATCCATGTCGTCACAAATAGCAGGACTTCCTTTTTTATGGCTGGATAATAGTTCATACACACGTGCACACACACGCATGCCTCATCTTCTTATTCATTTATTCATCATCAGTGGACACCTAGGTTATTTCCATATCTTGGCTATTATAAATAGTGTTCCAATAAACACGGAAGTGCATATTTCTTTTTGAGTTAGTGCTTTTGCATACTTCAGAGACATAACCAGAAGTGGTATTCCTGGATCATAGTGGAGTTCTATTTTTAATTCTTTAAGGAACCTCCAAAGTGGTTGCCACAATTCGCATTCCCACCAATAATGCACAACAGTTCCCTTTTCTTCGCATACTCACCAAAACTTATGATTTCCGGTCATTTTAGTAACAGCCATTCCAATAGGTGTGAGACATCACACTGGGACTTGCATTTCCCTGATGATTAATGATATGGAGTATGTTTTCGTGTACTTGTTGTGCACCTGTCTTTGAACACGTGTCTATCCAAATCTTCTGCCCATTTTAAATCAACTTTTGTACTTAGTTGTATACATTCTTTAGATACTTTAGATGTCAGCTTTTTTCAGATATACAATTTTTCAAATATTTTATCCTATTCAGAAATCTTTTCTTCCATGCAATACATTTTAACATCTTTATTCCATTTTTTCATTTAATATATTTTACTAAATTACTTTTCAAAACAACTCTACTTAACATTTGAATTATTCACCTAAATGTATGGATCCATACAACCCTTGACTAGTTTAACCTGAAACCTGTTTTAATTGTTGTTCACTTACAGTTTTCCCCACTTTCCCCTGTTGTGCTCCTCCACTCCTCCCACCCGTTCCCTCAGTCAGTCCCACCTTGCTTCCTTTTACTCGGGCTCTTTTACACATGTGCCTTGGCTAGATCCTGCCCCTTCTTTCCCCCATTTTTTATTCTTGATATAAAGCTAAAAACAGAATCAGAAAATTATAGGTCTACAGACTTATTTTAAAAGAAACTGAAAAAAGACATTGAGCTATTAAAAAATGTGATTTTTCAGGAAACATTTTTAGGTCAGAATATCCATTTCATAAGTAAAATGAGCTAATATATAATATACATTGTGCATTTATATTTAATAAAATGCACACGCATGTATGAAAGTGTATATTTGTGTGTGTATATATACATATATATTTATTATGTGAAAAAAGAAAAAAGCCATTTCTGTTCACTTTTGCTATTTAGTATAAGATATGTCAACATACCAGGTGTCCTTATAGCCCCAAATATATCGACTGCCAACAAAAATGAAAATGCCTTTTCGCAGCTGAGGCTTTAAGCAAGCATCAGCCAGTTATAGGTACTTTGGGACTTTCTAAAGCAGATTTGTTATCCATGAAACACTGGATACTGACATTTGAAATAAAGTGACATTTCTTCAGGTTTGTGGCATCAAGAAATTATACATTGAGTTCAGTCTGGGTTTCTATAGCTTTCATCACATTGTATATAGTAAAGAAACTGAAACTGGAGAGAAATCACTTAAAGAAAAAGGAACCAGACAAATAGGGAATACTCTTATACCTAAGAGGAGTTTCATTTTCTCTCTTTTCCTCTCCATCACATAGTTGGATTCCAGCTGCTATTACAGATAGAAAAACACCACCCATGGAAACAATAAAAAATGAGAGGCCAAGCATCTGAGTGCCCACCTCTCCTGCTCTTGCAGGAAATTGATCATGATTACATGCATCTGATCCTAATGGATAGTCCCTGCTCTGAGCCCCAGGGAGATCAGCCAAAGAGGAGAGGAAAAGCAACCCAAGATCCCTGCCAAAATGCCAAAATGCCCTGAGGAAGAAATTGCTTCCTTGAGTTAAATCTGCAGATGATTTCAGCCTTGTGTTTATGTGCAAAAAATAAGTCAATGGTATTACTATCTAATTCCATTTGTGCCCCCAAGTAGCGGTGATAGTCTATCCAAAGTAAGTTACTGAATTATTTCAAAACCATAGCAAATTAACATTCTATTAAATTCCATGTCAACAATTATACAATAGACAACAATTCATCAAATACTCAAAAATAAAAACATAGAATACATAAAATAACTATTATGAAGTCAGGTTACATAAACTCATTGGCCAACCCCAAGAAACTTTAGATGTTTTGAAAAGATACTGCTTCTTCAAGCCAGAGTTATAGTCATCAAAATAAATGCCATTTTCCTTAAAAAAGATGAATATTTCCATAATAAGGAGGGCATTATTATGAATTCTCCATTTAGAAGCTAGAATAGGTTTGATATTGTTCTTCTGTAATATGTTTGGTTGTCATTTTGGCCACTTGGAAATATCGGGCAGCCACGTCCGTGTTACATGTGACTTCCCTATCTCCCACTCTGCAGGGTCAGGCACAAATAACACCCCTTTTTAATACACAATATTTTATTACAAAATCATAAACACAAATACTGTAACATAACAATATCACACTCAAGCACACCATATGACATTTTAGGTGAAATGTTCAAATTAAAGCTATAAATTATTAGACCCATATTAATACCCTACCAACAGAACTCAAGCATGTCTTACTTCTGCGGGACCCTATGTATAAGGGTGCATATTTCATTAACATGTGGCTACAGTTTGAGCCATCTTGCTCTGAAACACCAAAATCAATCAATAAATAAATACCCTTATAAAGATAAACATTCTTTTGCAAAGGAAAACAATTAGAACTAATGGTTTTGAAAGAAAATGTCTCTGGTTACATCTAGATGAGAAATAATGCCAAAGTTATTATTTTTCTGCGTATTCCACTAATAGGAAGCTAGACTTTCCCAATTCTGAGAGAAGTCTATTAGGAAACTGACAGAGAAAATAAAAGAAAGGTTATTGAGATATGATAGGTCATCAATGTTCTGGTGGCTGCTGGGGCTTAAGAAGGACCATGACCATCAAGTTTCCTGTAACAAGCAATGCATTAAGATGTTCCAGCAGCAATAATATTCACCTTAAAGTTGTGTGCCATTTATACTCTATTCTCTATTGCCTCCAAATGTTCACTAAGTTATGGTTTTGCATTCCTGGAATAAAGAAGGGGTACAAGAATATTTTAGCTCTGGAGGCGAACAACAGCAAAATAGGGGAAAGGCTGAGAAGGTGGGTAACATTATATATATATTATATATATGTTATAAATGTATAACATAATGTATATGTTATATACATTATATATATATATATATATATAGCATTTATTTGATGTGAATATATTCTCTGCACAGGTCTTAAAACTGGGCGGCACAAAGTCACAATAAGCAAGGACCAACTGGAGGGTGAACATGTAGGCATTAACCAAGAGAGATAATTCTGAGCCTGACAATCTCTTCTAAATCATGAAGAGCCATCTAGATAATGTTCTCTGGGAAAATCTGACCCCCTCCCAAATACTTTCTTAAACATAAAACATGAAGGGTTGTTCCTCTCAAATCACTGGTTCAAATTTAGGCCAGGCTATTAAAAGTATGCTTCCAAAGAGATCGTATTTCTGATTAGGTCTTAGTGAAAGACCATCACCAGTTTATCATGTAACGCCTTTGCTTAAGATTTTTTTTTATCATAGGAAGAGGTAATACATTCAGTAACTAAAGTGTTCCATAAGGAAGAGAATCTTACACTGTGGATTTAAGATAATTGTAACAGAAATTACTAACAGGATGCTGTATATTTTTAACAATATATAGATATTTATATATTTTGCCCTTTACTAGAAGAATTCTTATTTATTATATGCATAAAATTCTCTGATATAATTAACTAAGAATGTGAAGATATTGTATTGATATAATAAAGATTATTTCTGTTCACCAGACCAAAACTTCCAATAAGGATTAAAGACTTTTTCAGAAGAAGGGAAAGGCTAATATTATTCCATTCTATTTTAATATTTCAAATAAAAGTCTACATTTCAAATAGAACAGTCAGATGTATAGAAAATGCACCTCAATGTAATACAGAGCTTCATACAATAATTCTTAAATTATGGTTTGTGAACTATGTTATATGAAATTATGTGTATATATCCATATTCATACACATATACACACACAGTAGTCTTCTCAACATTTTGCTATGAACTTTCTTGCAAAATTTAGCATTTGCATTTGTAATTAGCACCATTTTTGTGATCACTGAGTTCTCACAGTAATTGTGTTAACGGTTTCATATCCCAAAGGTAATAACTTCTGGAAATCCTGTTATTCAATCATTTCAACCCATCCAATCATGGTTGAACAAGCAGTTTAAAATAAGCTCTCCACTTTTGCTTAAACTAGTTTAAGTTTGTTTATATTGATCATCCTGACTAATTGGAAGGGTATAAGGAATCATTCATAGCAACTAAATTTCTAAGACTTACCAAAGAATAATGAATTTGGATTATAAAAACAGACATTCAACCAGAAAAAAAAGCTTTACAATGAGATTAGCCCCTAAAAAAGGATATGAAGGGAAGCTGAAAAAATTCACACGAAGTCGTTTCTGTATTTTGAAGCAGGTATGAAAACATTCACCTTCCATTTCTTCCCATTCAAAGGCGTACTCTGACTCGGACCCGTGCTAAACTTGTGGCTCTAAACTGAAACAAGTCAGAGGGAGGATAGATGTGTGAAAGTCTCTGTTCTCTCATGAAATATGAGTTGCATGATAGACCACCTTTTAATCTAATCACTTATAATGTCCTTTCTGATCTTTTTAGAAATTCTTAGCCTAAAGCCACAGTATGACATCTATATTCAAGGCAAATGTATCACCTTTCACTTCTGGAATGTTCTCTCTTATCTCCAGATTTTGTTCATGTATTTGTGCTGGGTAGTTCTGGTTCAAAATCTCTCATGAAGCTGTATTAAAGATGTCAGCCCCCAAAGCAGGCATCTGAAACCCTGACTGGGTCTTCTGCCAAGACAGCTTATAGGGCTGGCAAGTTGATCCTATCTATTGTCCTCTCTGTGCCTTGTCATTGGACCTCTGCATAGGGCTGTTTAAGAGCTCTCAGGGTATAGAGCTGGCTTCGGTGGTTGGCTTCCTCGGAATAAATGCTATAGAGAGAACAAGATGGAAGTAACAGTATCTTCTGATGCATGTGTGCTGCTTCTAGGACTTACCAATAAAAATACCCTGGTTCCTCCTGCATACCCTTCCTATCCAGACTAGCTTAGTGAGCTTGGAAACCATTTGTTGAAGACAAAACCAAAAATGAGATCTAGTCTTGGGATTACTGCTGGGACCAACCAGGAACCCATTTTTAGATTTCATTTGAGTGAGGTGAGAAGTAAATACATTGTGTGAAGCATCTGAGATTTAGGGCTTTATTTGTTAGAGCAGTGAGCAATTCCCAAATCAAATAGTGTAGGTTTTGTTAGAATTTAAAAGTCAGCTAGTAAAAAATCCATAATTATGCCTCCTGATTTTCTGAACAATTTGTTTTTCTTGGTCTAATTCAAATTAAAGTTAAATTAAGCTTATAAATCTCTGTTAAGTTTTGGGGGAATATTAGTTGAAATGCAACAGAATGGAAAAACATAGTATGTGTATCATTATTAACATTTTGAAATTAGCCACTCATGTTTAGAGCATTTTCTGCTACTTAAATGACCAAAATAATATAGAAGGGAAAGACTAACTGTCTTTTTAACATTTGCAAAATAAAATATGTTCATTAATTGTATATATTTCTGTTATACATGTCAAGAGGTTTAACAATTCAAATGGGAAACATTAAGATCTGTGAAAACATGGGGTACCTGCTGCCAGAAAATGAAGTGACAAGAGGAACCCAAAATTCCTCAAAAACAGAACATGATCTCTCCTATATTTTGAGAACAGTATGAAAATTTTAGCTTATCACATTGCAGCTGAAAGACATGTGTACATATATATATATATATACACACACACACATATATAAAAATAGGCACCTACTTTTTGATTATACATATATATCTGAATATTCTATATATATTCACCTCTATATTATCTATAAAATAATACATATTTAATATATGAAGTCTGTCCTGAAAAAGCCCGGCCATTGTTAATATAACGAGAAGGTTTGTACAACATCAATGTAACCTGGCAACCTAAGAGAGTGGACTGAAATGCACATGTGTGGACAATGATGACTTCACTGACATAGTCAGTGGGTTTGGTAGACACTGTTGAATAGGCATGGGTACAGTGTAGTCATTGTATTCAAAATGACTGAGCAGGTAGAGCAATGAATCTGCAAGTTTTGCATTAAGCTTGAACATTCCTCCGTGGAAACTATTCAGATGATTCAAAAACCCATAGCTATGGGCAACTGGTGATTGTCAGCTTCGGCACAACAATGTGTCCACTCATGCATCACATCTGGTGCATCAAATCGCCCAGGCGGCTCAGCCCCCTACAGCCTAGATTTGGTGCCCTGCAACAACTGTTTCTTTTCTAAAACTAAAGTCACCTTTGAAAGGGAAGAGATAAAGACCATCTGTGAGATTCAAGAAAATACAAGACAGTTGATGCTGATTGGGAGGACTGTGTGAGGTCCCAAGGTGTCCAATTTGAAGGGGACTGAGGCATCATTGTCCTATGTACAATGTTTCTTTTCTCTTGCATTTTCTTCAATAAATGTCTCTATTTTTCATCGTACGTGGCTGGATACCTTCGGGCAGAGCTTATATAGCATATATATGTGTATATGATAGTTAAAGAAATAAAACTGAGGCCATTGTTTTTGAACCATAATTTTTCTTTTATATCTTCTACTAGACCAGGCTGTTTGTTTCAAAGTCCAGCTCACACCCCATTGTCTTCTTGCTGTTAAAACTCTGTTCAGATACTAGACTGAGAGTTCTTGATTTGATGGAAAATAGGCTCATCCTTTTTCTACCAGATCCATGAGGTATTAAAAAGAAGTCAGCTCAGGGTTACGGGGTGGGTATTCTGAAGTTTTTTTCTCTTCTGGTTAAATCTCTGCTGATCATCGCTCCTTTTATTCCTTCTTTGACTGAAGATGAGCACAAGGCTTTGAGATACTACAGCCAATGAACAACCATGACAGAAAGGGCGAGAGAACTAGAGAAATGCCATCCAGAACTCCCACTGTGTGAGTGCTGCATCCACTGGAACCAAGCAGGCAACTGTTAGTCTTGGGGCTTTCAGTTACTTTGAGAGGGTCCCTGTAACATAATGCTAATGTAGCAGATGCCATTGGTGCCCTGCCTATGCTCACCACCACTTCAGAGTGCACTGGCTTGGCTTTTAATTAAAAACACCTGTATTTTTTTCCCTAAGAGCTTTCTCAGTCCATCAGGTCCTACTTTGCCACCCAATCAGCAAACCAGCAGTGATCAGGGAACACCACTATCCCCACCTATCAGAGCTGGCTTCAGCCAGTGACCGAAGGCAGTTGGTATATAAATACTTCACCCTTGAGTGAAATAACATGGTTTACAGTGGTGCCCAGACTTCCCCACATGGCTAAGCTCCAGATATCTACAGCGGTTATTGCTTGATAGGGACCCTTATTGGCTGACCTTCCATCCTGGTCTCATTTCCACACTCCTTTACAGGGTTTCCTGGGATCACCTCCAAAATAAACTCAACGTACTCCAATCTTTGCTTTAGGGTTTGCTTCTGGGAAAGTTCAAACTAAGACAGCTTTTATGAATTGAATTTAAAAGATATACATCTTCATATGATTTTCTTTTTTGGTGGTATAAAATAAAGGGTTATTTTAGCAGTTGATATTAAATATGATACAATATGTTAGATTTTCTTTTCCTCGTGTATTTACAGTGTGATTTGATCTTTACGGTGTCCCTAATTTATAATTGTGTAAGTACTGCTTTATCACTATAAGTAAAGGTTTTGTTTAAAATAGCATTTGGTTGGCATCTCCCAGTGAAAACTTCTTAATTGCCCACTAAATATCTTCAAAAGAAAAAGAAATAAATAAAAGAAAACAAGAAATGAAAAAAAAATTAAATGCAATAAATAATAGGACTGATAATTAACTTACTTCTTGACACTTGGAAGACTTGTCATCTAGTACAAAACAGATGAAAATACATTTTAAAAATGTGAAATGAAAAGTGAGTTTCCTAGAACTGCCACAGGAAACTACCACCAACGTGGCAGCTGAAAACAACAGAAATGTGGGCTCTCTCAGCTCTGGAGACCAAAGACACAAAATAAAGGTGTTAACCCCGCCGGCTCCTGCTGGAGACTCTGAGGGAAAGTCCTTTCCCTGCCCACCCCTGCCATCTGCGGGAGGTCGGTGGTCCCTCACGCTTGGTTTGTGTCTCTTGCTTCCTCCTTCATATGCCTGTCTCCATGCCCCTGCCTGAAACATAATTCTCTTTTCTTTTCAAAGGACATGAGTCACTGGACTTGGGATCCATTCTAAATTCAAGACATTCTCACCTTGAAATCTTATCTTTATTACATCTGCAAAGACCCTGCTTCCTCATAAGGTTATTTTCACATGTTCTTGGGCTTGGGACTTGAACTTCACTTTTCAGGGGATATAATTCAACTGTCTACTATGAGTAAGATCAAAAAGAGACACGTGAACAATAAATATTCAGTAACAAAATACAAAGTTGTATCTGAGGCTGAAAATAGCTAAATAGATACAATGGGAGATTAAATCAGTGAGTGTGTGACAAATAAGCACTCCCGCAAGCAAGAAAAAGGACAAAAAATTCAGATGTGACTAAAAGGAAGTAGTGGAAAGCCAACCTTTGCATTCAAGGAAGATCTGAAAGAAGAGTGTAGGAAAAAATCAATTGAGACAAAAACAACAGAGATGTAACTGAAGAAGACTTTTCATAGATGAAAGAGATCTAACCGTAGCTATACTGATTAAAATGCCTCATCATTAGTCATGGAAAATCAGTCTTGAGAAAACCACTTGTCCTGTCATTAAATATGAAAAGAAAGTGCCCTATAAGCATCTATTCATGATAACAAAAACATAGCACTAACAACAATGAAATTCAAGCAAGCTTCAAATTTATTCTCAAGCATAATAAATAGTAAAAAAAAATTTAGAGACTTGAGGCACAAATCCTACGACCATGACTTTTTCTGCTAGCCACTTTGCATCCCTTATGCAGTAAAATTAAAGGAACCTCAGTAATGGTAATAACCGTGGAGTGCCAGACATAGTGGTCAACTGTTAGCTAGGTTCAGTTCCTTTAATTCTCCCACCAACTTTATGGGTCAGAATGCTGTCCTTCCCATTTTTTCAGAAATAGGATGGGGATCTTACAGAGGTCAAGAAATTGCACTTATAATTATTTATGTAGGCAAAAAATGGGAGATTGTTTATACCATGTGATCCTTTTGAAATATTCCTTAAATTATGCAACCTGTACAAATAAAAACAAATCTAAATTTAAAATTTAAGGCCTGCTATTGAGTACTAAAACAGGTTATGTAGTATAGTACTGATAACTGTTGAATTACAAGTATCATTTTATACACTCAAAAGGGGGAATATGAAACAAATAATAACAGTTTAGTAATTAGAGTAAGAATCTATTTAAAACTCTAAACTTTAGAAAGACATTAGAGAATTTAACATGATATTTCAGATCATTTAACAAGTCTTAAATATATATACTGTTTAACTTATAGCTATAATAAAAAGAAAAAGTAAAAATATTTGTGAAAAAAAAAAAAACTACTACTGAACTTAAAAATCTTCTAAACACTGAAGAAGAGAGAAGTAAACAAAACAAAGTTCACATTATTGAGAAATTTAGCCTTTCAGAAAAATTTACTTTAAAGTCTCTTGATATGCTAAATAAAAAACAGGTGCAAGAACACACAAAATCTCTTATATTCATAAAAACAGAGGAGAAAGTTAAACATAAAAAATAAAGTCTAAAAATTTTTGGGAAAAGTACAGCTTAAAATTTATGTTGTATTCTTATAGAAAGACTCCTACAGCTCTGGCTGGCGTAGCTCAGTGGATTGAGCACAGGCTGCGAACCAAAGCATCGCAGGTTTGATTCCCAGTCAGGGCACATGCCTGGGTTGCAGGCCAGGTCCCCAGTGGGGACCACATGAGAGGCAACCACACATTGATGTTTCTCTCTCTCTCTCCTTCTCCCTCCCTTCCCCTCTCTAAAAATAAATAAATACATAAAATCTTTAAAGAAAAAAGACTCCTACAAAGCAAGTATAATACAAGATATTAAAATAAAAAAAGTTTTAATTGATCATGAAAAAGTTATTTATCAAGTTATTTAACAAAAGTTATTTTGTTTATTTGCATAAACAAAAGTAAAAGGCAATTGCAAATTGGAAAATACATATTCCACTAATATTGAAGACAAGTGATCAGGACCCAAAGAAAAATTAAGTGCATGTAGGTCATCAAAAAGCATATTTACTCTAAACAGAAAAGCATTGCAACCCAAAATAACTCAGATAAATAGAAGCAAAGGCAAGGTGGTCCTAATAATGTAAGAATTAAACAAACACACAGTGGGGTATAAAGTTCCTTCACCAAAAGTACTTTTTTAAATAGTAAACTATTGGGGGAAAATGTAGAAATATTCACTATCTCAAAATATGAATGGCTGGATATTCAGAATAGCTTCCTTTTTACCTAAATAATTTTATATATTCTCTTGTTTTTAACCAACAGTCGTCATTGTTTTAATCAGGTGAAAATACAATATTTCTTTCTTTTCCTTTTGGTCAAGATTAACATAGTAATATAACATTAATATATTTTATTTATTTGAATAATAAGCTAGACATTGTGCTTACCATTTGATATAGACATCTAAATTAATCATCACAGTACCAAAATAGATCATATTAAGATACTCATCAAATGAACAAAACATAGTTCAGAATGTTGCTGTCTCAGACCTGCCTCTGAATCTATAACTGTGTAATGCCATTTTTCTAGGCAGTTTTCCACTGCCTCATAAGAGGAATAAAGTTTAACCAAAAAAAGTTACTGGCACCTATTTTACCTTGACCCCACCCTCAACCTATTAGAGGGAAATTCGCTGGAGGAGGTGGCATGGACCTTGAGATCCACGGCTGACAGGATGGTTATTATTGTCCATTACCCAGAAGAAAAGCTTCCAGGTGTTTAAAAAGACCTCTTTTTGCTCTCTGCAGATGGTGTCAGTCAACTGCAATCAATATACATTTAAGCAAAATTGGAGGGAGCCTGTAGACTGGCCAGAGTGTTGACAGTATTCACAGAAAGCCTGTCACTCGGTAAATATCTCTAAAAACGTAGTAGCTAATGACTCAGAGAATACTTAAAAGTAAGAGAAAAGTAATCTCTCTTTTCCCTTGTGTTTCCCTAAATACATTTTGTTTAATGATTGTTCCGTATTAGATCATATTATATGCCATATGTACAGTGTTGCACAAAACTTTATAAGTGTATATATACATATAGACATATATTATATACATAAGCACATACATGCATGTATGTGTATGTATAGAGGAACTATATGTCACCCAGAGGCACCCCACTCTCCCCAACCCTGCAGATATTATTATTCTGCAGAGAATAATAGATGACAATGAAAAAAACGTCTTGACTAGTCAATCAAATTAATTTAATCAAGAGTGGCATATTAGAATATTAGTGTCATGAGACAGGAATCATTTACCATACTATACACTGTCATATAGTAAATACTTAAAAAGAAGCCTGGGCGCTCAATAAATGTTGTTTGAATAAGTGAGTGGCAGTCAGAAAGAGGCACACGAAAGAATAGATAAAAGTGCATTAGAAAAATTAATGTTGATTCATGTATATAATACAATACAACGGAAAACACTTGGGCAAAGTGTACCCATGAGGAACAATTCTCCTACCTAAAAAAACTAATTTGATTTTTTAGTAAAATTTTTATTGCAACTGATGAAATGATGAAAATGATACCACCAAAGAAATAATTAATGTTTCCTGAATCTTTCCCAACAAATGAGAATTTCTAAAATCATACACCTGAAAGTAAAGCTTCAAAGTTTTAAAGAAGTAATTTTGGGGGAGTAGACTTCACTGGGACAGATATGTCAAGTGTTTTAAGCAATGAGTTGAGGTTATCACTCTTTTAGTCTCGTGCCTGTTTCTCTGAGTAACTTCCTGACTGAAACTTTTTTACTATGCTAGTATGTATTAATTTCAGGAGAAATTTATAGTACCAGCAATTTTAATAAATTTTTCTATAGTACAAGGTAATTATTTCCTGAGCAATAAAACATTTTACTCTAATGCTGACTGATACTACAATTAAAATAGTTACAATCCTATGTTTATGACTGTATTTAATATACTGTATTTTTGGACTATAAGATGACTCCCCATAAATTTGGGAGGAAAATTGGGGAGCATCTTATAGTCCAAATGTAGCTCACCTGGCTTGCTGTGGGGGGGCAGTGGTGGAGCGGGGTCACAGGTTATTAAATATTTTACCACATTTTTTTGCTATATAACTTTTTCCTATTTTCTCCTCTAAATCCTAGGTGCATCTTATGGTCTGGTGAATGTTATAGTCCTAAAAATATGGTAACCATCTTAATGTAGAAATAAGAATAAAATGGCAAAGAAAAAAACACCCTAAATAATGTAAAGTGGATTCCCCCCCCCCTTGCCTTCTGAAAGGGTGAATAGGGTCATTCCAGTCAGGCAGACAGACCTTGTCAATAATTTCATTTTGAAAACATAGTAAAATGAAAAGAAAAGTGATGAAAAACATATTAAAAGTAAATGACCAAGGGGGAACATAGCAAGGCACAAAATAATTTCATTACCCAAGATTAAAATGAAGAAGAGAATCCTGGAAGCAGCAAGAGATAAGGAGAGAGTCACCTACAAAG
>CM052538.1:183560700-183605429 GCA_028533065.1 Trachops cirrhosus | reverse complement strand
AGTAAAATGACAGCAAACTCACAGTTATTAACAACCACACCTGAAACAAAAACAAAAACAAACTAAGCAAACAACTAGAACAGGAACAGAACCACAGAAATGGAGATCACATGGAGGGTTAGCAGCAGGGGAGTGGGAAGAGGAGAGAGGGGAAAAAGGTACAGAGAATAAGTAGCATAGATGGTAGGTAGAAAATAGACAGAGGGAGGGCAAGAATAGTATGGGAAATGTAGAAGCTAAAGAACTTATCACCCATGGACATGAACTAAAGCAGGGGAATGTGGGTGGGGGAGGGTGTGCAGGGTGGAGGGGAATGAAGGGGGGAAATGGGACAACTGTAATAGCATAATCAACAAAATATATTTTTAAAAAGTAAATGACCAATAAATAAAATCTCTCTTAATGCAAAGTTTCCTGTAATAAGAAAGTCAAATTGAAATAATAAGCTACTGAACCTAGTAAGGGAAGAAAAAAGTGTAGCAGTTTTGGGTCCACTATCGACCAAAGATAACCAACATGAAAGGTAGCCATGTGTAGCCAGGGCTAATCTGGAGTTGCTTTTTGTCCCTTTAGTTGATGACAACTATCAAAGTGACAGGAGAAATCTGTGTGTCATTTCAGTCTGAAGGCAAATTTAATAATAGCATTGGCAAGATCGATCGGGGAATGGTATGGATGGGACTGCCTGCATAGCTCCAGCAGCCACCACAACAGCGCAAATGCGGGATAAGTCTGTAGCTTCAACTTTCTTTTACCGTTGGCTCTATTTTATTACTTGTGACATGTCTTTTTTGGGTGTCCCTTGTAAAATTATAGACAAAGTCAACTTCACCAGTTTTACATTTCCTAGCTCAAAAACCAAATGGTACACCATGAGAGTTGGTAACCTAATCATAGTGGTCATGATAAGGTTCTAAAACTGGTGTAGCATTATACCATTCATCTCACCTGGAAACGACCTTCTGGACATCAATCTCATTGTTAAAACTTACCTGGCATATTATGGATGATGATTCACATATTTTCCTCCATAACTTCAGGTAACAATCTTAAACAGCTAAGAGAAATTCTGAAGATTTGGCTTCTTGCTACTGATCTTAAGTCCGGGAACTTAGTGTTTTTCAGACTATAAGATGCACCCTCTCCCCAAATTTGGGAGGAATAATGGTTGCTAATGGTGCCATTGAGTTCTGTTTACATTTACATTGCTGAAATATTATGTTATTTGTTATTAAATATTTTACCACATTTTTTGCTTCAAAATTTTTTTCTTATTTTTCTCTAAAAGCTAGGTACGTCTTATGGTCTGAAAAATGTGGTGCATTTTTGTGGCATATGTTCTGTGACAGCCAAATTTTCCAATTGAAAAAAAGATATAAAGAAAGCTCATCACATTCAATTGGCTCCTATATTCTTTAAGGTTGCAAGAATTAATGTTAAATAGGGGAAACCTCAATATATCCAACAAGAAGCAGCAAGGTGAATAGAGAATAAACAGAACAGGCTACATAAACCACAGTGTCACCCTGGAAGGCGTAAGTACCCCTAAGGTAATGGTTAACAAGGTTAGACAGAAATGCACATATTTACAGAAACTGAAGTCATGGTAAATCTTGGCTGTGTCGGGGGAAAGCACACCAGATTATTCGTATCGATACATTATGAATCTTGCTCAAGGGAAACGGACCCTTTGAAGAAACTGCAATTTGGAATGTAGAAATTAATTTGATACTTTGATTGTTATGGTGAAAGGAGTCTGACAAAGACCCAGGATTATACTCACTCTTTCATTCATAGTAAATATAGGAAAGGAAGTAGAGAGAATGATAGCCTATTAGTTTTATAGCAGAGACAGGTTCTTCATAGTATAATAAAAAAACTCAAAGTACATTAAAATTGTTAATATCTATTTTTGTTTTTAAAGTAGCATGAAGGTCATGTTGCTTTTCCCTAGATGGATTAAAAGAAACAAACAACCCACATATACAGTCATACCTCAGTACTCCTTGTCTTCAGAACTCGTCAGACCCTGTACTTGAAGTTTGATGAGAAAAAAAATGTTTGGGCACTTGCTCGGGACTCCTCGCATTTGCTAAAATTTTCACGAGTCCCAACGCTGCCCCACGAGAGAAAAAGCGTCATTCTTCGGGATTGATTGGTTTCGGGACATGAGTTCCAGAATGAATTCACAACTACCAAGGTACCACTGTATTTGGTAAACAAATTTATTGATACATGTATTCATTAAAATGATTAAGCATCTACTATGTGCCAGGCACTGTTTTAGTTACTAGAAATATAATGTGAAAAATAAAAAAAAGGATTCTTGTCCTCTTGTACTTGACATTCTAGGAAAAAGAGACAGTGAAAGGGGATAGAGGGTAGAGTGTGGGAGGAGTGAGTTATTTTAAATAGAGTCTTCAGGTAGCCCTCCCCAGTGATCACTTTAGGTACCACTTCCCAGTGATAAGGGAACCTTTCAGCAGTGACTCAGAGAAACCAGTGGCATGAGCAAAGCCGTGTGACTGTCTAGATCATTTTATTGAACTATGAGGAAAACCATTCTGTTCAATCCCCTAGGAGATTTTTATTTTAACTTGATAGATGTGACTCAGTTTATAGCAAGGACGACCCTGCCTTACTAAGGGAGGGAAATTCAGGATTTGTGTGCTCTGTCAAGGAAGAAAAATCTGGTATCATGATCACACATGATATGTTGCTGTACCAGCATGCACTTCTCTCAAAGACTTTGCCTACAAAAATGAAGGGCACTTTGTCTTCCGAGGTGACTGCAGTAAATGTCATGAAAGCCAATGGTCTAAATCATCACCTTTTTTGTGCTTTTCTTTTTTTAAGAAAACATACTAGCACAGTGTTCCTCTCCTTAGAAAGAAAGGTGGCTTTTATTTTGAGGATAGATACTACTGCATTCCTAAACTATGTGAAAAAAACCCATCACTTTCTTGATCAAAGTAATAGAGTCACTTAGCAGAAAATAAAAAGTTTATGCTGCCCTTCAGAATTTGACAGCTATATTTAAATATCATAGGATGAGGATGAGATGAGTCAGGGAATTTGAGGATTTTTATTAGAAAATTCTCAGTTTGCATTAATATAGAGTAAAAAATCACTAACTTTATTCTTCTTTAGTAAATATTTCTCTTCTGAATACAAAGGAAACGTCACTGAAACTGAAGTGGCAATGATTTTACACTGTTGAGTAAGTTCTCTTATAAAGATTCGTCCAGTGGAGAACATGGCGTGACAAAGAAGAGAACATTGAATCTAGTAATTTTCCACGTATCTTCTACTAATGTTAGTGATTTTCATAAAATATGATCTTATCAAAATAGTTTAAAAGGATTCAGAGAAGAATGTGTGAATTTCTGGTGCAGTTAATTAGTAGTTTGGTTTTTGTATGACAGGAGTTTCATGCATTTTGTACATAAAATCACAGCCAGGAACAACATATGTGTGAGTGATAATACGTATGTGATTATTGAATATAAATGATTTCTATGAGCTGCGGGAATTAAAGCTGGTAAACTTTGTAAATGTGCATAATTCTTGGTGAAACATTAGCATAGCTACAAAATTAAGGTTGACTAAGATTGCATTGTTCTATTCTACAGATATTGACAGTGATAAATTTCAAGAACTAAACTAGTTAGCATTGTTGGTGGATATAGATGGAAATAAAATGGGTGAACATTAAAATACATTTTTTAAAATTTGGATTTTGTGGAAACAGTCTCTAAAGTTGAGAGTTACATGCAGGAGTTTTGTTGTGAGGTTCTTTCAGGAAAGGGCCCAAAGAACAAAATAGCAGCTTTGCAGTGGAAAACTTGGCAGATGCCACTTTAAGCAAATAATCAAGGTTGATGTCACTAGCAATGTTATGTTGATACCATGTATCAGTTATATGATGCAATGAGAGCATTCACCTCTGAGGTCACTTCACCTCATCAGTAACTCCAGTGAGATGATGAGAAAACATCAGACAAAACTGAAGTGAGAGACATTTGACAAAGGACTCAGCCAAGATTATCTAAAATTGTCAAGGTGATGAGAAACAAGGAAAGACTGAGAAATTGTCATAGATTGGAAGTGACCAATCTATGACATGGGGATAGAACTCATGAGTGCAACGTGGTGTCCTGATTGGATCTTGGAACAGAAAAATGACATTTGTGGAAAAACTGACGAAATCCAAATAGACTCTTTACATCAGTTTTTGTTTGTTTTAAGTTTTGTATTGTTTAAGATAAAGATGCACATGTAGAAATGTGTAAGAAAAGTATCTGTGTGAGTTGCATGCAACCATCTACCCCTCAAAAAAGAAAGAAAACGTGAGGAAGACTGGTTGGTTGGACAGTGGAAGGTGGTCAAACTTCAGTCGCACTTGAGGCTCCTGCTGGTCCTACCTCAAGTTCTGGGACTGGGATGGCCCTTTGGCGTTATCCCCAAATGAGGAAAGGGATACCTGGGCTTCTGAGTGCTTGCCTCCTCAGTCATTGTTTAAAGCTGACCCCTGGGAGGGGCCGTAGCCTTGGGCAGTTCTACACAAGAACTCAGTTATGACCTGGCAACAGCTTGGGAAGTGTTTGGCCCTGAAGAGGAAATCTGGGTGGGTGCAGTGGGGGAAGACAGCATCTTCCCACCACTCACATGAAAAACTATTTCTCTTCTCCAGGCATCTATGGAGCAGAATGGAATGATGGACAGTTAAATGGTAACTACTATGGCGAAAGTGAATAGCAATATTAACAGGAACATGTGTGTACGCACATATTTATAAAATGCCACCGGTTCCAAGATTAAACAGATACTCTGTACACTTTACAATTCCTTTGGGGCTAGGGACCAATATATAGAGAGATCTTAGGGAATTGGTTATGGGCATTCATCTCTAGTTATTCATTAAGTAGAAGTGGAATGAAGTGGAAAAAGTGGGATGAGGATATTTTTCAAAATTATTTTAAAGTTTGCATCATGGTATTATTTTTGAAAGCCCTATCAAATTTTGGTTATTTTTTTAAATTTTAGATGCTGTGTTTTTAATAGTTGGCAATACTTTCTTTTTCTTGCACAGATACTAAATTTTTTTAAAAGATTTTATTTATTTATCTTTAGAGGGGAAGGGAAGGAGAGAGGGAGAGAAATATCAATGTATGGTTGCTTCCTGTGCATTCCCTGCTTGGAACTGGCCTGCAACCCAGGCATGTGCCCTGACTGGGAATCGAACCGTGATCTCTTGGTTCACAGGCCCACGCTTAATCCACTAAGCTACGCCAGCCAGGGCACAGATACTAAATTTAAGTGTGAATAAATCAACTGTTTTAAAATAGTTTCTTCTGTAATTTTGAGAAGAACCCTTTTAGTTATTACATAATTTTAATTACAGAAAAAGTTTAAAATGGTCTGTGTAGCTTTGTGTTTGCACTATGTGAGGTTATAGCAAAACACTAAGGAATAGTTTCTCTATGTGAAGTATCTTTGCCTCCACAGATCTATTTCGCACATTCTAAAGCTTCCTTGATATTTTCTACAAACCAACTGATAAGCTGGAATGAACAATAGGCTTGGAACAATAGGATAGGAAATTGATGGCAACATTTCTCAGACTTGATTCACAGCCAAACAAGCATCATCAGCGTTTGACTTCTCTTTGCCTCAGTGTCCCCGTGTGTTGAAAAAAAAAAGTCCGTCTTTCTCTAAAAGAATCAGTCTAGATTAGCTGAGAGATGTGAGAAGCGTTCTTTCAATTCCTAGGAGAAAAAGTTATACTAAATTACTTTTCATCAATTTCTGTGTCGTGGATTAGTAATCTAGGGCTGACGGGTTCATGCGCGTTAGTAGTGCTAAGGGGGTCTCTGAACTCACTGCGCAGTGCATTTTGTGTTTATGGAGAAATACATAGACATAGGGGCAATCCAAGTTTTTACTAAATTATTAATGTGGTCTGTGCCCCTCAGATTTTAAGGCCACTGTGGTATACAATACTTTTGTCAGATAGTCCAAACCAGATGCTACTTCTCTGAAATGCTGTTTTTGGCAAGGAATCTGCGGAAGAATCAAAGGTCACACATAAGAGAGATTTTACTCCTTGAGTTTGATGGGATGCACTCATTCTTAGCAAAGAATTCTTTTCTCTGGAGCCCTCCCTCAGCCCTTGTTAGCCTCAGAGGGCACGTCTTCAAACAGTAACAAAAGTCTTTCTTCTGGTCACACTTTACCCTTTAATTCTGGTTTGGTCCTTGTGTGAGTGGAAAGATATTTTGATTGTGTGTTCTCTCTTTCACCCCTTTCCTTCATTACTTCACTACTTAAATAAAGGTCCACGTTCACACTACCCTAGACCTCCCTGTCTCAGTTCACTGTGCATCTGAATGGCATTTAAGTTTAGAACAGCATTCATATTCAAGAGAGCCCCAAACAAATCTACCAGTGATTATCAGAGCATCATTTTAGATTCACCTTCCCTCACAACACTGCCTTTAAACTTTAGTAAACTAGGATGAGGCCCTAATCTTATCAATGACCCCTATCTGCACTCAGCTGCCCTTTTTATAATTGAGATTCCAGCTCTAATTAGACACAGATGTGCGCATGTCTATGCCTACCCTATAAGATAAAGCTCACGGAAAGGGCAGCCTTTCCATCCAACCCAAGCAGACTTAGTCACTGGAGAGTGAAGTATATGTCTACCCAGAATCCTCTAGGAACGCAACAGGTAAAGAAACTCCTGATATGATTTACTACAATATTTATTTTTCTCTCTTAATTTATCACTCAGCCTTGGGCAAGACAGTTTAAGGAATGCAAGTTGTTGTAGAACTTTATGAAGGCTGAGAGCACGCATTACAATCACAAAATTTTCAAGGTTCACAAAGCTTGCATAATTACACAGTCTGCTTGGGCCTTCCGGCATTTTTCAGCTATAATGGCAATCTGGCTAATTTCCCACTGGCTTAATCTATAATTTCAAAGACACTTTAAGCAGTTATGATTATTCTGTTTGCTTTTCAGGTGACCTACGCCATTTATATTGAGTGACCAAGCTTTTGGTCTGATTAATTAGGAAAATGCCTGTTTTAATTTCATATTTTTTCCTAAAAGTTGTTTCTTTCTAATAACAAGTCTTGGATGATAACAGCAGCAAACACATCTCATCAAGGGTCTTTTTGCAAACTTCACAACAGTTGAAAACCAACTGTTATGTGACTTTTATTTAAATTGGAACTCTGTATTGAAATACCAGATAATACATCAGTGCAAAATCTGGTGAAATTCAAAAGAAGCCTGAAGTTTAGGTTATAATAAATATCCTATTTATCATTTCTTAGCTTTGACGAATATACCACGGCTGTGTAAAATGATGATATTAGACAGCTGGGTGAAGAGCTAAATGAACTCTGTATTATTGTTACAATTCTTCTGTCAATCTAAAATTATTTCAAATTAAAAGTTTTAAGTATTATTCTCATTGTTTGTTAAAATTGGCTCATAAAGCTGTCAAGTGTGTTTAAATTTGTAGAGGGCTTGTTAACAATTCAATGAGGTAGAACATAGGTAAGAGCTTATAATTATCAACACATTATCCTGACATCTGATTGAACAAGCAGGGGCAGGGAGCCTCCTAATCTGTTCCCATATGATTTACAGATTGTTATCTGTCTTTCTTCTTTTGGGTTTGTTTTTGTAGTCTAGGGAAATGTAATCACTGAGTCTTCTCAAGTAATTTATTGTAGTAAGCGCTTTGATTCTGTCACATTAAAGGCCTACAAAGTCTGTTCTTAGTCCCACGTCCTAAAGGACATACTTCAAAAGACTGAGGGCAAGAAAGGGAAAAGTTATGTTATTTATTTGTATTTGTTGGTTTAGCCGTACTGTTAGCACTATGTCCTGCAAATATCAGCAAGCAGTTGTTGAGAGTGGAATTCACAAGTCAGAATACAAGAAAAGAGACAAACTCATTGTCTTCATTCAAAAATTTGACATTGTACCTTATGAAAATAGTTTCCCTTAATATGTTTTCTAATCTTACAAACTATGAAGATGTTACCCCACCTTTAACACTAAAGATAAAGTGTTACAAGAAAATACTTCTGTCCAGCAGTTAGCAATTTCCATGACTATGCCAAACATCAAGCCTAATTTACTCCTCCTCAGACGCCTCTGTGGAAGGAATATGGAATTTCTGGTGTGACTTGCTTAATATTTAATCACAATGATAAATCGTGAAAGAGAAGACGTGTTTTCAGTCTGAAATTGGAGAAAAATGTATAAATCTCTGGAATATTTTTATTAATTGTAATTTTTAGCAAAAACATAAAAAAATAACTAATCCTAACTGTAAGAAGGTATCACTAGAAAATATGTACAACATTTTACCTATTTGTTTATTATTTTACTTACAAGTAGTATTTTTACAAGGTGTTAATTTGTGAAAGAGAGCAAATGTCATTATTTTTTGACAGGCATGTCATTGGTAGTTATTAAATAATTTAGGAATTTAAGCAGGTAAAGAGGTACAAATAATAAAAGCATTAAGTAATGTCAAACATGAAATCAAAGCTCAATTTATAGATCATTAAGCACAGGACAGCTGTGGTTGTAAAGCATAATATTTCTGAACAACAACAAAAACCCCACAAAGAGCTAAATAAGAAACTGATCTTGTATAAAATCTAAAGAAATGTGAAGTCCAGAAATCTACAGGTTTTGGAATCAAAGTGTTTAACGATTGGTTGACCTTTCAGTCTCTTACAAGCATTGTCACTGGAGGCGAACAATTGCTAATTAGCTAAGAAGTCAAGTTAATAAAGTTGTTACTGAAAGATGGAGATGGGTTTAAAAACAGCTCTGATGAAGGATTGGGACCATGACCAAGGGATTGCCTTTCCCTTTCTTGAAGGTGGAGGATAGGAGCTTGTTATTCTTGACAGTCTAACTCTTTAAAGTTGGAAAAGTTTTTATCGCATCTGTTTCCCAGCTTTACCTTTGCCCACTTGCCCATGAGTGCACCCTATGATTTAGGCATACGGACCGAGACGACCGTCCCTGCAAACAGACTTGTTCTGTGCACATGCTGAAGCCATGTTCTTCTGTCATTTTTCCATTTGGTGAATTCCCACTCAATCTTGGTTCAGATGTCACGCAGTTGGTAGAGCTTTCCTGAAGCCACTCATACTTGCTAAGTGAAGTATTTTCACATTCCTCCACTAGTGCCTAGATAAGGTCAATATCTTCCTCCTCTCAGTTCACATAGAACCTTGGAACAGCCACAGTCGAATATTCCTCACCATATATTGCAATCATGCATGCATGTGTCTGCTTCCCTTCCTGCATTATAAACACCTCAAGGGCAGACTCTGTTTTACACACTGTTTTTTAAAATGCGAGTGCTTGGTTTAATGTCTCGTGGTAGGTAGTCAATAGATATCTGCTGCTTGCATGAGCAATAAATTTATCCTTTTCATTTCTGGACACTAATTAGACTATTTATTTACATCTTTATTTATCAGTGAGCAAATGAAGGCAATTAGCTAATTGCCTCAAGTTTACACTTTCACAAGGGGCAGAGCTAAGCAACCAAATCTGAAAGCCCCGTTATCCTTCTCCTATTTCCCCCATAGACTGACTTCATGCAATGGTGTGAGGAGCTGTGTACAAGGAGAAGCTGAGACACTTGCTAAAATCTGTCTCACAAACTAAGGAAGATACACCAGCACAGACAACATTTTCTGCTACTGCCCCAAGGCCATAAAAGAGCTTCACTGCCACGTCCAGAAGGAGCCACTTCCAGACACAGGGAGTTCCCAATGTGTAAAAACTTCAGCAAGTTGGGTCAAGAGTAGTTCTTCTCCGGTGTGGCTGTGCTAGTTTACTAGGGCTGCCATAACAAAATACCACTACCTGAGTGGCTGAACAACCGAAATTTATTTCTCACAATTCTGGAGGCTAGAAGTCCAAAATCAGGGTGCTGATAAGGTGGGTTCCATCTGAGAGCTGTGAGGAAAAACCTGTTTCATGCCTTTCCCTTAGCTTTTGGTGGTTGACTGGAATGTTTGGTGTTCCTTGGCTTGGCTGCATAACTCCAGTCTTAACATGGTATTCTCATGTTTCTGTGTCCAGATGTCCCCAGTCATACTGGATCAGGAAGCTGCCCTACTCCAGTGTGACCCCATCCTAACTTAACTAGTTATATCTGCAAAAACATATTTCCAAATATGATGACATTCAGAGGTTCTGGAATTAGGACTCCAGTGTATGACTTTTTGGGGGACACAATTCAGCCCATAACCAGAGACCAAGGCTCCCAAGGAAGGGCACAACATTCCTAAATCAGAGATTTTACAAAGAAGCATGAAAATATAATAGATATAGGTTAGTTAGCTGTGAAGGTACTCTACTGGCTTGAGAGAAAAACTAGAGGGGGCACCAGGAGGCCTCAACTGTTACTGTTTTGAGTGTCTGTGGAAACACTTGAGGCAGTCACCAGAGATGTGGAACCTACATTCATAACCATAAACCCTTTTAATATGTACGGTGGACTAAGCACTGTTCTAAACAATCTATGTATTTCAATGTTTATTATCCTTAATCCAGCCTTGTCAGGGGCATGTGAGATCTATCTACAGATGACTAACCTGAATCACCAGGAGACTTAAGAGACTTGCTGTGGATCACACAGTTTATGAACTCAGAGGACAGTTTTTAATCCAGGTAGTCAGGATTCAGAGTCTGGGTGCCATACTGGTTGATACTTAACACATTTAGTCACTACCTTCTCTTCTTCTCTTCCATTTCTCAACCTTTCTTTTGATTTCCTCTCTTTTCCTTTTCTTTCTCTTCACTTATCTATCTTCCATTCCTTTCCCTTCTTTTCTACTTTCCTTTCCTCCTCCTTCCCTAAATTCTTCAAGGAGAAAATCCCCCCTCCCAAATAAAATCTTCCATTTGTATGCACACCTTCTTTCTGAAGAACTTAATTCTTGCTAATGCAAATCTATATTACTATTCAAGATAAATAAAGTCAGCTCCTGTTAATGTATTTTCCAGAGATGCAGATAGGGCAACCTTCATGTAAATAGGTTGCTTTGATTTCATATCCAGGCCCATTTCACTTGATCAAGTGCTTTGAACAGTCAACCTCTACTCTTAAACCCTAAGGATAAATAGGAAACTAAATTTATATTTTCTACTTTCATATCCAAGTCCAGGGTCCTTTCTGCCACATGATCTTCAGAGCAAAAGCATCAGGAAATTCTTAATCTACTTTGTCTCCATAGCTTATAAGCAGCTGTCGTTATAAATAAAGCCCGGTGTCACTCTCATCAAACTTGAAATTTAACACATGCTTTTGCCACTCAATGAGGGATTTCCTCTAACACACTTACTACGTAAATCTCCTGTTCTCCAGTGGTTTTACTTTGGTATTATGCTACCTTAAAAGCCCATTTGGTGACAGAGACTTAACAATATAAAAGAGCAATAATAAACCTTGAAATAGGGTGGAAAATTCCAAAACACAGGATTGTTTTTTATAAAATTTGTAATTTTCATCTTCTGAGTTAGAATTATTACCCTCAAATCTGACATCTAGATCAAATTGAAGTCTGGAATGGAAAATCATAAAAAGTTGCGTTGTTTCAGGCTTCAAATTTATTTCAAGTCCTTGATTAATCAAGGGGAAGTTTGTATAAAAATATTATTCACACAATAAAAAATTATAAAACATAATATATGTTATTATTACATTTTCCAACTCATGTGCGATGCATAAAGTCATGTAAGTATAATTTAGTAACAGAAACTTTCTCAGGTCTAGTATGTAAAGAAAGGCTGAAAAAATTGTTCACTTTATTCTTTATGTATTGCAGTCTTTAAGTGTAAGCATTAAAAATCTTCAATGTCTTCTCGCCTTTGAATTTTGCATTACTCAGCCAATTTTAACTGCATATTTAAATTACTCTATACATATATAAATTGTGTATGCCCTGAGTCAAACAGATAAAAGAGGAAACACCCATAAAAGCCTTATAATGGCATCAGCTCTCCAGTGTTGAGCATAGGAGCATTGCATTAAAGTTCCAAGAGACTTTTTAGAAGTTTATCTCATCTACCATCACCATTTGAGTCCAGACTTAATGTCGTTGCTGAAGGAATTGACTTCTTATATTAGATTCTGAAATTACAGCCACTACAATCAAGCAAGTGTCTGCACAGTCCTTGAATATTCAAGACTTCAAAAAGAGTAAGGACACTGTTCTTACATCTTCTATAACATGATTATAAGTTATAGAAACTGAATAATAATTTCTCAGACAACCAGAGATTGTATTGGAAGAATATCAGGAATTCACTAAATTGATAGGATGCTGGAAGAGTAAGTTTGGTGAAATGACAAAAGCCAATTTTTTGCTCTAGAAGTTAGGGAGTGTGAACAACAGCCAAAGTCTCATGTTTCAGGTAGACCATGGTTTTTCTATTGCTCATTCAAGGTTCAATATCATTAGAGAGAATGTGTGCTTGACTAAGCCCAACCAAGAACAGATGTAAGTACATCTCCACCCAAACCATTCATAGTAAATAAGTATTTTTAAGAGAGAACAAAATGAAATAAGAAAGTTGGGATAGCAATTGAATGAGAAGGACAATCCACAAGTGAGTACTATCCAATGTGATGTGTGTTCTGTGTGAGTGCCTGTGTGTGTTTGTGTATGTGTGTTTGTGTGTGTGTGTTGGTGTGTGTGTGTGAGAGAGATGGCTTTCTCTGTTACTAGGAATAATGTCCACAAGCTCATATTAAATAACAACTCCATCTAAAGGCTTCCGTATCCAATCCCTAAAGACTCAAAAGCATCAAAGTGCCATGTAAATGTGTATGCTTACAGTCAGAAGACTGAAATGGGAATCCTGACTGTGTCACTTTGAACCAATGAAAAGGAGCATGTGATTTTGTTTCTTGATCTTTAGTTACTTTAGTTGAAAAGTGAGATTTATATAAAACCGACAACACAGAATGTTGTGAGATGAGAATAGTCTGTGTAAAACACATTTCTAAAATATAAAACACCACACACAAATTTAGTTTTTCATTAATCAGATTCCTTTGTCTGACTAGGAAAGCTGATTCTTTTTTTGCTCTTTCTTTTACAAACAGATCTTTTGTGCTTGCTCATTTCATACCAGAAGAATGCCTAAACAGGCCTCTAAAGACTATGAAACATCTATCCTTGGCTTAGAAAGAAGGGTCAGTAAAACTGAAGAAGTCATTTTTTTTAAAGCAGAAACAATTACCTTAACTAGTGGAGAAAGTTGGGTTCACAATTTTAGCTCTAAGCAAAGGTGTAACTTAGTCATTGTTATTTATGCCTTTAAAAGGCCTTCTTGTTTGGCCTGTATGTGACTTTTCCCTATTAACTTGGATATATTTTTTACCTCCCTGTGAGGAATTTTATAAATTGTTTATTATTTTTCTTTTCCAAAAAAATGAATTTATAAGTCCCAGATTCCCCCCCCCTTTGCATGAGGCCCTTATTAGTCTTCCCTGGGGGCTTTTTTACCCCCTGCCCTCCAACTTGAGGCTTAGCTGGGATGGTTCTTGCAGTCATAATTGAAAATTAATGATGAGAAGCAGCCCCAAACCACACCATTCCCTTTTCCCCTCCTCGGTCCAAGAAGTGTACAATGCAGATTTTATTTCAGGGCCTGGAGAGGTGATTAATCGTCACAGGACCCTGACACTGGCTTCAGATAAGTGGTGTAGTCTGGCAGGAACACAAATATGTGGACAGCATTCCGATTAATCTCTGAACACCACATGGAAAGGAAAAAATCTTTGCAAAGCCTCTATAAAGGGAGTTATTATTAGGAGGCCAAATTTTCTATAAAGAAAGGCTAATTTGTAGCCTCTGTGAACCTACCCGGGAGCAAAGGAGTTTCTGCACTACACTTATAAGGAGACTTTTCTCCAAATGAGAAGATGTAAATGGAGTGTGAGGGTGAATATGAAGAAAACAAAAGTAAGAGGAAATGGACAATAAAACCTATGGAATCATCGCTGCTGGGCTGTGAGCACTACGAGGCTGGCCAACAGCCATGACTTTGCTGTTGCTCCCGCTGAAGCACACAGACGGCCCTCAATGTATGCTGGAGTGAGTGGGTGAAAGTGTATTTTTCAAGATGCAACACATATGTAATCAATGATAACTTAAAAAGAATATAAAGGTGCTCTCTGTAATCTTTGATATCATGACTTTCATACTAATATTAAACAATGCTGTAGTCATCTTCACTATCCATTATATGATGATAGTTTTTATAATAATCAGAGTCACGTTTTTCCACCCCAAAAATTCCAAATGCAGGCTCACATTTCTCTTTCTGAAGAACATCTACTACTCCTTATCCACGTGTCCCTACATGGAGTACCTACTTCACTCATTGTGTTTATAAATGTTGCAACTACATGTTGAGGTTCGTTCTCTTTGATCAGCCTGTGGACTCCCTGACGCACAGATTACAGCACGCTGGCTGTAATCTCCCTGCTGTTCATGGCTTTGCATCTACCAGCTGCTCGGTAAATGTTCTTTAAATTAAAAACAATATTTATATGAATAAATTTAGTCCACTCCTGCATCTTCCTCTGACTTAGTGATCTGTAAAAGAAAAGGTCTCCTTCTAATTGTTAAAAACATAGCTATTGGATGGTCTTGTTCTGGATGGGACCTCGCTGTTCTTTTCATGGGAGATGGATATTTGTCTTAATGGGGGCTGTGGAAGTGTTGATTTTTCCCTTCATTCTGTCTAGACATAACACCTTTTCCCCAATGGAGGCATAGAGGCGTCGCTGAGTTGGAGCTGGCACGCTGGTATTCCTACTGAACACGGATAGTTCAGAGAATCTTATAAGTTCAGAGGTAGATGATTTTTAATCTGTTATATAAATGTCTTTTTATTTCTAAATATTATTTATGTTTGCTTACACTATAAGAAGAGGGTCAATTTACTAACTGTACTTCATTCTGTCAATTAAACCATTCTATATGAATTAAGTAGATCTTGAAATTAAATTGATATCAACTAGTAGTATTCATTATTTAAAAACTTGTATTTGAAAATATTTAATGAATATAGAAGAGTTCATAAAATATACTTTAAAAATATTAACAAAATCAAAGATAACAAGCATTGCCAAGGTTAGGATACTGCCAGTGAAGGAGGAGGGGCTTTCTGTGCGCCATGTTTGGGTCCCACGCCCTTCCCTCCCCAAACGGGGTAATGACTCTCCTGACTTTTGTCACAATCATTACCTTGATTTACTTCATAATGATCACATATGTGTATATCCATGTGCTGCTTATTATTTTAAATAGCCAGACTTGGAATTTTACATAAATACAGTCAAATGTGCATTCTCTTATCATTCATTTATCTTCTTCAACACTATGTTTATCAGTTTAATTCATGTTGGCAATTGTAGCTATAATTCATTCATTTTCAATGCTCTTTAGAATTATAGTATATGACTAGACCACAATTTATATATCTATTTTATTTACATTTAACTTATATATTTGGGGCTATTTCAAACAACACTCTTTTTGGAAAAAACCTTATAATCATCCACTGGCACACACAGGAGGATAGGCAGGGTTTCTCTGGGGTGTGTACTGAGGCATAAAGAGCCTTGTTTAGCTTTCCTAGCTAATGTTAACCTTGTTTCCAAAATAATTTTCTTATTAATATTTGATACAGCTCTGTTTGAGTGTTGCCATTATTTTAATTCTTCAGCAACACTTAGTACTATCAGACTTTCTACATTTTAGCATATCTGGTGCTATGTAATAATACCATAGGTTTTAAAATGGAGTTTCCTGATTTACTATAATTATTCATTTGTTTCTATTCACTTTTCCTTTTTAGTGAAGTGTCTTTTAAAATATTTACTTAAATTTCTATTAGAAATAATTTTTTAAATTTTATTTTCAATTTTTGTTCACATATATAAATATACTTGATTTTCATGTATTGACTTCATATCCTAGAACCTCATTAGAGTTACTTAGAAATTTGAACAGTTTTTAATTTTTGTTAGAGTCCCTAAAATAGAGCTAAAATTTTCCACATTTTCAGAAAGCAAGGTGTCTTTACAGTTATACTTCTTCCTTTCCAATCTGGATGTGTTATATTTTTTCTGGCTGTTGTGCTAACTAGGGCCTCAAGGACCATGTTGAAAGGAAGTGGTGGAAGAAGAAATCCTTGCTGTGTTCCTGGCAGTATTTAGAAGTTATTCAGTCTTTCACCATTAAGTATTATATTAGCTAAAGGGTTTATTAGATGTCTTTTCTCAGGTTCAGAAAGTTCCATTTTATTTCTGATTTGATGAGAGATTTTATGAAGAACAGGCATTGAATTTGCCAAATGATTTTTCTAAAGCTATTGACACAATTATGTTTTTCTTTTTTTTCCCCTTAAGATCATGGATTGCATTGATTGATTTTAGAGAAATAAACTGATTTTAGCATACATGGGAAAAATGCCACTTGGACATAATATAGTTTCCTTTTTTCTATACTAATGGATCAATATGATATTTATTTAAGGATATCCTCCCCTGTTCAACATAAATAATGCCCTATAATTTTTTCCTTGTAATATTATGTCTGAATTTGGTATCAAGGCAATGTCGTGTGGGAAGTGTTCTTTTTTATTTCCTAGAAAATTGTGTAGGAAGTTGATTTATTTATTCTTTAAATAGTTTGTATTGGTCACCAGTGAAACTAACTGGCCTGGAGATTTTCTTTTAAAACTAAAAATTAAATTCCTTTAAAAGTTATAAGATGATTCCTGTTATTTCAACTTTGATCGATTTTGATAGTTTATTAGATTTGAAGACCTGGTCTACTTTAAGTTGATGTATCTATGTTAACAGAGTTATTTCTAGTCCTTATTATCCTTTTATTTATTTATTTTTAGAGAGAGGGGAAAAGGAAGGAAGAAAAAGAGTGGGAGGGAAACACTGATGTGCAGTTGCCTCTGCACAGTCCCTGCTGGGGACCTGGCCCGCAACCCAGGCACGGACCCTGACTGGGAATGGAACCTGTGACCCTTTGATTTGTAGGCGGGCAGTCATAGCCACTGAGCCACACCAGCCAGGGCCTTATTATCCTTTTAAAATCTGTAGGATCTGCAGTGAAATTTCTTCTTTTATTCAAAATACTGGATTGGGAAGTACTTTTTGCTCTTACATTTTTGTAAAGAATATTTTAGAATTATTTTATTTTTTCTCTATATATTTGGAAAAAATTATTTACAAGTGATGTCACTCAGGCCTCAGCTTTGTCATTGTTTCTGATGTTTTATTTTATTTTTATCTATAGAGGAACCAGCAAGTAATGCATATAAACCTCTTTATTAGATATAGCTGTATTTAGTAATCTTATTTTTGGAGTCAGCATCGTTGCTTTTTTAATTAATTTTCCACGTTATTTAAGTTCTTAATATAATGTTGATTACAATAGTTTATTTTCATTTAATGACCATGTAATCTAGAGTAATGTCTGTCTTTTATTTCAGATCTTGATAATTAATCTTTATTTTGTTTTCTGATAATACTCATTTTATTAATCTATTTAATAAACCAGGTTTTATTTTAATTAATTTTATCATTTTTGTTTTTTTAATTTATTAACATTTTGCTCGTATTTTTATTCTTACTTTCTGTCCACATATTTTGGTATTAATTACACTTTTTAAAATTAGCTTTCTGAGGTGGAAGCATAAATTATTAACTATACACATTTTGATATTTAATATGAACTTTTAAAGCCTATGTATTTCCATCTGTACTTGGCTATTGCTGTTTCACCTAAAGTTTGATAAGATGTATTTTCATTATCATTGAGTTCAAAATAGTTTCAAATTTTGCTAATGGTTTCTTTTTTACTCATTAATTTGTAAATGTGTCTAGCTCAACTTCCAAATATTTCTAATTATCCTCATATTGATTTAATTATTTATCCTTTGGCTTTAGTTAGTTGAGCTAAATTAGCCATCATTCCTTTTGTGGTTCTCTTCAATGTAATTTACTCTTTTTCTCTGACTCTTTTACATATTTTCATTACTTTTGGTTTTAGTAGTTTGCATAATAATTAACTTAGGTGTACACTAAAGCTTAATTTAAAATTCCCTTATTGGTAGACATAGGGGTAATTTTGTGTCTTAGTTTATTAATTATAGAACTTCACTAAATAACCCTTTATATATTTTTCCAATTTATTCCTGAAAAAGTTTCTAGTGCTGATATTTCTTAACCTATAGGTAAATACACTTTTTTTTAGTAAAAAAAAAATGGCCTAAATTTCCCACACATAAGTTTTGCTATCTTCTATTGTTATCATCAATATACAAGAATGTTGATTTCCCACAGTCTCACCAGCAAATATATTGCCAAATTTTGATGTTTTTCCGTATCTTACTGATAAGAAATTTTATCTCAGTGTCACCATTGCTATAAATCAGTCAGGGGATATTTGTGTGGATCTGTATACGCATAGTTCCCTATCTTAATTGGACGATAAATATTGAACAGAGGACATTAAAACATTTGGCAGGAAAACTGTGCAGTCCCCAGGGGGTGTTATTTTCCCTAGAGGCTTCCACCTATCCTTTATTAGGCACATAAAGTGACAGTGACAACCTCAACCAGTCTGAGCTGCCCCTGGGCCAGTTCGTGGTTCCTGCAAGACTGCTACTTCTGGGTGATACTTGCTCTAACAGTGTAGCTCTCCAGGGTTCTCTGCTTAAAGACTTTAATCTTATTTATACTCTTACATTTTGTTTGTTGTTTCTCCTTGGTACCAGGAGACAGCCAAGAAAGCTCATTTATCTTTTCTCTGACTGTAGCTGGAAAACCTATAGAGTGTTTTGCGTTTAAGTAAAGTTCCTGCTTATTAACTAAGATATTTACATTAACATCTTAATGATGTGTCCATTAAGTCTTATTTTATTAAGTGTATTTTTATCACATGCATGCTTATATTTGACAAATGCCTTCTCTGCATCTTTAGACATAATTTTGTAATTTTTCTCTTAGAAGTTATTTATTTGATTCTATTTATGACAATATTTATGGCCTTTCTGTCATTGCACTACACTTGCAACACTGAAGCCAGCTACAGTTGTTTATCTTGCATGATTTTTAATGTGCCATTAGATTCTATTTGCTAGTGATATATTTAAAATTTCTGCATCAATATTTATAAGTGAAATGTATGTATTTTTTAATTTTATGCAATATATAAGATAAATGTTTTATTCATGTTATAAAGTATATTTAGAGGTTGTCTTTTTCACTGCTCTGGGACAATTTATGTAGTGTTAAGATTCCCTGATCTTTAAAAACTTGGTAAAATTTCTAAATGAAGTCAACTGGGCGTGGTTTTCAGTAGGGGGCCTTTTAACTACTTTCTGCATTTCTTGTAGGGTGATTGATCTACTTATTTTGCACATATATTGGGTTTAGTTTTGGTAAGCTTTTAAAGAAAGTGAATCAAAATTTTTCTTTGGGAGCCTCATAGAGTTTTCTAAGAAATTAAAATCGGCATTTATTTTATTAGTTCTAGTGTGTATCAGTTTTCTAACTCATTAATTTCTACTTTTATCTTTATGAAGTTTTATATCAATTGTTTTCATTTAATTTGTCATTATTTTCCTAGATTTTGGATTTGATAGTTAATTAATTTAATTTTTATTTTATTTTTATTTATGTAGGTATTTAATGTTATAGTTTTACTCATAAATGTTTTAACTGAATGCCACAGATTGTTTTGTGTGCTATTTTTATTATCCTTATTTTCAAGTAACCTAAAATTCCTTTATATTGACCATTTGACATACAGTGGTTTAACGCCATGTTGTTTATTACTTTTATTTCAATATAGAAAAGCATTTCCTCCTATTTTTTAAATTAATCTAACATTTTCTTATTGTAATAAAATAATATTTTTATTATTTCTATACCTTGAAATTTATTTAGGTCTTCTTTGAAAAAGCTACTTAAGTGACATTTCCTTGAAATAAGTGATAGTACACACGAACATATATTATGAAGATATATTCTCCATTTTGGACAATCAGTGTGTATTTTAACTAGTGACAGACATTTTGTGTAAAAGGAGATTATGAACTAAAATAAATTATATTTACCTCCAGAGTGGGACACACCCTTTCTTATGTCATGCCACAATCATAGGAGCCAAACGAATTTGATATGTGATGGGGAGGAGTCTGAATGAATCCTGCTGCAGACTTGGTTGACTTTATTAAAACATGTTCAGTGATAAATCAAGACCTTCCCTTTAACAAAGACAAAAATCTAAAAGCTGGTTGGCAGAGGTGCATCTGCTTTATCTTGGGCCGTTGGAGATCTCGGTCGGTTTTGTCACGTAGCTACCTGCTGTTTGGTCCTTGGGAAGTCTCTCAGGTCTCCATCCTCATCCTCCCCTTTATCTTGTCTCTCTCAGCCCTACAGTACTGCCTCACCCTCAGATCTTCTCAAGACAGCAAAGGTAGCTGTTGTGACAATCTGCTAAGCTTAGTATTATCTCAGTGAAATTCCAGACTGTGGGGCAAAGGGAGGAGATTCTCTTAGCTCTTCTGCCTCATCCTCAGTGTCCCAGAGATCCATGGGTATCTCTCATTCTGCTGTGATTAGACTGTGAGTGCCTGGCCAAGGCTGGATATCCATGCCTCACAGGGCGCTCTTTCTCAACGTTGGCCTTCCTCTGGCTCTGCTTTTAGGCTGCCCTTCTTGAATTTCAGTGATTATCTACAGCAAAGGGACTCCTTATTATGGTCTGTCATATGACCACACATGCTCATTAATATTTCATTAGAAGCTCAACTCATTTCTTTCTCCCTTATGGCAGATTTCTCCTCCTCTTGCATTTGCAGCAGATATGTGGTTTTTAAGAACTTTTTATTTTGAAATAATATAGATCTAGAAGATATTAAAAAGATAGCAAAGGGAGATTTTTATACCCTTCAATTAGTTTCCCTTCTTACTGCATCTTACATACTTAGAGTTCAATATCAAAACTAGAAAATGGGCATTGTCACAAACTATGTGAATAGTTCTCTGATAGTTAATTTTATGCATTGACTTGACTGGGCCACCATCCCTCATAGCTCATCAAATATTATTCTATATGTTTCTGTGAAGGTGTTTTAGATGAGACTAACATTTAAATTAATGGGCTTTGAGTAAAGTGGATTACCCTTAATTCCGTGGGTAAGGCTTGTCCAATCAGTTAAGATAAGAGGAAACTGCAGAAGATGGCTTTTGGATATTAGCTCTTCCTGGTTCTCTAGACTGTAACTCTTGAGTCTTCAGCCTTTATCTGTGCGTGCAATTGATATATATTACATATACTGCAGATATGTAAATTATATATATTAAATAAATATGTTACATATATAAAAATTACACATATATTTTCTTATTTAACCAGTTAATATAGATTTCACTGATTGATTTTTAAAATTTTAAACTTCCTGTGCATCCCTATTATATATCCCACTTGGTACTGGTGCCATTGTGAAGGTCCATGTGTCTGGAGTAAGGATGCAGAGGAAAGGAGATGTAACGTTCAGAGAAACACAGGCAGAGCATCATGTACCATATCTATATGCATGGAGTTCATTCTACATGTGATGATGAACAAAAGGAGGACTCATAAAATTTGGAAGATGAGGAGAGTCAAGTTTACCAGCATTTATGTTGTTGACTGTATACAACATGACTCTGCTCTCTCAAATCCCAACGGCTTTGTGTAGTAATCATATTTCTCCCTCAGATCTTATATCCAACTGGGTCCAAAGGAGGACTCAGAGAACGGTGGTTACACAAGAACCAGACTGAGCCACTGAGGCAGATGTTCATTTTTAACAAGTTCTTCTATGATTACCAGAGCGAAAGGACAGCAAAGAGCAAATAGAACACTGTTCCTTCAAGCTTCCATCTAGAAGTGATATATCACATTTGCTCACAATTACCAAAGCGTGCCATAAATCCACACCTAACTTCAAAGGGGACAGAGATCTGCACTCTTACTCTATGCCCAGAAAGAGGACATTTGTAAATGCCTCTAATGATTTATGAAAGTGATCATTAAGGCACTCTACAGTGAATGAAAGAATCTATGGATGTATTTATTAAGCAGTCACTTTTAATTATGCTGGTTTACCAGATTAATAATGTGTGCTGGGCCTGTTTGTGAGCATAGCATTGTATAATCTTACAAGAAAAATGAAATTATATATGGCAAAGGGATATTGCTTTTGTTTTTCCTGGCTGGATGAGGAAGAAAAGTTGAATGTGTCTTGTCCATAAACATATCATAATTATAATTCTATTTGGACAGTTTATTATTGGCAGCAGGTTTCTGCCTGTTAGAATGATATGCTCAAACATATTAGGCATTTACTACCTTTGTCTCTGGAGTGCAATCTCTAAGATGAAACTGACTATCTTGTAATGTGGCTCAAGTGAAGCTTATTTTACTGCTTTCCAGACAAGGGAATGGGGAGATACTCCTAATAATCAAAATAAAATCTGACTTAAATATGGCACTGCTACCCCATTAGTCTGTGGAACTTCTCACTGAGTCTGTCAAAACTCCTGAAGGAGGAAAGAATCGATGACCTTACCCAGTCATTGCTTTTATTCAAAGCCATAGTCAGTGTAATAAAAACAGCCCTAAGTAGTGTATACGCATTCATCTCATTTACTTCTTATAACAAAGCTTCGAAGGTGTAACTGAGTGAAATGCTCAGCCTCCAACTGTAACAGCGTAAACAATAAAATATTTTTTAAAAAATGCTGTCTCCTTGACTTCATCTTGTCCCAGCCCACTTTGTTCCCCCAGCCTTCAGCCTCGTAGCTTTAACCTTCTTCTTAGTCTACACATCTTCTCCCATTTTCTCTTCCTTTGACATAAAAGAAGCCTGAACTCTGTAATTTGGTAAGATGGATTTGAGGAACCACTAGAACCCCCATCTCATTGATTGACACTTTCTTGATCAATAAATCTTTCTTTACCCCAATCTCTGACATTAGAGTTTTGACCTTTTAAATACTGGGCACATGGACTTGGGTCAAAGTCCAAAGGCATCATTATTAGTAATTGTTTGAAGTCAAATTTGAACACTGTATATCTGATTACAAAGCCAAACTTTAAACTACTATATCGCTCTGATCTCTGATTCTTTTATCTGAATAAATGACTCAAATGATACCATTTTAACTCAATTATCTAAGATAAGAAATATTATCAAAAAATAGAAGGACTTCGTAGTTGTTTAGAACCCTCAGATAATGAAAAAAAGAAAAGAAATCCATTGCTATATATAGAAGGCGATTTTGGCTGAGTGAACATGCAGTTTATCATTCCAACGATGTTATGTGTACGCTTTCTTTTTTCCTTTCAATTTCAGGTCTAGTGATTTAACATGCACTCATGCTAGTAATTCTGCTAGAGATGTTTATTCATGCAGAGCTAAACCTTATAAAATGCAAATCATTTCTCTCAAAAAAGAGGTCCCAAATATACAACACCATAGAAGATGCAACAGAAGTGAAATCACTTGTCATTTTTCACTTGAAAGTAATGAATATAAAATCAAAGACATTAGAGTTGAAGATGACAAGAGACATATCTTAGTCCAACCCCTTCCATATCTGAGGAGAAACTGAGTTTCCCTGGAAGGAACTGAAGGCTGACTTCCCCAAACTTGCACAACTACACTGTGGAAGAACAGCTAAATAGGGCTTCTCAACTAGAAGGGAAGAATGCCCGTGAGTAACAGCGGGTTACTCAGATGTTTGTGTAGATGCAATCATAGAACTTCAAACAAGTGTTTCTTGGCCTAGCTGAAGCTGTGAGTTGATGAAAGAATACAAGCCTTTAGGGCCCTTCCACCATATACCTAAGATTGTTATGACTTCAAAAGAAGAATAATTATATTGTTCCTGAATCTCAAATATATACTTTTGCCCAAGTACATTAAGAGAACTGAACACCTAGAGAAAGAGTTTCATCAACCCAGATGTGCTCCTAATAAATTAGAAAAGCTCAAACCACCTATGGCTAAATAAAATTATGGACCTGAAATAGTTTTCTGACCCATATCCATCAAAATGTCTAAAGGATATTAGTAGACAGCAGGTGTGCGACCTGGAAATAATAGGGCAACTATTAATCTCTCACACTGCTTGATTCTGTTTTGGGCAAATGGGAGACCGACAATATATGTGCCTGGAATGAGAAACATTGTTTCACAGAGAACAACATACTTGACTTTTGCGTTTCTGGAACAGCTATTACCTTTAATTATAAAAACATACCTTGGTCAGTTTCTCAATTGTCTAGTATGCACTGAACATCTCTGCTTTGGAATCCTGCTATGGCAAAACAAGGACAATACTCCTAAAATCAAATCCTAGGTTTCAAACTAGTTGTGGGCTCTTGAGAAAAATGCCTGTGCCTCACTATTTGCACGAGGTGAAGGGAATAGGCAGTATCTACCTCCTGACACACCCATGAGGACTAGACATATGTAAAAAATATAGAAAGTAGTCAATAAACAGGAACTATGTCACTCTGACCTTTATTCAATGCTCATGCTAGATGAAACGCAACAAAACGAAACTTTGCCTATTGAGACATTCCTAAAGGAAAGTGGGGAAATGAAAATGAAGTTTAAAAAGAAAAGAAATCTTACTCAGCTGAGTATACACTAGGGTTTGCTGTAAGATCCAAAATTGTGGTGGCTGTTATTATTTTTTTATTTGACAATGTACGGGAAAAGATGTCAGGGCCCCTGACTAAATAGTCAGGTATTTCATGTTTTAAACATTCTTATGGCACACCGTTTAAAAATTGCTGTTTTAGAGAGACTTCCAAAGAGTTACAAAAGCAATCACATCATTCAGTTCCTCAAAAGTTAAACACAGAGTTGCCACCATAAGATCCAATAATTCCTCTCAAAAGAAATGAAAAGATATGCCCACATAAGAATCTACACAGCAATGTTTTTTAAAAAACAAAATAAAAGTAATTACATCATTTTACATTCCTTCTAGCAGTGAATGAGAGCTCCTGTGGTTACACATTCAGGCTAGCAATAGGTATTATCGGTTTTTTTATTTTTTATTTTTTAGTCTCTCAGTAATTATAGAGAAGTATCTCATTGTGACTTTAATTTGCATTTTCCTAATAGCAGGCTAATGATGTTGAGAAGCTTTTCAATTGCTTATTTATCATTCAGGTATCTTATTTGTGAAATGCCAAATGCAATGTTTTACACAATTTTCAAAATTGAGTTCTCTTTATTTAATTGTCAAGTTCCTTATATATTGTTGAAACAAGGCATTTGTATTTTGAATAGTTTTTCCAGGTGTTTTAACTTTGTTTTCTTAACAGTGTCTTTGCAAGACTAAACTATTTTATTTTGAAATGTTAGTTATTACTTTTTATGATTAATGCTCTTCACATCACATCTAGGAAAATTTGCTTATCACAACATATTCCACTAGAAGTTTAATTCATTTAGCGTTTGCATTTAGATTTCTGGTCTATTTTGTGTTCCGTGTTGTGTTAGGAGAGGCAAAGGGCAATGGCTGTTGTTTTCTTTTTCCACGTAGATATCTCGTTGTCCCAGAACCATTTATTGAAAAGACTTTCTTTTTCCTCTTGGATTAACTGGGCACTTCTGTCAAAATTCAATTGACTATATTTATTTATGGATTCTTTAGTATTATGCTAATGCCACATTAAATGTATTATGTATATACTATATATATTCATTCATAGAAGTACTAGATTTTATAAGCAGTATTTTTAAGTTTATGTAATGGGGGGCCTTTCAGCCTTGCACATAGTTTGGTGAAATTATTAAGTAATTTGTCTTGCGATGACCTTTTAATTGAAATTTCTATGTAAATTCATCGTTTAATTACTTGGACATTGAAGATTTAACCACACTTGTGTGCAGCCAACTATGGCCTGCCTTCAGCATAAAACTGAACACGTGAGAAATGCACTCTTTCCAGATTCTGAAAACGTTTCAAAATTGGCCTACTTTTCTTCACTGTCTAGAGCATTCACTTTGCTTTTATTTTGGGTTTTGTTTGTTTAATATTTTTAAAATTTTATCAATGGGAAAAATGGTCTGTTACTAGTCTACCTTGCTAGTCACAGAACTCTTGTGATAATTCTGTTCATTATTAGCAAATAGCAAGTATTTACATAATTTTTAAAATATAAATATTATTGGTACCACAAAATTAAATATAGATAGCATAATTAACTATTAACTTTTAAAAATAAACTTTATCATGTTTTAATTGTAAAATGAGAGAAATATAAAAAGAAAATAATTAATATAAAATCATTTGGGAGATTCTACCTGTTCCTCAAATGTATAAAGTTTGAGAGAACATTGTTTTCCTCTTAGTAACAAGACCAGATATTACAACTTCTTGACTGCACTAGAGAGCTGAAATGTTAGGAAGTTAGGCGTCCCCGAGAAGAGATGGACACAAGTGTCACTCACCTGTGGCAGAGCTTGGGAGGACCTATTGCATCAGCATTCAAGAACTCAGCTAAAATAGTCACTGCATTGTCAAGGCCCAAGTGTCGGCTCCCATGGAAATATGAAACTGCTGGGAACTGCAGGCATGACGGCCATTCACAGGCTCGTGTCCACGGACCTCCACAGAGTGCACGTGAGAAATCCAGAGAACAGGGTGCGAGGCTGGAGAAAGCCTCCTTCTGTGGGAAATACCAGGAAGGGAAGGGTCGCGGCTGCCGCGAAAGTCACACGTTCCCAGCTGGACCCTTCCGCTGGACTTTTCTAGGAAACAAAGTTTCATATTTCTAAGGAAGTGTCAGCAAACTGTGGAGTGAACTTAGACACTCACTTCTAATGAACAGACTGTAGCAAATGAAAAACAGTTAGGTAATACTGATAAATCAGTAGAAACCAGCTTCTCCACGTGATTAAGGTTAACATCACCCATAAAACATCATTTCGATATCACGTACCTGCTGTTCCAGTGCAGTAAGAAGGACATTTCCCTTCTGTAGTATTTCAAGCCAAAGCCCAGAATTTCAGTCTAATTATGAGGAAACACTAAGCAATCCCAAATTGAGGCACTTTCTATAAAACACTCGATGAAGATTCTTCAAAAGAGTGAAGGTCATAAAAGAAAAGAAAACACTAAAACCTGTCATAAATCAGAGGAGACGAAGGAGACATGATGATTAAAGCTGAATAAATGCAGAGTGCTACGTAGGATTGGATTCTGGGACAGAAAAGGGGCACTAATAAAAAAACTGCTGAAATTACAACATATTCTATGGTTTAGTTAACAATATTGTATAAAGGTTAATTTTTCAGTTTTGAGAAACATATCACGGTAATCTAACATGTTAGAATTAGGGGAGGGTGAGTAGATATGTGGAAACTTTGCTATTACAATTTTTGCAAACTTTCTGTAAATCTCAACATTCTAAAAGAAAAAGTTTAATAATAATTAAAATATTTATAGGCATGGATTTTAGTAAACTTCAGGGTCCAAGCAAATCAGGCATATACCGTATTTTTCAGACTATAAGACACATTCCACCCGCCTCCCAAAATTTGGGAGGAATAATGGTTGATAACGCTGCTGTTGAGTTCTATTTACATTTACATTGGTGAAATAGTATGTTACTTATGTTATTAAATATTTTACCACATTTTTTGTTTCAAAATTTTTTCCCCTATTTTCTTCCTCTAAAACCTAGGTGCATCTTATGGTCCAAAAAGCACAGGTAGGTGTAAGACAATAATATCTATCTATAGAACCATTGTGAGGATTCAAAAGATTAGTTCACGGTAAATACATAGAACAGTGACTTAGCCAGGGAAATCCTCCCCCCACCCCCAATTACTCCAAACCTGTTATGCTCATTACAGGTAAGAAAACTGATGCACAGAAAGTTTCAAAAATAGTCCAAGGTCACTCTGCTAATTAGTCAGGCTACTACTTGGTCTTAAACTGCTTGGGACCAAATCTTAATTGCTACTGTCTCTTAACTGCTACTGTCTTCCATAAATATTTAAACTTATCATATGAAAAACACAATATTATGACATATATGTCATAAAAAAGTAGGTTTTTCTCTTAATGAGTTTGTAGTCCTGTGGAAGAAATGAGGTAAATAAATGAAAAGGCAACTGACAGTCTCAAAAAATATTAAGAAATTTTTTTCTCATAGAAATTAGAGGAGATAAATTTGACTTAAAGAATATATTCATGAAGAAGTGGCATTGGATCTGTCCTTTGAAATGCCAAAAAAAGGGAGACAGGGTGTATATTTCTAAATCACTGATTAGTGACAAAATGCTGCCTTGTGGGTATTTATGTCCACAAATCACTGCAATGAAGGGAATGCACATCACAGAATCCATCATCCTTATAGGTATTGCTAGATGCTAAAATTAACTAATGACACTGTGATACCTAATGAGGCTATTTGAGCACTATCTAATTTGCGTTGTGCATTCTTTGCATAGCAAGGTTAATTAATAATTAAGGAATTTATTTTTTATCCACTTACTTTTAATGGCTAATTCAAGATCTGTGTTGGTGCTTTGATTTCAAAACTTTACCTCATTGTTTAAATTCTGGGAACTTGGCCAAATCTAGTATATAGTCATAAGCTGATACTCTTGAGAAGGAATTCAATAAGTTTTTGTTATTTTAAATTATGAAACTGAGGTATATTTATTACAGAAGAATAAACTGTTGTTAATTGTATTGACTGCAATTAAAAAATAAAATCACCCATAACATCATTGCATAGAGATGATGACTAGTAATTCTGTGGGGTATATTTTTCCAGAATTTTGCTTCTGGTTGCCCTTCTCTTGCGTCTAAACGTACATAACAATTCCCTTACAGAATTGTTCTCACATTCCATATGATGTATTGTAAACTATATTTTTACCTAGTATGTAGTCATGGGCCATTTTCATGTCATTTAATATACATTTTGTATATCTGCAAGCAGTTGCTTAGGATAGAAAGAGATTCAACAGGAAGCCTCAGGGAGGTGGCAGGTTTGCTTTCTTATTGACCTGGAAAGGGCGCATGACATGGCTCCTGAGTTCCTTGAATTGCGCTCTTTAAAGGAATTCTGTTCCCCTTCATATTTGGCAGTTAGGATATCCAAATAATCTTATTAACCAATGCCATCCTAATAAATTTAGTAAAAAATAAAAAGCAAAAATAACATCCACAATAAATAAATAAATAATAAATAAATAAATAAATAAATAAGCAAGCTATATTCTCTCTTTGGTTTCATCTAAACTCTCCTTCTAAAAAAATATCTAAAATTAACCTTCACCAAGATTAGCTATTCTAGTGAAAGCTACCTAATTTAGCTTTATTAATGGCAGATAAACCCATTAGCCTCAATCATTCACCAGGGGGATCTGGTCAGTGCTAAGTCCAAATGAGTAAGGTAGTAAGATTATATACCACAGTGAGAGGCACTTGGGTGTAATCTATTAAAACAATTAAACCAGACAGATTAAAGAAACACAAGCAACATTTTGAAAAATGATCTTTCCTGTAGCGGGATTAAAGGCAACATACTCTGATAGGTACATTGTCCCAACTTCTGTGATTTAGGTAAATCACTTCTCTGTATTGTTGGAGAATTTCTGGGTGGTTCCATCCTTGTTTCTTTTGTTCAAAGATTTTTTTCTTTCAAACTTTAGTTATATAGGGTAGTATTCAAAATGACCTAGAGTTAAAGAATAATTCTGTATTTTTAAACAACTTGATTGAAAGGTCAAAGACTAAATATACATACACATATTATTATTCATGCAACTGTATAAAATCTCCTTAGAATTTACATAGCAGTTAGAATAATTAGTTACATATTCCTTATTTGGTACACATAATGATTTGAAAAGCATTTTCTCCTCTCAAAAAATACTTGAGATCTGTTAACGTGAATCAATATGTAATGAATTTCTTCTGTTTTTCTTTCAGAAAATATTTTAATTATCTATGTATTTATAATTAACACAACATCAAACTGAAATATATGGAGTTGTAATAAACTTTTGAATAATGTCAAACGCCCGTTAATCTGGGTATTAGTTTAATCCCTCAAAACAATCACTTTGCCACTGAAGTGCTTCAGAGCCATATAATTCTTCAGTCTTCCCTTAAGATTTCCCAGTTAGATTCAGAAAGAATTTGGAACACAGTAGCTGCTCAAGAAATAGGTGTTGAATGAAATAATCAATGAATTACCCACTGGAATCTCAGAAGGTCCCCTTCTTTGAACTCCTTCCTGGAATATATAGTCTCAGACAATCTATGCTACTCAATTAGCAAAGACAGTTTTCTATGTTATACAGATAGAATCCTGGATTCACAGGGTTTTGAAAATGAGAGGATATAAGAATGATTGAGAAAAGAAATAGGAATCTTAGGGACACAGATAACCTGAGTGAGTACTCCCAGGACACTCAGCTCCTCTGTCTATGGCTGAGACCTGGGATAGTATCTTCCTATATGTTTATTATATCTTACTTTGTCCACTGGATTTTTTAATCTCACTGAGTCAGAAACACTCATTTATTTTTACTGCCCCCATCATTACTTCGCAATAAGCCGCAATGTGTTCCATAAATGCCTCTTTATTGACTGATTCATGCTATAATATTACCTCAATTACTGATACAGAGAAAAGGTAAATTTTTGACTTAGTGATATATATTTTTACATAATAGAAATAATTATCCTTTCTCAAAAGAACTTCCTCCTGCAAGTTTCCCATCTTAGAAAATGTCACCATTGCTATCCACCACATCACTCAAGCCAGAAGTGTGGGTGTAACACTTGGGAGGCACAGAACAAGGTAGTCTGGGTGTTGGCAATGCTCCATGTCCTGGATGATTGTGTACCAGTGAGGTCACTGTAACAACCCACGGAGGTGTGCATTAGCTTTATTGCTTTTCTGTATGTGTCTTGTAGTTAAACAGACGTTTTAAACACATTTTTTTGTGTATGTGAAAATCACATTCTGATATCATGGCCCACACTCGATATTCAGGTATTTTATGACCCGTGGGAGACATTACATTGGAAAAGCCACTCCGCATTCTCAGTCTTGAGTACCCATGAAACTAACAGTTACAGGATGAATTCAGAGTCCATGGACTTGAATTAGTGAACTGGCTCTCACACGTATGATGTCATCTTACTTAAATTATTTCGTTTTCTTTGATTTGTAATGGTAGTTACACAAGAAGTATGTGCAAAACAAATGGGAAAGTCTTAGCATCACACCTTAAAATGTGAAGGAAAAAAATCAAGTAATTAAACTCTCTTCCTAAAAAAAAAACAACAAAAAAAAAACAGGATAAAATGCTGAGCAAACACACATTATGTACAACAATGCAGTGTTTGTTATTAGCATGCCTGTGAAGTGGCCCATCTTACTATCTTAGTTGTATGCATTACTTTGAAACAAGGCAGCTGTGAGACATATATATCATAGATTTGCAAATAAAAAAAATCTGCCAAACTATCACCAGTATTATTGAAAACTATAGATGGTGATTTTCTTCGCATTCTTGAAAAAATAACTGAAAAACTGAGAAGCCACACTCATTTCAACAAACTACAAATATTTTCCATTATTTATCTTATTATATTTACATTTATAAGTTGGCCAAAATGATAATAAATTAGTTTTATTTAATATCATCCTCCCTTTCCCATTTTTGTGCATTATAATGGACATATTTTTAAGAAAAGAGAACTGATTAAAATGGAAAATTGTTATTACAGAACAGGTAACCTCAGCAATGTATTTTGGCTATTCACAATTAAAATATAATTTATAAAATAATTTAGTCTTTCTATTTTTCAAATAAAATATTGAGAGCTTATAAAATAGTTGCATTTCCACATGATATCAGATATATCAATTTCTTATATCATCAAGACATAAAATGAACTAGAGAAAGCATTGAGATATTAAAGAACATGTTATTCACATACATATGCAAATATATGTGTATATTTCAATGTGTATATTAAATATGGGCAGACGGTGGTAGTTGGGATTAGATCAAATGGTCTAGAGAAGGGGGGAGCATGGCCTCTGTTATGCAAATGCATTTTATTGGAACACAGCTATGCTCATTCATTTACTTATGCTTATGTCTTACATATTAACATGTATTACATATTGTCTATGACTTGAGTAGTTGTGACAGAGAATCTATGGCTCACAAAGTCAAAATTATTTGCCATATGGTTCTTTATAGAAAAAAGTCAAATCCCAATTCAAAGCATTGGTTCTCAAAGTGTGATCCCCAGATCAACATCATCATTATAACTTAGGAACTTGTTAGATAGGCAAGTTCTTAGGCTCTGGATGAGACTACTGACACTGTAACTCAGGAGGAAATATTCTGCAATCTGTATTTTAACAAGCACAAAGTGAATTCTGATGCATGGTAACATTTGAGAAGCTCAGTTCCATAGTAAACCACAGGTTTAAGAAAAGGACAAGACAGCCAAGTCAGTAGTGGATGAGGTTCCAGAACCCTGACCAACCACACAGAGCTGATAGAAGTTCCAAGTTATTAATGAATGCAGAAGTAGTCGCAATTGAGTATGAATGTGTGGCATAAATCTGGCTGTTCACACTTCTTATGCTCCTGGTGCAAATCACCATTGTCTCTGCCCCAGGTCATTGCAAAAATTATCTAATTTGTCTTTCTAACCGTTCCTTTAGATAAAAGTCCAGTGGCCCTTTTGAAATGCAAGTCTACCCGACTAAAAATACTCCAAAATACAGATCATAATAACTAGAGTTAAAAACTAAAAGTTATTCTTTTTATAGCTTTTTTCATTCCAGCCAAGCCATGGACTTGTTATTCACTCTTAATACATATACTCTTCTCAAAGATGTCCTCCTTATATGCTAAACTCTTCTTACATGACTCTTCTAAATAAAAGTCTTTCCCAACCACCTTTTTTAAAATTGCTTCCACTTTAAGTGGATTTATAATATAATATGTGAATTATATCTCAAGATATCTGTTAAAAAAAGACAACTGAAGATGAATGCTTCCTACAATATCCAATGTCTCATATGATGATGTTCTCATCCACACCATAACATTAAGCAACACATGAAATGTTCATAGTATCATCTCTGGGCTTTAGTAAGAGCCAATGATTATGTACTATCATAGGATATTTCATTATATATTATATTACTATACCATATTTACTATTATGACTACCATATGATCATATTTTAGGGTCACTTAATGCCAGCCTTGCTTAAGATGAATCCTAGAAGAAATATTTTTGGTTAGGAGGTTACTTAACTAGAGATAGGAGCAAGTTCAAATTGAGTTGGCAGCCAGTAGTCACAACATATATTTTAAATGGTCCATCAATTTGAAAATGAAACAATGCACTTTCAGTTTGCTGAGACATTTTGGGTCAACCATTTTAGATTTAGAACAGGAGGATATAATTTATTCAATATCCTTTGGTTAAAACCTGTCTTACAAAATATTTGGATCATCTCAATCTTCTAAGCTGAAACGCTCTCTCACTGCTACCACGTGTATGCACCATTATGATTTCCAATCATACTTCACTCACCAATATCAACTATTCTGAATAATCCTAAGTGTGGACTCATTTTTATAAGAAAGAGGTTTAATATAAAGTGAAATATTAGTGTGATATAATTATTCTTCCAGTGCCTCAAATTTAAATAAACATGTTATTTTTAATGTTTTTTTACTCTTCAGAGCTGTGAAGTAAATTTCTCACAAATCTCTTAAGAAAAAGAAAGTGAGTTTTGTTAGATTGGCACCTCTCTTCTTTGGTACTTTGAAACTAGTGAAGTTTTATTGTACACTTAAGCATCTATGGTGTAATTTAACTATTTCCATATTACTGTTGGGAAAGAAAAATATCATAGGATACAGTTGAAACCTCAGTCAGTGCAGCCATGTTGAAAAAATATCAACTACTGAAACTTCAAAACTGCCTTCGTAAGCTCAAGAATAGATCTGATGATGAGGAGAGTTTGTCTGAGAGACAGCCACTCATTTAGTCAATTTAAAGACTTCATCTATATGCAAAATAGCAATTCAGTGATGGATCTAGAAATAGATGTCATGAATTCTTACCTCCTGTCTTCTATATACTGTATTTAGTTCTATACTTCCTGCTGTCATGAGTTTTGCATTCTGATATCTCAAGTTTATCATGAGTAAGCAGAAATATTAGAAGACAACATATAAACATCACAGTGAAAATAGCAATAAAAAGAATATATGGACTAGCTTTTGAGGGATCTAAGAAAAACTAAAAAATAAAGTATTATGCTGGGGTGCAGGGAGTGGTGGGGGAAGATTGAGACAATTTTACTTGAACAACAATAAAAAAATGATTAAAAAAGAAATCCACAGCATCAAATTTAAGAAATAAAATATAGTGCCTAGACATACCTAGTAAATGACATAGGCTTTAATAGGAATAATCTATTTAACTGATGAATACATGATATTTTAATATGTATTAAAAAACTATGTTGACTAAAAAAACTTTAATTGAATATTCCTAAAAAAATAAGCCCTATCTATGACCAAATAAAAGTAAGTTGTTGTAATGTTAAAAAAACGAAGAATCTATCCCACCAGCATAATCATCATCAAGAGCCTTGAGCCAATAGTGATACGTGAAACCCACAAGCAAACATCTGTCTTACCGCATTTCCAAGAGTCATCCAAGTTAAAGAAAATTGTACTATTATTGTAAAGAAGACATTTATCAATTGCTTAAGTATTTTGATTAGCACGTTTTCTATATATCTTATGTAATTCTTATAACCAGCATGTAAAAAAAAAGCATGCCTTCATTCATCGAGTGCTGAAGTCTGTCTAACAAGGTAAAATAACTTTCCTAAGACTTCATTCTTAGTAGGTAGACAAGCAAGAGTTAAAACTCAGTTCTCTCTGATTCCAAATTTCTTGTCCAAAGTTCTTAACTGATACCATTCCTCAGATCATCTTAGGGCCATTGATAATGAAAAATAAACAAACAAAACAAAATCAAACCAAAAATAAAAGCCTAGCTTAATCTTTGTTGCATTCTGCCAGTACACCTCTGGAGATCCTGGTGTTGAACATTCTAAAAATGTCAAAAAGTGATGATTTTTTATGCACAAAAGAGTCTAGGGACAAATGACTAAGAATATCAGATAAAACCAACATTTATACTGCATGCAAGTGGATAAAATAAAGAGCATTATCACTTTATTTGGCAACAATATGAGAACATAAAGAAACTTGTATTTTTTTAGTCCAAAGACATTTTATTTAAATCAACACCATCATGATTCTTTTTCACTTTCTGGGGTGTAGACAGGATAATCAAATGCAATAAGTGAATTCCTAAAAACTACATAACATATTAGAGGAAATAATTAGGTAACATAGGAAATATTTAAGAATATTTTTGTCCACCCATTTGAAAATAAAAATAAAACATAGAAACTATTGTTAGGAATGGTTTCTAAATTATGAATGTTTTTGTTTCTCTGTAGAGTTGATAAAAATCAACACATTTTCAATATGATGGAAATTTCAACCTAAATAGTAAAATCAACTTAGGCTTGGTCTTGCCTTCTTGCCTGACTTTCCTTACAGCACATAGATATTCGTGTATAGGGTCTAGGGTGGCATTTGTGGCTCTGTAGAAGCAAAGGTCACAATGACTGGGACTCCTGGCATTTCCTGGTTAGCTCCAGAACCCTGGCAGAAGGGTTAAACGAGTAAAGCCTAAACATTTGTACTTTTTTATACATCAAAAATTAAATGAAAACTATTTTTGATCTAAAAAATACAGCAAATGTAGTTTACAGGGACATATATGCAACCCCCTTCTACATGTTGGCATAGGTAGTTAGCTAGTTGTTAATAAAGGAAGAGAGCAAAGGAATATAGATATTATTAAGTGTAATCAACTAGGGAGCAGAAGCCTACTTGCTTCACCAGGAAGTTATAGCTTCACACACTCCCCAGGGAACCACCCTCCCATTCCCTGCAGATTGCTGGGAAAGGGACAGAACAAGAAAAGAGGAGGTGAGCACATGCACAGGAGGACCCGAGATGGTGACCCTAGAGGCCTGTCTGTCTAGCCCTGGAAAAGGATCAAATTGGGTTAGAGACACAACCCTGAAAAATCTGGGGAATGGCTTGGTTAGGGAGTGGGTCCATCAGAAGCCCAGGAAATCTTTGGAAGTTGATCGGTTATTTTGAAAAAACACCTGGTCCTCCAAGCGTGAGACAATATAATGCCAGCTAATAAAGAGCTGTCTCTTGTGGTAACACAGGCTCGCCTTGTTCATTAGCGTGTTCTCTTTCCTCATCAACCATGTGGCCTTAGTAGCTCAGCTGGCAGCTGCATGTGCTCCAAATGCAGGCTCCAAACGGGAGTCTGGGTACAGCAGCACAGCAATGGACTACAGCCAGGAACAGCACTAAGCTACCTGCACAAAGACTGAGAATGGTCATTGGCATCAGAATCTTTGGACACTTGCCTTCATTTTGGCCCTGACAAAGATGAGACTGGACCTTTTCCATGACAGAACAGATGGAGATGAGACATGGGCACGCAGGGACAGCCTTCTAACCTTACCACACCACAAACCCCACACATGGGTGTCTCAGGATGCTTTCCTTGGGACTCCAGGAAAGTGCACAATTTCTGCTATCAGCAAACATGCATTCAAAACACTCAAAAGACAGGCAGATAGAAAGGAAAGATGACCTGCCCTTGGATCTCAGATAAGAATTTGCAGTCTGGGCAAGTAGGTTTCCTTCTCTGGGTTCACTTTCCAATTCTCTAAGTTGGGGTTGATAATCAATACCATGTTGGAGTTTTTCTGTGAAGACTATATGAATTACACACACAGAAGGATATATATGCATATATGTGCATATGATGAACTTCTTATGAGAGAAAGAAAAGAGAGAAAGTGGCAAAATAAGACAAAGGCAGAGAGGCAAATTCTTACACAGATCAGGGTGCTAAATGGGCAACTGGCAAAAAACATTCAGGAAGGCTTTGTGGTTATATTAGCAACTGAACATGTTCTGTGAGTTAACTAGAAAAGACACCGTCACTGAATCATTGCTCCTACGTTTCCTGCTCCTGCTGAGACTGGTGAATGGGTAAGAGCCACTGCTCTTTGAGCTTCTGTTTCAGCCAAGCCACCAGCATCACTGCTGGGGGAAGCATGGTAGGGACCTAACAGCTTGAGTTTGATGGCCAGCCAGACTGCCTGCAAAGCCACTGCCCGAGGATAAATGAAGGGAGGTAACACCTTAATAACAACTCTGTAGTGGCAGCTTGTTCATCACGAGCTGCATCACAACAGATGCCGTGGTAATTAAATTTGGGGTGGGGATGCTCAGCTCAGACAGTCACTCTCAAATTGGCTGTCAGATCCAAACAGAACCGTGTCAAAAGAGTTTCTGCTGGCAGTCTGTGCTTGGGAAAGGATTTTATTCTACAAGGCCCAGAGGCCAAATTGCACTTAGTGCCCGGCTCGTGGATCCCAAGGGTTCCTTGTTTAGTCATTTGCTGTAGCAGATACTGTAAGCTTTACAAATTGACAAAGTCTCCATTCACTCAGATTACGTCCTGATTTTTTAAAAGATCATCAGTGGATGCATGATAAAATAAATATATTTTGCCTTGCATGGCCACTGACATTGCCGTTTATTTTTCTAGAAAGATAGTAATATTGGTACGACCTGTGTTTGGACTGTCCGTGATGCAGGTGAGGAGACAGGTTCAGAGCAATGAGGTGTGACTCACCAACTTTTCTCCAGCGGTCTTCAAACTATACCATACCGCTTCTTAAATTGATTCTTTTTTTTTATGACCTTGCCACTGATAGAATTTGATGATCCAGAGTAATACCCCAGAGCAATCATTTACAGGCGACAGCCTAGGATGGAATTTCTATTGCTTTCTATTCAGTAAGCTTCAATGATAAACATTTGCCACGATAAATACTAAACATTCTCTTCATTATTATTCTCATTCCAAATCGGCAAAAAGCCAGCCCTAGATGATGTTCCACTTCAATTCCTAACATTTGTGCAGAATAATATTTGTAATAAATCTTATAATCATCCTTGGTCCAATAATTCACTGCCTGGAAAATAAAGAAGCCCCAGGCTCTGAAAGCCAGTAAATCCTGAGAGGAAAATTATCTCATTAATTCTGAGCTGAGTCTACATGAGACAAATGGCTCTGCTTTGCAGTCCACACATTCCTGGACCCCTCATGGATGCTGAGCTTCGCTCCTCTTTCCCCTCCATTTCATCTTCTGTGGAGTTCAGAAATGTGCAGGCCCGCACACATGAGCACACATGACAACTGACAATAAAGAAGAAAAAGCTCAATCTGGATCACAGGAACTACTAAGAAATTAAAAATCACAGGAAGCTCCATCCTGTAGGAAACATAAAAATATTAACACAACAAAAAAATGAAACAGTCTAGAAGCATCTAGGGCCAGTTATACAAATAGAGTCAAGTTTTTGTGGTTTGACAGTATTCAGGAGTAAGTTCTGATCCAAAAATTCTTCCCTCATTTGATGATTATTGGTGTCTGACTTACTGAAATGGGATTTTTATGCAAATATGGCTGGGAGTTACATTTACTGAACTGGCAAGATATTTTTTTAGCACTTAACTTTGTGCAATGCAAGAGGCTGGAAGGATGTGTGTAAGACACAGCCCTTGATAAAAACCAGTCCACAGTCTGTTTGAAAAGAGAAGACACACACCCAGAACAGTAAAGAACTAGGTAAAGCAGGGTATGATAAGACTTACAACTGAATCTTATGTAAATGAATAGGACGCTACTCTTGTGAAGAGCTACCTTTTTTTCATTGTTGTTCAAGTACAGTTGTCTCCATTCCCCCCCAGCAGTCCCCTCCTATTTTAAGAAAAGTCCTGAGCTACCATTTTTTAAGAAAAGTCCTGAAGAACCCATTGAAGGAAGCAAAGGTCAACAAACAAGATATGGCTAGTTCAAAGGCATATAAAATAACAAGACAACTGGGGAAGCCAGGAGAATCCAAAAATATTCCGGGGCCCATGGCCACTATATTTGTATAAAGGAAGAGCCCAGGAGCAGATGTAATAAATGGTATATATTTGATAAATGTAAGAGGTTAGAATATAGTTAGCATTATTATAATTTTGTTTTGGATTTGTGGTCAGTGAGGAGGCCCATGAGTATTTCACAGAGCATGACTAGAATAGGAGTCTTAAGAAATGACTGTAATCCATCCCATACAAAGGCAGTATCAGTTGATGATAGGGGACAAATATATTAATAGAATAGAGGGATCCACAGTTGATACTCTAAGAAGTTGAACCCAAACAAAAAGGAGAGGACTGTGCAAGTCACTAGTAGCAGTTTTTCTATTCCTTTACTTCTTTCTTTTTCTTTTTAAATTGAGGTATATTTGACATATGACATTATGTTAGCTGCATATATACAATATAATGATTTGATATTTGTATATATGATTACCACAATGAACCCAGTTAACATCCATTATCAAACATAGTTACAAAAATTTGCTAGTGGTCACAAATTGGAAATATCCTTTCGAATGAGGACATCTTTTAAAAATACTTCATGTCAAGTAATTTGGACATTTTAGCCAGTCCTTTGAGCTGATTAACTTTGGGAAAATTACTTCAATGTTATTCTGACGAACTTAGGACAAACCAGCATCCAGAGTCCATAAAGAGTCTACAACTACCAAGAAAGGGAGAATGCCAAGAAGATGAAGACCATGTAGTGGAGAAACTACCAAATTTTGAGGTATAATTTTATTTTCCAACAATGGTCAGCTTTGAGCAAAATTTGATGTAGATTTTTTCCTGTTAAAAAGAGTTAGGTATAGTTCAAGATAGAAATTGGTATATGCCTACCTACCATAAAAGAAGGAATACAAATAATTCAAGGGTGTAGGTAATGAAAATTACTTACACTCCCCAAGAAGAAATGTAGAAAGCAAACTGCAATTTAAATCACAGTGGAAAGAACATGACTTTAGAACTTTAGATAATTAATTTTATGAGTCAACCTTTATTGAATTCCTATAATGTCTTGGATTCTTTTCTAGTTTTTTCAAAATCTAAATTCGATGTGGCTTGTATGCAATGGTCATGCTAATAATTTTTTCAGCAATAAGCTACATTATGCATCTGGAACATTCAGTGAAAATGTCAGTGATATATATATATGCACACACATATAATATATTATACATTACATATTACATATCATATACAAACATCACTTACATATTATTTATTAAATAATTTATCTTTTAATTTAATAATGTAAGATTATATACATAAACATGTTACATATATACTTATCTCTTCCATCTCAGATCTAAGTCTACACACATATTGAAACACTTTTTTCCATGCAAACTGTGTTTTAATCTATATACCCCTTAATACAGTGATTTTCAAAATGTGTCCTGGATGAGCACCATCAGTATCACATTACGCAAAGACCTGGGAAGTGTTCATGGTCACCAAGGAGAGAGATGTTATCTGAGGTATAGGGACCAGGGATGCTTCTCAACGCCCTCCAACGAGCAGGGCAACCTCTCCCCTCAGAAAGAACGATTTATCCCCAGCTGTCAAAAGTGACAAGATGGAGAAATCCTGGTATACTTTTCTCTACTTAGTGCAGAACTAGACACATATTTGATGTTAAATATCCTATCACCTTTGATTTAAATTTTTTTATTATTATAGGATCCAGAATTCATCCTTTAAGTTTCTTTGGATATAAACCCAATGTGCTCAAATTCATGAAAAATAACAAAAATGCACATGTGGATTAGAGGCTGCTTCTTTTTCTTGACCAGACATTAATGCTCCTGGCTACCCATTCCCCAGAGAGAGGATGAGGAACCAGACACACCAGGAAGGCTCATTCTCCTGCACACAACATTCTTCTTAAGGTAACAGTGAGAGGATACAACCTGAAAATAACATTTCAAAGGGGATGTCACCATCCTCCACAACTGTGTCTGCTTGTCTCCAAATGAATCAAAGGAGTATTCATTTGTCAGTCTGGTTGCCTCAAAGTTCCCAGCCAGCCACCCACTGCATGGAAACCTGTGTATTTCAGCATTAACTTCTTCTAAATCATCATGGCTGAAAAGGATGTCTAATCCTACTTTAAGGCATTTTCAGATCTTAGTTTTTGAGGAAACTGTTTTCTCTCTCTCACACACACACACACAGTGAAAAAGGAAAGAACCCTGAGAAAATGTCATTGTGACATCTCTGCTTTGAAACTACATGAGACATATTTGACAGAAACAGGGGTATGTACATGAATATCTCTTTCTATCTCTCTATCTATCTGTCTACATAGAAAGACTGTAACAAAGATATTTCTACTTTTGTAGGTATTACAATTGATAATCGATCTACTTAATAGATACCTCACTTTCAAAAACAGGCAAACACACTTTGTCCTAATGACATGAAATTCCCCTATTTTTGTTTTTTTTGGAAACAGATGTTTTTAATAAATCAAGGACTTATCTTTCCCAACTTCTCATCATTTTGTCATTGATTTAGGTTATCTGTTTTCCAGAAGGCCTGTGTTGCTATAACACATCCTTATCTTCCACTAACCCATATGCGAATGTGCCTATATTTCCCTGTAGCAATTTATCCTTAAGCATCACCATGAACCAATGACAACTCCACTGAGAAAAGAGCTTTGTTATTGTTATTATGTAAAGTGTCTTATTTATTAGGAATCTTTTACACAGGTTTCATTTTTCCACGTGCTAGTATCTCACTATGAAGCAAGTACATGCGGTGGAATAATGGTAGACCACATCAGACTAAAGATCAAACTATGGCATGGGAAGGAGAGGAAGTCTGTCACAATTTTTAAAGAGAACTAGGTTCTGTTAAGGCAATTTCTGATTTGTGCAGTATTGCACAAGTACTGTATGAAAAGGAATTCTTCCCAGGTAACATCTTTATTTTTTGGACTTCTTCCATACCACAGTCCATTGTGAATGGAATGCCATATCTATGAGGAACATCCTTATGGCCTTCCAATTGTAAGTTACTAAAACGCAGACACCATTTCTGCAGTGACACTTCACACAAATGCAAGTGCCACATTAGACTTTCAAATCCAATGATAACATGACAAACAAAATCAGTCACAGTCCTGTGAAGTGTGCCAAAGTCAATTTCTACCTTTTAAAACTGTCTGAAGCCTCGATTTGTTCCCTGAGCACTTGCAACACAGTCCTTTTGAAAAGGTTTTAATAATAAAAAACCACAATCATCCAGCCAAGCATGTGAGTCAGAAGGGACTTTTGAGTGCTTCCACCAGGTCTAAATGTCATGATTTGTAGAAAGTGTGTTCACTCTAACTCAGATTTTTTTCAACCTTATGGCCACCAACATTTAGCGTGGGACAATTATTTGTTGCCTGCCTTGTTCTGTGCATTGCAGGAGATTTAGCAATAGTCCTGGCCTCCACCCACTAGATACCAATAGCTTTTCCCCAACTATGTTGAACAAAATGTCTGCAAACATTGCCAACTACCTTGCAGGGGACAAAGGCAATCCCAGGCTGAGCAGCATTGCAGTGTAATTTATTTTAAAAAAAAGAATACACACACAACCTTAAAAGTCTTTAAAGATTAGCTCTTTGCTGCATGCCATTCCCCAACCAAAGCTAAAACAAAAGTATATTTGTTTTATATATATACATATATAAATATATTTATATGAAATATATTTGTTATATATGTACTTAAGAGTGAAAAGGATTGAAGGAACTTGTTACAAAAATTGGCTCATCATTTCTTAAATAATTCTCTTATTTCTCAGGAAGCACCTTCTTTTGTCTAAATTGAGGCTGAGAAAAATAAAATATACAATGACATCAATGTAGAACTGCCTTATAGCCTTAGGTAGAATCATGAGTGCATCATGAAATCTTACCTTCCGTGGGAAACACATTCACGGTGAGCTCCTCAGCCTCACTTTACTGCCGTATTTCCATCTAGAATAGCAGAGATTTACTATTCATTTTATCCCGTGTCTCCATTGGTTTCTAAACTTCTGTCCCCCTCTATTTTCTTATGCCCTTAAAGATTGAGGGGAGTCCCTTTGTGATAAGAACTCCTCCAAATAATCAGAAACATGTGAAGAACATGTATGAAAGAGACTAGGCAGAAAAACTGGACTTTTGCCTTTAAAGCAATAAACAGCTTTATTTTTCATCCATTTTTTCACTCAAGTGTCTATTAAATGCTACTCTGTGACAAACGTCAGCTAGAAAATTTCAGACAGAAGTTTTACAACAATAAATGACTATAATAATCTCTGCTGTAAGCCTTTTAAAAATTGCTATTTGATTTTATCTTATAAATCAGAAATTAATGTTATCAGTAGCTGATGAGAAGAACAAAAAATCTTGACTATTTCCTTTAGCTAAAACTTTGCATTACATTTTACTCTAGATGATTCCAATATTGTACATTTGGTCCCAGTAGTTTTAAGATTCTATAAGTGCAATAACTATTGTAGTAATGGAGCATTGGAACCCACCCCACCATTCTTTTGACATTGTTTCTGTAAATGCTGACTCTGATTAATATGTAGCTTGTAGATAAACAGCATGTTTGTATCAGAACCCTAGGAAATAAGTTCAAAAGACACTTCTACCTTCAGTCATCTTAGCTCTGGGAGCTTTGCTGAACTTCAGCCATAATATCAGGATGACATAAAATTAAGATGACGAAAACCAGGATGATGCACACCAGACCATTGCTTGATCAGTTTCGAGGTCATTATCAAAATGGACTGTGCTGGTCCGCTCATAGATAAATTGTAAGTCCCCTCTCTTTGATCTCTTTGTTCTGCTCCCCCCCTGCTTCCTTATAAAAACCTCAGGCTGCACTGAAATGTTGAGACAGACTTTGAGACAAAAGTCTCCCTTCTTCTCAGGTGCCCGGAACTTGAATAAACCACTCTCCTTCTTACTAGTACCTGTCTCCCAAGTTTGTCTTTCATCGTGGCAGGCAGCCAAACCTGGGTCCAGTTATACCATGTATGCTCTGATTCCTTTTCTTTCAAAGAAAAAAAGAGGGAGATTGAACGGAAAAGCATATACCCAAATCCTATACGCTGAGCACATCTTAAAATTATTTGAGGGGCATTTTTATTAATCATATCTTAATATATCTAAGGAAGGGTAGCAGCTCTTGTACAAAGGGACATTACAGCACTAAGACCTTAAATAATTTGCAACATTGTGCAGAATCGAGCAGTCATAGGATCAGTTGACCAAGTGGAGTTCAACTGCAAACCCGTGTAAGAGACGCGTGGCTCCCCGAGCTGTTTTCTTCTACGTTCTCTCACGCCAGGGCCGCACTTCACAAACCAGCATTTCTGTCCTGTCCTTCTTTCCCAAAGGCTTTTCCCACATGTTTTATTTTGCCAT
>CM052538.1:183474294-183560600 GCA_028533065.1 Trachops cirrhosus | reverse complement strand
AGCCCACCCACCCATCCCTCCCATCCTCCCTCCCATTTCCAACCCCCCTAGTTTTATCCATGTGTCCTCTATATTGGTCCCTGTAATCCCTTCCCTTCTCCCCTGAAATTCCCCTGAAATTCCCTCCCCTCTCCCCTCTGGTCACTGACAACCTGTCCTCTATTTCAGCGTCTTTTGTTATATTTTGCTTGTTTCTTTGTTTTGTTGTTTAGGTGCTTATTTCTTGCACACTGTGGTGGTTCTATCTCAAACGGGTGTGACGAAGAGTGCTGTGGCATTAGCAGCTCTTCAGAAACAAACTTTTCTCAGGGAGTGCTGATTTTTCTCTGCCTCTGACATTAAGTGACATTGGTTTCTTAACCTCAAGGGAATGGTTGTTTCTCCGTCTTCACAACATATTTACAAGCTCAGCATACAGCATTAAATCAATATGTTTTCCCATTTCAATTCTGTGAATCTGGACAGATTTCTAATAAGATCCAAGGTGAATTCTGTGCATTCAAAGAATGTTTCTGTAAGAACAGCTTCGTCTAGGTAAAATTCTCTGGCATCTCTACACACCACAACTGTCACCATTAGACTCTTCTGTTCAGTCAAATTGTATAACCACTTGTCAATTTTACAATTAAGTCCTACATTGCTTATGATTGGTCCAATGTATTTGCTAAAATTAACCATGTCCAAATCAAAATTGGTGGAATCAGTAGGCATATACCTTACTGCGTTAGCAAAACCTTAGACAAAAGCTTGCTTAACTGAGTTGGAATAAACAAGAAAAAAGAAAATTAATTCAACTTCCTGTTGTCCAGTATTGTAGCACCTGAACTCCATATTGAAAACATATGGAAGTGTTGTACATTAATATTTTAGGTTTTTATTGTAATAAAAATTATCTACAGCTGTGGCAGACTCCGGCCAGCAGAGTCTGCGTGTTGTGACTGAAGATGAAAACAAATGCTCCGACTACAGCAGTCCTGTGGAGAAAAAGGGAAGGTGTGGTCCTCTCTTAAGATGAGAGTCCTGCGGCCACTTCTCTCAAGAGGAGAGCGCACCGACCCTTGCCTAGACAGGCTTTTATTGTTTTCCTCGGGTCTTACATCAAAGAAGGATTTATTATCTATTACATAGTATATTGTTGTCTACATTTTAGGTACAATCAAGGAAATGAAAATAATGAATGCAGAAGGGAAAGGTGGTGAGCTGATTAACTCCATCCTTGGGAAAATTCACACAGGTTTTGGAAATTACCTTGAAGATAGACAATAAACATCAACTGTTTCAGACCAGGGTGAGGGAATTTTAGCAAGAACAAGCTGTAACAGTCCATATGCATTTTCTAGGCCTGATTCCCACGGAGAAACCTGGTTTGAGGGTCTGGCTCCTGCCCACCACTTCACTCCTATAGGTTTTCCATGTAGGGCTGAGTCACATTTGCCAGACTTAAAACAAACTGGTTCTCTACACACAGTGATATGCCCAGACCTATCATAGGGGTAATAAAATTGCTTCCCAGTTCTTGCCTTTTCCTCCCCTCCCCTCCCCTCCCCTCCCCTCCTTTCCTTTCCCTCTTCCTTCTTTCCTTCCTTTCCTTCTGTCTTTCTTTTCTTCCTTTTCTTCCTTCCTATCTCTTTTTTTTGTCTCACACTCCTTTCCTCCCTCCCTCCATCTCTCTTTGTTTCTTTTTCTTTTCTTTCTAAGAATATTTGATGCTGGATTTTATATGAATTCAGGGATAATTCTAATAATGGGTTATGCTTTCTCTTTAAAAGATAAAACTTGAATTTCTTTTACCCAGATTACTAGTTCTCTGCATTGGTTTGAAAGCCTCCATAGCCCTCTGATAAAAAAGACACATTTTCTATATAATGTCCTACAGGTATTTAGTGAGTGGTGATTATGTATTTCTAATTTTTATCAGTACTTAACATATATTAAATTCAGCAAATTGTGTAATAGTTACTCTAATTCTCCTTGTTTTACAGATGAGGAAATTGAGGAAGAGACAAATGATGCAATGTATATATACACACATATACACATGTATGTGTATGTATGTATATATGTATATATGTATGTGTGCATATATATATAGAGAGGGAGCACTTTATAGCAATGTATGCGGAATGATAGCTCAACTTTATGTCAATTTGAAGTCTTCCTTTTAACTACTATTCTCTGATGTCCAGAGAGTTTGTATTTTGCAAGTTCATGCAGATTATGAATGATTAAACTGCTATCTGAACACAGATATTCAAGTTGCAGAGCTTCTGTTTTTGATCACAATGAAATCCTGCCTCAAGGAAACAATGTATGCTGATGTAGAATATCATATGTGGGATTTATTTGGAGCCATGTCCGATGCCTAAAATTTCCATTTTTGGTTATCACACCTGCATTTTTCAATATAGAAACCACAGGGCTTAATCATTTTGCAACCAAGTTTCATTTTGTATTTTGTAGCCAGACTTTACATCAACTCTTTTGTAAAATTATTCTTTTAATAAAACAACTTGTTTATTTTCCCCAATGTAGCAGGATGGAGGGGGGCATTAAAAGGCTGAACCATGATGGAAGTCACATTTTTCTATAAAAATATATGATTTCAAAACATTTAGATTAAAAAGTAAAATTTTAACAGAAGTCATTATTTTATGCTCTCATGCTTCATGCATTCTTTTTTTTTTTTTTTTTTTTTTTTTTGGTCTTTTAAAGAAAACTGGCTGTGCCTGAGAATAGCAGCAGTCAAAGCCACCAGGTCTTAGCTCTGGCAGTGAACTTGCGCTGACCTAGTCCAGTCCTGCCCCTACTCACCTCCTTCTTTCCCTGTGATTCTCTCTTGGAGTCCCAGCCCTGTAAGTTATGACAGAACAGTGCCACATACCCAGGAAGCCAGAAGGATCTGAAATAAAATCCAAAATCTACTTCTTATGGATTTTATAATCTTGGCAGAGCTTATTAAATTTTTTTCAGGCTCCATTTCCTAATCTATAAAATGGGAATATTAATTCCTACCTACAGGGTTGTTTTGAAGAGGTAATGAGCACAGTGCCTGGCATATGGTAAGGTTCAGTTAATGTTGTTTCCCTCTCCCGCTTCCTTCCACTTCATTTAGGTCCCATTTGGTGCATATCGATCTCAGTGCCGCTTACTGGCACTGCCCTTCCCTGGGCCTCAGGAAATGCAAACCATCCCCTCACTTGTGCCCCCCCAGCACTGTGCACATAACTCCACAATGACATCATCTATTCTCAGAGTTATCTGTATACTTATCTCTTTTGTCTGCCAGACTATGAGCTTCCCAGAAGAAAGCTTAGCTGTTGTTGGTTGTATCTTCATCATTTGCAAGGGTTCTTGACATATAGCAGCCAAAACATAAATAGTTACTAAGTGGAACTGAAGTTATTTACCTGTCTGAATTTGGTTTCCTCATTTTTTATATATAATAATGAGTTTTACCCTTTAACCTTACAGATTGCAGTAAGAATCATGTGATATATATGTTATCATAATTTAAAAAATAATTCCAAATGCTCAGCTATATTAACATCTATTAAGGAATTAATTATATTATTTTCTAAAGTGGCATACTATTCAATGTCACAATATATGCTTGCCTTATTCTAGTCTGTATAATTTAGTATTATACAAAACTGAATTAAAGCTCATATCTCTTAATACTGTCTTCCTCTCTCAATAAAACTGACTTTTAGTTTTCCCAAACTTATTTTTGCATTTAGAACAATTCTGTCCGTAGAAAGATAAGCATTGTTTTCTGTGTAACTATGGTTCCATGCAAATAAATATTGAAACAAGAATTTGAAGGGGATAATTTTTTCTTTGAAGTCTTAAGACATTTGCATGTTTAGGCATTTTATTAATTCTGAGATATAACTCCAAACTTTATTTTTTTGATATACATCAATTTGTGCAATTTTGCAGACCCGGAAATCAAAGGATGGATGGATAGATGAATACATATATACATATACACATACATATACAGGGTCCAGAACAAACAATGCCCCTTTTTATTACAAAATCTTTTATTGAAAAATCATAAGTGTGTAATTCTGTAATATAACAATATCACACTTAAGCACACCATATGCCATTTTAGGTGAAATGTTCAAATTAAAACTCTAAATTATTATGCCCATATTATTACCCAGTCAGCCACACTCAAGCAGGCCTGCCTTCTGCTGGACTCTGTATGTATATGCATATATGCATGTATGTATTTTTTTCTGAAGTGGATGAGGTTATAGGTGGGTTTTTGGCCAGGATATATGAAGTGTCAGAGCCAAAAGAAAACCAAATGATGGAGTATGTTTGCTACCATATCCATACCGGTTTTTATCATTGGTCCCAAACTAGAGGATAATAATATCCAATGAGAGTTCTCCTTCAGGACCACTCACAGACTCTTCCCACTGCTTTGGAAGCAATTTTCTCCTCACTTGGGCTGCTCTGTTACACCACTCAGGTTTCTGAAATATCTTCTTCTCAGAGAGACTATACTTGATCACCCCACCCAACACAGATCTCCCTTCTTTGCTGAGCTCCATGTGCCCACCCTCTTTGTAGTTCTCCACAGCACCTGTCACTTCCTGTAATTATATCTTTCTTTTCTTTCTCTCTGGCTCTCTGTGTCTCTCTTGCTCTCTGTGTCTCTGTGTGTCTCTCTCTGTCTCTCTCTCTCTCTCTCTGTCTCTCTCTCTATTGATTGGTAACTCACACTACAATACAAGAGCTAGAAGGGCATGAGCATCGTCTTTCTCATTCATTTCTGAATTAGCAGCAACTTGAGGAGTGCCTGGCACATAAAGACTAAAATATTTATTTAAAAAGTGAATGAATGAATCATCAAATGGAAGAATGTATTTGAGAGAAAAATCAAGGCAAGATGAATAGCTTCTATAATCTTCATTCAAAGTTATGTAAATATGGACTCTAAGATGGTTCTCCTCTTAGCAATGGGGTTTGTGCAAATCAGCATGCTACTCCTTAAATCTTGCCAGTCCTTCTTCACAAATAAAACTTTAAGAATATTGGTAAATGCCTTAGAAAGCTCCACCTGACCAGTGTTATTTTTATAAAGGCTTATTAGCACAGTTTTGAAATTGTATATTTTAAACTGTTTCTCCTTAGCAACGTATATTTATACAAACATATACACCAATGTACATAGTTGGATATTTGGGGCCCAGTTTTTTTCCTAAGTGTATATTTTGAAAGAATTCAGGAATGCATAGAATTTGGCACTGTTTGAGTCTTAGTTTTTCTGATCCAGTTGCCAAAACTATTATTGGTAGATTACTAATCATTTGAAGGTGAACTTAAGAACATCCAGATCAACCAGATGCGATGGATTATTTGTAACTTCAAAAAAGGCACGCATAAGTAGACACATACCTAATGACAACATCTATTCAAAATCAATCAGAAATGAAAAGGAGACAATAGGAAAAAAAAACTCTTACTACGTGTACATTTTTTAAGTTTGGCGCTTACTAACCAATTTTAAGTCTTTCCAAATATAAAGTTTTGCATTTTTGTTTAATTTTGTTTTCTTTTTGTACCAATCTACCACGTTCTTTCCCAATGAGGAGTCCTTTGAGCCACCTACCTCCTATTGGGCTCTCTTCTTTATACTTTAGTTGAGCTGGACTTGTCTTCCTAAGATCTCAGTACTGCTTGCCCTCTCCTTGGATCAGAGCCCTCTCCAGATGGTTGCTATTACCTGAGACTGTTTTTAAAAGGCAGCCGTTACCATGTGGATGGAGATATTCCAGGGCTGTTCTCAGAGAGCTAAGCAGGCCACGTTCATTACCCAGGAATGCAAACACCCAGTTTCACTTTATTTGTCCCACAGTAGATTGTAGAAAGTTGCTGTAGTCGCAAGTCATGGCGGAAGTCTCTATATCATGGGACCTCTGACGATGAACTGCGTAGTCCTGCAGGTCCAGGATCAGATGTGATAGTGAATTCAGAGAAGTGTCAGGGCTGTGGAGAAAGGAGGTCTGCTGGGCCTCTTGGGAGACGTTACCTTTTATTGTAAAGAGGTTCCAGATATTTAATATTTTTTCTAGTCTCTCTACTTCTTTTTTTCTACTACTCCTATTACTATTACTGTTATTAATACTAACCTCATCACCACAAGTCTGTGTATCCACACTGTGCAAGATACTGTTCCAGAAATTTTGCATGCATTAATTCTCCTGTAAATTTCTCCCCAAGACAGTCAAGGTGGATAGAATGCACAATTGATGGGTAAGAAATTGGAAGTCACTTATAGAGCCAATGGAATATAGACATAGACCCAGGATTTCAACCCACTGAGCTTGTATCCAAAGACGGCTGCTGGCCCACTGTTCATCTTTACAGTCACACAGAGGCCCAACAGATGATGATCCATTTGCTTTCTGGCTTCAAAAGATCAAGATGATTCTTTAATTTCCCATATTTATCACTATTCACCTTTGTGTTTGTTGGATCAATAATGCGTTCTACCTCTGATTTGTCAGGGGAAAAAAGAGAAAAAGAAAGAAAAACTGTAAATGAAGAATGAAAAGTTTTTAATGCATCTTCTGAGCATCAACTTAAGAGAATAAAGAGACTATTTTCAGGTTCTTCATGAGCAGAAGGGAAAGAGGGTCTCAGATTCTCCTATTTACTCATGCAAGAAGGAACTCAAGGGGTGCTTGTCAACTTTCATCCACTCAAGCCCTGTGAACCCAACCAAAAATCACACAGTCAAATTTAAAGGAAGTCAGGGAAAATAAACTTTAAGGGAGAAAAATATAACGAATGGTATCTTTCTAATACATTGCTTTAAAATGAGTAAAAAGATATTAGTAAAGTCAAAAGTAGAATATGAAATAAGGATAGAAAAGGGAAGGAAGGAAGGAAGGAAGGAAGGAAGGAAGGAAGGAAGGAAGGAAGGAAGGAAGGAAGGAAGAAAATAGAAAAATTTAAAGTAATTGCTTTAAATTTCGTCAGTGGATGAGATGACTGATGACCAAAGTACACTATTCATATTTTATTTATTATTCATGCAGTATGAAGAAAAAGAGATTAAACATTTTACTAATAAAATAACTCTTCCAGAGTAAAACATTTGGTAGCAATAGCTAACAAGTTAATATAGTCAGCATAATTTCTAGAAAATAATTTTAAAGTGCTGTATGTGTGATAAGACCCCCAAAGCATATTCAGCAATCAACAAGAGAGACCCCAATTTCTGTATGTAGACTGAGCTACACTATCTAAAACGTGACTGAGAGGTGGCCAGCCATTTGTTATGTTATCATTTGTTTAAAGTCTCTAAGTTTGAATCCTGACATATTTATATCTTGTATGAGTTGATAGGGGAAGTTCCCACAATAAGAGTAATGCTTGTCCTTTGAAAGATTACCACCATATAAGTGTGGTTTCCTATGGGATGGAACTTGTGACAGTCTTGAAATTTTCTTTTACCTGTATAACGTATCATATTGCAGATACACTTCCTATGATGGGATATCATTAATGCTGATGAATCTACCTGGGTTCTTAGGCTTCATCACACACACACAAACACACTAATTTCATCAGACAGGAATATAGTAGAGATTTTCCCCCCTTAAATTGGAAATATAATTATTTTATTGATTCTCATGAAATTTTATTCTATTATAATAAGTCTGTCAAGGTGAACGGATAAGGTAAACTTAAAAAAATGACATACTTCCAACTAAATTTATATCCCGATTAAAATTAAATCTTAAAAACTATGTCCTTGCTTTATTTCTATTTAGGTAAGAACACAGTTATTAGGTGCACCTTAATGTTTATTAAAATTGTAGTTCAACTATTGATGAGGATACTGTATTTTAATTTATAAATTGATTTTTATATGTATAATTGGAATAGCAGGGTGTTGAGTGCCAGTTAGTTGGATAGCCTGTCGAGTTTTCATCTAATACTACAAAAGCTGTATTCTATTCTTTGAGGTGAAAGGAAGTTTAGTTTTGTCTTCTAATTCATTACCCTCCCATCGTACACATTCTCTATAAAGTATCTGTAAACAGAAATGTCTCTATGTTGTTAACCAACAGAATTCAAGACACTTCATTCTCTCTTTCCTCAAAGAAAATGGAGAAGGGAGGTGTGCCTTTAAGCCTATAGCTCATTACTTTGTTGAGTCTAATTACTGGATGCCTTTTAAATTTCTACTTGTTTCTCTTTTGGGATTAGAGCTCATTGATAAAGATTCTGTCACAGGACTGGCTTTGCTATCTTTTAAGTCAGTCATGAAGCATCCATCACCATTTCTCAGAATGTGAGGGACAGCGATTGCTATTATTTTTTCATCTTTGTGGTTTCAGTGGAAATTTGAGACACAAGACCCTTATCCCCAAGGTTGATTGAGGTAAAAAGGTCTGTAAATTGTGGGCTTTGTCTTATTGTTTCCCATTTCTAGCAGACTAAATTTTACCACCGGCTTGGTTCTGTTAACATATTTTCCCCCCGTACAGAAAGCCATGAAATAGTTGGAAACAGATTAATTTATGTCAGTCTTTTGAAAGGCAATGAGTGAAAAAGAGAGAAAATTTCTAAATGTCAGAAATAATACTTTCTGGGCCATTGGTCAGGATTTTCCAATTTTCAGCGGTTGCAGTTATTGTATAGAAAAGAATTGAGGATGGGTACATTATAAGTAAGCTTTAGTGTACTTAATGGATCTGAAAACTCCTTGAATTCCATTTATTCACTCTTCCATTAGTATTTAAAATTCTAATTGTGTTCCCACAATGAGTCATTCTGTATCAGTGGCTGACAGTTGACAATCAGGGTGGCTAGAAATGAACATTTTTTACCTATCAAATTGGGCTTTGTATATTGAATAATTGCTAAATAAAAGACACTGACAAAAGTAATTTGATCACAATGTGGATTACCAATATCTGCTTCTCATTATAAAACATTTCCAGAGGCTATTAGGAAAAATACTGGGGATTTACAGTGCAGCAGATAAGCAGCAGTAAGCTCAAAAATCTAGAGTTTAAGGTTGACTAGAGAATTCCATAATATACTATTTTTTAGATCTTTCTGTTTAACACGCTCCATAGTGTATGCAGTACAAAACACTGATTTCTTTCCCCTCGCCCCCCAGTAGGTGGCACTGTGGCTGACTAGCGTGGTTCAGGAGCAATGTTATGTTTAATCAATTTCTGAAAGCAGTTGGGTAGAACATTTAAGTAGTGAAATTTTCCCAGGTTCAGCTTCATAAGATATGATGAACTCTACCTTCCAAATACTTGTTTAAAGTGCCATAATCAGTTTCCCGATTATGTCAGCTTAAAATATAGAGCTATACCAACAACAAATCCTGATTCTAGTAAGTAGACCATCAAATGCAGTGTCAACAAACACTCTAAAATGGGATCCAAAAAATTACAAAGTTAATATTGTTTCACAGGAATTTAAGGCAAATAAATCCAAAAAGAAAATGAAGACTTTTACCCAATAATTCCCATGAGGAGAAAGATGAATGTTCCTAAATTGTAATAGAAATGACAAATATTTTAAAAACATTATCTGGCTAGACGAGTTCTCAGAGAGGGAGACAACTGCAAAGCAATCATTAAAGTTTAGATATTTAAAAAGAAGGGGATGAAATGGAACCCAGGGTAATTTTAATCCATCAAAAAATTGTAAATATTTCCTTGCATCTCTGGTATGCAGTTAATCTCACAGAAAAGAATATCAACAGATAGTTGTTGATTAGCTAACTGCATGATTTTTTCTTCTGCTGAGTTGAGTTTCTTGGAGGCAAGGCACTATCACTTATACTGTTTTGTGGTCCCAGCACCTGGTGATAGAGAGAAGGGTATGTTAACAGACAAGAAGTCAATGAAATATGTCTAATGGAGGTGTCTGTGTACGAGCAAATGAGGAAGAAAAGAAGGGAGAAGCTGAGACAAGTGTTCCATGGAGATAATGACTATTCATAAAATGGAAAACAGGAAAAATACGAAGCACCCAGAACATCTCGCACACATCCAGGTAAAGGGGTGAAGTTCTGCTCTTAGATCATCCAAGCTATGATGCTAAGTGGGACATTAAGAGACAATGGAATATGTATCCACAGTGTGGACAGCCACCAGACTGCTGTTTCCCTGGACCCTTTTATGTGGTTGTGTAGAATTAACACACAAAAAAAAACTATCTTGATGATCTCTGTATCTAAACCCTTAGTCTGTTCAGAGAAGTTTCTAAGTGCAAATAGTAAGGTCATCTGAGAGGAAACATCTGATTTCTAGTTTCATCTTCTGGTTTTTCCAATATACTGTTTGGTCTGAATAGAATAATAAGAAAGCACACACACACATCTTTAAAATTGTAAAAGTCTATAGGATGCATGTTGTTTCTATTATCATTGTGGACATTCTGTCTATAATGTCTAGAACATAGGGTATATGAATTAATTTGAGACTGTTTTGCTAGGAGTGTCTGTTGGTTCTAGTTGTTGGTAATGGTGCAATTCATTTCTATGCGAGGACTTCACATTTCTGTCACTGTGTGAAAACAACAGCTTTGTGTGAATGCTTTCCCGCAGTGAAGATGGAGTGAGTGGTATGAGACAGCAGAGAAGCAAGGGAACGGCATCATCTGTATTTCTATATTAATAAAACATAAGGTGATTGGGTATGTGGTAAGATCGAAGCAACCTGGTTGTGTCTACAAAGCTATTCTTCAAAGAGGATTACTGAGGGTTTTGCCCCGTTCTAGTACAATTACACGCAGAGACCTGTTTGGGCTCTAGATCTTGATTACTCCATTATTGTTTCTCTTATATAAAATCCCACATCTTTTCCCTTCTTCACTCCACTCTGAGCTGCTTGTTGGCAACCTAGTCATCCTTTACATCCTTGGGTCAAGCCTGTGTTCCGTAAAGCCTTTCCTGATCTCTCTCTAGAAAACAAATATGTGTGCATAAAATGGCATGCATCCAAAAACTCAGTGGATTTCATTGCCTCCCCCTTTTTATATTTTCCTCCTTTAATAGACACCACATTTTATTTATTTGTGCATGTGTGTGTGTTTTGTATATGTCTCTAATGCCCAACAAAATGGCTCATGCACAGAAAGCATTTTGTCACTGTTTAGTAAATAAAAACTATGCAAAGAAAATTGTGAGGGTATCAATTCAGGTATACCTGACTATATACCCTCCTCATTCCACCACTTATAATTTATGTGACCTGGTATTTAAATTGAGGATATAATATGAATTTTAGAGTTTTAGGGAAAGTGTGAAAAAGATGTCCTCAGTTCTGCATTGTGACTTGCATGTATTAAAGTTCAATGCATAGAAAATATTTCTGAAAAAATCTGTAGGTTTCATGTAGTGTTATGCAGCTTAAAGAAACAAAATATGTTAAAATGTATCTTTGGATTGTGCTAAAATGTATCTTCGTGTTATTTTAGGTTTCTAGTGAGGTTGTTTATTCTCATAAAACCTTGAAAAATCTATCCCAATTGTTTTCAGCATTAGTTTAATTTAGTGAGACAATTACTGAGTTAATTTTCCATAATGACACACATGTAAACAATCTCACTGTATCTGTTTTCTTTTTTAAATTCTTTCTTTTTTACTTTAAGAAGTACTGCGATCAAAGTGTAACACTCTAGTTTGTTTATCTAGGACTGGGCTGAACAAAATCCTATTGGAAAGCAGGAAGAGAATGAGGAAGTAGAACTGGCTCCGAATACAGCTCTCTGTGTAGGGTGAGGACTGGAATGGAAGGGGAAGGTGTTGGTACCTAACATTTAGTCATCGTGAGTTGTGACACTGATTCTAAAGGCTTCACATACCCTAACTTATTTAAGCCTCCAGAACCCCCATGCAGTAGATGTTATACTTATTCCTATTGTTATAGAGTTGTACAAAACAAGAAATTGCAGTAAACTTTCCTGAGGTCATTTATCTGGTAACTAGCAGACCTGGAATTTGAACAGAGCCACTAGGACAAACTGTTTCTATATTGTAATTCTCTAAGTTAATATACTGGCAATTTCACTAAAGAGGACATATTTCTACTATAGAAATGCAATCAGGAAAAGATAAATAAATAAATGAATAAATCGCAGCAAATATCTTTAGAACAATAACCATGGTAACACACATGAGAAAGATACAATCCACCAAAAAAAAAAAGGATTTGGGCTTAGATGATTTTGCAGCCTTTGGTTCCTCCCCACCAAGGTACAAATAATATGCGTGTAACTTAAACATTTCTCAACATCTTAGAAAGGTTTGGTAAATAACCCAGACACTTGCATGAAGCTAGCATAATTATCATAGAAACTTGGATAAGGTAACAAGAAGGCACAAACTCATACACGTGCGTGCACACAATTTGGGTACACATGCATATACTTCCTTTTGTACACAAATCTATATGTCTCCATTCCTTTTGAGTTTGATGCAGAAATTCTGAATAAAAGACTAGCAAGTAGGATTCAAAAGCATGTCAATTAACAATAACAGTTTATATGCTACGAAACCGCATGCAAATTTGTCATTCAATGCTCAAGAGAAAACAATAATCTTCTTTCTTTATATTTTCAATAAAATTAAAACTGGACCCATATTCCACTCAGTCATTACCCAGCCCCTCTGAATCCCCCGCACCAATCTCGGGATGTCATCCCAAGTGCCTAGAAATGACATGTGCACAGAGCAAGAATGATCACAACCCTTCCATCTCAGCGGTCTTTATTTTTTTCTCTTGCACTTCCTCTTTTAAAGCACCCTAGTTCTGAACACCTAAATGCTGCAGGTGGCACAGACATGCCCTTCTCATGCTTCCACGCAAAGCCTAAATCCAGGATACCTCACAATAGCCTTCAAAATGCCAATATTTACCTAACACTCCATGCTCCTGTCGTCCGTGCTTCTGTTTCTTCCTTGGCCCGCTTGTGGAAAGCACGTTAGCACCCCTGAAAAAAACCCGAGCCTTGTCTTCATCCTCTCTCTTCTGCCCATGGTCTGTCCTTTCTCCTATATCTTCCCAATAGCAGCCTTTCTCCTTCACTATCTGTACATCCACTCTGCTCTTATTCCTTGATGATTCCTATGTGAAAGTATCATTTGTGTAGGTAATTTCTGAAACTCAGTCCCAGAACAGAAAATGCTGTTGGGCTGCTGGGGGGAGTGGGAGACGGAAATGACCTTTTCTAAGAGACCTAGGCTCCTTCATCTTACCATGAGGGGGGACAGAGAAAATAGTTGATTTGCCTTTATAGCTTTTCTCCCTAAAATAGCAAGAACACATCAAAAATTAATAGTAGATTTTCCTAACACACCAGGAATACAGAGATAGTTTAATATTTATTATTAAAGTCATTAATATGTCATCTATATGCAAAATATATAATAACCATGTGATTATTTAAGAATCTGTTGGATTAAAAAAATCAAATAATCTAAGGTTCATTTGTGGAAAAGTTTTTAAAAAGAGCCTTAGAATTGAAAACGAGAATACTATCTTAAATTGGAATCCAATAGTAGCATCAGTGGTAAAACACTGAACACAGTCTTGCTTAAGAACTGTGCCAATTTTAAAAAATAAAATGTTTCATAGACTAGAATATAAAAGACATCAGTGTAGGGGATAGAAACGGCATGGAATGTTGTTTCCCCAGAATATCTCATGAATAAACAGGCAATGCAGTGGCTTTAAATTCACTGAGAAGTCTTCCTGCCTATAACATGTGACCCTAGCTGTTCCATCTGCATGCATGTGTGACCTGGGTGGGCAGCTGGGCCCCTGGCTTAGAAGGGTCTGTGCCTACTCCAGTGCCCTGCTCTCCCCATCTTGAAATTCTTGATAAATTTTGAACAAGGAACCTCACATTTTCCCTTGGCATGGATCCCCCAGATAGCATCGCATTGTCCTGGCCACCAGCCTGATAAGGGGGATCTGAGCATCTCTGATGATCTTCCCTGTGCAGAAACTGGAGTGGATCTGCTTGTCCAGGGTGTGCAGCTGTAACAGAGAGATTCCTGAAACCTGGGTGCAGGCTGCACTGGATGGTGGTCTGAGAATGATACTTTCCAAACCTCACAGGCAGGGAATCCAGGTCACTGCCATTAAACCTGGGGCTGAGCTATGGGCTCTTGGCTGGGAGTGAAAAATAAAGCTATTTTTAAAAAATTCTAAAGTGATTAGAGTTGAAAATAAAATTGTCTCTGAAACACTATGACCCTTTAAGTATAAAACAATAGATGACGTAACAAAGAAACTTATACTTGGGTAGATAAAAATGAAAACATTGCCTGTGGCAAAAACCATGCAAATACAGATAAAACATCATCGAGGTATCACATACAAGCACGCACAGATGGTGAAAATGTCAGCAATAGTAATGTGTATCTCGAGCTTTAATCACGTGTAAGTTTCATCACAGTACATGCCACTTCTAGTATTCTCTTATAGAAAAAAGATCATGGATTTGGGAATCAGTTGAATGGAGTCCAATTCTGACTCCACGTTTTTCTAGCTGTCTGATCTTAATCCAGTTACTCAATGTATTTGTACTTCAGCATCATTATCTGTGAAATGGGAAGACTTATTGTTCCTTTTTAGGATGGCCGCTGTGAGGACCAAATGAGATTGTAAATGCAACATATTTATCACAGTGATGTAACGAGCACCTGATAGATACCTGCTGTACTAGTGTTTTTGCTGCTGTTGCTGGTCTTATTATTAGTTTTATAAGAAAATGATCAGCTAGGTGATAAAATATGTATTTCAAATAGGAAATTATTTATATTTTATTTTATAAAAAGAAACACCCTATATATCTTATAATAAAGGATTTGTTAAATGTGCGATATTATGACACATATAAATAATGGGAAGTATTACAGTATTGGAATTTATCTTTAAATAAAACACTATCCAGGTATACACAAGTGGCCTTATACATACATCACAATCTCTGTGTGTTTTAAATATGAACAGGAGAAAAGGTAAGATGTTAAATTATCAAAGATAATTTCTCTTACTGGTGAGACATATTTTTAGTTTATTCTCTTACTCTCTGCTTTAAAAAAATTGAGTGAGCTTAAAAAAGTTGTAACTGAAAATAAAAGTATTTTTGAAATAGCATCCCATATTGTGAGAATTTGTCTGATCTTACAAACACATACACATACATTTTTTCTATTTATTTAGAAAAAATACCCTTAGATGAAAATAATAATCATAAGTTATTGAAACTGGGATTATTTGGAAGAGTGAATAATACTGCTAAAGTTTGAAAAACATTCTCCTCCAGAGAAAGTATAATTTTGAGAAGTTAAAAGTAGTTTGTATTATATTTAAACTCAGTAGAGGACAAATAAAAGGCTTTAAATTACCCTAACAATATAATAAAGAGGATAAAGTTTTGAGAAATTATTACTGACTTTAGAGACAAGTCTTCAAAGGTAAACATTGTATTTAATTTGAAATGCTGCTATTTTTTTTCATGAGAGACATTATTTGGCCTTAAAAAGTATATTAGCTATTATTAAAATATGAAAGTAAAACAATCACAAAGAGGGTAAAGCATGCATAAATATTTTAAATTGGAAAAAATACAAGCCAACATAGCAGACTATTGCAGAGGTCATGAATATACAATTTTTTTAAATGTGTGAGTTAATTGAGAATTTTGTTCTCATAGAATGGTTTCCATGTTATTGGATCTTTTCTTTTATATCAAAAGTTACAATCATAAAATATGAGAGATTGTCTCCTAACAATTGTGACTATGCAAAAATGTCACTTTTTATCAGTCAACTTCGACCCGCTAAAATACAATTTACTATTTATTGCAATAAGCATAATATAAATATCAGTTAGCATATCACTTTCAGGAAATAAAATCTCTCCCTTTCAATACACTTGCCCTTTGATGAAGAAAATCCAACGTTCTTGGAAGATATCAAAGGTATATAGATAATAATAATAAAAATGCAGTTTGCATTGCATGCCTTAATTTATCATTATAAAATGACAGAAACACTGTGTGATGGGAAATGCAGATTCCTGCAAGGGTGCACGATGTTCTTGTCCTTGGACAACCAGCAATCACACTTTTTCTAGATTTATTTCCCAAGCAGAATATTTCCTTTCTTTGCCTTACATTTTATATGCTTTGTGATATTTGGAATTCTGTAACAACCAGTAATAAAACTTACAATACAAAATCAGAGGCATTATGATATATTGTACTCTTTTATGTTAAATAAGAAGGACCATTAATCATATCAGATTTTATCAACCTTTGGTGTGCATAAGATTCACAGTTTGGAGAGCCAAGAAACCATCTGAAATCTGAGTGGTTTTCAAAGTATAATTGAGGCCCATTGTAGCTCATTGTTATTAATAGATTTATATAATAAAGGCTAATTGAGTCATTTAATTCACATCAATCAGGTTTTCGGAAAAGTTCTTTTGATAGTAAGACCTCTGTGTTCAAAATGACATGAACTTTTTCTGAGGGGACATCTTCCTGTTCTCACAGCCACCACTCTTGGCAACTTTGCAAAAGCAAATTATTAATAAAGTATGTCAACATACAGAGGAAACTTTATTTTTCACTTACATTGCTTTTAAGAATGAAAGGTCAATAATAGCATCTATTACATTTGTCATATTTTTGGATCCCAACTTATAAATTTACCTAAATACGCTATTCAGTTACCAAAATGAAATAATTTTATTTGTATATATTTTTATACAAAGATGGTATTAGATCATTCAGAGTAATAAAGCAAGTAGCAAAATGCTATTATCTTGTGACTTGTGTATGTGCTATAGGTATAAGAAAGAATTGCAACAGTACAACAAATTGTCAATCCACAATATTTGTTTTTAGAGAATAAACTTAGGATTAGGGGATGAATATGTTTAGTGTCCTATTTCATACACTTTAACATACATAATGGAATTTTAGATAAACATTCATTTCTTTTTTAATTAAAAATAGTAAAACAATCTAACATATAATTACTTCTAATTAACATATAAAATATGCCTAGTATAATATGAGGACTACAAAAAACATCTATTTTTATCACCTAAAGAGAATGGAAGACAGTAATTTTCATCTGATTTTTCACATAGAGATTCTGAAGAAATATTTTCAGAATTGATTGACTGGTGACCAGGGTAATGGAATTTTAAACAAGAATCAAGGTTTATGCAGATACAATATTTGGAAGTACCACTGTGATGATAGAGCTTGAATTATACAAACTGTAGTTTAAAGTAGCTGTAGTCAGAGGAATCGGGGAAGTAGTTAGAGTTTAGACTATAGCTACTGAGCACTTCAACAACAAGCTCTGTTTCAGATTTTTTTAAAGGATTGTTTTTTTTTTATTTTTTTTAGTTTATTCAGTACAGTTTCTATCCTTTATTCCCATTCCAGCCCACCCACCCATCCCTGCCCTCCTCCCTCCCATTTCCATCCCCCTAGTTTTGTCCATGTGTCCTCTGTATTTGTTCTGTAAACCCTTCCCTTCTCCCCTGAAATTCCCCCGTTGAAAGGATTGTTGAGTCTCAGTCAGGGCAAAATGAAAACATAAGATCAACTTCATAATGAACAGGTAAGGACATTATTGAATATTTCTCCAATAGTATTTATTAGTTGAAGCACAAGCAAGAAGAAAGGACACGAAGGGGTTGATCTAAGTGCAAACAGTCATGCAACACGGAACAGCTGGGCAACACTGGCTTGAGGGTAGCAGAGATCGAGAACACTAAGGAGCCACTGGCCTTGGAAAAGTCATCAACAGAACTCAACTGTACATATGACATAATGACACATGTTATACGTGGGAAAGTTGCGGTTACTGAAAAGATGCTAAGAATTAAAATGGCTTGCTGAGAGATGCTTGTGATGAGTTAGCCCTTGACTGAATATACTGACCAGGAAGTGATGCCTAAGTAGCAAAGCAAATCATGGCTTCAGAAAAGTAAATAAAATAATTTCAATTTGAGGTCATTGAAAATTTGTGAGAAAAAATTGCAATAATATTAAAGACTTTTAAGAGCACATTATAATAAGGAAGTAATTTCAAAATAGTTTAGAAGAAAGCCACGTAGAAGCAGAAAATAGCAGTAATGACTGTGGCTGATGGAAAGGTATCTAGCCTTCATGTGAGACAGAGAAAGGTGTGGAGCTCTTGAAGGGACCAGGCAAAGTGACAATGTCAGTAACAATCTATCAACATTATATAAATCTTGAGTTAGTAGATGACAGTAGCATAAGTGTTAATTTTCTCATTTCTGTCATTTTTTAAAGTTTATTTATTTTATTTTTTCAATTATTATTTAAATCCAATAATATTCTGTATTAGTTTCAGTTGTACAGAACAGTGGTTAGATAATCATATACTTTACAATGTGTTCCCCCTGATATTTCCAGTACCCACCTGGTCCCATACCTAGTTACTTCTATATTGTTGACTATATTTCCTAGGCTCTACTTTACATCCCTGTGACTATTTTGTAACTACCAATCTGTACTTCTCAATCCCTTTACCTTTTTCATCCAGTTCCCCAAGCCCCTCCCCTCTAGCAAATATCAGTCTGTTCTCTGTATCTATGAGTCTGTTTCTCTCTCTCTTTCCACCCTCTCTGTGTGTGTGTGTATATATATATATATATATATATATATATTTTCATATGATTCATGTGAACTTCATGTGAAATTTATGACACGAAATTCATTTCATATGATTTCATATATATGTATATATTTCATATGATTCCACATATAAGTGAAACAATATGGTGTTTATCTTTCCATAACTGATTTAGTTCACTAAGTATAATACCCTCTAGGTCCATCCATGCTGTCAAAAATAGTAAGATTTTGTTCATTTTTACAGTTGTGTAATATCCCACTACATGTATGTACCTTAAGATCAGGAACAAGATAAGGATGTCTGCTTTCACTCCTCTTATTCAACATATATAGTATTAGAAGTGCTAGCTACAGGAATCAGACAAGAAGAAGAAATAAAAAACATCCAAACTGGAGAGGAAGAAGTAAACCTATCATTATTTGCAGATGACATGATACTGTATATAGACAACCCTAAATATTCTACCACAAATGACTAGAACTGATAAATAAATTCAGTAAAGTAACAGGACACAAAATAAATAGCCAGATATTGATTGCATTTTTATACACCAATAATAAATTCTCAGAAGGGAAACTCAGATAACAATCCCACTTACAATTAAATTTTAAAAAAATACCTGGGAATAAATTAACCAAGGAGATGAAAGACCCATACTTGGAAAATTATAAGACTCTAAAGAAACTGAAGAAAATACAACATAAATGGAAGCATATACCTTGCTCATGGATAGGAAGAAATAACATTATTAAAATATTTATACTATCCAAAGCTGTCTATGGATTCAACACAATTTATATCAAAATACCAATGGTGTATTTCACAGAACTAGAACAATAATCCAGAAATTTATATGGAACCATAACTGATCCAGAATAGCTACAGCAATCTTGAGAATAAAGAACAAAGTTAGAGGAATCATGCTCTAGCATTTTTTTCTCTTGTTTTGAGCATTTTCTTCCTCACTTTGGTTTTCTTAGCTCTTCCTTTTCTAGCTGTTTATGATGATATTTTAGACAATTAATTTTAGACCATTACTTTAAAAATATTTAACATTTAAAGCTATGAATTTCTCATAAAGTATCACTTTGGGAGCATACCAAGGCTTTTAGTGTGTTTTACTTTTGATATTCTTGAAGATGACATATGTTCTATTTCTCTTTATGACTTTAAATTATGGGTTATTTGAAAGTATCCTTTAAAAAAAGGAAAAACTTTCAAGCATTTAAGGATTTTCTGGTTATCTTTCTGTTATTTATTCCTATTTCAATGGGATCCCCATAAGATAAACAATAGGTGTGCTAACGGGATGAAAGTTTCAACACAGCGGCAGTGAAGGAAGGTGCAGTAAGGAGTATCTATGAGATGGCTTTTCAGGGGAGAAATCTGTCTCGAGTGAAAACGGGATATATTAGAATAGATGGGGACAGGTGGGCTAGGTATTGTCTACCTGCTTAAGTAGTAGAGGTGAACAAAGCTGGCAAAATGCCAGAAAATTATATACCATAACATAATTCTGCACATGCAACCCACTTCATGTTACGGGAACAGTTATCGGACCCAGTCTCAAGGCTATGAGAACATTACTTATCAGGACCCTGCAAGGCTGTGGGAACACTGCTGCCCTTAGTTACCCAGACACCTGGGTGAGGAAGCCGGACTGCCTCCACTTACCCTGCACTCTCTTTCCCAGATAAGCCAGTATTTTCAAGACACTCCACGAGACTATTATTTTCTGCTGCATTAGGAGCAAGAGATTTTTTTTTAGCAAAATGCTTGCTTAACCATATAGAACGTTCAATCTTTAAGTGGTAATTAAAGACCCAAAAGGGACTCATATAATGACTTGTTTATGTCTGAAAATCAGGCAATGTCTATACAAGTTCTATTTCCCCTTTAGAATGTCTCTGGCTTTCTGTGAAACCACACGTTAAATACATATTCCTCTTTATTATCTATGCTTGTATGTTTTACCCATATGTATCTTTGATTGAAAGAAGCAAATCTGCAATTATTAGAGCTCCAGATTCCTGTGCACCTGGCCTGACATGGAATTCTAGCAGAAACCATCATCTCCTATAAAGGTAAACTTGATTTATACAGTGAAATTCTAGGTAAACTCTATGAAAATTAGCTGATTCCAAACATCAAGAACTAGGCCTACACAAATTTCCTCTTTTAATATTTTTTCCTCATACACTTCTCTCTCCATTTCTGTTTCTCTCCCTCCGTCTCTGTCTACTTCTCTCTCTTCCATTCCAACCAAGATTTTTGGTGGCCATATGCTTGCTTTCAATCAATGCCCGTTAATCCAGACTTGCACAACTAGTATTCACGTGCATTGCCACTTCTCTGGAATTCCACTTTGGAGGCCCTGTAGTCACAGTTAGGTGATCTCCCCTACCCCCTGCACAAGCATGCGTGTTACCTAAAATACCGCCTTACCTAGAAAACCACAGGTATGAGCGATGAGGCATCTTTCTGTTTGGTGGTTGTATTTTCCTCTCTACTTTTAGCTTTTTTATTGTTGACCCTAACAGATGCCCCCCTTTTCCCCCTCTCTTTCCCCGCTCCACCCAGCTCTGCTCCCCCAATCCCAGTCTTCCCCAGACTGCTGTCTGTGTCCATGGGTTGTGCATAGATGCATGCATATTCTTTGGCTCATCTCTTCCAGTCCTCCAATGCTTCTCCACCCTGAGAGGTGTCCATGTATCCATGACACTTCAGCTATTTTCAACCAATGTGTCACAATAATTTTTAAAACATGCAGTACCTATTTAGTGGGAGGGACAGACTTCTTTTTCCTTAATTTGTCAAATAAAAGAAATGACAACAGCCAACACAACAATAGCCATCCAGTATTAATGAATCAAAATTATACCTATTTGTTGTCAGCTTGGCAAAAAGTAGATTTTCTGGTGTGCTGCAGAATTTTAGTAATTAGTTTATGTGAGCCCTAAGATGAAAAAGGTTGAAAATCACTGGAGTACTTCATGGCTATAACCCGGCAGGAACCCATAAACACCAACGAAGAGCATTTAAATCAATCTGAGAGAACAAGGTTCCCAACTGTAACTTTTCTAAACTTAAAATATATTGTTAAAGGCTACAAGAAATCCTTCGCATTCCCTACACAGTTTTATGAGTGTCACAGAAGTTAAGTGTCTCCTTATTTGGCTGGTGGGTAAATCCTGGCCTGTGCCAAAACCTTGTAATGCAGCAGATGGCAGATGCAGCCCACAATAGCGAACAATAAGGGATCCAGGCTGGTTCCCTAACCTTTCATCACCAGAAATCACTCCCATTGTTTAACTCTGCATCTGCAGCCTATTTACATGGGAGAATTGACTCACTGGATGTTTACGATGTGTTGAGCTGTAGCGAGACACAAGCTGCTCAGATTTTTCTCAGATGACCATTCCAAGTCCTACGCAAAGGTCAGTGCTTTGAGGCTGTGGTGGTGTTATTGTCCTGATTGTTTGGGTTGTTATTCCCTAATGCACTTTGAAATATGACTCTTCAGATTTGAACCCTTAAACCTGAAGTCGTTTTATCTTAACTTCCTCTGAACTTGTGCTCTTACAGCTGTTGGGTAAATCCACTGCTGCCTCTATCACAATAATCACAGTGTGTCCTGAAAGCGTGTGCTCAGTTTTCATTCTTCCTGTGTGAAATATAACAGGGACCTTAACCACCAAGTGAATTCTATTGTGCTACTCTAGGAAAAGTTCTCACTGGGAGCACACATCTACCAGTGGAATCAGGCTCTTGGAGAATGCACTGTCTGCACCCCCAGCTTTGCTACCAAGCCCATAAACAACCTCAGGAAAAGCACTTAAATTCCTTCCCTCCAGCTTCTCTTTTGTGAAATAGGAGCATAATTATTTATTATCTCTGTCTCAGGCTGGGGACAAGTGAGGTGTCTTCATTTTACCAAACGAACCAGCATTACCAAGTTCACTCTGGTGGGGATATGCTTTATTATGCTATAATCATTGCGTTACACCAGGAAATAAACCCCTGGAGCAGGGTACAGATGAATGGAAAATACAATGACAGAGAAACAGACATTCTTTTTTATTTTTTCTAAGATTTTATTTCTTTATTTTTAGAGAGAGGGGAAGAGGAGAGAAAGAAAGAGAGAGAAGCATCAATGTCTGCCATGCGCCCCACTGGGGGCCTGGCCCACAACCCAGGCATGTGCCTTGACTGGGAATCAAACTGGAGATTTGATTCTCAGGCCAGCACTCAATCCACTGAGCCACACCAAACAGGGTGAGAAACAGAAGTTCTTTAAACCAAACGATTCTCCGGGCCTGTACTGAGGACGACATCTAAATTCCTAAGACCTGTAGTGGCCACACATTAGAATGATTATGAAGATCAAAGTCGAATATACAGGATCTAGAACAACAGATTGAGAGAATCTAAGCTAATATGTTTCCATTACTTAGATCCAAACCCTCATTATGCAGAAATAACACACCACATTTTTCATTTTAATATTTAAAAAATTACAAATTAATGTCATAGGCTAAGTTATCACAAAGTAACCATACATTTGAATCAATACCTGAGTCAATAACAGAATTCAAAAACGAATTCCTCCACATCCTCACAAACACTTATCTTTCCTTATTTTGATAATCATACAATTTAAAAGCTAACTTTTAAATTGGCAGATGCTTCTAAGGGAATGATAAGGCCAAACACGACACTCAGCAGTCCGGGTTTTCTCTCCCCTTCCTGAATCTCAGAGCCACATCTTTTCAGGGTGTCGGTAACTTTTTGATGCCTTCAAAGTAATTTTAGCATTTTTCCAAAGTGTATATAGTTCTAAAGGGTAGCACTAATACAAAATATATCAGATCATATTTCCAAAGAGATAATTTACCCTTTTAGGTTGTTTTCTCAGTCACTTTAATCAACATGGTCAAAGCAAGTATAATAAATGGGAAAAAGTTGTATAGTATTTTCTATCCAGATTAGTAAAATAAAAATACAAATTTTTTAAGATTTTATTTATTTACTTTTAGACAGAGGGAAAGAGAAGGGGGAAAGAGAGGGAGAGAAACATCAATGTGTGGTTGCCTCTCATGTGCCCCCTACTGGGGACCTGACCTGCAAGCCAGGGATGTGCCCTGACTGGGGACCAAACTAGAGACCCTTTGGTTCAGAGGCTCTCAATCAATCCACTGAGCCACACCAGCCAGGGCAAATAAAAATATGTTTAAATAATTACCCATTTAAAAAGCTTTGGAGCTAAAACTTCTACCCCCAAACTAGAACAGTCTCTAAAGTCAGTATTTTCCATTCAAGGTTAGGGCAAAGAGAAAAATGACATTTCTAATTTAATATGGTTTGAATTCATCCTAAAAAATTATATGTTGAAGCCTTAGTCCATGATACTTGTGAATATTGTTGTGTTTGGAATCAGGTCTTGAAGATGTAATTAAGTACAGGTAAGGACATGGTGATGGGCCTAAATCCAGTATGACTGATGAGCTTACAAGAAGAATAGAGTTCCCTGTGAAGGTACAGTCACGTAGGGAAGGCCACCATGTAATGACGGAGGCAGAGATTTGAGTTATGCTGTTATAAGCCAAGGCACATCTGTGGTTACCAGAAACTGCAAGACGCAAGGAAAGACCACCCTTGGAGGCTCTGGAAGGAGCTTGTTCCTGTCAACACCTTGATTTTGGACTTACAATATCCAGAACTGTGAGAAAATAAATTTTTGTTGTTTAAGCCACCTAGTTGTGGTACTCTGTATGGCAGCCCTAGAAAATGAATGGATAGCCAATGTTCTAGACTATTACATATGTATTTGAAGGTGTGCACTGGAAATAGTAAATTTACTTAAATATGTACATTGCATGGATTTGAAAAATGCCTATAGAAACAAAAAGCAGAGGTGAAACAAATACATTGGTGAATATTCCATACCTAAAATTCTGAGTTGCTCTGTAAAATATGGTCGAGTTCAAAAATAAACAAATGCATGAATAAATGCTTAAACTCCTTGTAGAAAGTTAGGGGTCATACAGCTATTTTTGAATATTCAAAATATCCAACCTATTTTGCTTTGCTCTTAAAATACACCCAGAAGAAAAAAATGACAAAATAAGTAGATTTTTTATGGCTAAAAGACACACTCAAGCTCCAACATTCAAAACGACTTTTGAGGGGAGTAAGTTTTTTATGAGAAAGCTGTTTGGTGTTTTTCTTTTTTCTTTCCTTCCTTTCTTTCTATTTATTTCATGTCCTTCTTTCCTCTTCTCTCTTTTTTTCTTCTTTCACATATTTTTCCAAGTGAATTTTAGATGGACAAGTTTCTCTCAATTTAGACTTTAAAATGCAGTGAAGCTTTAGTAGATGTTTCATTTATGTTGACCATAACCAACAAAAATAAAATGACAGCTTTATGCAAAATCAGATAAATTATTTTTATATAATATAATTCTCAAACAGTGCTGTTACATACATGAATCTATAGCAATGGTAATCACAATATTTTTATTGACATGGCCTCAACCCATTCTTATTTGAGTATGTTAGGACATATATTTCTTTGCTGTATTTTGCTTGTAATTCTTCTGTTTTATAGAAAAAAAACCTACAAGGATTATCTTAAGTAATAATGATGTTGCAATTATTAGTATTTACAAAGTTGGTGATTAGAAATATAAATCTGTTTATATGGTTATTAAATTATAAAAGTTAATGATGTATCAGAGTATAGATATTTCCATATTTCCCTCACCTGGAAGATAAATGGCTCCTAAAGCATCAGAAGTTGAATAGCCTTCTTATAAAACATGACAAAATGATATGGACATGTCTATGAATACACTGATTGACCTACTCAAAGCATCCACAGGGAAAAAGTATAGATCACCAAGGCAAACCTTGATGATTTGCATTCAACACTGCCAGTGGAGAGAAAGCCCACGTACAATGTTACCTCTGTTATGAAGAAGAGAGGACATCTCAGCCCAAATTCTTGAGTATTTGTAGTCCAGTAAGGGAGACCATTCATGTTGTAAGAAAGATGCATCATGACACTTTCATTTGGTTCCTTTAAGCAGCAAATTCACACATCTGCCTTTATTCCCCTTCTTCTAACTCCAAGCTTTACAGGAAACGTCCCAGCCAGCCTCCCGTGTGAAGCTGGTCTTCAGAAGAGAGACTTCAATGGGCAGGCTGACCAGAGTATTCTAGGCTTGGCCACATTTTTTTCCCCACTGAAATTTTTAAAAAGATTGGCTAACCCAATATTTAGAGTTGGGATGTCTGCACAGAAATCACAACATAAAATGATGTTAATAATCTAGACCATAAAACACTTGCAGGTTGCAATACTTTGCAAATATGAAAAATTCAATAAATAACTTTTATATAAAAATTATTGGTTCTCAGAAGTATTGGATGTCTTCCTTATTTCAGTAAGTGTAAATGTGATTTCTGGGGAGAATAACTTATTCTTTGCATGGGAAAAAATAAGGAAATAACATATCTGAGCCTAATTGTCTATCTGACAATATTGCAAATAAATCTCACTTCATCCTAGGTACGATCCCTTTTGTGTAGATAAAAATTAAAGTAACTGAAACTTGGGGGTTCTGAGGAATTCACAAGGGTAGCAATTACAGATCCAGAGTTAAAAAATGAATAAAAAAGGCAGACTGACGGTAAAGTCCAGATGCTTCTACTGCATCTCGCTTCCTGCTGTACTAAGCCTGTGATGTGCCAAGCGTGGTAAGCATGTCTGAAGGGAGAGGTTAAACATTTCCAAGTGGTGTGTGGACATAGATAATTTAGGCGATGTTTCTTTTAGATTCTCAATTTCCTTATGTTTCCATTTTTTCTCTAAAATTGAGAATGTGCCTCTGTTTGTGGTGCCTTGCTGGTTCTCTTATCCTGATTCCTGATTCACAGTAATCCTCTCCAAACTTATAAAAGTATAATTCTTACTGATGTCAAATCTTACTAATGTGGATTGTCTTACAGTCTTCAAGTCTTTGATCTCCAAGCAATTCAAATATAGGTATTGAAAAGTTCTTCATTGATCAAGGCTCCATAGACCAGCAATATGCCTGGCATCTTTCATGCCTTATAAATATTTCTGTTACTGGCGAAAATGCCATTAGTGGTGGAATGTTTTTCACAAATCATGCCATGAATTCACTTACATCATACTTCGGGCAATGTGAGTGAGAACTTTCCGTAGATATTCAAAAAATGAATGTTTGGTTCTATAAGGAAACCTGTCAAAGCCAATTGGACAGACCAAAGGTTAAACATATTAAAGAAATTTCCATTCAAGAGAGAAAATCACAAGAAATGCTATTGACCTCTATGTATATCTCAGATTCTAAATGTCCAAAATTTTTCAAAGTTACTTTGGAAGTACCTATTTACTCCTCCCCGTGTACCCTGACTGTTGCTCTTTCTTACTGAGGATGGACAGACTCCTTTCTCTCGCTCACATTCGGTTTGCATCTGCATATAAAATATGCTTCGGTCATTTAACATGACTAAAGACTATTACTAAGAACATTACATTGACAAATGAGATTGAGGTAAATATTAGCAAGATCCTAAATGTCTTTGAGTGTGCCCACTTAAGTTGCCTCTAAGTAAAATAGTAATGAGTATAATTAACAATCATTAGTTCAGCCTCAGTAAAGTTTTTTGTTTGTGGTACATTAATGGGAATTAAGAAACTAACTTCCTGGAGAATGGTCATTTTGTAAATTGGTGTTTTCAATAAAAATGAAAGAGGATGGAATTAAATTTCCAGCTGATAGTTTGCATATAGTTTGTAATGAATTTAGTTACACATTTTTATGTGACCCTGATTTTTTATTGCTTTTATTTATAAAAAGTAAAAGACAAATATAATTGATGATCTATATTTTTTAATGTGAGGAACAAATAATACTCATCAAAAATATAAGAATTACAGAAAAAATAATCCATCTGATTAAGAAATTCATTACTAAAAGTGTTTATTTTAATGCTTTAAAACTATTTAATAAAATTTGTAAAATATATTGCTTTGATCAGTTCTGTACAGATGATACAATCCAGATTTTTCAAAAGATTCACATAGTGATAAAAAATTTTTTAAATCATTTTTCTCACTTTTTATACATTTGATTGTGTATATATATACATGTGCACACACATATACATGCATGTACACAAATATACACACATACACAAATATACACATATACATATATATCTGTACATATATACGTATATATACATGTATATCTATATAAAAGTCTGTCTAGAAAAATTCCAGCCATTGTTAATACAATGAGAATGGTTTTCACGGCATCAGTGTGACCTGGCAGCCAAGTAGAGTGGGCTGGAATGGGCATGCATGACAATGTGACTTCTCTGTACTAGTCGGTGGGGGCAGTAGATGTTGTTGAGTGAACATGTGTACTGTGTGGTCGTCACATTCAAAATGACTGAGCAAGCAGAGTAACAAATCAGTATCAAATTTTGTGTTATGCTTGAACATTCCCTCATGGAAACTACTTGGGTGATTCAGAAGGCCACAGCTACAGGCGATTGGATCCAAACTACTGATAGTTCCACAGCCACTGGTGATTGGCAGCTTCATCACAATAATGTGCGTGCTCAAGCATCATGTCTGGACAGACTACACAGGAGGTCTGTCCAGAAAGTATCCAGCCAAGTGCTCTGAACAATAGAGGCACTTTTTGAGGAACATACAAGAATACAAGAAACATTATACATGGGACAATGATACCTCAGTCCCATTCAAAGTAGGTGCCTTGGAGCCTCACACAGTCCTCCCAGCATTGTTAGCAACTGCAGCAAGATATTCTTTCCACTCTGGTAACAGAAGCTGTGGAACTACCAGTAGTTTTTCCATGACACGTTTCATGTCAAGATCCTGGGTTAAAATCTCGGACACAGTAGCTTCTGGAATCCCCAGATCAGCTTCTCACAATGTCAGTCGCTGATCTTTGTTGATTGCAGCCCATACATATTCAATAGTCTCAGGTGCTCTGCTTGTTGCAGGCCTTTCAATAGATTCTCAACCATCTTTGAACCATCTGTGACACACTTTTATTTGCACTTCACTCATTGCATCATCCCCCAAAGCCTTCTGGATCATCCAAATAGTTTCTGGGGAGGAAGCTCAAACTTAATGCAAAACTTGATACAGATTGCTCTACTTGCTCTGTCATTTTTAATGCAACAGCCACACAGTACATATGCTCACACAATGGCATCTAATGCCCCCACTGACTGGTACAGTGAAGTCGTCATTGTTCATGCATGCACATTCTAGTTCAATCACCTTGGCTGCTAGGTTATATCAATGTCATAGAAATCATTCTCTTTATTTTAACAATGGCTAGACATTTTTCCAAACACACTAAATATACACACACATAAGTAGCTTATATATGTATAATTATTGCACAGAGGAATATAACATTGTGATTAATAAAAAACTATGCATAAAATAATTAGAATACAATTATGGGTGTGCTGTATAATGGAAAAAGTAGTTTGAAAAGAAAAAGAAGAGATTTAACTGTGCAACAATTGAAAAATTTGTTCATATATAATATATACTTTTAATGGTGGATATAAAATAATATTAGTTAACAGTTTTTTATTTTAAAATGTCAATATTAACAATATATTAAAACTATCTCCTTTGCAACTTTTTCAACTAAGAATAAAAATTTTAAGATGACACCTTAGAAATCTTTAAGAAGATACATAGCTTTAAAAATACTTTTGAGTGCCCTGGTTGGCGTTGCTCAGTTGACTGAGTGCTGGTCAGCGAACCAAAGGGTCTCCAGCTTGATTCCTGGTCAAGGCACATGCCTGGGTGTGGGCCAGGCTCCCAGTAGGGGGCGCTCAAGAGGCAACCACACATTGATGTTTCTCTCCCTGTCCTTCTCCAACCTTTCCCCCTCTCTAAAAATAAATAAATAAAATCTATAAAAAATACTTTTGGGGATATATGGGAAAAACAGAAAGCCAGAATTCTACTGTATTAAGTAAACAACATAATGTAGCTAAGGGACTTGGAGTTTGCTCGTGTGAATGAATGTGAATCAATTGTGGCTGCTATTTACTCCTAAAGTAGTGGAAGACGCAAGAACACTTGCGAGTGTCATAGACTCTCAAAGCATGTGACAGGCACATTTAAAAAGTTTCTTTGAAGTCTTCTTCATTATGTTCTATATTGAACTAGAATTTGAAGGACTTCAATGCGGCTGGTTGTTTGGTCAAGAATGTAAATGTCTTTTGCCTTCTTCTGGCCATATTGCAGCATGAGCCAAGAATGAGAACATTAGTCGTGGTAGATAGCATTAACTAGGCTCTAGTAGCCACAGTCCCTTTAGTGGGAAACTTATGACTTCAGTGTTTTATATAGAACTTTCTGTTTATTGACAAAATTTTCTTTTTTTAAAATTTTTTTATTTTAGTTTATTCAGTACAGTTTCTATCCTTTATTCCCATTCCAGCCCACCCACCCATCCCTCCCCTCCTCCCTCCCATTTCCAACCCCCTAGTTTTGTCCATGTATTCTCTATATTTGTTCCTGTAAACCCTTCCCTTCTCCCCTGAAATTCCCCTGAAATTCCCTCCTCTCTCCCCTCTGGTCACTGACAACCTGTCCTCTATTTCAGTGTCTTTTGTTATATTTTACTTGTTTCTTTGTTTTGTTGTTTAGGTTCCTGTTAAAGGCGAGATCATATGGTATTTGTCTTTCACTGCCTGGCTTATTTCAATATGTGCATTTACCCCAATGTACATTCCTTATTGAATCACTTATAATAATGTACTTAAAGTTGATATTTGCTACAAGTGGTCATAATATGCATTTTCTGAATAGAGAAGTATTTTTATCTTTTTTAGTTAACAATACTAAACACAAATGCTACTTGACATATATCCCCACATATTTACAACTCAAAACATTGATAAACTCAGAGCAATTGTTGTAGTCACGATATAGAGCATACTGTATGCATATTTTGGAATTTTATTGCAATCTATTTCTTTTTCTATACTCTAAAGTACCTTCATTATGTTGCGTGATGAGTTCAGTCCTCAGGAAGCTGGTGTGGTGTTCAAGGTCAATTTCATTTTCTTCCCATCGGATTTGCTATGCAGTAGCATGTGAACTCCCTGTGCCCTGTCCCTCCAGAGACCAGTCTATTATGTCGTTTTATGCACACAGTAACTTTATTGCTTCTATCAAGATGAAGTACCTGTAGCTTAGAGAAGCTGAAGAAACTTGGCTCAGTTCACTGCGGTGACTGAGTTGTGTCCCCCACAAATCCAAATGCTGGAGCTCTGTTTTGCAATGTGACTATATTTAGAGACAGAGCCTTTAAGTAGGGAAGAAAGGTAGCAAGAAATCATAAGGGCGGAGCCCCAACTCAAAATGATTAGTGTCTTTCCAAGAAGAGAGTCTGAAGGAGACACCAGTGATGAGCATACCCAGAGAAAAATACATCTGTGGACACAGCGGGAAGGCAACAATCTACAAGTCTTGGGAAAAATCAGCCCGTGAACACCTTGATCTTGGACTTGCATTTTTAAGCCTCCTGGTCTGTGGTACTTTATTATGACCACCCAAGCTGACTAAGGCAGTCACTCAGGTAGTAAGTGGCAGAACCAAAACCCAACGTCACTTTTTAATAATTCAAACATCAGCCCTAATAAATAATTAGCAATCATATAAGTACTTGTTGAAGTACATTTTCTCCTCATATTAACCAGCAAAACTGGCCCTTTATAAGTTCACCTATAAGATTTTTATTACCTTCTGCTACATTGCACAGCTATGAAAAAAGCCAGGGTTTGAACGTACGAAGACAGGTTTTTAATTATTATATTACAGCTGCTTCATATATAAACATACCTTATTTATGTTTTTCCATTTACCTTGAAATTTACGGTGTACTTAGAATTATCCTTCTAGGCTAAATTTTTTTTTATTTATTTTTCTCTTTTTAAAAAGAATTCCCAGAATGTTCAAATCAAGAGTACGAGATTAAAAGTTTTGATAAACAAGTAGAATTCTTTTTACATTTGTACTTTTTATGATTTTAATATTATTACCTCAAGCCCTAAAAATTCTTTTGAAAACTGGCTGGATATCAATGCAGGTTTTCATATCCATAATGCTGTAAAATTGTTGAAAATCTAAACCGTAAATGTATAAAATGCCAACATTCCTGTTAAATGACTAAAACCTAGTTAATCTCATTCAAGGAAAAAAATAATAATCAAATGTGAATGATAGACTTGGTAATTAAAGACCTCTGTTGTGTCCAAGTTTTAAATACCTGACAGCAAATTACTCTCTGATTTAGTAAAAAAGCTGAAAAGGGATGGCACAAATTTGTTCACTTTTGACACTTCAACCCCTGGGGGGAAAAAAACTTCAGTATTTTTCAGTACTAAAGGCCAGAGAGACAATTTACAGATTCACATAAAGTATAATCAACCATGTTTCTTTCTTGGCCATTGGCTAATTGTTTAATATCCTTCTCTATTCATTTACAAAGCAAAGAAGAGACTATAATTTGCAATACTAAAACAAATATAATTTAATGTCAGTGAAATAACTAATTACAGTATTTACTATTTCAAGTTGCACTTTACCACATGGCCTGGCAGGGTTTAATTTAATCTATGTGTGTGCAACGGGTTTGTAATCTGAAATTCTACCAATTCAAAATCAGCCGAGGGGTCATGTCTACTTGTTTTCTTCTGAACTCAAGTAGTACTAAAACCCAGTGCAGAAAAATAAAGTTACGCATTTTGAATTTTTGTTTTCCCCGGGCTAACAATGGGCAGTATGGGCTCCTTGGGGACGCTGGGCAGTGTCAGTGAACCTCGGATCCCATCTGTCCATGTGATCATGGGGACAAACAACCCATACTACAGTGTATTGTGTTGCCAGCATTTTTCGAACATTGTGTTCTGAGCATTTTTTGCATAGGCTAAGCTAAGCTATGATGTTTGATAGGTTAGTTGTATTAAATGCATTTCAACTTACAGTATTTTCAACTTTCGTGGGTTTATCAGTGTGTAACCCCATCATAAGTCCAAGAGGGTCTATATAGCCAACATACTGTGGGCTGTAGAAACACATACACACACCCCCCCCCATAACACAGCAAAACAGGCACTGACAACAAGGACAGAGAACATGTTTGCATGTGGCTTACAAAGCCTAAAATATTTACTCTTGGGCCACTTAAGATAGTTTGCCAGCCCTTGACCTAGAGACACTAGTAGTAATCCACATTAGAAATTGCAACCAAAGAGAAACCACATCTGGATAATTTAAGAGAATTATCACAAAGAATGTGTAGCTTACGAGTCCTGAGGGAGCTTTGTAGACCTCACTTAAAGGTTCCAGGTTAGAGGATTGTCCAATTGCATGGTAGAGTATGTCACGAAGTCCACTGCTGCTTTGTGAGGAGTAGACAGCACAACTCCCCCATCAATGCTGCCAGTGGTGGCTACTGTCCTTGGAACTACTACTGGAAACAGCCCATACTGACGGGCAGATCTGGGGGCTCCCGCTATCCTCACCAAAATGGATTGCCAATGTCTCTGCTTTCTCACATAACTAAATTCTGACTCAGTATCTCTGACGGGTTTGGATGATTAGCAGAGCCTTGGTCGTATTTCTGTGCCTCAACAGGATGGAATGTCAGGAAAATAACAAATACTCTATATGTTAGTAATTGTTATTGGGGTTCATGTTATCCCAGGTACAATAAGAGCGATCAAGTGCCTTAGTGAGGTCGTAGGCAACCCAGTGATATAGCAGAGCCTTGGCTGAACATAGTAAGTGAAAACAAAGTGGTTGAGGAAGGAAATGGATTAGATGTGCACAGACAAACACAGGTACATTGAGAAATTTCCCCCTTGAGAGAGGGGGCTGCCTGATGATGTTCAGAAGCTTCCTTTCTGGTTGTCCCTAGGCTTACGTGAATTAGGGTTTCTGTTCTTGGATTTCCGTGAGCTCCTCATTACTTTCACAGTTTGACACATTTTTCTATACAAACTATTGTGAAGAGGGTGTATTTACAACCCAGTGAGTTCTAACTGAAAATGCTTCCCTGTTTCTTCCCATCTACCACCCATATTATTTAGGAATTTTACAAGTACAAGTTACAGAAACACAGCTCAGACTAACTTAAAAGAAGTTTAGGACTCTCAGAAAACCCAAAGATAGAAATTATATGATCCTTAAGAAAAACCTCATTAGTATTTTGTCTACCTGTTACTAGCTTTAACTTGTATCTACACCTCAGTTTAATTGTTTTACTCAGAACGCACACGCTTCAAAAATAAACAAACCTGCGTAGAAGTCATGGCAAATGCCTACCTTTGGGCTTTAAACTTCAGATTTTTAACTAAGAAAATGAAGACAAATATTTTTAATTTATCTGAGGCTCAAAATCTTGTTGAAATGATACACTGATCTAACTTGACTCTCTTTCTTTTACAACTAGGGTCAAGGCAATGGCTTCTATCTTTGGCCTAATTTCAGTGTTCTTTCTTATGCACACATATCAAGGGACATAATATAGCTCTTACTTGTAGGAATACATAAAATGATAGAAAAGTCATATGCAATTTTGACAAAAGGGTAGATGCCATTAATGAAGTGATATGTTCATACATTGCTTAGCACATCCAGCAAGAAGCAGAAGTCAGCATTAAGAACTCTTATTTAACTGTGAATCACACTATCTTAGAAGTCTTATAAGGTTCAAATAAGCCAGATGTCTCTTTGTAAATAATAGAAAGATTTTTACCTTGAGATTTATAAAGACAAAAACATATATGTAATTTGAGAACGGTTGAGTCCACACTATACTATGACTACCAAGCAACTTACTACTATGCATTTAACTTAAGTTTAATAATATAATTATATTCAGAAGGACTAAAAAAGACAACTTTTTATTCTCTTTCTCCAAGAATGAATGAAAACCCTAATTCAAATATCATTGAAACAATTGTCTCTGGTCTGGTATTTTTCTAGACTTGTTTTCTTAAGTTTTACAACATTTTTGTTTCTTCTGTGGACAGGTAGGCTTACTGACTTTATGTGGCACTCATAGGGGACATTTACTCTTCCATTATTTGACAAAGGAGACCTCTTCAGAATCAGGGATGAATACACCAAGAATTCTCTCTTAAAAGGAAGCTTTGGCAGCTGTATATTCTCTGCAGGACATTAAGCACCCCATGTGGTAACAGCAAGTGAGAGCATTTTCTGCTTAACCACTCCATGTCCACAGGAAGCATTAGAGAAAGAAGTAAGCCACCATTTCACCAGTCTGGGGAGGTGTCTCATGAGAAATGGCTGTTGAACCATTCTTGATAGAAGAGTCAGATTTACATAGACATATATAAGCTGTTACTAACATGCCAATTTCTTGGCCAATGATTTTTTCTTTCTCACCATGTTGTTTGTCAACATTTTTTTTATTTGAGGGGCTAACAGAGTCCCCTGTGTGAACTGAATGAGTTAGCACAGATCTCTACTTGACGGCAAATATTTAACAAAATCGTGAATTCTGCAATAACATTTTTGATGTATAGAAAAAACATGCATTATAATTCTTAGCTTGCGTCTTGATCAAAGTTTTAATTTAAATTCTGTAGAGCACTTTTGATCTAGTGATTTTGCAATACATTTTTTTTCCTGATAAATTCCCAAAGGAAAGCAGCTCATTTAGATGGACAGAAAAAGGAGCAGATGAAATAGAGGAAACATAAGTGGGTTGTGTAGATAAAACTGTAAGAAGATAGACAGATATCTGACTTATCAGGTTACAACTTGTTTCAGAACTCTTTGAGTTAGAATGTAAGAACTAAGCATACCAGTTAAGAAAGGTGACACTCAAAAGTGTTTGCTGCTTTTTCTCCTTTTTTTCCCCAAAGCCAATAGTTAGAATTGTAGTACAAATCTGTATAGGAAACAGAAGTTGCTCTTGTAAGACTTTGCTACTTTGACACAGACAAACCCTTGGCCAATAAGAGAGAGAGGCCATTTCTTTTGTTCAACAGTGCATACTTGTCCATGGGGTCTCAAGCTCCTTGATCAAGCATAAGCTATGAAAGGGTGATACAATCCATGATTCAACCATGATTAATTATGTGAATTGAAAATACACATAAAAGAAAATCATCTTTTCTCACAAATGAGAGGACAGGGAGTTCCCTCACAAGTTTGTTGTTGTTGTTTGTTTGTTTGTTTGTTTTTAGGGAATGGAGCCTTATTAAGCCTTTGGTTCCACTCACTCTCAATAGAACATACCCTTGTACATGGACAGAAACAGAAGACCATCCAAGCTAAAACAAAAACATACAAAACAATACCTTGTAATTAATATAAACATTTTTAATGTAGACAAAGGTTCTATGGCCTTATACAAAGACATAGTTCTAATTATCTAATCCAGGATCCCATTTGGTTACAAATTTTAGGATAATAAAATAAGCTCAAAATTCAAGGAATCTTGACAGAGTTTACAGTATATCCTCATTGACCCTTAGGAGGCAGAGTCTTTTTTAATCTTTTAGGCTAGAAAATTGGTTAGAATACTCTCTTCATCAATACAAGGAAGGTTTATTGTTCATGTTGCTCTATTTAGTGTGTACACCGGGCCGTGTTTTAGATAAAATAGCCTTGAAAAGTTATAAAATAGGGTAATCTATGGGTTCCTGGAAAAATGAATCATGGCTATAATTTTTCCATCAATCCACCTATTATTCTGCTTGGTGCAAAAAAGTCTTCAAAATTAGCATGTGTCTTTTGGGGTTAAGAAAGTTATAACAGACTAAAAAAGCTTAATACACAATATAATTCTAATAATCAAGTTAATATCTATAGATATAGACATAGACATACACTCATACACTTAAAAATATATATCCTTGGGTGTTGGGGGAATGGAAGAGATGTTTTTTAAGGGTACATACTTGGGTCTAATAGATAAGTAAGTTCTGGAAATCTGAAACTCAGCACTGCATTTATATACAACAAAACTGTATTACAAATATTGAACTTTCTAAGAGACTAGATCTTAATTTTTGCCACCACAAAAAGAAATTTTAAGTATACAATGCAATAGAGGTGTTAGGTGACATTACAAAAATATCAATTATATTATATATATTGCATTATAAATACACCAAGTCCGTATATTGTACACCTAAACTTACAAAATGTTGTATCTTAATCATGTCTCAATTCTTAAAAATCCTGTAGCTATATTGGCTTATTTCCAAGGCTCCCGTTCATAGGTTAATGAGGAAAAAATAATGAAATGTCCAAAGTAATTAAACTCTAACTTCTATATGATAATTTAAATCTTCTCTATATGTTGTATTCAGTGCCTCTATTTTGTGGCTCAGATAACAATAAAACATTATCAATCAGTCTTTTCCCCAGTAACTTATTTTCCTTTGTTACATTAACTCCACACCATTACTGCTAAAAAAATGACTAAAGTTATAAAAATAAAATTTTCTTTGAAATTTTTCCTGAGGTTTATACTATAGTTACTAAAATACTGGATAACATTTTAAACATTCAATAGATTTGGCATTGATACATAAACGAATGTTCAAGCATTTGAAAATCTAAACATTGACAAATGATTTTATATACACACCTACAAAAGGCTTGCAAAAGACATATGTTCATGAAAAAAAGATATTATGGAAACTCCTTCAAAAGGCATAGATAAAATCTGATATGCTGTATATGACTAGAGAGGTTGAAACTTTCTGGCTAGAAGACTTCAGGCTCCATCCTCCCACCCAATAAAATAAAAAAATGGAAAACTGAAAGTAAAAGAAGCCCCTCCAAAATGTCATACTCCCAAGTATGGCCAAATATTGAAAAACTGTTCAAGGGAAATGTCTGTGTATTTGGCTTCATTTCTCAACCTCCAGTGAAATGAGCAAGATTTCCTTCTCCACCTGGCTCCATTCTCATATATCCCCCTGCCCCCACACACCTATAGATGCACTGGCCTGTAACTTATTGAGAAGAATGGTATTTTCTATACAGCTATAATAAGTTGTGATCCATCCTTGTATGAACAATGCTATAAAATTATATGATAATGCATGCTTCATTTAGCACAGTAATCATTTTCAAGTATAAATACAAAAACATTTCTCATTAGAATTACTAGGCGCCCAGGTTAGACTCACTTTTTAAAAGTCTTGAAAAGTTTGCATTGAAATCTATGCTTATCTAAATCATCTAGACCATTAGGAGCTGCAAAATTATTCAGGAAAATCAGGAACACCGCTTCACTAATGTCATTTCTGTTATGCTCGGAATGCTGTCCGAACTAAAGTGTCATGGGACTAGTCAGTCTCCACGAGTTTAGGCATTTCCCCTTTCTCCCTGTCTTCACCTGCTCTAAAGTGACAAACTAGGCCAAGGAAAATGGGCATTTTGAAACTGGTGAAGGTGTGAGCCGCCATTGGTTTTCCCCACACTTAATTTGAAGATTGAAACAAAGTTGGAATAACTTTGTTTAGGAATTCTGGCTTTTTAACTGTTTCCCCAGTTTTACTGATGATAATTCTTTGAATTGGCCAAAGATTGAAATCCAACTTAGCCATAGAGAAAGAATGATAAGGCAAATTCTCTTCATGCCCTATAGTCTACATACGTGAGAGGACTCATTTACTTCCCTGTTCTCTACTAACTCGATTCACAGAAACTTCTCATGCATGAGACAGGGGCCACAATTCAGGTTACATGACTTGCGAGACTGTGTGTCACTATATCACCTTCTTATTAATTGAAGAAAATCCCTCCTGCATATGTGGCAGTGCTGGTTAAGTCATTTACTGAAGAGTGTGAGTATTAGTAGAGGAAGACCACTGCAGATATGTGAAAAAAGTGGCTTGTGCCCACAAAGAAATAGTCCTACAAACATAAAACACTTTTATAAAGCTTCCAAAGTTGTCTCATCAAAGCAGGTATCTACCACCCTTCACATCTAAATTTCTATCTCCTTATTTTCTGGTTCAATACATATACTTTTTCTCATCCCTCATATTATGCCTATGAAGCCCATTTTATTCAACAAAAACTGGAGAATATATTATAATCATGGACAACAAACTATACCAAAATATTTTTTAAAGAAGCATTAATTTTTTAAAGTTTTAATATATTTATTTATTTATTTTTAGAGAGGAGAAAAGAGAGAGGGAGAGAAACAGCAATGTGTGGTTACCTCTCACATGTCCACTGCTGGAGACTTGACCTGCAACCCAGGCATGTGCCCTAGACTGGGAATTGAACCGGCAACCCTTTGATTCATAGGCTGGCACTCAACCACTGAGCCACACCAGCCAGGGCACACCATAATATTTTTAACAAAACTTTTTGGAAGCATAAAATATGTACAAAAAGTGCAAAAATTATACTTAGATAGCCTGATTAATTTTCAAAAAGCAAACACACTCATGTAAATAGCACCCTGATGGAGATACTGTTGTATTTTTACACCTTGGTAAGCTAAAATGCATTTAATGATCACATTAGACTGTGTTTGAAGAGGATTGACAAAGCCCTAAATTGTTGGAATAATCAAGCCTGCATTCAGTTTTTGATTACTAGCTATATTATTCAAGGTTTTCAGTTGCGCTTGAACAAAGAAGAATGGATTAAAACATTATGGATCTACATTTTTCACATTTCTACTTCCTCGTATAACAAATAGCCACATTAGATACTCACAATCCTATCAAGTTCCCATCTTAAAATATCTATCGAGTGCCTGGGTATACATGGTGTTGTGCTAGTCGCTACTATTTTATAGTATACATTGTACTTTTCAACCTCCTTTTTAATAGGTTTTTAACCCTACAGACCTAAGTTAATCAAAATATTGGACATTACTTAAAAGTTATTAACTAGATACTGATTGCTTTTTTCAGAAAAATCACCAAAAATTTACTATGTTTAGCATTCAATTAAATTTGTGTCAGTAAGTTTACTTTTCTCTACCTGCTAAACTACATTAGTATTTGTTATTGGTAACAACTTGATTAATTCCCTGCCTATGCTTGACATCTTCCCCTGTACTGCACATCTCTTCTACACGTCACTTAGAAGTTTTGCAGTATTAAGACACATCCATGAGTCAGAAGATAGTCCTGGCTTATGACAATTAATGTCACATGGGACACTTTGGGGGAACTGGAGAGGAACTACGCACATACACCTGTAGAACATCCTATTTACCCAACAACTGAGAGACCTGGTTGATTAGCCTTGCAAAGAGAAAAAACTCTATTTTATCAGTATTGATCACTTTGTTGCATAGCATTTATTTATTCATGCATTTGTCACATATATCTGGATTGTAGTATGGGCTTAACTAAGGCTTACTGAATAGATACAATGGCAAAAACAACCATCATACTACCATGCTTCTTTGTAGAGAAAGCTGAGCCTTACTGACCCTCCTTCAGTGACAACTCCACTTAACATTGCCGAACTCCAGTAGCCTTCCAGATCTGCATGTTGAATAATAGTGCTCAGCCACGATGCAAGTTTATTTTCCCCAGGGTTTTATTCTGTGTCGTACACTATAATATTGATTAGTTTATTCCCTCATGAGAAAAATCTCATGAGGGAATCTCATGAGGTGAAAATACATTTCCCGGTCCTATGACTTTGCAGATGTGGAAATATTTCCCCGGGGAACCCATCATCCCCTTTAATTCAAAACACTAAACATTTTCTGATACCAGCCATATGCAGCCAGAGCACTGTGAACATATGTATCAACTTTAATTATTATTTCAATTAAGAAAAAGAAAACAAAATAAATATTTAGACACAACCACATCAGATACTTCTTGAAGGCAGAGATCATATTCTACCTGCATTCAACAATCCTGTTTTTAATGCATTGCCACCTGTTTTTTAATAGACTTGCTGAACGTTCAGGTAATCCAAAAGGACTCCCTTATTTCAGTTAATCTCTCTTTCCACTGACTGATTGATCTCAGTGCCTGTCCACTTTACACGAGCATCCCTGTGCCCGTTTCCCTTCACTGATTTAAAGCTGACTTGTGTAGGAATCCCTTCTCTGTGATGCTGTTCCATAATCAGCAGGGTTTTGTCCAATCAATGTCGAAAACCATCTACATATTTTCAACCTAAGCCACCATGAGGAGTAAAGCAGAATAATAAACAAAATTAGTTAGAGAGCAAAAACAATAAGAAATAAGTGTGACTCACAAAATAAGATCACTTTTTAAAATTAAATATATTATTAATTGCATTAAATATAACTGAGTGACATATAACGTATAAAAGACAATCTAGTATGCTCACTAGAAACACATTCTAGTCCTATGCATAAAGAAAAGCTAAAAATTATAACATAATAAAAGATAAAAACACACTCTAAAAATAGAAATTGTTTAAAACTAAACCAAAATGAAAATGTATAAATTTGGGGGATGTAGTTATAGCAGGGTAAGGGAGAAACGCATGTCATTACTTATATTACAAAGAATAAAGACAGATAATTGAGAGGGTGATCTCTCTTACGATATTTGCTATATTAAAGAGCCCAGCACATTTTTGATTGACATAGTCAACAATCAAAGTCTAAGTTTAATTGGTTACCTGCTAATTTGAAACTGTTTTATTCAAGCTCTTCAGATATTAATATAAAAATATCTAGCCCTGGCTGGCATAGCTCAGTGGATTGAGCACGGGCTGCGAACCAAAGCATCGCAGGTTCGACTCCCAGTCGGGGCACATGCCTGGGTTGCCGGCCATGCCCTCAGTGGGGACCACATGAGAGGCAACCACACATCGATGTTTCTCTCTCTCTCCTTCTCCCTCCCTTCCCCTCTCTAAAAAATAAATAAATAAAATCTTTAAAAAAATATCTATAAGAAATGAAAGTAGCATATGTTTGAGAATGTATTTGGATGATTCTGCAAATTTAAACCCTAAAACCCAGGCAAGTGATGCTAACCAGAAGCAGTCTGATTGTTCCTGGCTGATGAGACTCTTCCAGCCTGGCTTAAATGACCTTGCCTGAAGGGTCACCTTGCATTGGAAAGCCTGATGTCCTCAAGTCATGTCTCCATTGAGAAGAGTTATATACCAGCTTTAAATCAAGAGTAGGATCTCAAAGTTTAACTTCAGAGGAGAAAGCTCAACAACTATATAACTGCAAAATGTTGCTAATTTATATTGGCAAAAACATTTTTAAAAAATATCTGGGGATATATTGAGGGTGCCAGCCCAGGAATAAAGTATAACCTCTGATCAGGACAAATGTATTAATAACAATGCATTAATCATAGAAGGATTTATGTACAAGCTCAGACAACTGGGAATGGCTCTATCTGGTTACCTCGTTGATTACAGACTTGTGATCTCAAAGGTGCCCTATGCTAAATAAAAATAGGCAGAAAATTGTTATAGGGTTTTAAGGTAATAGGATTGCTGTAGATTGTTTAGCACTGTTATTCACTGAACTACTACCCCTTCCAAGTCTATTGAAACTATCCAACACAAGCAACATCTAATTTGACATTTTTCAGTCTTTAACTAAATTGACCTATCACCTTTTGGTACCTCTGCGTACATCTTTAAAAACAAAACCATTTCCCCTGTAATTTCTATGGTGAAATAGGTATGTATGAGTGGTAAAGATAGCACTAAAGACAATTTTCAAGAAGTCTGGCTGTAAATAAGGTTGCAAACATTGGTTACTAGCAGGGAGATATATGTGTGTGTTCAGTACAAGCCTTCAGGTTTTTATGTATTTTTAAAATATAGATAAGAAATAACATTTGACATTTAGGAAATGCTCAATAATTTTAGATTAAATAAATGAAGAAATTTAATAGATGTGTACTTCTTTTCCTGGTCATAAGAGACCATAATTGGTAAAAAACAATCTGGTGACTTCAGATTAAATTTAGATATCTGATTCAAGAAATACATACAAGTGGCATAAAATTCTCTAATCTTCTCGGGTTGCCTATAATCTTGGGGTTAGGTTAATTTCATCCAGCTAGTTCATTTATATAAGTATGTTATAATAAACAAGAGCCCACCTCTGCCAAAGAATTAGAATTCCATCTGGAAAATTCCTCTCATTGTGAAAATTGGACACCTCTTTCTTGATAGAAAAATAGTGTTTCTATAAACAACAAAAAAGAGTTATTTCATTTTAATGATGCAAAAAGTCACAATGTTTTTCCAATTTAAAGGTAAAATGTAAGAACATATTAAATATAATTTTCTTCACCCATAAAGTATTATTTAAATTCATTATGAATTTCTTAATATGAATATTATTAAAAACCTAAGCCTAAACTGCACAAGGCAATAACTTGACAACAATACTTCATTGTTAGAGATCTTAAATTTATACCATCATGGGCTGGGATGAATTACAATCATTAAATATGTAATATTTATGCATCAATTTGTTTTGTAAAAGCTAAGATGCAAAGTCAAGAGGCTGAGAAGTGGGAATGAATTCACAATGATTAGTTATGTTCCCATCTGGAAATGGCATAAATAAAAACAAATGAATTGAATAGTCTTTCTTATTTGCATGTTTAAAGACTAACAAGAAACAGACTGTTTTAAATCACTTCCACTTTAATAAATTGAATAACCCAAGAAGTTTGCATTTCAGTGCCCTCCATTTTCTAAAATCACACCATGATATTTATTTATTCAGATATTGTGTTACTTACTCTTGAATGAAGCCATCATTTGGGACTCAGCTACAACTCAGTAGAGCATTGATAGCAGTAGTTGTAAGTATGTATTTGTGAATTGCCATGTTCACATCTTTCAAATAACCACACATGTGTTATGTGGTAGGTGCACAGGAAGAATGCCACCAATGATCCATTGCATATGCATTTTTTGGTAACCATACTGTCTGACAAAGGGCAATATGACTTTTATATTTTGTTAACTTAGCATTTTGAGCAGAAACAGCCATTTTTAATTGCACATGACATTAACACAACTGTGGATAAAACTAAACCAGTTTAGTCTTTGAAAATAATCAACTTTACTAATTTTGCTGGTGATTATTCTTAGGACCTGACCTAGCTATTGAGTTACTATAGTAAAACAACCATTCTAATAGTCTTACATGAGTAAAATGACTTGTGCTATCATTTAAAACAATATATAAAGAATAGGTAAAGAGCATAATGATAAAAAATCAAAAATCTATTTTAATGTATATTAACCAAATAAAAATTTTGAAAATTTTACAAGCCTCAAAGCTGGATGCATATTGAAAAACATTTACAGAAAATGTCAAGTTGCAAGTTCAGCACATTCTACTAGAGATATTTCTACTTCCCCAAATTGTGTTAGGATTATTACAAGGGCAGAAGAGAAGGAAAAAAAGATGAAAGGAAGGAGAAGCAAATCTATAAATACTCAGGAAAACTATAAGGAATGCCTATAGGATTAGTTTAATGGAGAGGCCAGAGGTAAGACATGGTTACCCAAGCAGTAACACCAGTAGGTTATTCCAGAGGTGAGAGTTTTTCTTTGTTTGGGAAGCTTTCAAGCCAAGAAAGAAGAGGCACCAGAAGCATTACTGAACCATAGGAATCATCAATGCAATTAATTAAAGCCTTTAGGGAAGAGATGGGTGGCTTTTCCTGAATAGGTTTCAGAGAGCTCCTAGAGACAGGAAGTAAAAGCAACAAAACATACAAGCTAATGGAAAGAGAGACAGCACATGGCTTGCTTGCCTGATCCTTATCCAGGGAACTTGACATTCTGGTGCGCCACTCTAGGTTTCTTGCCTACTGACCATGCAATGAATAAGTGTACTTTAGAAAGAAATAAATCCCCAACTCCAGTTCCATTATTCTTTTTATTACACTTAATCCAGAAAAGTTCAGCCATCAACAAACCAAAGGTATTTTAAAAAAACATGTTTTTTAAAACTACTATTTAAAGTTTTTGCCCACAAGAGAATTTGAAGATCTAAGTATGTACTCATGTTTAACACTTGTAAATATTTGCAACAAGTTTAACAGAAAAAGATAAATATCTACAACATAGCTACATTTTCTTATAAATACACATAAATTATGTGAGTACACATGAATAGACCAAGTCATGAGAATTAAATGGCCCTAATAAAAGGGTAAAAAACGTATACAATCATGTAATTTATATACAATAAAATACAGTGGCAAATAAAAAATGTTCAATGATCAAACTCATTAATAGAATAAAAATGAAAACTAAGATGACTAGGTTTATTTTAATTGCATCATTCTGGTAAAAATTAAGAACAGCAGTAGTGTTTACTTCGGCAAATTGTGAGGCATTAGCTCTACTCGTGCTTTCTTGGTTGAAGAGTGAATTTTTAGGTAGACTTCCCTGTATTTGTCACAATTTAAATGCTCAATCCCTTTTACCAAGCAATTTAAAATTCTCTATCGACCTACAAAGATTCTTAAAACTTTGCATCAAAACCTCAAGTGAACTTGTATCAAAAAATGAAAACTTGTAAGTAAACAGTCAGATGTCTAATGGTTCTATGGAACACACACTTGCTACAAACTGGGAAAAGCTACATAATTAATGCTAACAATTATAAAGTTGACCTTAATTGGGCAATTATTATATATGCAAACTTCTGTTTGTATATCATACTTAACCCTTATAACAGTTAGACAATCTCCATTTACAGATATTGCAATGTTAACCAACTTTCTCTAGATCAAATAGCCAGTTCAATAAAGGCAGAATTTGAACTCAGCATTCTGACTGGACCCGGACACATAGCCATTCACTACATTTCACTGATGCTGAATGCTATAGTTCACATGGTATTAAAGGGAACATCAATTTACAAACAAAATTTTAAAAGTGTAGTATATATGTGCATACCTACTGTGGTTAATACGATGAAGAGACTAAATTTTACATTTTATTTCATTTTAACCAAGTAAAATTTAACTTAAAATAGCTACCATACACGTAGCCTGTAACTACTACAGTGCAGAACAGAGACCTAAAAAGTAATGGCAACAAAATTTTTTGAAATGACCCAAAGTTATGTTTAGAAAACTTTATAACTTTAAATGCATACCTTGCTAAGTAGGAAAGAATGAAAATAAATAAGTTAAGTATTATATTTAACTCAATGTGAAAACAAAATAATAAAATTAACTTATGGAAAAGATTAGTTGAAAACTGAAATTGATAAATGGGTAATTAAGATATCACTGAAGTAAGAAGTAAAGCTAAGAATTATTTATCTTATGAGAGAAGTCAGTAAAAAATGAGAACTGGAAAATGTATCCATGAAAAATGGAGAAATCACAAAAAGAAATAAAAAGAATAAAAATAAATATTAATGCAGGGTATTATACCAAAATTATAAAAGTACTGTTTTTCAAGTCTAGGTGAATACATTAAGAATACTGGATGAAATAGTTGATTTCCTAAGAAAATACAAGTTATTATTTGCATCACACAGACATTAACCAAATCAAGATATATGAGAGACCTAAATTAAACTGAAAAGTTGTCAAAGCCTTTCCCTTTTATTTACCGCCATAAATATATATATTTATATATATATATACATAGAGAGAGAGAGAACTCAGTAAAATTTCACAGATGTATTAAATAAAACCATCAATAGAACAGAAGTTCACTTCTATACTATATAACAAAATAGTGAAAGTGTCTAAATATTTATAAAAATATTATAAGAAATAATTAATTTTAGGATATACTGATTTATTCAAATATAGTCATCCTAATTTTCTATGCATTAATATTTTATTTTATCAATACCATGACAGTTCTCAAATATTTTATATTATACATAAGAATCCAACTACTTTTGGATATTCTTAATGTATACTTTACATTGATTTCTTTTATCAATGATATTAATTTTAAAAAAATATTTATTCCTCTTGAAAGTTGTGGTGAAAATAGTCAAGCCTGGAATAGAAATAAAATTATATCATTTTTCAGTAGAACAGGAAGTGGCCAGTTCACACTGGAAAGTAGTTTGTAAGCAAAGGCTCCATGGCTTTGATACCGCAGGAAAGAGTCTGTATATCACATTAAACCTGAGAGCAGCGCTCGGCCTGAGGTCTTTGGAGCAAACCTTTTCATATAATTGGAGAAACAACTGGAGGGTATCACATGTATCAGTGGAGTGTTGCAGTTGCAATAGAAACTATTTCTTGGTTAAATGTAGAGAAGAGAATGTAATTGGCTGTGTAGGTTTCTGGAAAATGTTGTGGTTAGCAGGCTTGTTTTGCAATCAGCTTGGTTAGCAATTTTGAAATATTTGAATTTTTATTATAAAGAGTGGGAAATATAATATTTAAAATGTTTTTACCAATAACAATGTCAGCTAAAATGACTTTTCCCAACTCTAATGGTGATAAGATCCTGTTCTTGTCTAATTTTTATTTGGAAAAAGGATATCCTGTGTTTTTCTGTAAGTAAATGGGGATTGCAGAAATGAGAGGCATGTTTTATTTTATTGAAGAACAATTTTATTTTTATTTTAAATGTGTATTAGAAAAACATGAATTTTATTAAATGTACTTTTAACATATTGAAATAATATACGTGTTTGTATGAACATTTCATTTGTATTAACAATATATTTTTCTTTCTTTTTTAAAGTTATGGAAAAGTTTATGTTATTTGTAGACTCACTTCTGTTGAATAAATCTTTGCATACCCAGATTAATACTTGATAAACCTCTAAGACTGATAAGTCAATCACTTAGACCATCCTTAAACAGATATTACATTAAGAGTTTGTTCTCTGAATTCCTTTACTAGCCATGTAAATTTAATCAAGTTTCTTGTCCTCATAATACCACAATTACTTTATTTATAAAATGGGTACAATAACAATATCCCACATGTTTGTTATAAAGTTTTAAAATAAAAACCATATAAAAGACATAAAAAGATGTTGGAATAAAGTTCTCAAAGTTAAGCCATTAGCTTTACATTTATTTTCCTAAATTATAAGTTTATAGATTGCATGTTCTTATGTTATCAATTTAAGTAGCTACGAGTATGCTTTCCTCATTGGTAACAATTGAACTTAATTTCTGTTGAATCTTATTGATTGGTATATGAAATAAAATATAAACCAAATTTACAAAAGTTAATTTTTATGAGAGTTGAAGGCATATCCCTATGGTTTAAAGAAAGTGAGTTAAGTCATATGGGACAGGAAGCAGTGATACACATCACATTATCTTCTAGCTGGGCCCTTCAGAACCCTAAGGTAAGGCTTGTACAAGAATTTATCAAGTAATAATAATGGTTTAAAAGCTTTATAGCAAGAAAGCCAGTCACTCATCAGGGTTCCCTCTGATGCAAAAACAGTACCTGGAAGATGTACATGTGAACATACATGCATGCAAGCAAGCGCACACACACACACATGCAAAGACTGTGTTGCAAACATTGGCTGGCGGAAGCGATGAGGGCGCTCTTGGGTCAACCATAGCCACAGTGACATATTTAGGGTGTTAAGGACTGTGTGCTTGTGTCTCTCCAAAATTCATGTGCTGAAGCCCTAACCCCCACTGGGATGGTATTAGGAGGTGAAGCCTCTGGGAGGCAATCAAGTCATGCGAATGGAACCCCCATGGAATCGGTGTTCTCAGAAGAAAAGAAAAAGAGCTGGACCTCTCCCTCCTCACCATGAGAGAATGCAACAGGAAGACAGCTAGCTAGCTGTCTGTTCACCAGGAAAGGGCCTCCGCCAGAACCTGACATGCTGGCACCCTGATCTTGGGCTTCCAGCTTCCATACATGTGAGAAAAATAAATGTTTGTCGTTTGAACAACTCAATCTGTCGTAACTTATTATGGAATTTCAAAATGACTAAGATAAAAGGGCAGCCATTTTTTCCTCTGATTTTGTCTAGAATGATCAAAAGTGGGAAATAAGCTAGGAGTACATGTGAAGGAAGAATTTTAAATTAACGTAAAGATTTAGTTGGTTAATTCCAGAATTATCAGGAGGAACTAAAGAAGAGGGAATTTTCACCATCAAAACTAGGATGCACAACTCACACAAAGATGTTGATACTTATCTGCTAGTCCTAAACTGAGATAATCCTTCACTTGCATGGTGCTCCTGACAAAAACAGCAGGCAAGCTTGCAAGCTAAACATGTACTTGACACATAATTTTTAGTCGACCTGCCATTTTGGGCCTATGTATTGCCTTTAACCTCATCTACTGACTTTGGTTCTCCTCGTTTGTCCCAAAGCTCAGTCTAAGGCTGCAACATGGACTCACATCTCTAGGGCTTTTCATTTATAAAAACTGAAGAGAGGGTAAGTTAAAATGTATTACTCTTGCAGGCCTGATGAATTGGAGAGCTTGAAAAATTTTCTCCAAGTCTGCTTCAAAAAATGTTATTCAGATGCTCACATGAAGTGCAATTGTTTTATTTACAGACAATGCCATAATATGTAGCACTGGATTTTCCCTTAATTTCTAGCTAAAGAGGAAAATATGCATATTCCTGCACATATACATGCACACACACAAACACATGTATTGGGATTAAATTTTACTCTTTGCTAGTACCTTTCAATAGCACCCAGCAAGAGGCTGGACTGTCACAGGCAGATGCCTGTGACAATTATAAACTGTCTAAAAGTAGACAATTATAAAGCGTTCAACATGCAAATTACCAGCAGAGGCACTGTGACCCAGTAAGCTCACCCTACATTCTTGAATGGTTATGAATCCTTAAAAATCCTAATGCCATTTTTTATTTGACCAAAGAAAAAACAACATGAGTAAGAAATATTTCACTTTCAACACAATGGCAATAAAATATAAAATAATCAATGAATTTGTTCCAAGGCTAAAAATATAAATCACTTGGACCACTCACAACATAAAGTTATTTTCTTGGTTAAAAGCAGTTGTTACCCTATCACCTGATTGAATCAATCAAATGTATGGTTGAGAATCTCCTGGCTAAACTTATATATCAAATATGTTAAAAGCAAGAGAATAGAATCATTATTATTGTGTTTGACTTTTTATGCTTCTTTTAGTTTATAAATAACAGCTATGCATTGGGATTTTCCTGCAGGCTTCACCCTGATACACTTGTTAAGTGAACTTTATGATCTCACATTATTTTTGAAAAATATTCACCATAAAAAAATCAACATTTGGCACAACTTAGTCACTTATTCAAAATAAAAATCCAACAGAAATATACAATTTAAGTAAACTTTTCTCAGTTAGCGATATAAAATGTTTGGAAGGTTATGAGGAAATTATTCTGAGTTTATTTACTTCAAAATTATTCAATCAATAAGCATGATATCTTTGGAGTTACATTTGCCTTTCTGATTTATAAATACATTAAAGATACAAAACAGATCACTGTTTTTCAAAAATTAGTATTTCTCAGTTTTAAAAATTGCTGGCAATAGAGTGACACAAGACAAAAATATAGATTTGTATCTGTTACTTGTAAGTAGGGACCATTGAGAACATGTGTGCATGATGTTGAAAGTCTCAAATAAGTACAGAAAAATAAAACTTACTGGTGAGTTTGCAACCCTCTTTTTCCAGAAACCTCAAGTGCAGAGAACATCATCAGGGATGTGCATATACCAACCCTTTTATTTCATCAAATTTTTTATTTCCACAGCAAATTCCACTGTAACCAGAAAACATACTTTGAAGAAATCCAACATTCTCGATTTACTGAGAATTCTCATATCCTAGCATATACTATTACCTAAAGATATTTCATGCTTTTTCCATGTTATTTTTGGATGTACTGTTCTAAAAATGTCAGTTTAGTCATCTTTATTGATACTTTAATAATTTTATGTTTCATCTTTAATATTCTTGTTGACTTTCACTCTCATTGACCTTGCTATTTTTGAGAGTAAGGTATTAAATTTTCCAAATATTTCTGTTAAATTTTCTATTTCTTTAATTGTATAAATTTGCTATACCCACACATACACATAATCTTTGTTAGGTATGCACAGGTTTATAGCTGTTGTATCTCCCATGTGAATTGATCCCTCCTACCATGGTTGGCATTTGTCCCTATTTTTATTTGTTTATTAGTTTTGTTAGTGACTTGCTTGGACTAATTTGTGGCCTGTGTTGTTACTGATGCCTCAGCTCAGTAACTTGCTTTTGTGTTTGCTTTGTTCTTTCTTTTTTTTTAATTTGTTTTTTAAGATTGGCTTTTTTGGTATAGTTCTTGGGTCACCCTATCTTAGTCATGATCCAATGGTCCTTTAGATGTTGTATGCAACCCCCTTTAACCAATAAGTCTTCCCCATTTTGCCAATAGATCTCTGTAGTTTGAAGATGGCATCAAAGTTTGGCATCCATAGGTCTGTCCGAGGTTATACGTTCTCCATTCTCAAGGCCTAAAATTCAGTAGCTCATTTGGGCTCCTCCAACCTCTCCTAACCCTGCACACAGTGATGTGTCTGCTTCTGCTCTAGCAGCGAGCCTGCTGGTCCTGCCTCGCCCTAAACTCTACGTGGAGCTTCTGGATGGTAGAGCTTGCATGGGTGAGAACAGAGCAACCCCCCACTAAAATTCCACAGTCCGCCACTAGATTCACTGAGACTTAGCCTATTTTCTTAAATTTATGTTTCCCATTTTGTGTATGCATTTGGCTAATTTACTGAGTCCCTAAATGGTTATTTTTGGCAATTAGTCCAGTATTTATCATTGCTTCAGGGGAGAGAATCTGTCAGTTTTTCGATTTGGCATTCCAGAAGCCCTACATTGTTCTTTTAAAGCCATTCTAGACTAACTTTTTTTCCTCTATTTTTTCTTGGTATGAAATAGAAGCATTCTTTGAAATTTTTCAATTATATTTGAATACACACTGTTATCTACATTGTAGCACCTACACTGGCAATGGTGCTTTTTAAATAACTAAGTATATTTAATTTAAACTAATAAAATATATTTAAGTCTTCTTCTCCTCACACACCTTGTGTATAAAAACATATCCAAACTCTTCTGACTGATTTTTTAAGGTACTGTCACAAATTATTTTTTGATGTAAATGTCTAATTTCTTTTAATAAAAAATGTACAGGGAGTCTGTATAAGCAATATGTACAAGTTGATTCTTTATCACAATATTTGAAATATTCTCAAAATTGAAACACTGACACTGATACCATAGTTCTAAGATGAAAACTGAAACTTGCTCATCAGCCTCTTTATATTTCTAGTAAAATTTCTGCCTTTCCAAAATGTCATATTGAGCTGGAGATAACTGTGTCTTTAATAATATAATGCATTAATCAAACATTAATTTTTGCTAATGTGACTATGGAGAGATTATATTATGATCTGTGGCATATGTTTGGTATATACAAACAAGAGTGCAGTACAATTCTACCTGGAAGTCCCTGATTTATTTACTAAAAAAAATTCTCATCATAAAAATTGCAAAAGTCCAGTGCCTATTTTATAAAGATTGATGTCACATTGATGTATATGGTGCCACTAAAAATGATTCACACTGTCAATTCATCCTCAACTTTTTCTTAAGTAGACTCCTGTGCTATTTATTTGGCTACGTAATATTCAAACTTGTAGATATTAAAAGCTGGAATGGTGTCAGTAAATGCCTATGAATTTTAGAATTAATACTACTGTTTCAGCTCACTTTTCATGTTCAGTTATGAAGTTATTCACTCAGTTATTCAGTCATCTGGTTCTCCATGCCATTATTTGAATTTGTATAGCTAAAAAAGAATAAATAGAATAAAATGTTTATATTTAAAATTAAACACTGAAATTATCAGGTGCATTTCAGGGCACATCAAAAAGCTGAATTATTACGGAAGCCACTTTTTCTCCAGAATAGTCGTATAAGCCTCCTGAGCATACTGGAGTCCTGCTTCTTCTGAAACTTCCACTAACCACGCTTATTCTGAGGTTGTCTAACCATATCGAAAACCTGCCAACTCTGAACGTATTCACCAATGATACATCTGATACGGGGTTAATATCCAAAATTTATAAAGAACTTATACAACCTGATACCTAAAAAGCAAATAATCCAAATTAAAAATTCATATCACTACATAAGTGAATACAAAAGCTGGGGTACATTTACACAATGGAATACTAATCAGTCGCAAAACAGAAGGAATTCTTACCCTTTGCAGCAGAGCTGATGGACACAGGGAGGATTATGCTACTGAAATAAACCAGTGAAAGAAAGGCAAATACCATAGGATCTCACTTACATGTGGAATCTAATGAACAAAATAAACTAGCAAACAATATAGAAACAGACTCATAAAAAGAGAACAAGCTGACAGCTGTCAGAAGGGTGGGGGAGCCTTGGTTGGTGTAATTCAGTGGACTGAGCACAGGCCTGTGAACCAAGGGGTCACCAGTTCAATTCCCAGTCCAGGGCACATGCCTGGGTTGCGGGCCAGGTCCCCAGTGGGGGGTGTGTGAGAGGCAACCGCACATTGATGTTTCTCCCCCTCTCTCTCTCCTTCCCTTCCCCTCTCTCTAAAAATAAATAAATAAAATCTTTAGAAAAAAGAATGGTCAGGGAAAAGTTGTGGAGCTGGGTGAAAAAGGTGAAGGAATTAAGCAAAAAAAAAAACAACTCATAAACATACACACTCATACACAATGGGCAAAGAGAATATATGGATGGCCAAGAGACATATGAAAAGATGCTCATTTCACTAATTATCAGAGAGATGCAAATGAAAATCACAGTGAGATATCACCTCACACCTGTCAGAATAGCTACCATCAACAAACAACAAATGTTAGGGAGGATGTGGCGTAAAAGGAAGCCTCATGCACTGTTGGTGGGAACGTAGACTGGTGCAGCCACTGTGGAAAGCAGTATTAAAAATGGAACTTCCTTATGATCCAGCAATTCCACTTCTGGGAATATATCTGAAGACACCCAAAAAACTGATTCAAAAGAATATATGCACGGCTATGTTCATTGCAGTGTTGTTTACAATAGCCAAGATTTTTAAATAACCCCAGGTGCCCATCAGTAAATGAATGGATTTTTTAAAAAAGCTGTGGTATATTTACACAATAGAATATTACTTGGTCATAAAAATAATGGAAATCTTAACCTTTGAGAGAGCATACATGGACCTGGAAAGTATTATTCTAAATGAAATAAGCAGTCAAAGAAAAAAATACCATATGATTTCACTTATATGTGTTATCTAATGAACAAAATACACAAAATAAAAAGAGACTCATAATAAAATAGAAAACAGACTGACAGCTGTCAGAGGGGAGGGAGTTGAAGGGCTGGTTGAAAAAGGTGAAGGGAGTAAGCAAAAAAAAAGCAAAACCTCATAGACACAGACAACAGTGTGGTGAGTACAAGGGGGAAAGGAGGGTGGGGTGGGGGAGGTAGACGTGGGCAGAGAGGGAATAAATGATGACAGGAAGATACTTGAATTTGGGTGACGAACACGAAATAGAATATACAAATGATTTATTATAGAATTGCATACTTGAAACATATATAATTTTATTAACCAATGCCACTGTAGAAGTTTAATGAATTTAAAAAAATAAAAAAAAATTTCCAACTCTGCTCTCATCTCCAACAGACTTCTTAATTACTCTTCCAAGACTATCCATAACAGCTCACTGTTGTTTTAAAAATGAGAATTACAGCACCAAAATTATTTATTATCTAAGATGAAATAGGTTGGTGGGCTTATTTTATACAGGGTATAATTTTAGATTTTTCCACATATTAGAATTCTTTATTCTTCATTTCCTCTAAAGTAGAGTCACTGTTATAAGTATGGAAACTGAGGGACAAGAATTCAAATAAGCTATCTCATGTTTAATAAATTTTCCAACTGGAATTTTAATTCATGCTTATCTAACTGCCAAGCTCACACTCTGAATTTATGTTGCAGAATAAGAATTAGCTGAGCCTGTCTTACGTGTGAGTCCATATGTTGGGCTTTTCAGATTTCTTCGTAAAGACATTTTACTTCATCCTTTAAATAAAAACTCAGATAAAAAATGAGTTAAACTTGTTTTTCTATTTACTCCACAATCACACATTTATGAAGTATTCTGAAGGTTCATATCTTATCAAAATAATACTTACCCAAAGTCTGAAACATTGTTATTTATTCAGAACAAATTCTCTTTATGAAGCTTGTTGCCTTTGAGTACAATGTATTAGCTCTGATGTGCCACCTTCTTAATTTTTTTTGTTCCATAGCTTAAATTACATTGATAGTATAAAAACTTTTTTTAGTTTTTCTGTATATGAGTAGAGGTCCCGACATTCATTCTGGTGCTAAAATTTAGTAGGATGTGTATGTTTATACTTATGAAAAAATCACTCTAAAATAAATCTGTTACCATGGTGAATTATTATCACAAAACACAACAAAACCAAAGTCTTGTATTCCAGCTTTACAATAAAATGCAGATTTCCCACTAAATAAAACATCCTGCATTTCAAAATGCTCAATAAGATGACACTTAGAAAGTCACTCTAGCCAGTTAATTAGAGCATGGGCGGAAAGTTTGATACAAGAATATTCTTTGGATGCATTGCATTTTCATTTGATTATGAACAGGATTCACGTTTATTTAATTTGCCAACATGCCCCTCAGCAGCTTATTCTTAGATAAACAAGTGACCCTAGGCACGTTGAGCCGATTACTCTCATCCTGTTCCTAAACTGGCATGAATATAGTAGCTAGGTGGAAATGGTCTAGTTTTGCTGACGCATTAATAATGACCAATGATGCAAAAAATATTACCAAACCCACACTTCTTTGTTTCTATGCTTGGGACTAACGGACTTGATCAGTGCCATGTCACATGTTGCTTTTCCTCTTAGGAATCTACTGTCAACACACTTTTAGTGAAAGGCACCTCAGCTTCATAACTCCCATTTCTAATGGGAGCTGAGTCATGGTACAGGAAGAACAAAAACTTTTCAGTGATTTTGCCCCAGTTGTGGATTTGCACTAATGGTGTTTAATGATTGAAACAACATTTTAACTTCAGTACATTGTGACTTTTTTTTGTCTTGGAGGGAACATTTTCATACTGGGCATATTGAATCAATAGGCCGTATCCTTATAAACCTTAATGGTCAAACTCCTGATGATAAATCTCTCATAGTCACAAAAGCTTAAGACTAAAATTTCAGTTCTGAAGTTAAGAACTCAAGCCCTGGAGTTGGACAGATCTGGAATCAGGCCATTATTGTTCCACTTAGAAGATGTGTTAACTTGGGTGCATTACTTAAACCTCACCTAAGGTTTTCCATGTCTAAAAGGAGGATGACATTAAGCACTTGTTTGTTTTAATAGGGTTGTTGTAAGGATTGAATGTGATAAACTCAATCTATATCATTAAGTTAACCTTCAAGTTTGCTCTACTATTACCTAATACTTTGCTTACAGTAATCAGAATCTTGCTCTCAGCTTCAAGCTCCCTCTTGATACAAGAGATCATGGGATTCAGCCCCTTCTACTCAAGTAGTGTTTTGAGTCTGTGCCTCATTTTCATGTGTTTTCTCCCTGAGAATATGATCCTATATTACCTCTTCAGTATTACTAAAGAGTCCAGTTCTACTTCACTTGGCCATCACAGGTGTTACTCCCAAGAGTGTTCCTCAGTGCACATAAACCAGTGTTTCAGAGCTTGCTATCTGTGGAAATCACCTAAGATGTTCCCCATTTGTTTGGATGGATCCTTACTAATTCTTCTTCTTCTATCTACTTGCTCAGGCACATATGTATCATTACGTATTTTTATTACTGACCGTGTGGGTCCTTACTGACAGACCCTGAGTTTCAGGATGTCTATCAGTCAAAAAAAAAAACTATTACCAATGATTCTTGATATTTGTTCAAGCCTTATGACCAAAACATCATTCTAGATAATTTATAATTACATCACCCCATTTCATCCCTATGGCAATTCTTTGAGGTGATTGCTATTACTATTCCCATTTTTCAGATGAGACTGTTGAGGTGCAGATAGGGGAGGAGCCATTAGCTGCAATTTAAACTTTACCCTCTGACTCCCAAAGCCATACTTTCACCATTCTGTATCCCTGCGATCATGAAGCTGACTGCGGCTGTGTCTTTGGATCCCCAAAGAGATTTCCCCTTCCAGACAAGGTGAGTCTTCCTCAGATCTCCAGCTGAATGCTCTTCAATGTATATTTAATACTTCTGTGATTCTCTGCAAAATTTGGCTGAGCCTGGGATTCTATCTCACTTGGCTTCTTCCCCTTCAGTCTTCTGATTTCCCACATTTATGGGTCTCTTCTGATATCGCTTTCTTAGTAAATTACCATATTTTGCCACATATAATGCACACTTTTTGACCAAATATTTGAAGAAAACAATAATAATGCACATAATACATGAGTAGTACTAATTCCATATCTGTAGACATGTTTTTACTTCTTTTATTTATGCTCATGTATTAAAGTGTAACTCTAGAAAGCAGTAACAATATCCATATGCAAAGTAATACCCTGGAGTACAATAATCCATTCTGTTTCTAAACATAAATAAATAAAATTTGAATTAAAAAATTAAAAGGAAAGATTTTTCTTCTGAAAGTTTGAGCCAAAAATGCAGGTGCATATTATACATGGGAACACATTATACATGGCAAAATGTGGTAATTATTAAAGAGAAATTTTTAGGGAAATTAATGGAAATCAATCTCTCAACTGTGATGTTCCTCTTGCAAAGTGATAAGTTCATCTAGAGTTGGAGGTATTGGGAAATGTATGTGGAGCAGGAAGAAAATGGCCAAAAACTGACATTGTGAGAGAAATTCAATAGAAACAGTGAATAATTGATGAGCATTTAAGCAGGCTCACATGAGGTTAAATATTATGTGTCTAATGGAGGTTCGCCTAATTGCATAATTTTATTTACTCTGCTCAACAACTTGAAAAAATGTTTTAACAACAGAAAAAAATCTCAGTAGGTGATAGGCAGAGACTCAGCCTGTCCGTTGACATCTTGAAGGCATAGCAACAAGGAAATTTTTATCTCAAGACATTTTAAAGATAAAAATTTCTTTACATACACTATTTAACTGAATTTTCTTTTTAAAATTTTTTTTTATTTTAGTTTTTCCATAGTTTCTATCCTTTATTCCCATTCCAGCCCGCCCACCCATTCCTCCCCTCCTCCATCCCCTTTCCAACCCCCCTAGTTTTGTCCATGTGTCCTCTATATTTGTTCCTGTAAACCCTTCCCTTCTCCCCTGAAATTCCCTCCCCTTTCCCCTCTGTTCACTGACTACCTGTCCTCTATTTCAGTGTCTTTTGTTATATTTTACTTGTTTCTTTGTTTTGTTGTTTAGGTTCCTATTAAAGGCAAGATCGTATGGTATTTGTCTTTCAATGCCTGGCTCATTTTGCTTAGCATAATGCTTTCCAGCTTCATTCATGCTGTTGCAAAGGGTGTGAGCTCCTTCTTTCTTTCGGCTGCATAGAATTCCACTGTGTAAATGTACCATAGCTTTTTGATCCATGCATTTACTGATGGGCACCTAGGTTGTTTCCAGCACTTAGCTATTGTAAATTGTGCTGCTATGAACACTGGGGTACACAAGTTCTTTTGGAATGGAGTTACAGGGTTCTTAGGATATAGTCCCAGGAGTGGAATTGCTGAATTTTCTTTGAAGAAGAAATTGAAAGTGGAAAAGGACAAGGAATATTCAAGAGACACTGTACAGACTTACTGGATGAAACAGATGGAGTGGGTAGGGAAATGTTGGGAGATAAAGCTAGAAAGTGAGGCTGATCCCTGATTCCAGATGTTCATGAACGTCCCCTGGAGGAGTTTTGAATACTCTTTGGGTTTTTATAAAATCTCTTTCCTGTGGAAGGGACAATGAAGCAGGAAGATTAACTGTGGGCTGTGTAGTTTCAGGAATATTGGTTAAGTGACCTCTTCAGTAATTTCAGTGGAAAATAATAAAAGCCTTGCTTACACTGATGTGATGTGGGTGAGGAAGAAGAGAGGGTTATATGTTGAAGAAAGAAAACTATCAACTTAAACACAAATCCGAATTAAAGATATGTGCTTACTTAGCATTGATAGACATTACTGATCACCTCAACGGGAAGGCCACCAGGAGTATAGGAAATTACTTAAGATTTTTTATTTATCAAGGAGATCATAACCTAATTGGTGACTGAAAGAAAGCCTATAAATATAATTAAATATTAAATTATATTTTCTTGTAAGAGTTGTGCTCGTTCACTACTATCGGTTGATCCCCATCCCCTTTCTGCAGTGGTTTTGTCCCGAGGGGCTTCCTCAGTAAACCACACGGACACAATTCTCATCTCGAGCTCTGCTTCTGCAAAACGCAAGCTCAGCACAAAGGGTTAACTCTTAAAGAGAAATTTTGAAATGATAAACATGAATTGTGAAGGAAATATCAGACACCATATGATTTCAACCATAAATATTTCAAAATATAATGGTACTCATTTATGCTTATCACACCTAAGAGAAATTATTTCTTAATAACAACAAATATCCAATGTGTTCTGATTTCCATTGTTTCACGTCTTTTCATTTTTATTGCTTTGAATCAGAGTCCCCATAGTATCCACATGATGTAATTGGCTGATGTTTCTTTAAGTCTCTTTTCTAAGTTCTGCCTAATTTATTTATCCTCATGATTGATTTGTTGAAGATACTGGGTTGTTTGTCCTGTAAATTTCCCACAGTCTGCGTTTTGTTGATTACATTTCCATGGTGCAAATTAATATGCTCCTCTGTAAATTGGTAGCTGTTTACAGAAGCTTGATGACATTCAGTTTTGTTTCTTCTGGCAATTCTACTTCTTCACTAAGGGGTATTTTCCTACATCAGGAACCACAATGTCCAATTGTCTTTTTGTGTTTGTGGTTGTGGATGGTCAGTGCGTAGGTTCATTGGATCAAATAAGAGTTTCAAAATAATTCCAAATTTTATAATGTCTTCTTTATTTATCAGGTACAAATTGTATAAAGGGAAAATTTGCTTCAACTAATATCAGGGTTATTCATTTATAGTATCAAAAAGGCAAACATAAGTGCCTGATTCTTCATTCACCTTTTTCAAAATAATGAGCTTGTTCCCAGTAGCTCCCAGTGAAAACCAGTTTGTTTTCTTTGATGATTTTGTTTTACAATGAATTCATGTATACAATTGTATTTAATGTGTTTTACTCAATAGCAATTGTTGTTTTTATTCATGTTTAAATTTTCTCAGTTTTGGACAATGGGACCCCCTTTAAACAGACCTTCATGTACTTTTCACTAGCTCGCTTAATTTCTTACATGACAAGACGTTCCAGTTACATTTCCTCCCAGACTTGGAATCACCTATTTCTCCAAGGAGCCCCGGCTCCCTTCCTCAGGTCTCTTTAACCTTTAAACCCTTTCATGTGTTGCTCCCCCCACTCACCTCAAAATTAAAAATCTCCTCTTAAAGGTGACTGATGACCCTATAGCTTTTAAGCCAGTGGCTCACTCTTAGTCATTCTCTGGGATTTCCTTTAAAATTTCCTCTTCTTTTGGTTCCTCTTAATGCTGACCCTATTTTCCCTCCCTCCCTCACTCCCTCCCTATTCTTCTTCTTTTCACTTTTTTTAACCTTTTCTCCTCTAGCTCACTAAACATAAGTGATATATACTCATAAACAGTTGCATGAGTCATTTCTCTTAAAAACATGTATTGATAACATAGTACATGTCAGGCCCTTTTAGGTACTAGAATAAATCAGTGAATAAAACGGACAAAGCTGTGTTTAAGAGCCAGGACATAGATAAGTAAACAGAATAAATATGCATACATGCACATATATATGTAGATATATTTGAACTTGATAATTGATATACAGATAATTTTAGTTGGAGAGATGAATTTTGAGTGCCCCTAAGAGCTGCAGTTTTAGACAGCAGAGCCCAGAGTGACCCTCTAAGAAGCAGACTGTTAACCTGAATCCTGAGGAGGAGTCGGAGCACAAGAATACCTATCTGGAAAGAGCATGCCAGGAGAAAGTAGATGAAAAAAGAGGCTCTGTGAAAAGTAATAGATGCTCCCCTATGTTCATTACACTGCTATTTACAATAGCCAAGATTTAGAAGCAGCCCAGGTTTCCATCCATAGATGAGTAGATAAAAAACTGTGGTGCATTTACAATGGAATACTACTTAGCTGTAAAAAAAGAAGGAAATCTTACCCTTTGCAACAGCATGGATGGACCTGAAAAGCATTATGTTAAGTGAAATAAGCCAGTCAGAGAAAAGCAAATACCATATGATTTCACTTACATGTGGAATGCAATAAACCAAATAAACAAACAAACAAAATAGAAACAAACTCATAGATACAGAGCAGACTGACAGCTGTCAGAGGGTAGGGTGGCTGGGGAGCTGGGTGAAAAATGTGAAGGGATTAAGCAAAGAAAAAAACCTTCATAGACACAGATAACAGTATGATGCTGACCAGAGGCAAAGGGGGTGGGGGGAAGGCAGAAGAGGGTAAACGAGGATAAATGGTTAGGGGAGGAGACTTGGCATGTGGTGGTGAACACACGATACAATATACAGATGATGTATTGTAGACTTGTACGTTTGAAACCTATGTAATGTTATTATCCAATATCACCCCAATAAATCCAATAAAATTTAAAAAAAGAAATAATGAAAATTTAAAAAAAAACAAGAAAGTAACCTCACAGGGTTATCAGGTCATAAATTTCTGAGATGGTCATGGTGTATAGTCAAGCCCCAGGCGTATAACTTCTTTACTAAAAGGCTTATCTTTTCCTTAAGCAAACCCTGCCCATTGTTTCTGTGCATCTAGGATAACACACCTTTGAAATGCCCCCTTTCAGATCCCACTTTCTAAAGGGTGGAAGAGAGCACAGAATCCTAACTATTCTGTAATTCAATCTCTGTCTAGCATTCTCCCACCCTCGTGTATCCTTCCTTGCATTTCCTCCTTAATTTCAAATGTGTAAAAGAAACTGCAAACTGATTTTTCTCAGTCTGCTGAGATCTTGCTTGCAGGCATTTCCTCTGTGTGACTCAAATAAATATTTATAAAAATTCTCTACAGGTTTGGACATTCTTAAATTGACAGAGGGAGCAGCAATTGCAAAGGCCCTGAGGAAGATGCGTGCTTCGAATGCTGGAGACAAAGTGAAGAATGACCTGGGGCTAGAAGCAAATGGACTCAGGGAAGGGTGTAGAATTTAAGGTCAACACAGTAAGGAGTGGGGGAAGCAGAACATGCAGCAACTTATAAGCCATGGGAACTTTAGCTTTTACTGAGCAAATGAGAACTACCTGAGGTCATTGAACAGTGGAGTGATGTAATGTAACTTAACAAATTGAAGGAATCTCTTGTGTTGACATATGGCAAGCAAACTGTAAAGGGGCAAGAGAGGTAACAGGGGGACTTGTTAGGAGGTTATTGGAATAATCTTAGCCAACAACCTGAGCATTAGTTGTGCTGGTGGTAAGAAGTGGAGAGATTTGCCTAATTGACACCCATTCCCTGCCAATGCCAGCACTTGGTGCATTGCCCTGATATGCCATTGGGAGCCAATTACACTGTGTCCAGGAGGTACTACATTTTAGATATGTTTTATTCTTTTCAATTAACCCTTTCATGCCTGCATAAGGAAGATATATTCAGAAGAACTCAAATAATACCACTTTAGTCAGGCTCTTTGGCCACCAAATTGCATCCATCCCTTCAACACACCAGAACACAACATTGCTCACGCCATAAGCACACTGTAGTCTGCAGGCATAACTCCTTTCTGCAGCCCAGTGACCTACACAAGGGCCAACCGACTCAGTTTATCTACACTCATGATTCCCCATTCATCTGCCCTCTTCCAATCCTTCAACATTAGTAACTTCTGTCATACTTTACTGAGTGTTCATTTCTGATACTTCCAATTTGTTCCTGTGTTGAGCTTTGCACTAGAATCTACCAAATTAGTCTTTATCACCCATCCAACATGTCATTCTGGACTTCAGAAAATGTGATTCGCAATTAGACACAAATTCATGAGTACAGCACAAGTTATAGTATGAATATCAGAGCATCTGATGACCTTTATTAATCAGTTTCCTTGACTGTGGTTTAAGAATCCTGGAATTAGACCAGTTTGGCTGGAATTCTACAAAATAATTACCTGAAAAGGAAAAACAAACTAATAAACAGACAAGGGCTTTTTTGTCCTAATATGATTACTAACAGGATGTAAGCTCTATTATCACCCAGAAGTGAACACCACCAATTAAAAATAATGAGAAAAAATATGAAAAATACTGAAATAGAAGTTGATAAGAATACATTTTATCAGAAGTTAGTTCTCAGTTTAAATATATAAACATGTATAAAAAAGCAGTAGTAAAACAAGCATAGATACACACATGTGTAATTACATATATTCAGGTAAATTATACTAACTATGGTCATTGAAAAGTCTATGCCGAAGAGTTTTAGTGAACCAGCTACTATCAGCCTATTCTTTTGTAACCTAATGCAGGTCTGGCCACCTGTCTCCATGAAAACCAAACTTCTGAGACAGATGCTGGTGAAACGAAAGTGATTTATTTGAGTGCCAGCATCTCAAGAGGATTAGGGACTCTTGTCTCAAATCGCATCTTAACATCTCATTGAAGGCGGAGCTTTCTATAAGGATGAAGAGGGAAAGCAGAACAAAGAGATCAAGGGGAGGGACATGTAACGTTCACTATTTGCAAACCAGGGCAGTCCATTCTGGCAAGGACCTCAAAACTGGTCAAGCAGTGGATTGGTGTGTGTCATCCTGATTTTCATCATCTGGGTTTTACAATTGAAGGTCAGTCACCCAGCAGAGCTGGATGACTAAAGGTTGGAGTCTGTATCTTTGAAGTTAGTTCCTAGGATTCTTATACAAACATGCTGTTTATATACAAGCTACTTATTAGTCTGAGTCAGAATTTCCATAAACAATGTCAAAAGAATGGTGGGATGGGTTACAATCCCCCACTGTTACACTATCTTTAATATAGGCAGACTGAAAGCAAGGACTGATACTCTTGCCTATCTTAAACTCATATCTAAATTTCATAGATCTTGAAAGTTAATGTACCCAGTTTCAGAAAAGCTCAGCTCCTACTCATTGTGTCATTTCCATTGTCCTGATTACAAACACATGGGGTGGGAAAGAACGTGAAATGTTTTAATAACCAGGCTCAGGCCAGGAAAGAGAGGGAAGGCCACTGGGAGAGACTTAGCTGTAAAAGATAACACAGCAGTCAGCTCTGGGGAAGTATGAGATGTCAATCATCAAAACCTAGTATTATTTTTCAGTCTGTCTGGTTTATCAGCCTCTATATTTTCATTTGTTTGTTTGTTGCTACTATTATTTTTTTAAATGAAGTGGGCACCTGATGTAGCCTGAGAACCATTTTCTACTATTTCCAAAATTATTTTGGAGGAGAATCTGTATTAAAGAAGCAACTTTCAATAATGTTGTACACGTCCTTAGAAAACTAATTTTAGCAGGAGGGGATATTCAGCTAATACTTATATACTAAAAAGTAATAACATACATGCTAGTATACCTAATAGTAATAAAAAATGGTAAATTACTCTTTGTAGACCTCAATGTATTTATTTTTCTGGAAAACATCTTATTTGTCTACTCTTTGACTTTCTACCTAAATCAGTTTTTATTAAGTTGAGAATTATTTCTTTTTAGGTATTACAGTTTCTATAATAAAAAAATATTTACATTCACTTCTTTCCTATTCCTAAATGAGTAAAGCGTAAGTTTTCTTACAGTGACATCAAATCACTCCACAGTTTTCTGCACACGAAAACTTCCATTTACTCAGGCTGACAGCATGGGTAAGTGTGTTTATGGAGAGGGTATAGCGACAACTGGGCAAATTGAAAGCTATGCTAGAAAGCAAAAAATGTAATATGCAGAGGGAAAAGAACATAAATACGGGGGAAAACACGGTACGAGTTAATTTTAGTCTGTTCCCAGCATCTTTTTTTCTAAGAACTTCTTTGTCCTTCCCTAATCTCATTATTCCAGTAGAAACAGCCATATAACAGTGTAATATTTTTATCCTGGCCAGAGTTGATTGATCTTCCAGGAAGACCTATGGGACAAAAGCAGCTGACAATAAAAATACCTTGTCCACCATCACCCCTGAGCCATCTCAAATGTCTGATTCAGTGTCTGGGAAACATCCCCAAGCTGAAACTGTGGTACCCATCACCTAAGTTTCTGGGCTTGGTCTAACAGAACAGAAGCAGTGACACCGTGAGTAACTAAATCATATGATGTTTAATAGGGAGCTCTCCACACTCAATGTGCCCTTCATGAACTAAAATGATGGAAGATGTTCTACCAACAGAAGGGGTTGAATAAGGAAATATAAGGAAAGGAAGAGAGGAAACGTGGAGAAAAAGTCCTAAAGCTTGAATCATTGGAATCATTGGTTTCTGAATCATTTCTCCTTTTTGAGTAATCCAGTTGTAACTGAGTAGCTATCACTTTGACCAAATAAATGTTAACCAACCTGTGCAGTTCGGAAGAGTCCTCTGTGTCAGAAGTGCAGCAAAGTGGACATGCTGTTGCAGCCTCACAAATGTGCTGTTCAGATCATGGTCTAATACTTGGAAACACAGGAACCACCACGAAAGCCTCAGTGAGCAGGAACTCAACCCTAACTGTGTGGCATCACTGTTCTGATGCTACTGATTTTCATTCACTTCTCTGGGCCGTGGTCAGCTCTCCAAACTGTGAAGCACTCACTATGGAAATAGCAAAATATTTTGTAGTTGCTACGCAGTCATTGGCCAACTGCACAGTAAAATCTACTTGATGTGAGTGGAGGCAAGAAACAGGATTAGGAAAAGGTGAGGAAGAAACACAATGACTTATATTCAATTGGAAAAGGAACTGAAAACTGGCAAGGTGAGAGTGGAGGAAAATTATACCCCTAGCAGCATAAAATTTTTGCAAAACTGCTTTTTCTGTATGTAATTCTCTTCATGAAATCTTGGAATGGCCTTTAGCATCAATATACATATGTGGGTTTTCCCTGGTCATTAGCAGAGTTAGGATGGTTTTATTCAGACTGAGAATGGGCTCAGTCATATTTCTTTGAGGCTGAAATGTTCCCATATTTACAACTATATGTACAATACAGAGGAATATCCACTATTTCTATTGAGAAATAAAGAAAACAAGTTCAGTGGAAATGAGGCATAAAATTATGCAAAACTCTTTAGGGCAGACTTTTACTTTAAAGGATCATTAATAGATGGCTTCCCCTTGGTCCCCTTAATTAAGAATCTCCAGGACCGGTTGTCATCATTTGCCTTGAGCAAAGGTGTAATGAAACATATTATGATGTGAGAAGGGCAGATCTAATTGAGTCACCTTGGTGGGCATACCGATCCCTAACTAAGAAGGAGGTGAACCAGTTTGTATGAATGATAGTGGTAAAACACAAAACTGGGAATGACAGTGGGATGAGAGGAGTCTAGACTAGTGATTCAGGGTCAGACCAGGGCCTATGGGTTCATGAAAGAGGCTGGATGTGGTCCTCTATGTAGCTCAAAGGGAAATGCTTCTGGAGATACACACCCTGGTAGCGTGGCTGGGTTTGTGGTTTGGCAAATAAGGCGTGTGAGCCAATATATACACCTTAACTGAAAGAGTGGATTGGGGAATTGGAGTGTGTATATAACACACTTTCAAAAATACAGCACTGCATATTCCATGCATAAATTCCTAGTTTTCAAATGATCAGAAGTTATTAAACAATGTAGACTTTGGAGTAAAAGATCAAGATTTAAACACTGCTCTTGGCAATTGGACACCTTAAGCTTTCTTCCTTAGTCTAACCCGCAAATTTACTCTAAGAATCAAATGTGCTGTCATAGGCCCAAACATGCATGTCAATTAAAGTACTTAGGACAGTAGATTGCAAATTATTGTTTATTTGTCTCCAAGCTATAAACACGGTGTGAATAAGGCTTTATGTGATTCATTTGTAAGCTCCAAAGCAAAATAATCTTTAATATTGCTTATTTGTGAATAAAAGTGCCTTCTCAATAGTAAAGGGCACCACTCACCCTTATGCATCAATTTAATTAAGTCATGATCAGCTTATTACTTGGTGGCTTAAAATGTGCTTGTCAACACTGTTGAGCCTCTGGACATCATTATAAACATTAAAAATGTTGTATTACCGATTTTTAGTTGCATTAGATAATAATTTTATGGGAAAAATGATAAACTAAATTTGATAGTATAGCCTGCAAAAAGAGTAGATCTTAATTTTTCAGTTTTTAGAAAAATGTATGAATATTTTATATTATTTAAAAGTACCACAAAAGAGAGTCTAACTATATATAGTTTCTCTTGTGAAAAATAGTATCAAGCCTTGCCTTTAAAACTTAAATTCATACTGAAGAATGTATTGAGCATACATTGAACACTGAAGTGTCAATGATAATATATTTACAGAGAAAACGCGCTTCCTTTGCTTGCCTCCCAGGCTTCCTTTCTCTGCCGTGACACCACTCCCCTGACAAAACTCAAGGCTTTCTGTTGTTGCAATGTTTATCTTCCTTCTGTTGACGCAAGAAATGTCCAAACTTGTAAAAAATTGCATGGCTTTATTGAGCCAAATTAACAACTGCCAGGAAGCCAAATCTCAGTGGACTGAGAAAATACTCGAATGGCAGTTTTGTACCTTATTTTATACATTACAATGGAAGGAAAAGGCTTAAAGGCATTACATCAAGTTCATTGGTGATAGATTAGGGAGGTGGGAGAAAGCAAAGCAGGGTGGGGGGGATCTCTGGGATTGGATAAAAAATAAAATGAATAGACCCATATTTCTTTTACTTGGGTGGATATAAGATGGTTAACAGTTAACATTTAACTTGAGAACAATAACAATGAGGGCTTCTGCGTCTCCTGCTCTGGTGCAGTGATTGTGCCCTGAGGGTTCTGGAAAAAGGAAATGACTCTGATGTTCCAAAGGTATGTTGTTGTAGATGCAAAAACACAGTAGACAAGTTCAGTTAAGTTAAAAGATTGACCTTTGTCAAGGAATATACTGGTTTAGGACATGACTACTTGCCATGGTTCGCTGTTAGTTATGAAGTTATAAGTTCAGACCATCCTGTGTGGTGACCTATGGGTCTCTGGTCATGCAGGCCTCCCCTGAGCTGGTCAGGTTGAGTATGTGGCCGCTTTTTTGTCCACACCGCCACCTTCTCAGCTCTTTCTATCCTTATCTCCACTTGGATTAGTCTAAAAGCATCCTAAATTACTTTGCCTTTCATAATTTTATATTAAATAATGCATTATCAAGTCCCTTCCCTAAGCCTTCCTAACTCCTCTGTGTAATATTAAGTATTCAGGAAAAACAAAGATTTCTTATTTCTCATGTTAATTCTTCTTTTATATCACCACAGACCATCTTTTTTTTTTTTTGCCTCTAATGAGTTGTGCATATGTATGGAATGAGCTCTTTTGTTTCCATTTTACTTTGTAGAAATCCTAATAATTCTTCTAGGTCTTGTATTTCCAGTTACCACTAAGGAGTCCGAGGCCAAGATGTATTAAATGTCATGCCTAAGGTCACAGTATTAATTAATGGTAAATTTAAAACTGATGCAAAATGCATTGTATCAGAAAGCAGGTGTGAATACATATTTTTGTTGTTTTAGAGTAATACCCAGCTGCTGGTTATTATCGCTATTGTTGCATCCTTCATCAATCTTTCACTTCTTCTATCCAATTATTAGCATAGGTAGCTATATATTAATAAATGAAAGGATCAAAGGGAATCAGACATTAAGAAGCCTAATAAACTGGGAAGCTGAATCCAATATCCGACCTGCCTCTCTAGGAAGCTGCAGCCTCACACACTCCCCAGGGAACTGCTGGTTCATTTCTGCAGGTTACTGGGAGGAGGGATAGATACAGTGAAGGGCAAATTCCTCTGCTGGGTGCATGCCCAGTAGAAGTCAAGATGGTGCAGGGGGAGGTCCTGCTACTATGAGGCCTGTCTAGTAGGAACGAAGGTGGTGACTATAAAGGCCTGCCTAGCCTGGGAAAAGGGTCAAATTGGATAAGGGACACAGAATCCCAAAAGATTTAGGAAATGGATTGGTGAGGAGGAGGACAACATCAGCCTACAAAAAACTGGGAAATATACTGGTCAGTTTGAAAGAGGACCTGGTCCTTCCCGAGGTAATATAACTCTAGCTTAACAAAGCTCTTTCTCTTTCTTTACTTCTCGCCTGGAGCACACGCTTGCCTCGTTCGCTCATAGGTTTTCCCTGCACGGCAGCCCTGTGCGTCTTGCAGCTGTGCAGACTCCAAGTGCAGGCCTGGACACAGTGCCAGCTGCAGTGCCGTCGGGAACGCAGCCTAAGCTAGCCAGACAACGACAGGAACCAGACTGAACCAAGGACACAGAATGTCTGGACACTGGCTCTTTTTCTGGGCCTGATGGAGACACATCGTGATGGAGCTAAATCCGGGACAGGCTTCGTGTTTACTTCCAATTCAGTCAACATTACTGCCCCACAACCTCCCATACACGGGTCCCTGGAATGCTTTCCTGTGACCCTATGATACAGCCCCTTTTCCACTGGCAACACAATGAATTGTCGATGAATTACGCACAATAGATGCCTTTTTTCACAAGTTAGTCAACATTCTTCAGCCTATGCTTTCACCCTAGTCTATTTGCTCCTGCTAGTCATCTGCCATGGGATCCACGTCTCCTGGCCCAGCAAAAAACTAGCAAAGGTAAAATTTTAATGAACATGTTCATTAAGTGTATGAATGAAGAACATCGTCTTGGTTAAACACTTCTCCCCAGGTCACACATCTAGCACACAAACACATCTTCAGACTTAGTGCCCATCATGTTTCGTTTTGCAAAGAATAAACCAAAAGGCATCTAAAAGTCAGTCTTTTCAGGTAATGATGGGAGATCTTTGCAGATATTAACCACTCAGTTTTATTGAAATTCAATCCACCACATGCTTCAACAAAACCCCTGAAACACACATATAACAAAAGGTATCAATCAGGATTCCAGAATAGACGGAGACATGTTGACGTGCGGAAATGTTTTCCCCACACATTTTTTTCTATCCACCTTCTACCTGTGATTCAGTTAAATTTCAGTTCCTCACTTAAGGTTACCCTAACTCACATAAACTAGGTCATGGCATCAGATAAACATTCATAAAATATATTACCATGCTATGACATTGAGCACACTTTAATAATTTTATTTATTTCATATTATCTTTACCACTTAGCTTTATACTTATTAAAAACACAAAATGTACTTGCTCTCTTTGCTTTTGTCACTAGTGCTTAGCCCAGTTTTCAGCACAAAACAAGCGAGATTCAGTGAATGAGTGGAGAGCGGCTAACAGAAAGGGAAGCAAGCACCCCTTCACCTAGCCTTCCAATTCACCATGCCTCCACCACACACCCACATGCCTATCCACCACCAAACGCACGTGCTCAAATGCACCAAACTCATTACAGGTAAAAGTTGGCCTTTGGTGACATAAAAGGATTAAGAGTCTTTTATACCTAAGCTACTCCTGCTTTCTATACATTTAAATCAGAAACATAGCAAATGTTGACATAATTATGGATGAAAAATAGGGATGCTATTTATGACAGCATGCACTTAAAGTATCGATATCACAGACCCTTTCTAGCATTATTTCTTATGGATGTACTATCGAGAGTTGGGAAATACAGTGCAAAATAACTTATAATCCATGGTTTATTTATTGAGGAAATCTCCCACACTTTATTGGCGTGGCATTGCATTTGCTGTAATTGCCTAACACAGGCATAAATATACTTAAGTGCCTTTTGCTACCTTCTTTTCACTGACAAAACTGTGGCATGGTCATAAAATATCAAACATGGACAGCAGAAAGGAAAAAGTTTGCTTGAGAAAGAATGGGCCATTTTACTTGTAAAATAACACATCTATTATTTCTACCTATTCCGCATTTTAAGTAGAATGCATTTTAGGTATATGCATACTGAATAGCAAACTTACAGGACAACAGGAAATGCTGTTGGTACGGTATTATATAAGAAACGGCTTTGGTCTTTGCGTGAGGCTCCTTGCACAAAGCTTCTTAACCTTTCCTGGGTAATAGCAGTGTTTTGTTATTCCTCAGAGCCCCTTTTCATTTCACCAGAGTTTATGCTAATGACGTGACTTAGGGCAGGGCTGGTTGCAGGAAAGAGAAAATATTTAGAGGGCTGGAGCTTTCAGCCCCATTCACAGATCTTCTCAGGGAAAGGGGATGGGCTGGAGATGAAGGTTCTGAGAACCCTCTAACAAAAAGTATGAATGAACTTCATTGGTGAATGCATCCACGTGTGCCAGTTCCCCGAGCAGAAAATACCCTGCACTCAGGACCCTCCAGACCTCACGCTACACATCTTTTCATCCGACTGTTCTGTATTCCTTATCATATCCTTCAGAGCAAACTGCTAAATGGAAATAAATGTTTAAGTTCTGTGAGCCAGGTCACATTAATTTAACCCAACGAGGGGGATTGTGGGAACCTCTGATTTAAAGGAGTTTGTTAGAAGCTAAGGTAATAACCTAAACTTGGAATTGGTGCCTAAAGTGAAAACGGTCTTGTGAGATTGAGCCCATCACCTGTGGGACATGACACTTGGGGGGACAGTGTCGGAATCTAGTTAAATTTGCAGAACGCCCAACTAGTGCCTGCTCTGAACGGAAGGATTACTTGCCCCTGTTGGAAAACACACAATACAGATGGGTATGCCGTGTTGGGCTCTCAAGATTTCATTTAGGTTATTAATAGGCTATTTAACACCAGGCTTATAATACCATGTAAAATATTGTTTGTGATATATTGTGCATTTTTCTATGAATCAAGCACATTTTATTCAATACTGTATAGAACAGATTTTAATATTATTCCTGTAGCCAAACGAAAAAGGAGATCTGTCTGCCTGTCACCACAGAAACCAAACAAATGAGGCCGATGCTGGTACAAACGGCACGAGGTTTTACTCAGGTGCTGTGTGATCTGGATGATGGCGGACTCTCATCTCAAAGCCCATCTCTTCTTTCTGCCACGGAAAAAGTCCAACCATCCTCAGCAAGGCCAAGTCAAAAGCCAATTTCCAGAGTACCACAGCCCTTTGCAGCCTACAGGGTACTGCTAGCCAGTCTTAGTCCCCATCCAGGAAGCTTAGCTTGTCCCCAGCTGCTGTCCATTTCAAGCTACCTTCTGCATGCAGTGTGTGGAGCCCTCATAGTACCGGGCCACGCAGCTGCTGGGGCTGCATAGTCATGTGGTCCTGGGCGAGAGAGAACATGGAAATGCACAGGCCTGTGCATCACCAGGTGTGCACGAGTGGGAGAGAGGCTCCCTCCCGAAGGCCATGGGCCATGTGACTGCTAATGCTGCCTAGCCCGTGGGAAGAGCGGGCTAGTGCACCAGGCAAATGCAGTTGAACATGAAAGAGTAAGAGAGAGGGAAAAAGGCGTCTTTGTTCCATGGGGATTATATTAGCTTGGGTGTGGGTTGGACTGGTGCTCTCTCAAAATGACTGGTCGACTTCACAAATTTTCACATCCTTCTGGTGTGTCCACCTCCCAAACGATCCTCTGCTTCCCCTGGCTAGGCTGAGAGGCCTCTTTGGTCCAGCACCTCCCCCAGTGCCATTCTGACTGCTATGGCACATTTGGCTACCTTCCCCTGGCCTTACCCCTATCTGGTATGGGGTCGGGGGAGAAGGGTTTTTTCTATTGAATTATCTTTAGCTTTTTGTGTGCTCAGGGTAAGAACCTCCCCCTGCCACTATCTTGGCTGATGGCAGAGACTCCATAGTGCTCTGTTTTGTGATAACATTCCCGCTTTGCAGATGAGAAGTTTAATTTTGAACTCTCTAGAGTCTTTCCCTGAGTTGCACAGAGCCGGGTGAACAGGCTGGCGCACAAACACACATCCTTTGGACTCCAGTGTCCAGACTCTGTACCCGTCCTGCTCTGCTGAAAGGGGTGTTGTAATAAATCTAGCTGAAAGTAACCTCACAGGGCGATCTGCTCATAAATTCCTAACTGCGCAGGTCAGGGTGGGGAGTCACACCTCAGGCCTATACGTTCTTCAGGAAAAGTTTTATCTTTTCCTTAAGCAAGTCCTGTCCACTGTTTCTGTGCATCTCGGTTAACACAGCTTTGAAATGCCTCTTGGCCAGACCCCTGGGAAGTATAAGCACCCTGAAGGGAGCACATAATCTTGTTAACTGTCCTGCAATCCACTCTTCACTCTGCTGTTCCACCTGCATATAATCTTCCTTGAATTGCCTTCTAATTCTAAATGCATTAAAGAAATTGCAAAACTGTCATTCTGAGGGGCATTTGCGATCTTGCTTCCTGGCATTGTCATAAGTTTGGCTCAAATAATATCTTATAAAATCTTTACAGGTTTGGACATTCTTCTGCCGACACCACCATTATGAAATTTCCGCTATACACGTGTGCAGTTTCCTACACTGTTCCTTTTCTCTTAACTCTTATAAAACATTTTCTTTGTAATTAAAGTTCCAAAAATTTTCCTCCATATGATTATAAGAAATAGACTGAATCAGGAAAGTCTGTCCTTAATCTCATAAAATAAGAGAAGTAAATTCCCTAATCCTAACATGTAACATCTCTAAGTCTAGACAGTGTTCGCCCTAACAAGACTTTAAAGCTCACTGAATTGCTCCTGCACTACCCAGGCTCTTGTGGTTCATCTGGGTTATGGATCTAGCTCTGGTCAGGGGACTGTGAATGGGAGTCAGCATGATTTTTAGACAGTAAAACATTCTTGGGTAACCTCCTCACTCTCTTATCTCTTCATTCAGTAACCCTGGATGCCATCCATCCAGGTGGCAGAGCCATAAGATAGAAGAATAATGAATCTCTAAGTAAATACTTAGAGTTTACCTGGAAATCCACTAGAATGGCAGCAGAATTTATATAGATGGAAATAAACTTTGGTTCATCCAGTTTAACCTGATTCAAGCAGACATGGGGAGGAAGTAATATACTTAGTGACAGATCCAGAATCTTGAAGTAAAAATGAATTGGTATGCTTTTAATTTTGGCTAACAGAAAATCTTACTGTAAATTACTTCAGTAATAAGAACTTAATAATACATTTTGGAGGCGTGTTATTCTAAGATAGTAGCTCAGCAATGGGTTCACAATATGCCTACAGCAGCTCCCAGCACCACATTATGACCTTTAATAGGGAGGGATATGTTGTTCTCTTGTGTCTCAGTTTTAGGAGAAGGAAAAATTTTCCATTATTACATCCCCTCCAAAAAACTGCAAGGTATTTATTTCTAATTGTCCAGTGGTAAATCAAATTCTCCTGCCTGAACCCGTTACTACAGTTGAGTTGAGTGTACTGGAATTGGCTCTCTAGTCTAATCAGCATTCATTGCCCAGGGCTGATAGCCCACAAGGAGAAGGTGCCTGAACACCAAGGTACCCTTTGTAAGAGTCATTTATGTGCATAGGGCAAACCTTTGTCTCTGGGGCTGTCTCCCTCTCTGCACCAGGGAAAAGGGGAGGAGTAAATCTCTAGAAATTCTTAGTAATGAAATGGCAATGACTTAAATCTATATAACAACCTTACCCTTATTTATTGTGCTTCTCCTGGTCACCTCCCATAACTGACCTTCCTCATCTACCAATGTCTTCTTTTTTCTTTAGCTGGAGAGAGTATTTAAGGTGGGAGCTTGAACCATGTTGGGGAGATACTCTGTTTAGGGGGTATCTCCCCTGAATAAAGGAGATATACATGTTATTAACCTTTTTTTTCTCCTGTTAATCTGTCTTTTATTACAGGGGAAATCTCAGTCAAAAATCTAGAAAGAGAGGAAAAATTATCTTTCCTCCTCATCACACCCAATTTCAAATAAATTTTAAGTTTATTTTTTAATTTCTTTTAGCTGATTAAAGTTTTACAGTAGCTCCAAATGTTGTCACAGAATTTATTATCCCAACAGTAAAAGCTTCTCATGAATACTCAGCTATTAATTTAGTTTCTTTTCAAGTCACAAATTGGTTCCACTATTGGATTGCTGGGTTTAAAACATTATTGTTTTTATTTTTTATATTTAACTTTTAACTATTAGTACTGGTATCATGTAGAAAATAGCAAGTTTGGAGACAGCAATGTATGACTACTATAGCATGTGGCCATTCATAGGCAGGGCCAATTTAGGATCAGGGAAGGATTCTCCTCACTCCAACAGGCTGCCACATTCCGCCAACTTGACCAAAGAAGGTTTTTTTGTAGTTAAGAAAGATAATGTTTGTTTAACGTAAACTGTAGTGCAATTACATGTTAAGACCCTGAAAAGAAAAGCTCAGCCAAAGAAACATTATAATTGTGAAGGCTAGCTGGGAACGAAAGACATTTATTTTCCAGTTCCAGACTTTATTATTTTCTGAAGTGATTTCTAAGAGAACGCCCCCAGAAAAGTCCACAATGTGTGTGCTTTTTAAGAGTTTGTATTACACTCGCCACCTCTCCAAAGTATGAATTTAAACGATCGGTGCTAATGTGCACGCAGGATCAGGTGGGTTATTGGCTCAGAGTCACTGGAGTGAGGAGTTGAATGATGTGTAAAATGAAATCCTGACCCCACGCTCATAGGGAGTTCAGGGAGGACTGCGTTGTCGTCTCTGCAAGGCTGGTTCGGGTGTCGCTGAGAATCACACAGGTGTATAATCAAAGCTCCCTGAGTTTCAGAGCGAAGAGAGGACAGACGAGAGTGCTTTAATGAGCTGGTTTATGCCCGTCCTTGTCTCAGTACATCTTTCTAATCTCTCTGGCTACTAGGAGTTGTAACAATTAATAGTCTCTCTCAAAATGGAGTGTTAGGGTGAGAAAATTATCGGAACCATTTGAGCTGAAAGACTCAACTTTACCTCCTTTTTCAAGAGATATTAAGAAGAATAACAAAAAAGAAGAAACTGAGGGAAGGTGTTGGTCTTTAGAAATACTAACTTCAGTCCTTTACTTCAGTTTTCTGTAGAGACCTAAGGCCTGCCTTTCCAAATATGACATACTGCCTTCATTAGCCTGTGAGAAATAAACTATAATAAAGCAATAATAAAATAAACACACATATTTGCACACACTATACTTAACAACAATAATAAAATACATATATGCACAATAAATGAGGTCAGTAAAGCGTTATTCAAGTGTCTGAGTTGTTTATAAATTGTTAAGGTCTGCATCACCCTGTCCTACGCAGGAAACAAAAGCTTTCCAGCACTGACTGATTCACTATGGAAGGCAGGACTTTGAGAACCAACAAACCCAAATAACCGAATTCTGTAGGACGGGTTCTCATTCTCAGAAACTCCCTGTATTTGCTCTGACTTGTAACAATCATGGGAGTGACTAACGTGTGTTAATTTCAGTGTTTCCCAAACACGGAACACATGCTATCAAGATTTTCCTTGGTGCACAGACTATTTTTGTGTGCATTTGGGAAAAATACAACTCAGGCACCAACACATCCTTGCTTGAACGTTATTCCTTAGAAGGAAACCAAGACAGAAAGTGTACCATGTTCCAAGACATGTGAAAGCAGTACTTAAACGGCAAATTTAGGAAACACTGAGATACAACAATGGGGAGGGCTTAAGAGGTTTTAAGTGGATGAGTATCAACAGTGTTCGTTATGTTTTTGCGAGGCGTGACAGACGCAGCAATGCTTGCACGGGTTTCCCTGCCTGTAGTCTGAACACACAACCAGCTCCCTCCACCGATAATAACCCCGGTTTTCAGTCGTTTTGTTTGCCACTGCCATCATCATAATAGCTACAATTTTTCAAGTGTTTACAATGTGCAGTGCACTGGATTAAATGCTTTAAAGCATTATTTCACTGAATCCTTAAGACAACTCTGAAGTAGACACTACAATTATTCCCAATTTTCCAGATGAAGAAACTGAAGCTTCGAGAAGCTACCTTCTTAAGGACTCCTCTTAGCAGACTGTATTGTCTTCTGAAATTTCCACCTCCTTACAGGTATATCTTACATATTAATAATATAGATAAGAATATTATAACAATGGTGAGTATTTATTGACCACACACTGTTTAGGGCATGGGTTTAAATGGTTACACAGATTGTCTTATTTTATACTCATAAAATCCACTAACATAGACATAAATACAGATTAAGAAATGGAAGTAAAGAAAGGTAAAATAGTATTATACAGCTATGGAGAGGAAGGATTTGATAGCAGACAGCCCAACCCCCAAATCCATTATTAAAGGACGGCATTTTCACTTGCCTTCAGTTCAGCCTGTGAGATAGGATGAAGAACAGGGCACTAGAAATGGGGTAAACCAGTTTCTCTCCTCATTGGACACTTGCCCGTGAGGCTTACACAGAGTTGTTAAGCTCTGGAATCTCTACTTCTGTTCCATACGTATATCCATGTCCTAGAGTTACCTGTAGGAAAGAGAAAAGAAAAGAGGAAAGAGAGGGGCAGAGACAGAGAAAAGTAGAAGGAAAGTGAGAATTGAAGTGGAGAAACTTAAATTGGTCTTACTGTCCATTATGGCTCAAGTCTTGAATAAATTTGAAGACTTAAAAAATTAATTTCAAAGAGATTCCTGGCTAAGTTGACCCCAGTGTTCTAAGAAATTCTGAAGGGATGGTAGGCTCTGACACACCAGCTCTAAAGACAAATCTGCTTAATGAACTGAACTCTTCAGTTACAAAATAGCTAGAAGCCAATGTTCACAATGTCCTTTAAAAAAAACCCTCCATTCCCAAATCTAGCCATCAGTTTAATCCCATGAATATAAATAAGAATTGATGTGATTAAATCCTCTTAAATCAAATTTATTAATATTGTTCCAAAGGAATAAAGAGTTTTTTGTGAAGTGTTTTCTGAAGTCCTCCTTGTCTAAAGTGCTTAATATTTTATCCCTAAAATTTTCTATGTCATTAACTTATGGGGAAAGGATTCAAAATATTTATAATATAAAGTGTGTGATAAATTATCACGGTGCTGTAAGATAGTTAATGTCTCGTTTACAATTTTAGAGATTAAGGATGGCAACCTGAATTATTTGCAGGTGCATTCTTTACATAGCTACGTGGGAACAAGTCCACACTCTGCTTTCACAGCCTGACAAAAAGAGACTCGTTCTTCCCTCTGACCACCATTCATCTCTAGCAAGTCAATCAACAATGTAGTCTTTAACTTTACTTCTTCAGCCGGGCCATTTCTATATTCCATGAACAGTAAGACTTGATATATGTAATGACTTTTAAATTATTAAATGCACAAAAATATAGTGAAAGAAATGGATTAAAAAGTCATTAAAAGTAATCATAGTGCTTTTAGGCTGGGGAAGTGGCATTGTCAGCTGACAAAACAGAACACAGTGTCTTTCATCTAAGGCTTTGGGCAACTGGGCTACCACTTCCCTTAGGCTGATTGGAAATAGCAGTTACAGAAAAATCTGATCAGCTCAGTTGCCTAAAGTGGATACATTGCATAGAAAAGGCCCACGGAATAGATGATATATTTAATTATTTAGCAAATTCCCATTAGATGAGCTTCCAGGAAACTAATGATAATGAGATACATGAATAGGCACTACAATATTTATAATGAGAAGGCCGATCGTAGTACCAGTTAATAGACAGAAAGTCAGCCACTGTGCCACCTATCTTAAGGTTTTCCCTGTCTTAAATTTCACAACTCAGGGGGGAAGACGTAATTAATAATCCCATTTGCAAGATGAGAAAACTGAGGCTACCAGAGTTCCTGGTTTTTACCCAGTATTATCCAGCTGATAAGACCGCAGGCAGGACTCCCGCTCAGCCCTGCCCGTGGTGGGTCCTGTCCTCTGACCCGCTAGGCTCTGCTTTTCTGGCAGCACTTTGGCAAGCCTGGTGAGGATGCAGACACTGGAAAACACACTTGTTCTACAGATCCTGCATCCATGATGCCCTAGCCACACATGATGTAAACACATGGAAAACACAAAAGAATATAAAAATGTGTTCTTAAGTAGGTATGGGCATGACAGTACACACAGGCTAACAGGAGTAAAGTTCAGTGAGGAAAGCTTTAGAATGCACAGCATTTTCCTGTTCTCAGCTCTTCGACATGGTAGCATTTGGACAGAAGGAGGATGGGGAAAACCATTACTGGCTAACAGAACAGTCTAAAACAAGATATAAAACAAAATAAATATAAAGGAATACTTAATTTTTTAAAAGAAGTCTAAAACAAGATATCCTTTAGAGTTAAAAGAGAATCTCTATGTACAACATTTCATGAACTCCTTACTTTATTCCTGGACAGTATGCGGGCTGGTGATTACCATTTTGATTTTAAACATAAGTTTGTGGGGCTGAGTGAGGCCCAGTTAGTGGAGGGCGCTGGACTGAAACTGAGTTTTTCTGCTGACCAGCAGTCTTTCTAGTATTTTATCATCCAAAGTGGTAGAATAAGTATATTATTGATGCAGACCCTGCCTCGTGGGGTCCGCGACACTGTGGATGGGGGAGAGACATTCACACGGACTACCAAGTCCTGTGGAGGAAAAGGGCAGGTGGCTTTGCTCTCAAGGGGAGCAAAAGCCACAGCCTCTGCTGTGACCACCCTTTTTTTCTTTTTCTCTGCACATTACGTGATGCTCCTCATTTTCTATGCACCAGTTCGCTTTAGGTGGTTACCTTTTACAGAAAACAAAGGAGCCATTGCTGCTAATCACATCACAGAAGAGAGATATTTGCAAATGAAAAGGGAAAAGTAGTTGGACCTCCTCCTTGGAAGGTTTAGCATGGATTTTAGGAAATTACCCTAAGCACTTGTTGTCTCAATTCAGGGTGAGGGAGTTTTTAGCAAAAAGCAAGACATAAAGAGGCCTAGGTACTTTGCAGGCCTGATTCCCCATGAGAGAACCAATCCGTGGGCGTGGGTCCTGAACATCTCTCAGTGGGAGCTGGGCCCACACCAAGCAGAATGGTCTCCTTCGTATTATAAATAGCGAGAGGTGGGGATGATTGGGTTAAGGAAAGAGATCTAGAAAGTTTTTTTTGATGGAAATAGAGGGAGACCAATGTGGATATATCACATAGTTACAGGCTTTGAAGAAGACATTTATGAGATCAAATGCAATTGAAATAAATGGAAGATGGGCATTGTATGTGGCTTGAAAGAAGAGTAAACAACATCTCATACTGAGCTTTGGAGTCAGGCAAACTTGGGGTAAATGTGGTGAGCTACTTAACGTCTCCAGTCCTGAGTTTCCTTATCTTTAAAGTGAGAATATTAATTCCTTCATCATCAGAGTTTTATGATGACAAGGAATAAACGTGATAATATATATGAGCTGTGTACAGCAAGCCCCCCACAAAGATTACAACTCGGTTTAATAAAGTGAAATAGAAAGTGTAATTTGAAGTTGGTTAAACTGGAAGCAATGTTGAAAAGAACAAGGAGAGCTTGATCGAGGGGGAAAATTTAATGTGGCATCATTTTACCATATAAAATTCTACTTTTCTCTATAATCTCATTTACTTCTATCCCATTTTATTTGTGTTAAAATTACCAAACAAAAGGACATTAGACTGAGGTGCCTCTAATGCCTTAGCTGCCTGCATAAGCAATCCAAAACCTAAGCTGGAGTCAATTCCTATCAAAGCCTCAAGGAGAAAAACAAAACGAATCACAAATAGCCAAACTGACTTTCCCAAATAATGCAACCGCTTAAGCCGTAGCCAGTCAAATGATGTCCTTGCTTTGCTTCACCATCTTCTTTACAAAAGCCTTGCCCCTAGCAGCCGAAATAATTTTGGGACTGTATAAATGTAACTACTCCTTAACTGTTAAGGAGTTGAAATTACAACCGGCCCTTTGAAGGCAACAGTGAGGCTGATGTGGCCCCCAGTGAAAAGGAATTTGACACCCCTGCCCTAGCTCCTGTGGGTGCTATACTCCTAAACATTTATAATTTTGTCCTGCATTGTCCAGCTGGAATCTATGTTTGCTCAAGTAAACTCTTCAAAATTTGTATGTGTATCAGTTCATCTTCTAAAGCTTGGAATAAAATTTAAACGCTTTAGCTTGTCCTACGAATACTCACATATTGTGGCTGCTTCATTCTCCTCCAGAATCATGTCTGGAGGATTTTCTCCTGCTTCCTGATCACCAGCCACACTGGGATTTGTTTATACTCTGCGTTTCAGCTTAACTGGAATGTTTTCTCCCCAACTCCTCACCTGGTCTCAACATGTGTTACTTCTTCATATAAGACTTCTTTGAAATATTGTTGTGCTTACTAATTAATTATTATATTTTGTAATTATAAATTATTTATATTTTGTGTGCAAGTAATTCAATTATTGAAAAAGAACTAGGGAAGCATCAGTTATTATGATCTGAGCTTCTGCAAAGCTCTGAATGTTCTAAGAATAGAAGGAGGGGCGATATGGAGACCTGCTGAGGGAAATGAGCCATTTACACAACACTTCAAGTTATCAATGCGCGTAACGCCAGACATGGTAATGAGTGATCAAATTGCCAGATGAAGGGGAAGAATTAAAAGATCTCTGAGTGTTAGAGTTGCAGAAAGCACGAGGCTCTTTTAGGAGCTGTTGAAGAAATCATCGAAAGATTCACTATTTAAAAACTAATGACCACTACAAATTTTCTGTAAGCTGAAAGAAGAAGCTATGCTTTAAACTCTTTAAATATATGGATTAACCATGTATGTGCATCCGTGAGCATGTGCCTTTTCTGTTGTTCGTGTGTATTTTTGTGTTTCTGCATTTTGCTTTGCTTTGTTTGTGTAATTGGGGGTGTGTAACAACAGACATAGTGCTTTGAAAGCAATGGGAAATGTGCGTCTTGACCAATGTCATTTCATTGCGTGTGACTTTGGCCCTGCATCTCAGGTATCCCTTGTTGCAACAGCTCTAAGTTATGAGGAGTTAGACTGTCAGAAGTCTTCATGTCCAACAAAGGATGTCTCTTACAAATAATCCATTTGTGGGAGAAGACAATTATTATACACAAAATAAGCTAAACAAGTGCTTACAAAATGAATCAAATAATCATTCTAACTTACATAATATTGCAAGGCATATAGTTTATTATTTATAGACTTTCATTGGACAGTTGACCTACTTATGTCTTATACAAGGTAGGTATAAAATAAACCTGGAATGTTAAGGTTTTTTTAAAAGATGTAACAAACCCAAATGTCTTTATAAAATCTGATGAACTATGACTTGGCTGGTGGGGTTCAGTGTATTGAGTGCTAACCTGTGAACTAAAGAGTCACCGGTTCGATTCCCAGTCAGGGCACATGCCTGGGTTTTGGGCCAGGTCCCCAGTAGGGAGCACGTGAGAGACAACCACACATTGATGTTTCTCTCCTTTTCTCCATCCCTTCCCCTCTTTCTAAAAATAAATAAATAAAATATTTTAAAAAACAAAATAAAATAAAATTTGAAGGAATATTTTCCCTAAAGCTGGAAAGATAGTGGTCTGCTTCAACAATTTTAATATTTTTATTTGTTTTGTTTTTTTGACAAGAAGTACAAATGAAGAAGACAAGCATCCCACTGTGCCCATGAGTCTGGCACAGCCACTGAAAGTGGCAAACATGTCCCCAATTAACTAGAGGAAAGAGAAGAAAAAAGTATCTGCGAATGTCAAGACAAAAGAACTGAAATCTGACAGCATAAGGAAGATCCACAAAATAAGGAGCAAGCATAATCTTGAAATACCATCTTTGGAGGAAGCCCTTCTCAATCAAACATAACAGGTTTTTGGAGATGATCAAGGTATGTATGGACTTATGAATAGGGAATTCAAGTCATAATCAGGCAGACAAGGGAAGTTTCTAGACTGTATAGCTGTCTAGGTCAAAAATTTAATTATCACCTCTTTAGACAGTCTTTCCCCAAACACCTGTTCTAATTCACAAACACCAATTATTCTGTTATGTTTACCATAACACATTGTTTTTTGCATTATTTATTATGTTCTGAAAGTACATTGTTTTTATGTTTGTTTGGTTATTGATCGGTCCCTTATTTTCCCCAGGTTGAACAAACACCATGAGATACCATGTTGATCTTGCTCCTTGTGCATCCCTAACTCATACAAAAGTACCTGACCCATGCTGGGATCCAAGGAAACACTTACTGCGGAGGCCATAAAAACAACACAAAAATAGAAAGAGATGGAGTGGCTATGACATAGTGATGTTAGCTATCTCCTCAGGATTTATTTAATTACCTTTTTCTCACTTCTGTAACTTAAAACATCTTATAATAACCATGGTAAAAGATATAGTAATTAAAAAATTCAAAGTCAAAAAGCATTGCATTTCATTAATTGTAGAACTGTGTTGATTGCCTTATTTTTCATCATAGTTACAACACTCTTCAAATCATAATTAAATGGAGTATGTGTGAATATAAAGACGGTTTTAGCCTTTGAGAAGAAACATTCTCTTTATTTATTATCAGCCATTTGTATATTCAGTCTTTCATTCTTGTGTTAACATTTCTTGAGTAATTAGGCTCTGTCATTGTTCTACTGGGTTCTTTGACAGATATGGCTCCTTCCTTCTAGGGAATCAAATTGTATAGGCAGAGAATCAAAGAAACCAACATATACCAGCACGATGTGGCACATGAGTTGTGCACAGTGAACTATAGAGCACAGACGCTCACCTGGCATGAGTCATCAAGCTTAGCAGAAAAGGATGGAGAGCAGGAAGTGGAGGTCAGGTCAGGTTGAAGACATCATTTGAATGGCAAACAGGGACATTCAACTGGTTGGTTTGACTGGGCAGGATATACCAATGCTCCTCCACTTAGGATGAGGGTATGTCCCAATGTATCCATGTTAAATTGAAGATATCTTAAATCAAAACTATGTTTAATACACTGAACCTAGTAAACCTCATAGCTTAGCTTAGTCTACTTTAAAAGTACTCCGAACACTTACATTAAACTACAATTGGGCAAAATCATCCAATGCAAGGAATACACTGTAGAGTATCAGTTGTTGACCCTCATGATCGCCAGGCTGAGCGGGAGCTGCGGCTCACTGCTGCTGGCCAGTGATCGATAGAGTATCTTACTGCACATCACAGAGTGAGGACAGATCTAAATTCAAAATTTGAATTACTCTTCCTACTGAATGCTTATCATGTTCACACTATCCTGAAGTTGAAAAATTGTAAGTTAAATCACTGTAAGTAGGGGACAGTCTTTATTTAGGAATGACACTCGAGGGGAGGCAAGAGTCATATCACAGGTATATGTTCATGGCATGCACACTGCAGATAACATCAGTTTAAAAGCTACCTGTCATCCAGTAAGACTGAAGCTCTAAGGATGGCCAGATTACACCACATGCGGTGCCAGCCTAGAGGAAGATCTGCTTGCTATGTAAGTAGCAATCCCTCTTAAGGTGACAGTGCCTTCTGGTTGTATGAGGGTCTTCATTGTCTTCTGATTTTTCCCATTGAGGGTCAAACACATGCCAAATAATTTTTCCCAACCTTTGCCATGATATATTTACAAATCACTTCTTAAGCTGAATGCTTCTGTAATATTTCAATGTGGTCTTCCTTTTCAGAGACTGATCTCACCTCATTCTGGACCTTTCCATTGGGTCAACATTAGGCTATATAAAGTATTGGAGTGCAAAAGAAGACAAAAAAATCAAATCCCTCTTAAAGATTCCTAAACAGTCCACAGGGTACATTTGACGAAAGGCCTGAATGCCGAGACCAAGTTTTCCCTTCCCCAGCCCTGGGTGCGCCTTTATCACCATCACACCGTGGAGTGAGCACCGTGCCCTGAGCTAGGAGGGGCGGCACCAGCAGTATCAGAAGGACAGGATGTGTTAGGAAGATGAGGGGGCTTGTCTTTGTTGTGTAAGTTCTGTTTTAATCCAACTTGTAAAAACAGGAAGTTGCTTACAAACAAATTTGAAGAAAAAGATAAATGGTCTTAGCTCTGGTGTTTCACCTGGACTCTTGAGGAACAGGCAGTCTACATGGACAAGAAGGTTAGCTCACCTTATCACATGTGCACTTTTCAGGTGGATGGGACAAATGGCTTTGCCGCAGGGACAGCTAGCCAGAGTTTCCATCAAGGCACTCTGCAGACATTCACGACAAATTTAATTTAAATCTTTTATACTCATAAAGTTTCAATATTTATTCTTCTCATCCTACATTTTTATTTTATTTTTGATTTGCTTCTGCCCTTATTCTTTCAAACAAGATCTAAATGGAAAGTGTCAGAATATTATATCAAAAGCCATTTAAATTGTTTTTGAATGGAGTGCAGATAAGCATCCAAACTTTCGAGGGCTTGGTCTAGCTTATTAGGTCTTTTAACAAGGCTTTAGGGCGCAGTTTCAGGTCTGTGACAAATGTTTCTCATCCTTGCTACTTGCAAATGAGCCTCCCCACCAACAGGGGTAGGGCAATTGACAACTATAGAGGTAAACACAAAGGAGTCCCACTAGTCATCGCCAAGTCTGATATTTAGTGGCTGCTCTGTGCTGGCCCTTAATCAGTGACATGTACATTAGTTCAAGACCTGCATCATCTCATAGGAGAGAAATATGAAAACTTACCTCATAGCCAGCTTAATGTTGTTTATGTGTATAGAATTTTACTGTTGACTATTCAAAAACACTAAAAAGAATTTTTAGGTCATTGTTTTGAGACAACTAAAATGGAAAATGTCTATAATCAGTGCTTGTAATTTCTGTTCAAATAAGGTAAATGGACTAATTTTCCTTGTGCCTAACTCAAGACGTCTTTCTTTTCTCATGATGGGTCATTTACATATATTGACTACCTTGAGGATGATTTTCATATTTACTTAAATACTTCAGGGATCTTTAGATGTTTTGCAACTATTAAATTCTTTAAAGGTCACTAATCTTCATGCTCCTAAAAGAGAGGCAAGAATTGTTTTTAAAGTGTTTGAAAACTACTCAGGATCAAACATCTCCAGTATTTCTTGGAGCAAGTATGGAGCAGAGTTTTCCGTATGGGACCATAGACACAAGATTCAAGAAATCAGTGTTGTTACTAAGAGTGTGAAAATCAAAAATGCAGCTCAGCAATGAATGTGCCCAGTCTTTGTTATGAGACAATTGGTTTAAACTAGATACTATTAGAAACAAACTAGCCTCTCTGTTGATAAATGAACGTATCTATGAGCTCCATCATTTAGCTAAACAACCAGAGGGGCACAACCAGCCCTTACAAGGTCCAATCTTGTCTCTCT
>CM052538.1:183268505-183473794 GCA_028533065.1 Trachops cirrhosus | reverse complement strand
AGAAAGAAAGAAAGAAAGAAAGAAAGAAAGAAAGAAAGAAAGAAAGAAAGAAAGAAAGAAAGAAAGAAAGAAAGAAAAGAAAGGAAGAAAGAAAGAAACAAGCACATGGGATCAAAGTGTGACTTCAAATTTCACAGCTAACCTCTCCCACCCATCAGTTTTACTTGTCTACATGTTAAGACAAGCTGTAGTTTAAGTAAGCTTAAACTATGTTAAAAGCTTTTAAATAGATTTAATTTTGAAGGGTGGAGATTCTCTATGCATTTCACCTATATTATTTATGAGTTTGTATGTAGTGTGTGTTGCTGTGTGTCTGTATGCACAAATTGTATATTCCTAGCTAAGTGAGAAGGACAGTGACACTGGTGCTGGTGGACTTCCTTTCTCATAATTTCAGAGAGCACACAGCAATGACCTGAATACACATACAACTTTGTTGTACAGCAATCACATCATGATTACAATATTTCCTAAATAAGTTTCAGATATGTTGTATTGGCGAAGTTATCAAATCATCCCATTGAAAATGGGCAGCAACAACGCTATGCAATGGAAGAAAGGCACACATCCTTTTTCGGGAGCTTACTGTCTGTGATATTAATAAGTCATGATATCAAGGTCTAAAAAATATCAGTGCATTTCCTATTGGTCTAAAACATTTTCAGATGTTTTGTTATTGATGATTATCTCCTTGTAAGTTAAATCCAAATCTTATTCTTAAATACCATTAGTTTATACTAAAAAAATTCTGTGGATAAAAGAATAAAAATGAAGTTATAAAATAATATTTTAAATTATACAGAGAAAGAAATTCAAGTGAAATAAATTTTAAATTATTATACATTGGCATGGAGACACAGTGTTCCTCATTTTTATTATTGACCTTTTCCTTTAAAGTTAAAAATAAAGCTCTTAAATTCTTAAGGAAATATTATTAGACTCAAGAAGTAATTTAGTGAAGGATTTAATTAACTAATTAACTGAAAATTAAAATAATACCAAAATTTTACCATGCCATATTGGTAGGATAAATGCAGACATACAGTTAATGCAAACACATTAATATTAATACTCAGGTTGAATCACTATAAAATAAACAGGAAATAATGACCCATCAGTGATTAAAAAGTAGATGTTAAAGATCTTAAGAAAGATTTTTCTGCTGTTCTTAGAATTAGCCATCAATTATATTCTTATGTATATAATTGATTAACCATCAACTATATTGAAGGGAAAATGTTGGTATTTTATGTTTATTTTTTCTCCAATGATTTTCTTTTGAAGGACAATAGTGAGAAATTCTTAAAAACACAAAGAGGGGAATGCGATATGTAAGGGTTACCATAAAATGTGGAATTGGAGTTCAAGATTATCTTGGGTAAATAAACTAATGTAAGCTAATAGAACTCAGAACAGTGGTTGCTGGAGTGGAGTACAGTTAGGAGGAAAATAAAAATTGGGAAGGGTCACTAAGTTACAAAGGGTTTTCTAGAAATGTTCTATATCATAATGTGTTAGTAATTATGCAGTTATATCAAATAGTCAAAACTCATTAAAATGTACTCTGAAAATATGTGCATTTGATGACATGTAAATCGTTCCTTAAAATATATATATGGATTTTTAAATGGAAAGGAATATTCCAGGTCAAAAGGCTGTGTAACAAATTACTCAGAACTTTATTAGCCAAAGCCTGCCAAGATTAATGGGAAGGGACATAGATTCTAACACTCAATGGGAGGAGTGTCAAGGAATTTGGGGGCCATGTTTTGAAATCACTGCATTGAGTCCACTGACCACACAATGTAAACAATGTTTACATTATTTACATTTCTTTCACATGCAAGATGCCTATCCCCATGCACACACATACACACTTCCAAAGTCTCATCCTACTAAGACATCCAGTCAAATAAAAATCCCAGTATTTCACTTCCGGAGAAAAATTTTCATAGCATGTACTTTTTTCTAGGTACATTACTCTAGAACTGTAGTTAGAAGCAGCTATTTTATTATTCTAGCAGAATATTAAGGTCAAGACTCCATGTACAGGGCAGAGAGAATGGCTTTTCTCTTCTCTGCAATGTCTAGAACCTCATCTGGGAAGATTCAAAGGCTGGACCACTAAACTAATGTGAAGGCTCTGTTGCTCACCTGTTGGGGCCTGGGCTGGGAAGATGCAAAGGCTCGGCTCAGCTGGGGCCACTGAGCATACACCTTGGTGTCACAGTCTTCAAGCAGGCTGGCTTCCTCGTAACAAGTTGGCTGCAGGACAATAGGACAATCAGATATCCTCCATGGGAATGCAGGGCTCCCAGGGGCAGTGCTTGTGACATATCACCTTTCAGTGCCCACCCTCAGAGGACTCACTGCCTGTCTTCTGATCCAGATGCAAGGGAAGGGGCTGTAGCCTCACTTCTGAACAAGAACAGTGTCAAAGTACTTGAGCGCCGTATTTTAAAGCAGCTAACAAAGAGATTGTGGTGGGGGTGGGGACCATTTCTTTTTCCGAGGAGACTGGATTACTATCTCCTGAAGATGCCCTCCACAATGCAATGAGACATTAGTTACATGTCTAAACATGCCAAGATCAGCTTTCAGTTTTTTTAAACTGGGGACAACTACATCACCAGAAGTAATTTTTCTTGAATATTCCAGGTCTTTTGCTTTGATGCCTTTTCCGTTATCTATCACCAGTACAACTGTGCACTCTGAAAGTGAGTCCCCAGGCTGCAGAGACGTGGAAAACTACTCAGGTCACCTGATGGCACTAGCCATTTTGGCCATCGTTACCAAGAAATGTATTGGTTAGCGAAATAATCTGTTTCAATTCCTTATTTATTCTCAAAAGAGTCTCATCAAGGAGGTAGCAGAGACACCATTGTTCCCATTTTTCATTGGACGAACGGGGCACGGACAAGTGAAGAAATGCAGGGCAATGATTAAGAGAGAGACGTTTGGATTGTTGCCTGTAGGCGCCTGGCTTTGATAATTAAGATCTGTAAGTGCCTTATGTATGTTTTAAATGTGATTTTATTTATTTATGGTAGTTATTAAATATCATAACACTAAATATTTTATGGTAATTATAGGTCACTAGGGACTAAGAGGATTTTCTCTCTTTACTTGGAATGTCCAGCATTCATGCCTAGTCTCATTCCATGTCTTCATCCACCATGGAGATCCTGGTTCCCAGGACCAGTATACCCCAAAGTACAGGGTAACTAATGCAGACGTATTCTTCTCTCATTAGACCACTCATCTAACTTGCTTGGTTGCCTGAATATTGCATCTTGGTAAGTAGAGCCTCAGACAACCAGATCCCTTTGGCTTCTACAAATGAGCAAAATCAGAATAACAAATATGGAGGAACTTTCAGAACTGATAAATAAAAAGGCACAGTTATTTGTCCAAAGCCCATGAAGGGGCAATCTTCTTATGAGATTTATTAGTTTAGTTTCGCATGAAAAATAGATACTACAGAAACCCATTACAACGATAAATATTCTCATTTTCTGTGGAAATGTAGATTAGAGTAGCCGTGGAAAGTTGAATCGCAGGCTCTTGTAAGGGCTGTGCACATTTTCCATGCTCTCGTACAACATATTTAAAGTAAATTTATGTATCTCCCTCCTGCTTTTATGTAATTTCAATAAAACAAAATAAAACAAAATGCTACTACAAAAAATAATAAAAGTCAGATTATTCAAGTGACAGGTCATAGTACCAAAAATATGTCATGAAATTTATCAGAGATACACCATGCTGTAAAATATCATTATCCCTAAGGGTGGAAGATTTTACAGATCTCACTTTGGGTGTGTTAACTGTCTTAGACTACACAAGCCATTCCTTTATTTCATCACTTTTGACAGTTTATAAATATAATTATTTCATTGTTAAATATTTAACTTTTATATTGTTGAAATTTTCCTACAAAGCTTATAATCAATATTTTAATTGAGAGGAGGCAAAATTTCTTTATTTTTAAGAAAATCATCTTCTACACATTTTGAATTGTAAAATAATTTTGCTGTGTATTAATAAAAGTAGTTAGAGAAAATATGTTATAGTATGTATTTGAAATTTGCATTTAATTAAAACAACATAGAATTTTACTTTAAATAAATCTCAGATTTTAATGTACATTATTTCTTAAAGATTGCTGTTCCTAGAGTATAAACATTAAAAATGAGTGAACTTGAAAAGCTGCACACATTAAAACTTGAGGACAGCAAGTATTTTGGAAAAGTTGCAGTTTGAAGAAATCATTACAAATTTTATGATCATTAGAAAAATATCTAAATTCTTAATCTTTTTAAAAACTCTAAGCAGAAAATAGTTTTCAGATGTCATAGATCATAGCTGTTTTTCCAAAGGTGATCCTAATTTTGACACTTTGGTACTATCCATCTGGTCTTTTCCATATTATTCGTGTGAATGATTCTGGGAAAAGATCATTCCATATGCTTTAGAGATATATTGTTTTGAGGTTCCAGTGAAAACTAAGTACTAGGAATTGAGTTCTTGTCCCAAAACACGGGTGCAACAGAACAATTTCACATCTCAGTTTTCTCTGTGCAGCGACCACAAGCCTAACCTCGTATACTGATGACATTTCTGAAACTCATTTTTAGAGGCAAAGCTGACACCTGCGTCCTCATGTGACATGCAGGCCTCCTGCTCCTCTGTTTAGTAGTCTGTGGCTTCTCCCAATTTAGGAACAAATCTCGTGTTCTATTCTTCCTGTAAATTGCCTGCAAAGGGTTTTATTCCTTGGGTCAGACCTTAATGTGTATTTCTTTCATTCTCTACCATTACCCATGGTCACATTTTAAAAGAAATGCTTTGAAATGAAGTGATAATAAAAAGTTTCAAGAGGACCTGTCATTCCAATAGATATATCTACAATTTTCCTTTGTTCCAAATTAGAACCATGGCTTATAGTCAAATCCAGAGTTAACCTTGCGGGTTCTCAAATCATGATATAGCCCCAATTACATGTTTAGTTCCCATTATCAGCAGTCTATACTATTATGCTTTGCATACATTAGAAATAGTTTGTAGGCTAAAACACAGAGAGAATACAGAACACAGCTTATCTGCTCTTATTGGTCAACTATTTCCTAAAATTTATTCTATTAATGCCACAACACTATAAACATTCACTTCAAATTCTTATTTCATGTTAAACAATTATAATTGGAAGAAAATCTGGAGAGCCTACTTAGTGAATAATATTTTAGGGATATATTTCTGACAACAGGGAAAAATAATAATTGTATCCTAAATGTATAGATATGTAAACTGTGGATAGAGAATCAGGAAGACACTTAAGCATATTTTGATGCACAGACTCTACCACAAAGAGTAGTAAACTACTACAGAATTACTGGGAAGAAGATATATCCAGACTCAGAATAAAGATAAACAACTTGAGGGAATAAGGCCCAAAATTGTGATCGGGACTAGAGATATCAACAAACTGGGTGAAGACCAGGGTGTCCACTCCTCTGATTTACTGAAGAAGAAGACAAGTGTTTGGTAAGAGAGAGATGATTGGGCTAAAAGACAAAGTTTGGAGGAAAGGCTGGAAAAAGTTTTCTGCCTAATACAGTCTGAAGCTCTGATTTACAGCAAGGAGGTGGGGAAACAAAGAAAGAGCTTAGAGAATGAGATCTTCACTAAGACTCTCTTTCAGTCTGGGTTCTCCAGAGAAACAGAACCAATAGGAGCAAAGAGATTTCAAAGAACTGACCTATGTGATAGCCCAAAGTTTGTAAAACTTTGGAAAGCTGGAGGCTCTTGGTATACACAAGGTTTAGTACTATGTGTGGTTCCAGAAATCCACTGGGGCTCTTGAAATGCATCCCCCATAGATAGTGAGGGATTATGCTACTTCTGTTCATTAAAAGAAACTAAAAGCAAGTTGCAGAAGCATACTTATTATATTATATAGTGTGACACAGTTTCTTACAGGTACAACATGCACGTCGAATGCATATATAAAAAGCATCTCCACCATTCAGAAATATGTATTATTTCCTTTCCCAGTCCATCACAGACCCCGGGCAACTGCTGTTCTGATTTATTTTCTAATAAATTAGAAATTCATATAAATGAAATCATATGTATCTTTCAAAAAAGTTTGGCTTCTTTAATTTTGCCTAATGTTTTTGAGGTTTACCGATGTTATTATATAGATCAATAATTTCTTCCCTTTTATTTTTGGGTAGCATTCCATTGTGTGAATACCCCAACTTTGTTTTTCTGGTCTCCTATTGCAGGTATCTGAGTTGCTTTCAGTTTGGGGCTAATATGAAAAAACTGCTATGAACATGTTTAACTTTATGAGAAATTGCCAGAACAACTTCCAAAGAAGTTACAGACATGTACACATGTACTACAAATATCAGGTGTGAGAGAAAGAGAGAAATCACAGATGGCTTCAAAGTTTTAGGTATTAGTAAGTGGAAATACGAATTTCCATTTACTTCTTTTTAGAAAATTAGGGCAGGAAAGATTTGGAGTTTAGTTTTCAAAGGCTTCATTTGAAATTCTTAAAAGACATTTGAGTAGAGATGTGTCTATAGTTCAAAGGAGAGGTCAAGGCTGGAGTTCCAGAGTCATCATTGCAGAAACTCACAGATACATTTATTCAAAAAAATAGATATTGTACTAGAAGAATGCATATGAATTCCAAGCCTCAGTATATACACAAAGACCACATCAGTAAAACACAAACAAAAAACTCCTTGCTCTTATGCAATATATCTTATTAGTGGCCTAGGAAACCAGATGAGAAAACTTAGAAAGAAAGTGTATAAACAAGTGTCCCAAGGACTGAACCCACAGACAATCCATTGATAAGAGATTTATTCTTTCTCAAAAGAATAGTCAAGTGTCTGCGGGAAAAGAGTGTCCTGAAATACAACAGAAAATGTGGGAATGCTTTGTGTTCTGAAGCCAAGTGTGGTCAGTGGTATTATTGGCCTGTGTTGACAAATCTAGTATTCCTGTCCTTTCCCATGGACTTCAAAGTAACTCTCACTGAAGGGGTGGAGTATGTGTGCTTTGGTCAATAGAATAAAGTGGGAAAGTCAGTGGACCATTTGAAGGCCTTCTGAGGATCTGCATGTTTCGACCTGAACACTGGTACATCTGCCATTGCCAGGAGCATGTAGTTCAAATGGCCTACTTTTCCCAGATGAAAAAGGTATGAAGTAGAGCTTCCCAGCCTCCATCCTCACATGGTCTTTTTCTCTCTGTGTGTATTTGACTCTTTTTATATGAACAGCAGTCATTGGATTCAGGGCCCACTCTAAGTCTGGTGAGATACATCTTGAGATCATTAAATTAACTACATCTGCAAAGACCTATTACCAAATAAGGTCACATCCAGAGTTAGGTGTTTATCTCCTAACTCTCTTTAGGGGATACAACTCAGTCTACTATAGGATATTAACAGTATCATGTTTCTGTCCACGTAAGTGTCCCTTTTTTTTCAGGGAGGAAAGCTATGTTCATTTACATTTTAGTATCAAATGTCCAGTGATTTTCCCTCATTCAGGTCATGTGGGTGGGCGAGGCTAAAGGTGCAACCAGGAGGGAAGATTGCATCAGCCAGAAGTGACTCAGCAACAGGAAAAGGAAATACATCACCAGAACTAGAAGCACTTCATTAAGCTGTGACAGGATGTGGCCTGTTTTGCATATACAAGTTTGGAAGACCGGAAACACATGTGGAGTGACACATCCTGACAAGTTTTTGCAACCAGGAGTTATGGGGACTTATTTTCCTATTACTAGAACCCTGAGCTGGGTGGCCAGGTAGGGGGCTAGGTGTGGGGCTGGAACTCCTCATTCTTGAGATACCCTTCCTGAATTTTTATCCACAGCATGTGGTTGTGGGACCTGCCTGACCTCATCTCTGCTCCTCCTACCAGTCTGGATGGATGTGGTTTCTTTAATTCTGTAGTTGTTGGACTTCAGTTCAACTCAGTTTCTGCTGTTTCTGTGTCATGGTAGTTCTATGTTTTAATTGTAATTTTGAATTGGTTTTATGAGAAAGTGAGCTATGTTAATTTATGCTGCCATCTTGAATAGAAGTATTGTCTGTAATTTTAAACATTTTTTCCTCTGTGAAATATGCACTTAAATAATTTTCTAGGCAACACAGAATCTCTAAAATAAATGGGTACACAAATGATAGGAGATATATATATGTATATATATAATTATTTTAGGGAGAATTTTTTTAGGTTTAGAAATTAGTGGACATTTAACTAAATTCAAAGAAAATTTTGTATGAAATAAAAAAACAAATGTTTTGTATTATTTTATATTTGCTTTATTTTATGCTAATGAAGCATGTTTCTAGCTAACTAATCATATAAATAGATTCATGTTAGACAAGATGATAACCATACATTATAACAGACAATGCAAGTTATGCTGTGATGGCTACTTATATTGTTTTACTTGTGGTAGACTAAAAATTTCCCATTATATGCCTTTGTTCCATCTTGCCTTAACTGATTTCATGGGCTAAGTTTCTGAAGTGTAGCAGAGAACTAGGTAGATAGAGAAGTGTTCATTTCTGGCTTAAGTTCTCTCATTTTCCTGAGACTGTTGATTTCCAGAGTAAAATGCATTCCGTGGACTGGCTCCTTTATGAAACATCTATTATAATATATTTTTTCAGACAGAAAAATTACCTAATAACAGGAACTGCATGTTACAGAAAACTCATTATCATCATTTCTGAAAAGAAACAGAACTTTCCAGAAGAAAGAAGAAATAAATCAACAGAGTACACGAAGCAATGTCTGGGGACAAAGGAAGTTTAATGAAAGAGACACCAGGATGGTGGTTCTTTGTTATGTGGACTGATGATTACTGTTAGGATAAAAGGGCAAGTCATTATTAGAAATGTTAGGTAATTATTTTGATTTATTATGTTCATTCATATTGAAGACCATATCTGACTTTGACAAGATTTATTTTTTAATGTACACTTCAAAAGATTGAGGTATTTTTGGCCAGGAGTTATGGGGAGTCATCTTCCTGGCACTGGAACCCTGGGCTGGGGAGCCAGGGGTGGCGCTGGGACTCCTCATTCTTGAGATATCCTCCCCGAATTTTTACCCACCACACACGGGTGTGGGACCATCCCAACTGTGTCTCTGCCCCTCCTACCAGTCTGGATGGATGTGGTTTCTTTGATTCCATAGTTGTCAGACTTCCATGCAACCCAGTTTCTGGTGGTTCTGGGTAATGGTTGTTCTATATTTTAGTTGTAATTTTGATATACTTGTGACATTTTCCTCTCTCTGGTTTGTTCATTTGGGTCACACGAGGGTCTATGATGTGAGTAATTCTTGGCATCATATGCATAATATTTCACAGCTTCATCGTCTGCCATCATGTTGGCTTGGTTTTTTGATTTATCAAGAGACCAACCACCTCTGCATGGGCTGCCAAGGAACTTGTTCGCAGTTGGTAAAATTTTGGCCATAAGTATTTTTGGTGACTTTTGTAATTTCCAGGGACCCGTCAGCAGTAGTTTTGCTGAAAGCATACAGATATTGATCGGTCAAGGGGTTGGACTGATGAGTCATTCTCTGGTTTTGAGAAAAGCAGGAATGAAATGACAAATTTTCAAAGTTATACAGAAAAGCAAAGCTGTTGCCTGTGTGAGGCATTTGACTGGGGGAGCATTCTAGACAGTAAAAAGCAGATCTAGCAGTAGGCATGGTGGTGGATCCTGAGCGAGCATGAAGAGTGCGATACCCATGTCAAGGAAGCATCAAGGCATCACCTGGAAAGGTCAGCAAGCATCCTTGTGTAGCATTACCAACGACATAAGGCAGCTGATATGTGTCATCTGCAAATATCTGGATTGTAGATGTTAAATTGTTGGCAATTGTTTTTGTGTTCACTGCCTCTGACCTCCTTATCTTGGGCATTGAATATTTTGATTCTGCAGCTTTTTGGTCATAGACCTCAGCAGTTGTTGATGAGGCATTGCCAGTCTCAAAGGCCCCAGTGACACTGGAATCTATTGAAGTCAAGGTGGGGCCATGGAATGCTGTATCCAACATAAGCCAACATGTCTGAGGATTCTCCTTTGATTTGTTTGTATAAATTGTTGTCATTGGAATACAGTACCCAGGCTCTGGTTGACCTGGTGGTCACCATATTCCCTTGCCATTGTGAATCACAGTGCCAATTTCTTGAGGACTAACCTACTCCTCTGTGTCCTCCATTAGCAGTGACAACCTCTCCATTGTCTCCCGAAGCCATTGCTGGTACAGCTGGATTTTGTGCTTAATTGTCTGTGGTAGTTCTGGACAGTAGTGCAGGTGAGATTCCAGCCTCTCCAGCTTGGGCTGACAATTTTAGGGTTCTTTGGACTGGGGGATAACCTCAAGACCAAGTAGGGTAAGCAAATGTTTTTTGGCCTGAAACAACCTTAGCTAGTTTTCCTCCAAAAGGTGTCATCCTGTAAATTGTCTATTAACTCTTGGTCTGCTTGATTAAAAGTTAAGTAAAGGTTTTTACCTTCTTCGACTAATTTATAATAGGCAATGTCATGGTCTCTTCCCACTTCATCTGCTTTATTGACCAGAGGGCTTTTATCAAGACAGTTAAAAGGTACTTATAGCCAGGGAGGACAAGGCCTCTTTCAGAGTCTTCAGCTCTTCCTCCTGACAGGCACAGAGTGAGGTGGCTGCTGTTGGTTGGTTTTGGGAGTAGGGGTTCCAGGTTCCAGGTTATCCCAAGTTGCTGTGGCCTTTCATACCAATCCTCAAAAGCACCCATAAGACCAGCGATATCTAGATTTTACTTATACTTTATTGTTTGAGGTCACCATCATCGGGTATATCAAATTCAGTGGGATCAAGGAGATAATATTCATAGCATTCAAACTGATAGTAAGTAATGCACATATAATATTCTCACGAATAGGTATTATATAACACCATCCCGCCTTACTTCACAACCACCAAGCGATTATTATACAACAACTCATCTAACTCATATCCCCCAGACCCTTGAGAGTTTCTCACCTTTGAAGATGATAGCAAGGCAGCAGGGGCAGAGTCCTCAAGCTCAGCAAGCTCAGGGTCCACAGACTCCTCCCGCATTCTCACTAACCTCTTGTGAACCTTTTATACTCTCATCATCACTAAATCACCTCATGTGGAGAGGAGAGAGGCACTGGGGGACCTTGGGGACTTCCCTGCCATATTTAGGTATTGACCTAATGCCAGACTGCTGGAATTTTCTCCAGGACTTGCCTGGGGACCTTCTGACCCAGCATAACAGCATTGGGAAGGGAGTCTGGGGGTCCTAGGAGGACGATTCATGATGGTCTCCAGAATAACACACTCAATGGTGTCCATGGACCCCTCAAACACTGGGGTGACAGACACAGGATAATCACTGCCCTACCTTAGTAATTCTCTAATTTCCCATTTGCTAATTTTTCCCAAATCATCTCTCAGCTTTACATTAAATCTAAACAAAAATATTCTTTCTTCTAAAGGTTCCTTATGTTCAAAAGTTGTACTATTCCCATCCACTACAATACTCATTATAATACTGTGATTATTACTGGTAATAATCACAGGAGTGGGTTCAATTTGTACAGACCCTTTACAATTCTGATCAACACTTACAGCAGATCCCCCCAAAATAGCCTTTGCCAACTCCACAAATTTATTAGTCATTTTGCCTTCCTCTCACCAAATAATCATTTTATCCACACACCCATTAAAAAGAAAGTTTCCATTAGTCCAGTTTACACAGCCATAGAATGCCACAGCATGGGCAACAACCTCCATGATGTCGGTCATCCTGGTGGTTGCAGGTCTGTAAAACCACATGGCATTCCTTTGGTCGAACCCTCTCTGCACCCAGTGAACCGGGATGTTGGCTGCCATGAGGGGGTCTTAGCTGTTCATCTGGAAGAGCTGGAACACTTTGTGTATGGTGATGTCCCCCCTGGCATCTTCCCTGTTAAGTAGTCCTTGGCCTAATTTATCAGCAACGTCTCTGCACGTGCATTTTCCAGAGCAGTCTTCACCTGCCTGGATGTGGAGGACATGCTTGATAGCTGCGACAAGATTCTTTGTCCTTCAGCAGCCAGGTCATTCTGAGGCGGTACCACTTTCAGCCAGTCTACCGCCTCACTGCACTTTTTGGTGGTCCTGTTGGGAATGACCAAGGTTGGCAAACTTGGCATCAGCCTCCTTTTCCCTCCACTCTGCTGCTGATGCAGCCCACCATTCTCTGTGCAGAGTGGCAGGAGTGAAGGCTGGAATATAAATCCAGGCCCAGTGAGCCTCTGATTATCTTTTTCCCAACAGATAGAAAACAATATAAGAAATATCCACTGACTTATTTAAGCCTCCCTGCTTGGTTTTTGTGGAGACTAACCAATCAAGACTATCAGGAGCTATTCCTTTGTACATGTCATGCCTGATGGCCTCCTTAATTTGCTTTAAATGATGACCAGCACAAAAGACTCTACTCCCCCTTGTTTCAGCAACGGTGTAGTTGGAAGTACTCACTGCCTGCTTCCAGCTCATAGAAGGACAGACCGCTCTGCCCAGCCAGACGGAACCAGTTCTGCTGCACCATGCTGCAGCTTGCTCCCACTAGAGCAGCCATCTGGGTGTTCACCATCTGGATATCCCAGTGTATATCCTCCCGCAGAGTAACAGGCGTAGTGTCCAGCCATTACAGAAGATGGTCAGACATTCTTGCAAGGTGCTGCTGCCCGTCAGAAGATAGTCTAATGACTACTGCATAGCAGGGATTGAGTTGCTAGAAGAAACTTCTGGAGTCCCAAGCAGTTCCTCTTAAAGAACCTACACATGGACTTACCCTGACTCACTCCCTTTGAGCTCCAGCACAGGGTTAGCAGTTTGAAAATCACCGTAGCATACAGGGAGGAAATGAAGTGTCTGGCATCAAGACAAGAGCTACAAGACAGCTTTCTCCTGGATAGAAGGTGGGCAGAGGCCATTGTTCCCTTCCTGAAATCTCCCCCAACAGAGCATGCAGGTGGATACCATATCTGAGACTACATCAACCTGGCTACCACTGTTCACCACACCCTGAATATCCACTGAGACTCTACTCCATCCAACCTGCTGGCACACCCAAACTGATAACAGTGACTTTTCTATGGTCTTGGTTCATGCCACATAACTTCCTAAATCCTCTCAAATAAACAATAGCCCACCTCAGTGAGCCCCTAGCCCCCTTACCTCTTGCTAAGTGGCCACAGGCCTGGCACTGGCAGCAGCCAGCAAAGGTTCACAGCTTGGCTTTGCCTGGGACTCTCCAAGCCCAGTGCAAGTAGCAGCTTTATAGCTCAGGCAGGGTGGCCCCAAGTAGAACACAGGTGGGGGCTGACCTTAGCTTGCACCAAAAAAAAAGAACACTTTACAGGGAAACAGCTGAGTGGATGAAGCCAAGAATCAAATCAACGATTTGGAACTTAAAGAAGCAAAAAAACAACCAATCAGAACAACAAGAAGCAACCCAAATCCAAAAAAAACCAGGATAGTGTAAGCAGCCTCTGACACCATTTTAAGTGATCCAACATTCACATCAGAGGGGTGCCAGAAAAAGAAGAGAAAGAGGAAGAAATTGGAAATGTATTTGAAAAAATAATGAAAGAAAACTTCCCTAATTTGTGAAGGAAATAGACATACAAGTCTAGGAAACACAGAGTCCCAAACAAGATGGATGCAGAGAGGCCCACTCCAAGGTATATCATTATTAAAAGGCAAAGATTAAAGATAAAGATAAAAATCTTAAAAGCAGCGAGAGAAAAGCATTTAGTTATCTACAGTGGCGTTCCCATAAGACTGTCAGCTGATGTCTTGAAAGAAACTTTGCAGGCTAGAAGGGAATGGAAAAGATTATTCAAAATCATGAAAATCATGGACTTAAAACCAAGACTGCACTACCCAATGAAGCTATCATTTAGGACCAAAAGACGGATAAAGTGCATCCCAGATGAAAAAAAAAAAAAAACTAAAGGAGTTCATCATCACCAAACTATTATCATACCATATGTTAAAAGGACTTATTTAAGAAAAAGAAGATCAAAATGATCTCAATAAAATGGCTACAAATACATATGTATGAAAAAGTGAATCTAAAAAACACACTAAGCAAACAAGAAGAACAGAGACAGAATCATGGATACGAAGAGCAATTTAAGGTGACCACATGGGAGAGGAGTATGGGGGAATGGGTGAAGAGGTGAGGGGATTAAAAAGTGCAAATAGGTAATTACAGAATAGCCATGGAGATATAAAGTACAATTTAGGAAATAGAGTAGCCAAAAAATTATATGCATGACAAATGGACATGAACAATATGGGGATTGCCTGAGGAAGTGGGGGAGAGCAGGGGAGAAGGGAGCGCAGAGGGGAAAATTAGGACAACTGTAATAGCATAATCAATAAAATATAATTTTAAAAAAGAGAAAAAGTAGAGACAAAATTGGTCATGTCCTACCAGTTTTAAAATCTATAATTGTAGGTAATAGGTTGCAATTTGTAATTTGTTATGCATAAGGAATAGGTTAATAGTAAACCAATATTCCAAGTTCATATTTAATTTTTTATTTTAAAATAATTGTAGACTCACAAAAATTACAAAAATTGCAGAGTGAATTTATGTTTCTTTCATCCAGGTTTTCTCAAACCTGGATGATGTATAATGATAGTGCATTGCCAAAAGCAGGAGGCTGGCATTTGTGTAATACTATTGACCACACTACAAACTTTATTTTGAGTATACCAGGTTTTTAATAAAAAATGTACTTGGTTGGTGTACAAATCGGTGAAATTTTATGATAGCATAGATTTGTCTTCAGAATATGGCTCGTTTCCATCACCACAAAACAAGCCATTTACACCATGCCTTTACACGAACACCCTCTCTTTCCCAAACCCCTGTTAACCACTGGCTTATTTCATCACTAGAATTTTCTTTCAAGATTTCTATGCAGATAGAATCATATAGCACATAACCTTTGGAGAATGGCTTTTTCACTCAGTGAAATGTCCTTGCATCCGACCAGGTTGTTGTGGGTATCAATAGTTTGTTTCCTTTATTGTTGATTCTATTCCATTGTGTGGTGTATCACAGCCTCTTTCACCAATCACCCAATGCAGTGAAGCACATTTGGTTTGTTTCCAGTTTTGGGTTATTGCTAATAAAACTGCAAAGAACATTATGTCTAGATTTCATGTGGACATTAATTTTCATTTCTCTAGAGTGGATATCACACCAAGGGGTGTGATTGCTGGGTTGTATGTTTAGCTTCTTAAGAATCTGCCCAATAACTTTACCATTTTACATTACCACTAGCAATGTATGAGACTCACACATCCTCACCAGCCATTGATATTATCTGCAATTTTTTCATTTTAGCAATCCAATGTGCTCATAGTAGTATCTCATTATGTCCTTAATTTGTATTTGTTTTTCTACAATGGCCAATGACATTGGACATAGTTTCATTAAAATCTGTAAATTATCTATGGTAAAGTGTCTTTTTAGCTTTCTTGCTCATTTTCTTACTGTTGAGTTTAGAGAGTTCTTTATATATTCTGGACTTAAGTACTTTGTTAGATGTGTGATTTGTAAATATTTCCTCCCAGTTTGTAACCTATATTTTATTCCTGTTAACACAGTTGTTTGTAGGGCAAAAAGTTGTTAATTCTCAGTTTACCTCTACCAAATTCATAGTATAACACTAAAGTAGATACTTGGCTTACAATAGGCGTATTTTCAATATTTAATTTGTGTGCATGTGTTTGTACATGCATGTACATCATTTTTAGAAACACAATAAGGTAATATAGGTAATTGAGAAAAACTGAAGAACATTGTTAGGGTTTTGAAATGTTTTGAAAAGTTATTCATTTTTTAATGTGCACCACGCTTTCAAGGAAACCTCAGCATATTGGCTACCACATTGTAGCAATATCCTTGATGTATGACTGTGGCATTTTGCCCTTTAATTACTGGCTTTCAGCTAACTGGTTTTAGGTATTAAACACATTTATACCAATTTTTCTCTAAAAGAAAATGCAATTTTCTTATGAGGAATCATTTTAAGATACTGCACCGTAAAACTAATTATAACATAAATCAGCACTGTTTAATTTATGCGGTGTCACCCAACAGAAAAGCATTTTTGAGGGCTGAGTGAGCAATATAAAAAGCTACTTTTAAAGAAAACATTATCAAAAATGTTTTACCTTCAGTATGGTTTCTTGAGCAAGAACTCTCAAGTTGTGTGAGGCACAATTATATTTAAAGGCAAGTAATTTTAAAAAAGCTAAAAAGTTACTGAAGGAAAGATATAGAATTCACTTGATTACAACATATCGTAATTACAGAAGCAGGGCATTTCAGGAGCAATTGATAAATTCAGATTAATGAAATCATTGTGTCTAGATTCACAGTAAGGATTAAGTGTGGACAATAATTTTCCATTTTGTATGCAATCATTTAATTTTATAAAGTAAAAAATATAAAATTAATATAAAAACACGAGTATATTGTTGATCATTAATGGGGATTATTTGAATTTCATTTACAGCTAATGTTTTCTTCTTCAACATCATATAATTTTAGACACAGAAATAGATCTCAGGGATCTATATCAAACCATGAGCAGGAACACTGCATTTGTATGAGGACTAAAGACTTCTATTACATTAAAAAAATTGGTCAATCCAATATAAGAAAGTGGTACAGTATCTGGGTAATCAGCATATCACCTGGGCAAAATAGTTTTTCCATGCCTCAGTTCATTCATCTGAAAAATGGGGAGAATAGAAATACTTATTCTCTTTAGTTTGTTGTGAGAAATACATGTGATAGCATATGTAAAACATTTGAAAAAATGCCCAGCATGAAGTACTGCATAAAAATGAATGGTTCTAGTAATTATTTTATTTATTTTTAAAATATTTTATTTATTTTTAGGGAGAGGGGAAAGGAGGCAGAAAGACAGGGAGAGAAACATCAATGTGTGGTTGCCTCTCACACACCCTCTCTTGGGGACCTGGCCTGCAACCCAGGCACGTACCATGACTAGGAATCAAACCTGCGACCTTTTGGTTCACAAGTTGTCACTCAACCCACTAAGCCACACCCATCAGGGCTATTATTTTATATCATCATATTAGTGCAGCAGATTTATTCACCAGAACATTTCATGGACCTAGACTGTCTTTCATGTCATTTATATCAGGAGAATAATAGCATTGTTTCCATCGATTGCATAAAAGTACTTTCACAGGAAGTGAGTTAGGAGCAGCCATTTATACATAATTTTATAACTAAAACTTACACAATATTTGGGTACTATACTAACAAGTGTGGCATAGGCAGGAAAAGTTGGGGAAGGAGGACCACAGGACTGGAGGTCAGAGACTGTAGACTAACTACTGGTATTTGCATTAAGGCACTGTGTGATTTTGCTAAGTGACATACCATAGTGCGCCTCAGGGTCCACATCTGTGAACTTGAAACAACAAGGAATAAGGCAGCAAAGGATATCAGAACAAAAACTGAGATCCAGCTCTATCACTGGGAGAATGTATGTCTCTCTGGAATGAGCAGTTTCTATGTCTCTATCATAAGTAATAGTATTATGTTGATATAAGTTTATGGACCAGTACATTTATATAACTTCTAATACTCTTTGCAGAAATGCAACAGGTAAATCAATGCAGAGAATCATTGACTACAAAAGAAAAAGCTGACTTCCAGGACACATAGGAGAAGGATGTGGAAAAGGGAAAATAAGAATGGAGTAATGCTAAGTATCCCAAATGAGAGGCTTTTACAATATAAACTTTGTTGACAAGTCCTTATACAAGAAGGAAGATTACCAGTATGCACAATTGTCTAAAGTAGTTTGAGTGACAGATTACTCAAAATTTTAATGTTGAGATATTTGGAAAAGCATGGAAAGCTTGGGACCTATAATCAGGGATGCTTAGCGTTTGGACCAGGAATATGCTTTCTTGGAGGCTGAGCACCGTCTCTCAGTGATTCCACTCACCTTCACAGATGCACCTGGACTCCCTACCTGGATTGCCTAGAAATCTCCCTACACTAGCTTTAATGTCTATGTCGCTGTTTGCAATTCTTAAGCTTCAAAAAAGGGATTCTGCATTCCCATTTTGCACTGGGCTCTAGAAATTATTTACACACACACACACAAACACACATACCATCAAGAACTAAGTACTTTTAAATTAGTTTTAATAATCTTTTACATTTCCCTCTTTGAAATAAAAAACATTATATTTAACTATGCTTCAATTAATTTGCAAAAATAGAATATAATTCTTCTTCCTTTTTTGTTTCCTGCGCTAAACTTATTTTTTATTAAATTAATGTCATTCTTCTTTCACTTTGGCTCATTCTGTTCCTTAATATTATATTGCATCTATGACTTAGTTTTTGAAGTGCGGTTATGTTAAATCTTGCTTCTTGTGGATGTTGTCTGACACTGCTATCCATACATCACTCAGCTCTAGCCCAAGCCTCCTCTACCTGGGATCACTCAGCAAAGATTCGTACCAACTACTAAGCATTTGTGGAACATACAATGTTATAATGTTGGTTGTATCTAAACAATTATTCATATTTAAGACACAGATTTAAAATGTCCTTCCTTCCAGCCTTCCTTCATTCTTTATATTTTCTTTCTTTTACTAAGTTTAATTTTCATGGATTTAATGTAGTTGATTTTTGTATTAAAAATATTCCTGCATATATCAGAGTGAAAGGAAAAAGAAATATGTGGTATATGTTTTCTGAATGACCCCACACTTGCTTTCCAGGATGCTGTTTCTACAGGATTAACACTCACTGAAACCAAAATAAGTTCAAGGGATTTTGGTTTGTTGCCATTCTGTATCATGCTAAACGGAGAAGTGGTTAAGGTAGAGGTCTGTCCTGGCATGTCTATGGAAGAGAGCAAGTTGGGTATGAACACTGGGAGATCCAAAGTTGAGAAATGGGCTTGAATGTTTGGATGCAAAGGGTAGATTCTGCTTTATTGATTTGTGTATTATTAAAGCATATGGAAGAGAAAGAACACATCTTGTAGTAGTAAGTGGAAAAGTAAACATATATTTAATATAAAGCACTTGTACATATTAAATATAGAATTAAGAAGTTCACCCTATAAGAACCTTGAATTTCAGTTTCATTGTTATAAATGAGAAATGACTATTTAATGCTACTAAGTTTACTTTTAAAGTCTCAACAGCTGCTTAGTCATACAACTAAGAGGACATCTTTAAGTCTGTAAATAGACCTTTGTCTTGGATGCAGGGTAAGGTAGGAGGAGTGCTTTCTGTTTGGGAATGATAAGAAATGGTAGTGGTTCTTGGTTCTCTTTGTTCGTCAAGGATCAGTACATAGAGGTAGAGACCTGGCAGGACTTCCCCCGGCCACTGTCTTCTGAGGCTTCCTGATCAAGTTCTTGAGTCATGTCTTCTCTGTAGGCTCCCTGGTGTGGGAGACAAAGTGGGGGGCCCTTTCAGGGTACATGGTTTTACATTTGCATAATACTACCGTCAAATTGAACATTGGAAGATCATTCAGGCCTTACTATTTCAGATGAGTTTAGGAAGTCATCAGTACTATAGTTTAAGTAAATCAAAAGAAATTGTGGAAAGTTTTTAGAATATTCTGAAACAAACTTGAAACTTGAAACCAAGAAGACACTTAATTAAATTTAGCAATGGGCTACATGTAAATCTCAGAAAACAATTACAATGTTCTGGTCAGCTGCTTCAAATTTAAATCCTGTATCATGCCCATTGGTATTATTGGCCCATATGTAGTAAAAGAAATAGGAAATGAGGCCACCACATTAAGAATTATCACTAATTAAAAGGTTCTTCCTCTTATTATGTTTGCTTTATTTTGTGTTTGATCTTCGAACATCATCCAGAGCTGCTATAAACACTTCAAAGGCCACATAGTCGTGTTTAAAACTACAGAGTCGCTCTGGTTGGGATGCAGCCTTACCTCCCTGAGGGCAGAATGACACACGGAACTCTGTTTATCTTCTCTACAATAAATTAAATTACTGGCACTGATAAGCTTTTGCAAAGCAGTTCACTTTAAAATGTTGTGTATTTTGGACCATCTTTAATTCAGCTCTCCAAATTTGCAGTATTTTCCTATCTATAAACATGAATGCAAAGATTAATTCTCTGCCAATGTTTTGTTTCATGTCATCTAACAAACTATGTTTACATTTAGTTTATAACTTACAAAGAGACACTATTTTTCTTCATCATTTTCACTTGTATTATCACTATATCATTTAAAAAATTCTTAGCACTGACTTGTGTGGGGGCTGACCTAGGAACTATACAAACAGCACATATAATTCTTCCCTTTGCAAATGTACCAAACATTACCTCTTCTAACAGGAATTTCATTTTCCCTCTCACAGATTGCCACTAACCATGTATTCCAATGAGGCTGTTCCTGCTCTGGAACTCTGCTTTGGTAGTTGTCCTCAATAAATTATTTTTAATATCTTCAAGAAGGGTGAATCCTTGTCTTTTAATTTTTATGCTATTATGGATCCTTTCAGGTAATATAGAGTCAAGATCAGAGTTAGGGCTCTGGCTGCAGATTCCTGGAGTCCAGTCCCAGTTGCTCTACGTACCGGCTGTGTGGCCTTGACACTCTCCAGCTTCAATTTTCTCACCCATAAAATGAGAACATTAAGAACAGTTAGCTCGATAGAGTTGTAGAAAGTAATAAAAGAGGGGGAATGTAAAAGGCATTTAATAGAGGGACTTGTGCTTAATCAAAGTAAATGCATGTTAGCTGCTATCATTCTAAGTCAAGTTAGGTGATACATGGACGGCTCGGTAATACTAATGTTGAATAAAATATATTTTTATTTCTTCAATTATAAAGTAGAGGAATTTTTTAAGAGTAACCCCCCAAATTAGTTATATAATTGGAACAAGTACATGGACTTTTAAGATTATTTTTAAAAGCATAATGTGCATTATAATTATCTTGTAGATATCTTAGATAACAAATTAGGCATTTTTGCCTATTAGTTACAACTTCTACTCATTGGCTGAAAGGCTGCCCTTGGAATTGCCCATCAAAAAAAAAAGTTTTAAACAGATTTGAAAGATTTAATGAAGGAGTTAGGCATCAGTACTGGGAATGTGATGATGTTATGTGTATCTTGGGACACTGGAGAGGAGGAGTCCTCTTAAGAGAACATTGACTCTTGACAAATGTTTATTTATTTAAATGTTTAAATAAATGTTTAAATATTTATTTAACAGTAATTCTAAATAGTGCTTTTACATTCCATTTTATCATATATTTTGCTGTGGTATGTTGTTTCTCTCTGGACACCTTGACAGATAAGTGGAATATTCTCTCACCCTCTCTAATAATGGATATCCATAGGACTATTTTCTGTAACATATTCTGGCTCTAATATCATTGGTATTGTTTCTCACTATTTTGAAAATTCTGTGGGCAAGGAGGTTGCTTATTATTTGCTTAACTCCCTGGGAACTGTGCACTTAAGCCATAAAAGTCCTTCTCTCCCTCTTATTACTACCTTTGCCAAAGGCCAAGAAGGATTTATCACAGTGCTACATCATGCATTTAAATATGAACTGACATAGATAGAGAATACAGTTTAGTTGAAATAGTTGATGTTTTCTGAATGATAACTCTTGACCTGAGAAGCTCTGAAGTAATGAAAGGGGGATAAATTTGCATGCTTTGTGCCATAAGCAATATTTATAATGTAAGAGGGCTTTAAAGATTAATACATTCCCAGAGCAACACATGAAAGAGACAGGAAAGGTTATTCGATGAACATCCCAATGTGCAATTTATTTGCAATGCTTTCATCTACAAGATTTTCTTAGTCCCCCCATTAATTTAGTATACAAAGAGGACATTGATATCTTCCAAATTTCAAAACATTTTCTGCAAGTTTAACTCTTTTAATCAAGGAGAGGAGGCACAATACTGCTTGAAGAAATAGTTGATTGATAGGCTCTCATTCGTTAAATGGTATACAGTACTTTGTAAGCTCTTGTATCATTAACTCCTTGGCTTGAGAATCAACTCAAAGTATTTTTCACAAAATGTTTATATTATTGTTTTATCTAAATATAAGTTGGTAGAAGAAAGATTGATCCACAAAGCCACTAAGGAAGTACGTGATTACAAAGTTGAAGTATTGAAGTCTGAAGTTAAAACTCAAAGATAGTTCTCAGAATAATTTCTTGAAAATTACTTATCATGCACTTTCAACTTTCTGTCAAAAATATGGAAAGTTTTCAAAATGGCTTCATACCCCTTGCTTATTTTTCACATCTTAAAATCAAATGATTCTAGATGCAGTACTAAAATGAAAAGGCCTGTGGTGAGAAGCATTAAAGAGAAATTTAAAGATTAAATAAGTTTTGATATCTACATGTATTGGAATTTTAATTCCTTTTGCAAATGATGTTGTGGCAGTATAGTTGTGTCTGCATACTTCCAAAAAAGAGAAATAAACAAATTGAAAAGCAAAAAATTCTGTCAGTCAAACGTGAGATTTATTGCATAGTGCTGAATTGCTTTCCCTGAAGGCACAGAATACAATGTTTATTCCAGAATGGTGGACATAGATTGAACAGCCAATAAAAAGATTGGCTCCAGCATCAATGCGTGCTGCACAAGCTCACGCTTTTGCTTTGATTTCCCATTGCAACTCTTTTTGCATAGTTTTCATTCTCTTTTTGGCAGATTGGATCCCACTCAGAAAATAATTGTAGATATTATGACTTACTTTATAATATCCTTTCGAGGGAGGAATAAAGAAATTAATTATCTCTTATCTTATGTCTTATGAAACATGAGCTAATATTACTTCCATTTTACAAATGAGGGACATTAGTAAGGACATTCAGCCAAGGTAATAGAAGAAATACGCAGAATCAGACTAAAGATATCCTAGTTTCCAAACTGTCTTTTACATATTTAACAATTTTTTTCCTGGGATCAGTTACATAGTATTGAAAATAAATTTAGAAAAAATATTTCTATTTTCCATTTTGAGGCAAATAAAATATATATAAATAGAAATTGATTAAGGATAATTACTTGGATCTTTTTTACAGTTATTAAAATGTTAATATCTGTACATATAATATAAAGATATTTTCAACAGTTTACATTTATTTCAGTAAATGAAATGCATCTGTACTGAACTGTTTCCCGAGCACATGGCCTGGACTTTATTATCAGAAGACTATTTTTCCGCAGATAGCCTCTGTTTCATCCTAGTCACTTTGAAGGATGAGTATGCTTACTGCCACTGTAAAGATGCATTTTTAATTGAGGACCACAGACTCACAGCAAAGATCTCTCAGCCTTACTAACCTGAACTTAATAAGCAATTCATACTCCTGCTTTGTTGCCTTCACACTTGATGGTGTGAACTAGAGCTGCAATTCCAAGCTATGGAGTCTCAATTTCACTTCTAAAGTTTAAATTTTTGCCTGTATATTGCTTATGCAGCTCCCTCTTAAACATGCTTAAAAGAAGGATAAACATGCACATCTTTGTAAAGCAAAGATAATATTGTTCTTATATTATAGAATGATGTTAGGATTTGTATAATATAATGCATACCAAAATCTTTGGTGCATAATGAGTGGTCAAAATGACCCAATTCTGCATTAAGCATTTACTCTTCAGTGAGAAAAGGTACCTTGACTTTTAATTCTATGTTAATATACATTATTAAATATAATAATGCAAAATACATAAAATGCATTTGAAGTCTAGTAGACCTTCAGAAAGCAGTTCTTTGAAAGAGTCAGCCATGTACATGAAGTCAGACGACCTTCTTTCCAGGCTGTGGTTCTTACTCTCAGTAAGCTACTCTGTCATGGGTAAGTCATTTGATCACTAGGACCCAGCATAGCCCTCATTTGTAAAATGTGGTACCACAATCCCTCTACCTCCTACAATGATGCGACTCATACAAGATAATACAGATGAAATTACCTTAAACTTTAAGTACATGCCAAGTTAAGTGAAAGCTCTAACCTGAAAAAAGAATGAGAGTGGGTTCTTTCAATGACGTTTCAACGCATGGCAATATAACATTCAGTTGCCTTTGTGTACTTGGATGAAAATGTGATTTTGAAGATGTACTCGAACATAGTAATTTGCAAATGGATGTGATCTGCTTATAAACAAGAGCTGGAGTTAGTGGTATTCTATGCCTCCTAGCATCTGTTATTACATGTTACCCAGACATAAGCATCCATGTAAAGAAAACAGTCATGGAAAGCTGATCAAGTGCACGAATGCCACATTGTCAGCACCATGGATCCCCATTAGGAACAAGGACGTCCCCTTGAAGAAGAACTGAAGTGGGACGGGAATAATTTTCAGTATTTCTTTTCACTCCCATACTGACCTTTCACCCTTGTGGAAGAAAAGTTTTGAAATTCAAGCCCCCTTCTAAGACCTTCATAAACATAGACAAGGTTTGTTTCCATTTCTTTCAGAAGCTAGAGTGAGAAATGTTGAAATACCACATGAAAGACCTTGCTTATAGGGTTTCAAGCTGAGACTAGAAGCTAAAGTGCTGAGAATTCTCACAAGGGATCCAGACCTCAGATTATTTCCAGACAAGCCCTGTGGCCCTGGGGACAGAGGTAAACTTAAGGTGAGTATGCAGAGGCCTGGGACACTTAGTCCCCCTCAAAGTTGTCTCACACAAAAGGTATTAATGGAGAGCTTTAAATAAGTGTTCCTAATGTAGATTCCTCCTCCCCTTCCTCCTCCTCACCCTCCTCCTCCTCCTTCTTCTTCCTAAATGATCTATCCTAGAGAGTCCAGTGGGGAATGAATCATTTCATACCTTAATAGGTTTCAATCTCCTGCATATGTTTGAATCTCTGCTTCAATGATATTATTCTGGTGTCATTTAAAAGGGATTCACAATTGTCTAGCAGGAAAACACCACCTAATAACTCCTTGAAGTTTTGTTTTCCACATTATCAAAAAGAAAAATAGGAAGTGTTATTTATTAGTTTCTTTTGTGGGGTCACTGGTAGTAGGATTCTCAGTCAGGGCACATGCCTGGGTTGCCGGCCAGGTCTCTCTGGCAGGGGAACACGAGAGGCAACCATACATTGTTGTTTTTCTCTCCCTCTTTCTCCCACCCTTTCCCTCTGTCTAAAAATTAATAAAAAAAACTTTTTAAAAAAGGTTTTACCTCTTGTCATCAGTTTGAAAAGTAAGATATTATAGCAGTCCTTCAAGATAATTTAGCATCTTTCTTTTTTTAAAGTAGCCACTCACTCACTACCCCGTTCAAATGATTGACATTTTTTTTTAACGGAAGGGCCAGAAGGTTTAGGAGGAAGCACGCCATGCAACACAGAGCATTCAGCAACTTCTTTGCACCCCAGCATCCTGCTGCTTTCCCCCATGACTGTAGGAACACTACCTAAAATCTATTAAATTACATTGCTGGACCCCACTTTGGTGGAGTAATACTTACACAATACAACATTAACATATGGGTTTTAAGGTCCTGGTACTTCCATGATTTCATCCAGGCCCACAGCACTTGAGCCTCAGTTTTGGATTTTTGAATTTCAAAGCCTGGACAGAAAGGGATGGGAAATGACTCCTATGCATAGGTGAGGGCTGTGGGAAAAGACTGGTGAATGAGGACTGGAAGAAGTTACAGAGATGAGACAGGAAGATAATTTTTAAAATAATGTGATATGCAAAACATAAGCACATGATTTCTTTCATATTCAAACTCCTGTTGGAATGTGTGTATCCTGATTTCATAAATATTTTGTTGTTACTCAGTGTAATACTACATCATTATCTACTGTATGTTGACTTCATCATGTGAAAGGCTGCAGGGAAAAATAGGCCTTTCTCCTGCCATGTATATCTTGGATATAAAACAGAGAAGTTACACATAAAAATTGTTTTATTGATTAGTATTTCTTATTCAGCTGTAAAAACACAGAAATGATAAGGAAGCATATATGCAATAATTTCCATATGAATACTCATTCTATAATCTCTAATTAAGTCTTATCTTTTGAAAAATTGCTGAGTTTATTTTACTTGAAAGCAGAGTCCTGACTTTGCTTCTTTGGCACCAAAGTAGAATAAATATTACAATGTTTTAAACCATGTCTTCCTGTTACTTTGGACAAAAACATGAATAAAAGGGCAGAGAATAGTGTCACAGGCTTCGTTATGATAGAATCATGTCTTCATTTTTAACTATCTCTACACTCTTCCCTGCATGGTCGATAACCGAGTGAGTTTTGGGAAACAGACATACAAGACAAGGAGAAGTGTTTTATTGAATGAACTGATGTGGGCAAAAAGTAAATTTATTTTTCTTAATACTTCATCATTAACCCCAAAGGTTTTATTCATTGTTTGACCCTATGCACCCATCCCATGTTCACCCTATTGGTTGAAATACTATTTCTCATAGAGTTTCCTATTTATTTTATTTAACAAAATTTTAGTACAGCTAGCCTGACCAACAGTCCAGCTTTGCTGAAGACTCAGGGATTTCCTGAGATGTGAGACTCTCAGTAGTAAACCCTGGAATAATACCTCAAGCTAAGTGGGATGGTTAGTTACCCTAAAGAGTCTAGCAATTATTTGACTCCAAATTTCCTCAGGTCTGTCTCAGACTTAGAACTCTGCAATGCAGCAGGCTCTGATGGTCCGATTTTGCACTGTTTCTGACCTTACTATTCCACTCCTCCTTCCCCATTCACAAAGCTGCCTTCAGCTGCTCCAGGTTTGATGTGGAAAGGGGCAGAAAGGTCGACTTGGACTGCTACAGATGTAGTCCATCTCAGTTACCTCTGGGAACATCCTGGCTTCTCTTACATCCTTGAAATCAATTTTACCAGATGCAAAGGAAAGATCTGTCTTATGCAGTCTTTCTAATACTTTCCTGCTGTATGTCCAGACTTTGGGAAGAACTTGCTTCATTTTGTCTATAATATCTAGCTCTCATGGTTATGAAACTCAGTGAAAATTATGTTGCTTTAGCCAGAAGTTATGCTGCCTTAACATGAGACTTCTTTAAGACCTCCAAAACATCAAATGGCATATTGAGATATATTGTTGAAGCTGCTGAAATGATCTCCTTATGGGCTCTGATGAATAATTTGAAAAATCTTGTATTTGTTGGGGAAAAGGAAGAGGAGGAGGATTGGTGGGGAAAATTCTTCTATTACCAAACAAAGAATAATCCTGGGCAATTGTTGTACTGTCTTTTATTGATTGAGAAAGAAATGTCAATAACTAATAAATAAAAAATAAGCCTTTCCCTCTGAACCCATTAGAAATTACATGTAGGATATGTCAGTTTTCTGAATTTGTGGACAAGCCAGGAAACTCACCAACCATAGAAAGAATCATATTTTAAAATATTATGCAATGCATCCATGCTTTACTCTCAGCACAGAAGCTCCCAGGAAGGGAAGAAAATCGTGTCAGATTTCTAAGTGTTTCCTTATTCTTCCCTTCACATTTATTCACTTCTCTTCTGAAATGTTTTAGGATTTTAGAGTTTCTCTTGGTTGCTTAAATCACTCTGCCTTTACAAATTCACAATACTTACAAAAACAGTCTTTTTTTCACACTTGGATGTGAATCACTGAGAAATCAGAAATTTCCTACAATGAGTGAGTGAAATCTAAGATAAATATTTACCTTAATCCATGCAAGGGAAAAAGAAAACAAGGTGATATCTCAACTTATTATATTAGCTGCATTTATACTTAAATTAATTTTACCTAAGTTTTGACTAGATTCTATATTTTAAATCATTATAAAATATTTTCTATTATTAGAACTTAAATTACAATTTATAAAAGTGAAAAAACTTATAATTATGTTTTATAAATTATAAAAGTGAGAAAATTTATAAAAGTGAAAAATAAGTGTGTATACATTCTTAATTTGACAAAATCTACTACGTACCATTCAATTCTTTCATTCAGTGTGGAGGTGTTTGTTTTTGGTCAACAAAATTCTCACCTGTGAAATATGCTTAAAATAGCTGTGGTGATACTTTATTTTTTCTCTACATCAAGGCAGTGTTAAAAATATCACTAAAAGTATCTAAAATATTTGAAACATTTAGTGACCAAAATGTTGTTTTAATATATAAAAAACTCCAAACTTTAAAAGTAATAAAAAGTTTAAAGCTCCAAAACTTTGTTTTTATACATTTTATTATCTGACTAAATAATTTTATCATTTTGAACTTGATTTGAATTTTATATACAAATAATTTGTTCTATTGAACTTTTTAACTCAATTACAACAGCATTCATAATAAGGGTAGATGTTTTGTCTTTAACAAAATGCATTTTAAAAAATTTAATGTAATTAATAAGATCCAAAATGTTAACTGTTTTAAAAATTAATCAATTTTCTATTTAAATGATCTCAGATAGTGACATATAACTGCTATAGCCAACTGTTTGCAAACTTCTATGGCTGATGATCTAAAACATTACCAAATGTTGCTTTATTTTCTTGTTTGTTCATAGGCAAACTAGAAGTAGAAAATAAGAAATTCAGTTAGAAGAGTCACTTAATCTAAGTGAAATGTCAGTCTTCACAGGTGCTAAATGCACTTTCTCTAACCATTCATGTTAAATAATTGCATTTATCGTAGTCTTCTTTAAACAATGCATTAGTTATTTATTGCTGCATAGCAAATTTTCTCAAAATTTAAGTTAAAACAACTCAGTGTCTGAGAGTCAGAAATCCAGGAAAAGATTAACTGGATGGTGGTTCTGGCTCAGGGTCTTTCTCAAGGTTACAATCAAGCTGTTGGCCATTGTTTCAAACTTACTTAGGGCTGGAGAACTTGCCACTGAGCTCACTTCTGTGCTAGCTGGCCATTGGCCAGAGGCTTCAATATCTTTCCATGTGAGCTTCTTGAAAGCAGCTTCTTTTTTCCTCAAAGCAGAGAGAGACAGACAGACAGACATACAGAGAGAAAGAGACATGGAGAGAGACCAAGACGGAGAGGGAGAAGGCAGCCATGATGAAAATCACAGCTATTTCTAAGCTAATGTTGAATGTGAGACATGCCATCACTTCTGCTATTTGCCATATGGACCAGCTCTTCGTGGAGATCACTGGGGCTCTGTTGGAGGCTGGGCCGACTTGTAGAAACAACTACTGGGTCCACGTGGAGAAACAACTACTAACTTTGACATGTGGATTCCAAGTGGTAGTAGGTATCGCCACACCCCTCAATGCAGAATGGGAAAGGTTGACTGGCATTGGCATAAAAAACACACTCATCATCCACTTTCTAGAGAGACAGAATTTCAGTACCTTATTTTTCTCTAATATTCATTTTTGGTTTTCTTAAATCAAAAGGTTTTCTTTAAAAAAATGTATTACTACAAAAGAAATAAATAGCTATAGATTGATGCCATCCATGTAAGAAATGGCAGAAAAGCATTGTAGCAACGGTATTCAGACAGATCTTTATGTCTTACAGCTGAAGGCTAAGCCTGTATTTCCACCCATATCCCACAGAAACCAAACCTATGATTGTCCTTATGTGCCACTGACCCATTAAATGGTAACCAGGCAAACTTGTGCGTATTGCGTGTTTCATCATAGAAGTCACTGGAACTCACTGGACAACTGGCCAGCTAGGGTGAAGACCTCATTTTATAGCCCCTTCTGTCCTAAGAGATGAGGAGGGTTAACTCATCTTAGCTGCTGGTTTCTGAGACGACTAGTTCTTTTATTCATCCTGTCTTTAAATATCAGTTTTGGTACTTTGCATGAAGAAAGGGCAGAGAAACGAGAGATGGGTATCATGAGTCCTCTTCTAGATTTAAACACCTGTTTAAGTGAGAACTCTATTTAGTGCAGTCGATTCTCACAAATCATTAATGGAGACCATGCGAGAAACTGGAAGCACCACCAAACCCTCTTAATTGATAATAATGTAATAATAATACTTTATTTTAAAAGTAATAAAACTTCAGAACAAATGATAAATCGAATGGTATCCTAGGCCAATAGAAATAAACCAAGATTGCCTGGTTACCTTAATAACCTTGTATTTACACTAAGGAGTGAAGAGGAATGTAAGTTATTATACATGTCATAGGGATAGTATTTCCAAGCTTTTCATGCTAGTAAAAAATTTGTCGTCAGTATTTTTTCTGGTGAATGCATTTCACAAATTGAAAGCTATGGGAAGGATGGCAAAGATGTTGGGCTGTCAAAATCCTATTTTTAATACAATTTCTTTTTAAAATGCAGAGAAATGATTGCCATTATACTATGTTTGCTTCAGAAATACACTTTCATACTATTGTATGAGAGGGGAGAGTTAATGAGGGTGTAAATAATAGATAAATAGGTGGTAAACAATTTGAACAAACATCAAGTAATAATTGGCCCTTTGGCAAATGTTAATTGAATACCTATTTCTAACACTTTAAAGAGTGTTTCATAAGCCTGAAGTCATTTTGAGTCATTCCCAAGAGCATCTTGGTGCTTCTCAAAGAGGAGTTGGGATTCAGGGAGTACGGTTGCTGGAGGATGTGCTTCCCGTCAGGAGGCCTGGGACGGGCCCTCTCCCTGATGCGGCCCCTCACTCAGTCCGAAGAGCGCTTTCTTCACACTGAGGGCTCTTGAGTTTTAAAAGTTGGCTTTTTGAAAGTATCATCGTGAAAAATTTTAAGCACAGAGAAAAAAATCTATGTGCTTGTTATTCAAATTTAACAAATGTAAAAATTTGCTCCCTATTCTCAACTTTTGTCATGGAATTGATGAGTTGTGAGCTTTTCCAATATGATGAGATATTAAAAATGAAACTCTTGTATATATTGTACCAAAATAGTCTTATGTGGTATTTCTAGAATATTTTATTTTTTACCATTTTATTTAGTAGAGTGTGTATTACTTTGGATTTACTTAATATTAGAAAATTTAAGCTTATCTTCCCATAGCTCAGAAACTATAGAGTTTTTATTTTTATGTCTTGGCTGGTAAGATCATTAATACATTTTTATTGATGTACTTTTATCAACAAAAATAGATTTTTTGAATGATAGATATTTTATTTATCTATCTTTTCCTTTATGTGTAGAGACTTCCCTGTATGTGTAGCATGGTAATTGCTTCACCCTTAAACATTTTAAATACCCTTTCAAAGTCTGTGGCTTGTTTTCTAATGTGATTTGTACTTTCTATGTTTAATTTTTGAAATCATTTCCTCTACTTTGAGGTCATAAAGATATTCTCCTATATTATTTTCTGCAAATTTTTAAATTTTGTTTTTCACATTCATATCTTTAATTAATTTGATATTTACTCTTTATAAGAGTAAAAATTGACATTCTGCTTATATTTAAGTAGTTTCCTATACATCATATTTTGTTTTCTCAGCTTTACTGAGATAATATTAGCATATAACATTGTGTAAGTTTCAGGTGTGCAATAGGATGATTTAGTGTGTGAACATATTGTGGAATGGTTACAGCAGTAAGGTTAGTCAACACATCTGTCACCTCTCATAATTACCTTGTGACTGTGTGTGTCTGTGTGTGTGTGTGTGGTGAGAACATTTAAGATCTCCGTTCCCAGAAACATTCAATGATACAACACAACAGTAAACTTTAGACACCGTGATGCACGTTAGATGTCCCATATCTCTGGGGTCACAGCAGTGCTCAGGACCCGTTATGAGGCTGTGGCTGGGTCCGCAGTAGGGTCTGCAGTTGGTGAGCTTGTTCCAGAGGTTTGGGCAGGTGTGGATCCTGTCTGGTCCCTGGGTAGATGGGATTGCTTTCAGGACTTTGTTCAGTAGGATGACACTGGGACAAGTCCTGTTTCAAGGCCCACAGTTAGGTATTGAGTTGGCCTGTTACCAAGTGCATGGATGGGAGGAACCCTGCCAGGTCACTGGGTGGACCCCTGAATGGGCAGGACTGGCCCTGTGTCATGGCTGACAAGGACTGGAACTGAGTCCCAGCACTCCTTCCAGGTCCACAGCCACGACTGAGGTCAACATGCCTGGCACTGGAGTCAGGGCATTCTCCCACCAGTTCCCTTGGCCAGCATGACTGCTAACCTACTGAGGCTGGGAGGGGCTGGAGCCCAGTACTATGCTCTTTCAGGATCTCTGAGGATGCAGATCAGACTATCTCCTATCTGAACCCCATGCCTGTCAGGAATGCTCATGAATTATGGCTGAGAGAGGCTGAAGTCCAGGTATAGGGTCAGTTCAGGATCTACCATTGGACTGAGTTTGGTGGGCTTAACCTCCAGGGGCTCTCAGACAATGGTCAAGAGGGACTCCAGCAGGTCACAGGCCACTTCAGGATTAACAGCCAAGAATGAGGTTTACGTGCCTATTAAGTGAAGCATGGGTGGGTGTGAGTCCTCCCATGTCCTTTTGTGGGTGTTGTTGGTAACAGGACGAAGGCTAACAGGGCTGTAACCAAGCTCTACTTGGACTAAAATCACTATCCTACCTGATTCCAAAGCTCCCACAAATGCAGCTGGCAAATTACTGTTGCCAATGGGTGATACAAAGGAGGGATCTCTTATATAGCCATCTCACTGATATCACTGTTCTAATATCATATTGATTCATCTGTTCTTTACTAAGTAATTAGTGTATATGTAGATGTATACACATGTACATAGCAATTTTTGTATGTATGTATAAATAATATATATTTTATAATATATAATACATTAATATATGATATGCAGAATTCAGACTTATATATACTATGTAATTATATTTAATAAACTAATATTCATCTTATACTAGTATATTATCACCTAATTATATAATAATATTTGATTTATGCTTGATTTTATTTCTGGATTCTCTGTTTTGTTTGTTCTATGATTAGTATATCCTGAATAAAGCCATGCTGTTTTAAGTATCATACATCATTATAAACCTTGGAATCTGGTAGATTAGTATCATATTCTCATTCTTTTAAGTAGTTTTTAGTAGCCTTAACCCTGTATTTCTCAAATATATTATTAGTCATATTTTGTTTGTAGATGTTCATGGATGTTCAATGTTAATAATGGCTTCTACTAATACTAGCAAAGTCATTTCTTCCTGTTCAATCCTAATATTGCTTACTCTTCCCCCTATATTGTATAAATTGGTTAGAATTCCAAATATGATGTTTATGAAGAAAAAATTGATTTGTCCTGATGTAATGAAAATATGTCCAATACTATACCAGTAATATAATGTTTGTCATATTGTTTTGGTAGATACTTTTATTATGTGAAAATATTTTCTTTTATTACAGTTTAAACATAGAATTGGCTATTGCTATGTATTGAATATTATTCTATATTGGTAGCCATTATTTTTCAATTTTTAGTGCTTTGTTACCATTACTGAGTTTTGTCTGTTATTCCTTAGCATTTTAGGATTTTATATTATGCTCATGGAATGCTGATGTCAAGAAATGCTAACCTCACAGAGTTCAGAAAAGACTTTCTTCTTTTAATTCTCTGGAAGAATTCTGTAAAAAAGAATTTAGCTAATTCTTAAAACATTGTTCTTATAAATCTTAGTTGCCTTAAGAGCCTTTGGATGCATTCAACCAGACATATTCTATATATGTTGAATACATCCAAATGTGTTAGTTGTAGCAGCAAAGTTTTTCTGGATTATTTCATCTGCTATTTCCTATAAATGGCACTCTCACTATTGTTACATGTGTTCACTCATGTTTGTTGAATTTCATATGATTTTGTGAGCTTCTTTTCATGACATTTTATGAATCCAAACCTCAGGTTTTATATGTATGAACATTGTGTTAATTTGATTTCCATTCTAGAGTAATAATCTAGACTGATATGATTGTGTTTCCTTACTACAGCTGTTATGGATGATGTCAGCCATTCTTCCAATCATTGCTTCTTTATATTTCTTACCTTTCCTTTATTAGTTTATCAAATATTTTTTCAGTACTTTAAAGATGCCATTCCATTGTCTTCTGGCCACCATTATTTGTAAGCAATTATCAGTGATAGTTGGAATGTTGCTTCTTTCTAATTTTTCAATTTACATCTCTAAATATGATATAATTGTTACTAAAGAACCATGTTTTTAAGAAGATAAAATTTGGGAGTCTTCAGATTACAGCTATGATTCTTATCTTCAAAAGTCTGAATTTCAATAAAAGTTCAATCTTAGACCAATTTTTTTAAACTGTTTTTAACTCTCCTGATAGGTGGTAATTTTTCTCTTTTCTCATCTTGTGATTTGATGCAAAATTGCATAACTCCATTTAATCATTTTTTCAATTTCTTTATATTTTGTTTCTCTTCCTTTCTTTTTTCATTTCTCTTTCTTTCTAACTTTACACCTATTTTTTTCATTTTTCCCATGTAAGTTATAACTTACTTGAGGGTATTCATTTAAATATAGACTATTTTTAAAAATTTAAAATGTACTTGCTGGAAAAAACATAACTTCTTATAATTAAAAAATATGTAGCCCTGGCTCAAGTGGCTCAGTGGTTTGAGCATGGACCTGTGAACCCAAGGATCGCTGGTCCAATTCCCAGTCAGGGCACATGCCTAGGTTGTGGGCCAGGTCCCCAGTGGGGGGCACTTGAGAGGCAACCACACATCTCCCTTCTCCTTGCTCTAAAAATAAATAAAATCTTAAAAAAAATGTAGACATCTGAAAGTGACCTTAAATTGTGTTAAAATTAGATCAGTGAGGCAGTTGATGATCTCAAAGCTTTTATCTTGACAATGAGAGATCAAAAACTGTGGATTTATAACTGTACATGCAATAGATACCACAAAGGAAAATCCATCCTAAGGAAGCATTTTTATTATTTTTAACAGAACACTTTACCCTTTCAAATAGCTTTATTGAGATATAATTAATGTGTAAAAGTCTGCACATACTTAACATGCACAATTGAATTAGTTCAGACATATGTAAACAACCATGAAATCATCACTATAATCAAGATAATCCATGAAATCATCACTATAATCAAGAGATTTCCAACATATCTAGGAGTCTCCTTGTTTTCATTAGTTTTTGTTTTACTGTTTATTTTGCCTTTTGTAGTAAGAACTCTTAACATGAGATCTACCCTTTTAATAAATTTTGAAGTGCACAGTACAATTTGGTTAACTATGGGCACTATGTTGTACAGCATGTGTTTAGAATGTATGCATCTTACATAACTAAAACTTTATACCCAATGAACAATAATTCTCCATACCATATTCCCCAGTTTCTGGCAAATCCCCACCCCACCCTCTCAATATCTTTAGCATCACCACTTGGAATATGATGAACAAAGAAACCCATAACAGTTAAAAATATCTCCACCTCTCTTTGTCCCAAATCCTCACCAGCCTCTCATTCTTTTGCTTGATCTTCCTGTCAATGGCTGTCTTATTTTCACAAGGTCTTATGATGAAATGTGTTCTTAGAGTCATTCAATTTATTCTCTCTGTTCAATGGCTCTGCTCACTCTAGGGGTTTCATTCTTGTTATACTGCTTTCAGCTTTGATAGTGTCAGCTGGCCATTGGGTCACCTCACTCCTCTCAATTGCTATTATTGACTTGTTAATGCTTTATTGTTTCCATATACATGTCACTTGTCTTATTGTCTCATCTTTTTTTTAATCCTATTGTGGCTACTTTTGAGATGACAAAAAAACCTTACAATGCCCTAGTACTATAATGCTTTACTTAGATGTCCATTTTCATATTTTCATAGCTAACCTCCTACTGTTATCTTACATCCTTTAAATTTGTATCCAGGACTATCTACAGAAAAAAATGAATTAACATGAGTGATACATGTTTTAGTTTTGTGGCAACTGCACATCATCTAGTTTTTTTTGGCAAGGACCTGTCTTACAGCCATTGTTATCACAACATGCCTTTATATGGCCGTGAGATGAATAAATTGTAGGTTAGAGAAAATCAAAGCAGGAGAGCTCAGGCAGTTCTTGCAGAGCAGTAGAACATAGATAATAATGACTTCACCTAGATCAATTCTTGGAGGATGAATCTATCTGAAAAAATGTGTAGGAGATAATACCATAGCTCAATGAATGGTTTCACAGAGAAGAGTAGAAAGAAGAAGAAATCAAGCTGTCCATCATCCATCCATGTTTCCACTGTGAGCAGCCCAGGAAATGGAGTCAAGAGGAGAAACAACTTCAGTTTGGAAATTATAATTTTATTTTATGTTCTGATTTTGTAGTTTTTGATTGATCTACATGGCTTATAGATAAGGATGGTCAGCAGATTACTATAATTATTCTGCAGTTTAGTAGGAGAACAAGAGAGTGGAGTGATAAATTTTGAAGTCATCCTATATGTGGGAGAAAAGACAAGATATGTTTACTTTAAAGCTTATATAGTGAGAGCCACAAATATAAGGCTCAGCAAGTAGTCAATGCTTGTCTAGAAAGAATGCTTTTACAGATTGTTGTTTTACTATCAACCAGCTTAGAGTGTGTTATTTTGTTCCATATGAGATAAGGAACATATTTTTTATAATGCAAGAACAGATTTATTTATATACACAACAATGAAGAAAAGCAGTCCTCTGTCAAATGGAGAAGATTAAGATTCTTAAGTAGCAGATGTTGGGATCTGCTACAGTGGGGAGACTTGCTTTGCTGTCTTCAGATGTTAGTCTTTACCTGACACTTCAGCAGGCTTTTTAAATGGGTCTTCCTGCTGGGCTTGCAGGTATTTTAGGTTAGCTTTTAAAAAGATGCATGTCAGCCCTGGCTGGTGTAGCTCAGTGGATTGAGCGCGGGCCTGCGAACCAAAAAATCGCGGTTCGATTCCAGTCAGGGCACATGCTTGGGTTGCAGGCCAGTTCCCAGCAGGGGACCCATGAGAGGCAACCACACATTGATATTTCTCTCCTTCTCTCCTTTCTCTCCTCTCCTTCCCTTCCCCCTCTAAAGATAAATGAATAAAATCCAAAAAAAAAGTTTAAAAATAAACAAAAAAGGTACATGTCAGATTTTGTAAGTTTTCTGGGAATGTCAAATTCATCTTCTATACATCAACATGTAAGTACAAAAAAAGCACGTCATGAAAGGATCATAAGAAGACAAACCTTCACAGTTACAAATAAAAACAAAAAGCACCATACTTTAAAAAACTTCTTCAATTTTTCTGCCTTTAGTTTCATAATATTCAGCCACAGAAACAACCAAATAAAGGTGAAGACAGGAGAAATATGTCCACAAAATAATTTGAAAACAGTTTTCTGTGATTGTTTATTTCTAAGTAAGATACTAGCTAAAGAATTAATCAATTCAAGATTAGTAGAAATAAGTAACACCACTTTACATCATTAACTATTAATTTGTTATTTGTCTATTCTATAGCCCAGTTACTTGAAGAGAGTCAGGCCTTCACTTCCTGTGGAAGGAACCTCCTGTAAAGACCAAGTGCTGTGTCTTTATACATGCCTAAGGGACGTCAGCTGAAGAACTTGAATGAGCAGGCTACTTAGAACTAGTCCTCAGGACTTTGAACCTCAGACAACCCAAAGGTGCATGGACTGCCTGCCATCCTATTTACAGTGTTTATGTTTTAATATACATAAGACCCATAAGACTGCATGAAGTTTTTTGCAGCCAAAATGTTCAAAATATCCTTTCTAAATGAATGAATAAACTTTACCAAAAGTAACCTCTTTGCCCAAATAGCAAGCACTAGTAATTTTCGAAGTATGAAATGTCAGTTTTTTTCTAAAAGCTATGTCTTCATCTTTTTGTTTTTCTTATTCTCTCTAATTCCCTTATGTGGCTTAATTCTTTCATAGGTCTCTCAAGAGGGCTCCAAAATAGTGACTGTCACTTTGTAGACTCAGAATAAATATTTCTTAATGAAGAAATAATTTAACGAATGAATGAATAGATGTACTCTACTATTTCAAATGGGACCATTAAATACTTTCTAAATGTAAGTTACTTTTGTTTATCTCATTATTTTGATACCATTAATATTATTAACAACTTCTGAAGGCATATTTTAAGAGTCTTTCATATCCAGTAAACATATAGATACCTGGCTCTGTCCTCTCTAAACCAATATTTTAAATATTTAATATTCTAAATGTAGTCATGATACTCTGTGTTTCAGGTTGATTCAGTTAATCCCCAAAGAATTTTATAAAGTTAGTATTTTATTTATACCCATTTTATGTATGAGGACACTAAGTCTCAAAAAATAAATAATAAAGCTAGTATAAGGGACTAAACTCAATCCTGAGAGATTATAACTGGCTTTAATATTATAATATTGTGAGGAAGCACATCCTACATGAGAATAACCCACTCGAGATGCCAGTCTAACAAATTCCTGGACTTCCGCATACCAGCGTTCCATTCCAGAGCTAGGCATTATTTCCTAGAACTGCTTCATATTAAAAATCCAATACAGCATATCTACCATAGTGTCTCATCAGTCCAACACTCACACTCTTATCCTTGCCTCACCTGCTCTGAGCTTTCATAGACATTCTTCCCTTTGTATGTATTTTTCTTATAAGATGTCACCTCCTTCCTGTCTAATATAATTTTCTACTAAACCTAGAGAATAAATAGTGACACTTAGTTGTAAGAACAGAAATGTAATTCAAGTTATTCAGGCAAAAAGTAAGTTATCAATCCCAGAATACAGAGTAGAAACATTTAGTGACTTTGGTCAACAGGGTCTAGATGCTCAGCTGAATTTGAGCATGGCTCAGCTGAATTTGAGCACGGCTCAGTTCAGGTGCTTAATGATCCCTTCAGATCATTATCTCCTCCTTTCATTCCCACATCCTGCCTTTTCTAGGTGTGCGTACTCCTGGTTTCAAAAAAATCCAAATTTGTGTTCTTCAATCTCCATAGTTACCTCAGCACCATTTATAACATTTGTCCCTTAGACATGGGCTACTCCCTTCCCCCCCAAAAAAAAAATTAATAGTCTCTTCTAGTTCATATTCAGTTTCTATTTTCCTTATTCTAATAAAATGTCTTCAACCAACTTAAATTAATCTAAGGCCATGTAAAATATGAACAGTTTTCATTGCTGACCACCCTGAAGTTTAAACTTTTCTAAATGAATTATTCCTTCCTTTCCTCCCATCTAACAGGTTGAGATGTATTTCTGATCATTATTCCAGTTCCTACAGATGTATAATACCTCATTATTCTGCAACATTTTATGATTTAGCTTTGCTAATGACTACTTTCCTTCACCTTACATATGTTCTCAAACTTCAAGAATAGCTACAACAAAAGCCTCCCTATAGTATGCTACCGCTTTATCACTTTCCTTCCTTGCTCGGACAGATTTTTGGTAAGTCAAGCCTTTACTAAGAGTCCATGATTATTTGCCTCTCCTTTCCTCTTGAGCTCATTGCACTACAGCTTTTGTCTATACTCTATTAAATTGTTTTGGCACATATTACCAATAATGTCCTTATTGCCAAATTCAATTGATAATTTTCAGGACTTATCTTACTGGACATATGAGTTGGTTCTCTAATGCATCTTTTTGATTACTTGGCCATCATTAAAGCTTTCTTACTTTCTACTTTTCTGACTACTCTTCTCTGGTCCTCTGTATGAAATTCCTAAATGTATATTACCAATGGCTCTCTCATTGACTCACTATGATTCATTTAGAAAATGCTACTTGAGAGGCTTGTCTATAGAAACAAATTCTGATGCACCCTTTGAAATATTGTTTTTTCATCTCATCACTGCTTTACCCTTTTCCCTCATCTATGTTCAACAAATACTTCAAATTAAACATCTCCAACCTCACCATTTCTCCACCTGGCCTCACCAGTATTGCTGTCCTCCTCATACAAAGTAAAGGTTAACTATTATTTGTTACTTTTATTATTGTCATCATCACTTAACATTACTACAGGTATATTTCTGTAGTCCCTTTTAATACTGGCATACTACAACAATTTTAAAACAATAAACTGTGTTAATAAATGCATTTCCAATTTTTAAGCAAACCTCATAAAACTCTGTAAGGTCACCATTATCATTACATAATCATCATCCATCATCATCATCATCATCATATCTTTAGTCCACTTTCTAAACAAGACTAAAAATTCTTTGACAAAAGGACCATAAGCTAACTTATTATATCTCCGGTTTCTTCACAGTGCCTGCCAATTATTCAACTTTAGTAAATATCACTTAATAATGTATATGAAGTTTTTTTTCCAATGTTGTAGATTTTAGTCTAAGTGGAATGGATCCTACTTTTATTAATTGCCTATTCCCCTCTCTGTCATTACTTAATGTATTAGTTTACTAGGATTGCCATAACAGAATACCACAGACTAAGTGGCTTAAATGACAAAATTTTACTTTTTCACAATTCTGGTGTCTTTAAATTCAAACTCAAAGTATCAGTAACATTGGTTTCCTCTAAGGTCTTCTTAGCTTGCATTTGAACATCATCTTGCTGTTTCCCCCAAGGTGATCTCTCTGCACAAACATACCTTTGTTGTCTGTCTCCCAATGTCTTCTTATAAGGAGCATCAGTCAGACTGGAAGAGGGAATGCCACCAAAGCCTCATTTTAAATTAATCACCTCTTGAAAGGCCCTGTCTACAAATAACCACATTCTGAGGTACTAGGAGTTCGGGTCAACATATGGATTTTGGGGAAACACAATTCACTTCATAATGCTCATTCATCTGGCTGTTTCAACCTTTCTCATTGTTTTAAATACCTTCTATCACTGAAACTAACACATTTTTATTTCTAGCCTAGACCAGTCACCTAAAATATAGTTGTGGCAACCCCACTATTCAGTGCTTTAGACAAATGCTTCTCAGCTCACCAGTTTCTTTCTCATCCTCTACCTGGTCTGCTAGCAAACTCACAGCTTTTCCTTCAGAACCTATCCAGATTCTGACCAGCACTTTTCACTACTTCCTCTATAATCCATGTGGTGCCTTCAACCAACTTCCATTGCCTGTGCTGTGTAAATGACTTATCTCTCCCTTGGCTTAAACCCCTATCTACATTTGATCTTCAACCCCTGGAGTTTTTCCACAACAGAACACCTAGAATTCTTCAACTCGAGGATTTCCAATAGCTTTTCATCTCAGTCAAGGTAAAAGTCAACAGTAAAATAGCCACTATCTCTTTGACTTACTCCTCTCTGACTCCACTGTTCACTGATTCTCCTCACTGCTTTACTTCTACCACATCAGGTATGTTCCTATCTGAAGGACATTTTATTTGCAGTTCCTTCTTCCCTGTAACATCCCAACCCCAGATAAGCTTTACTTAAATGCCCCCTTTCAGTGAAGACATCCATTACTTCCGGACATAAAGTAACAGACCGATCCTTACCTCTTACATGCTTCTATCATTCTGGTTTTACTTTCTACCAATGTGCTTGGGGTAAATATTATATATTTAATGATGCATTTATCTTGGTCTCATCTGTACCCACTCCAGCCATACATATACCCACAGAATATGAATTCTGTAGAAGCATTTTTGTCTGATTTATTTACTATCATATTCCCAGCACCAAGCACAAGGCACTAAACATTGATTGAATGAGTATATGTGTATGAGGCCATATGTACCATTCACAATATTTTATGTATTTATAATGTAAAATGGCTTTTGAAAGATATAGCTGATCATCTGAATAGAAAGCAGTTGAAGAAAGACACAATAGCCTTCTACAGAGAAATACCCAAAGCACCACAGATTGTTTCAGTGATGTAACTTTGCTCCGCCCTTCTAGAATTTTGGTTTGTTTATTTTATATTTTTACCTGTATGTGTATGTTTGTGCTGTTTGTGTGTTTGTCTTTGTTCCTTTTTTTCAATTGGTGGTGCTTTCTTTCTTTTTTTTTCATCTTGGTCCTGCATATGTTAAACTGTTGATGCCATACATGCCTGTTACTCAATTTTATATAAATCAGACATGGATAAACATACTAATATTGGAATTTTGTGTTCTAATGTATTCTTGGAGTCCAAGGACCAAGATCATGGAGTGAGGGCTGTCAAAAATCCTGGAACTGAAACAGCATTGGGTGATGTTTTTGTTTGTTTGTTTTGTAAGTGTCCTGCATCTTATTATTTTTTATTGAATTTATTAGGGTAACATTGGTGCACAAAGCCATACAGATTTCAAGTGTACAACTCAAGGAAACATCATTTGCACACTGCACTGTGTGCCTATAGCCCAAAGGAAAGTCTCTTTCCATCCCCATTTATCTCCCCTTCGCCACCTCCACGTCCCCATACCTCCCTTTCCCTCTAGCTATCACCGCGCTGTTTTCTGTGTCTATGTGATATCTATATATCTATACCTATATATATGTATATACATAAATATATATGTATATATAGATATATATAGAGAGATTTTTCTTATTTATTCCCTTCACCTTCTTTCTTCCACCCTCCCAAATCCCTCCCCTCTGACAACCGTCAGTATTTTTCATGTAACCGTGCTTCTATTTCTATTTTGTTCATCAGTTTATTTTGCTCATTAGATTTTCTAAAAAGGCAAGTAGTGTCCTCTGTAATGAACGTCCCTCCCTGGGGAAGAGGAAAAAGTATTTAAAACCTCAAATTGTGTTTGAACACTTTAAGGCTGTGAAGTATACAGATGCTCATGGTTCAGTAGCAGCTATCACAAAGGACTTCTTTCTTGAAAACCAGCAAATACAGAAGAGTTAATAGAAAGTGAATTAGTGAACCTATTTTTATAATATCTAAGAAAAAGAAAAGTTGTATTCATAATCATCAGTGATTAAAATATGTGAATTCTTGAGATTTGAGGTATTTTATAGACAGTCTAGAGATGTTATTTTCTATAGGCAAAGCTTTCCTTTTTGAAAATGTTGACAAAGATAGCTTCTGAGTTTTCACTCCAAAGCTTACATTGTTTTGTAAATATCACATGGAAATGATGATAGACATATTTGATCGGAAGTATGCCAAATACTGTTGTTTCCCAGTTTTCAGAAGGATTGAAATATGATTATTTAAGAAAAAGTGAACTTTATCTAGTTTCTACAGGGATTGCCAATGTTGAATCCTAACAACAAGCGTTCATGTGCTATCACCAGCCTGTTTTGACCCTATCACAGAGTCCAGCTTACCTGTCCCGTGGTGCCTATGTCCCTATTATTTTTCTACTCATATGAAAGTATCCCCAGAAGAACTAAATTCAATCTGTGAAAGAAAAAGAAGAAGAGCAAATTTAGTGTTAGGTCATCTTTCTGTGGGGAACAGGATATACTGAAAACATGAATGCCAGTCCATGAACCCAGGAATGCAGGATATCACACATTAATTCCTGATCTTAAATGATCTTATATTTTAACTCTGTGTTCCTAACTTACCTTGGAGTCATGAAAAGTTACTTTATTTTTTCTGGAAGTCCCTTTAAACACCATATAATTCAAATCCTCAATGGTGTGTTGTATTGTGGAGGCACCTAGGAATACCCTTTGGTCCTTAGTTGTCCTTCTGCCTCACTTACCAAGGAGAACCCACCTCCAGCCTGCTGATAAAGTTATTTCCATGCCTCACGCGGTTCCTAGCAATCATTGGCAAGCCTAGATCCAAGTAAATGTCCCTTTTGATGTTATCCCCTCTCAGGCCAAAGGCAGACAGAAAGCAGGACGAAGAGGAACAGGAATTTCTTGATCAGGAAATTCATCCTTCCTTTTGAAATTTGTCTGCTTCTAGATTCTCATGGGATATTCAGCCTAATCTCCTCAAGGTTTTGAGAAAAATAGATGCCTTAAAGGGAACTAACTGTGAACAGCTTTTGCCTTCTGCATTGTTACAAATCTTCTCTGGGGAAAAAAAAAGCATAAAAGCCTGCCCTTTGCGTGAATGAAAAGAAAAATGGAAAAATAAGGAGAGAAAAAATACATATATGCACCTTTAAAATGTCACTGCCACAGATTTAATTATATTTGGAGTTTACATCACCTAGAAAATAAAAAGAACAAAAGCACTAATAAATTTTAATAAAGTAAAGATGAAGTAAGGTTTTAGGATTTCATCAGAAATAGTTATGATAAAAGGAATAAGGGCAGATATTCTTTAAAAAAAGGAAAACATTATGTAGTTATTGTATTCTCTGTTGCTCTGGGGTAAGAAATGAAGAAAGGCATGTTTCAGGTTAGCATGAAAAAGGACATCAAAGTTTGATGAATATGGAGTCAGCAAAACCTGGATTTGTTCCCAGTTTCTCAACTTTTGGGCAAGTCAGATAGTATGTTAGTCGTCATTTGTTCAGCCCCTCTATCTCTTTCTCTCTCTTTTCTTCACATGTTTGTATAGTACCTTCTATGTTTTAGGGTTCAGGTTTTTCTTCTCAGGTTTTTGTTCTTTTTTTAATTTTTGTTTTTGTCAATGCACAGCAAACTCTAAATGCTTTGCTTTTGTTGTACTTACTGTTTAGTGAGGGAGCAAAAAAATGAGCCAAATAGCCATTTAACTTCATGTACAATGAGAATAGTTACAAAAACGACAAAGAAAAATATGCAAGGCTAAAAATGAAGTTGTGATGGAAAACTAGGACTTATTCTGAGAATGCTGGAGAATGAGGTTGAGGGTGGGTGTGGCATGGTTTCACAGTGGGCGTGGTGCCAGGTGTCCCAGACGGATGGAAGGTATGGAATGGGTAAAGACTTTGAGCTGGGAAGGGAGCCTGCCACCCTTAGGAAACAGAAAAAAAGATCAACAAAGAAGAAGAAAGAGAAAGGCTGGAAAGAGAAAACAAGGTTCAAAATACATAGAGATATGAAAGATTAAAAATGGGGCAGTTTACCTTATAACCAGTAAGATGCCAATGTAGTTTTATTTGAGGCTGTAAGTTGGAGGATTTATAAGATTTATAAAGTGAGGAGCCTCATGGAGTATATTCATCATTGAAATACAATTGAAAGTGATTCAATGGGTCATATCAATATCAGCTGTGTATATCAAACTTTCCAGAATATGAGCTATTCTATTCTGAGATAGGTAATTCCCATATGTATATATTTAAGGAGAACTTATATGACCATCTATTTGGAATGTCCTTTGAATTAGTTTTGCCCTGGGAGAGAGTTTGAATTTCTAGGGATGTGCTTTGCTTTAGACTCCATAATTTTCCTAAGGAACATCCCAAGCAGAATCATGCCATGAAGGAGACTGGCATAGGAAATAAATCTTGTGGTTTCACAATAGTGCAAAAGTCTTGATGGTTTCAACTCTCTTTTTCTAACAAAGTTGTTTGGGAGAAATCATACTCTTACATTAGTGGAGAAAAGCTAATGACTGAAAACAGTTTTATAAAGCCTCCTGGGGCTTTATGCATGGAAGGTCTAAAAGCATAAGTTTTATCTAGGCATATAGTTCTTAAAATGGGGGGTTATTACCTATTGATTTCCCATCTACTTTTATAAATAATGATGGAAAAGAATAGAGAGAATGACACCAAAAACTACAATAGAGCTTTATAATACCCAAAGTCACCTAAATTGAGATCTCATATGCAAATGATGTGGCAAGAATAATTTTCTTGCCCTTTAAATTTAATTTCAATATGAAGGCATTATGGATTATATTAATCCATGATAGGTTTACACATGCCAGATATCATTGGTATCTGTTCAGACTCTCTGGGACCCCTTTTATTGGTTAGATGTGGTCCTATCCCTTAGCAATTACAGGTACTTTGATTAATTGCACATTGACTGACATCTACAAACTTCTCCATAGAATTTCCTTTGGGTTTAAAGGTACTTCACTTGGAGCACAAAACCTCTCTCTCTTCTTCAAAACAAAACAAACACTGTCATACGTTTTATGCTCAAAAACTCCCTGAGTCAGAATCAGACTCAAGGACAATTTCAACTGAAACCACATTTGTGTGTGAATTACTTCCTTATATTGTCCAGCTTCTTTTGCTCTTATAAGGGTTAAACCTCAGAGCCATGCCCAGAATAAATCACACACAAGAATCCCAGCTCAAACTCTGCTTCTGGGGATCTGGCTTAAAACACATGGATATGTTAATCTGTATTCTACGAGAATTCCTTTGTTACATGAACAAAGAAAGTTTTTAGAGAGTAATGTGAGAACTCTGGTAAATGACATTTTTAATGAACACATACTCTAAACACTAAATACTATATATACTCCAACTATTAACAATTTTAATTATAATAATAATAATCTTAGAAAAATAACAGCTGCCTTTTCTACCTGTTCATTGCTTCCTCTGCAGAAGCTTCTTAGTTTGATGTAGTCCCACTTGTCTATTTTTGATTTTGTTGCTTGTGCTTTTTGTGTCATATTTAAGAAATCATCGGCTAAATCAATGTCATGAACATATCCCCTATTTTTATTCTAGGATTTTATACATTCAGATCTTACATTTAAAATTTTGATTTGTTTTGAGCTCTTTTTTGTATATGGTATAAGGCTCCAATTTCATTCTTTTGCAAATATGTAGATATCCAGTTTCCCAGCACCATAATATAAATATAATTCTTAAAAATCAAGAAGGAAAGTGTATTACAATTATTCTTATTTTTGATTACTATATTCTTTCTTCCTTCTTAGTATTCCAAGATTATTCCTTTTTTCGTTCCCTTTCTGTTTAGAGAACACCCACCACTCCTCATAGTTTCATCTTTTTGTGACAAATCTCACAAAAAGTTTTCCTGCTCTAAGAATATCATAACTTCCTTTTCATCCCTGAAAGATATTTTCCTGGGATATAGGATTATGGGTTGATAGGTTTTAGCACTTGTAAAATGTTGTGCCATTTTTCCTTGGCATTTGTGTTTTCTGATGAGAAATCCATTGTCATTTTGGATTGATTTTTCCCCTTCAGGTAAAATGTCTTTCTCTCAAACTGCCCTCACTATATATATATATATATATATTTTTTATTTTTTACAAGTTTGGTTATCTTATATTTTGATGTGCATCACCACTGATTTATCTTGTTTGTGGTTTGTTTAGCTTCTTGAATCTGTAAATTTATGTCTTTTGCCAGGTTTGGAAAGTGTTCAATTATTATCTCTTTTCTTCTTTGGGTTCTCCGATGACACAAGTATTAGATATTTTGTTATAGTCCTATAGGCACCTGAGATTTTGTTCATTTTTTTTTTAATTTTGTTCTTAATGAGTGATTTCCATTGTTTCATCTTCAGGTTCACTAATTCTTCTGTCTCCTCAATGCTTCTGTTGAGCCATTGTTAAGTTTTGGTTTTTTTTTTTTTTTGGATATAACATTTCTATTTGGTACTTTTTATTTTATATTTTCCATTTCTTTGCTGAAACTTTACATATGTATATATATTTAATTTTTTCAAGTGTTTGTGCAATTACTCATTGGCAGATTTTCATGATGACTGATTTAAAATATTTGTCAGGTACTTCAGATATCCTTGTCATCTAAGGGATAGCACATATTGTCTCTTTTCCTACAATTTGCAGGAATATTTTCATCAGAACAAAGACATTCTGGATATCACTCAGGATGCAACAAAAATAGGTTTACAGTTATGAGTACACAAAACACAGAGTTTATTCTTAAATTGCTATTAATTATTGTATTATTTTCCAAACACACAATTTAAGCCTACATTTGCCTCACCCTGCATTATGAGACTCTGGATCTTATTACACTTTCTGTTTCAGCTGGACTTTTCTAGTGCTACTGTGGCGTGGTAAGAGAGGGGCACCACCTTGATGCCACCAGGTTGAGAGAGAAGTCTGGATTTCCCACTTGGCCTCCATTGACATCTGAAGGGAGAGGCTCCTTGTTATTGCTGGTTGGGGTAGAAGTTATGACTTCTAATTAGGTCTTTACTGATACCTTCTTGTTGGCATGGGTTGGAGTACCTCACTACTATTCCCCATGAGGTCTACTTGACAGCACGGTGGGATAAGATGTTTGGTCGTGTAACCACAGGGCAGTAGTGAGAGTCCTGGCACCCTACTTGGCCTCTGACACCACCCCTATGGTGGTGTTGGGGGACCTTGTCATAGCTTGTAAGGGAAAAAGTCCAGACTCCCCACTCAGACTTGCTTTTGTTGGCACAAGTGGAGGTGAAATCAGTTTTCTTTCCATGGTATTTCACTACAGCAGAATGGCCATTACTTGAAAGTTGTATGTTTTGTTAGGTTTTCCCTTTTATGATTCCTTGTCTAGAGAGAATGCTATTGGACAGATATTTTTACCTATACTTGGTGGCATTTCCAGGCATACATTTTCATGTCCTTTAGGTCTAAGCTCTACAGGACATAAAAAAACCCCAGGGAAAATGTCACCATGCCATTCCTTGGGTCCAGAGGTTCATAGCCATTTTTGCCTTATTCTCTCCATAGTTTAGAGGCTTCTTATATTTGTTTTATGTGCAATGTTGAGGGGTTTTAGCATTATTGAGGGAAGAATATAAAAATATGTTTTCTCTATGTTTAAGAAATGATGATGGCTGACATTGTACTAAAAATAATGGAAATCAGAAAACAATGACACCTTTAAAATAATAAGAAAAGTCAAACTATGAATCTATATTCAATGAACATATCCTTGAAAATATAAGTGAAATGAACATACCTATACATGCACAGACAAAAATGTTAAAATGCTAAATATGTGAGTAAATATACAATGCTCCTTTGACAGTCAGAAACAGTAATTTCTCTATTCTCTCATTATAAGTCAGACACTAAGTCCAACCTACACTTTCACACTCAAGGGGAGGAAAAATATGCTCCATCTCTTCAATGGAAGAATATCAAATAATTCATGGACTTTTTCAAAAGCCACCACATATAATGTTAACCAAAGAAGCCAGACATAAAAGAGTACATATTATATAAGTCTACATATACCAACTTTTTAAAAAATATCAGTATAGTGATTATAATTGTAGTGACTAGACACTAAAAAAGGGGTTCTAGTAATATTCTGCTTCTCAATTCATGAGTTGCATAAATAAGTCAAACTTTGTTTGAGCTGTGCACCTTTTTTATTTAAACACCTATAGATGTGTTTATTTCAAAAATATAAAAATGGACAAAAATAATTTGAACAGATTATTCTCCTTTTTTGATTCCAAAATTGTATTGGCAAAAACCCAACTGAGGGAGAAAACCTGATCAGAGTTACACAATTGCGTAGAAAGCCCAGGACCACCGATTACCTGTACTTACTGCATTTTTCTGATGGCCTGATTTAGATTGTACAGTTGGTTCTGGTTCTTGTTTGGGGCTAACTATAGCTCTATCTCCCCTTAATCTTCATCCTTCCTCAACCCAAAGCACTTGGCTTTGAAATTTAATGGAAAAATAATAACTTTTCCATCCACATTTTCTATTTTCTTTGATCTTTCCCATGTCTCTATAGAACTTCCAGAAATATACCCTTGGTTTTGGAGTTTTGGCTTTGTGATTGCATGTAATTTGCACATTTTTTATTAAATTTTTTGGGTGACATTGTTTAATAAAATTATAAAGGTTTTATGTGTAAAGCATCTATGATACATTATCCATATATTGCATTTAAATCAGGTGTCTAATAGGATAAGAAATACATATAAACGAGGAAGGGTTTTCAGGAACATTTATAAAGGATGCATGGACAAAACCAAAGGGGGGTAGGATCAAAGGTGGGAGGTGGGGATGGCTGGAATAGGGGGAGAGGAGGGGGGAAATGGACACAACTGTACTTGAACAACAATAAAGCAATGTAGTTTAAATATAAGGAAAGAAATAAAATATTGAACACTAAAAATACATATAAAGGTAATCAAGTTCAATAGTTATTAGAGGAAAGGAAACTGAGTAAATAGACATAGTACCACCACACAGATCAACTGCAACTCTGCGTATTGCTGGTGTGAGTACAACCTGGTACAACCACTTTTAAAAAATATTTGGCATTATCTACTAAAGCCAACATGTGTGTATACTAATCCTTACCAATTCCACATCTAGGCATATAGTCACGTTTAAATGTGTATCCATATTTACCAAAGACACATGCACAAGTGATCACAGCAGCACTCTCCATAATAGTCATAAACTGGAAACCACTCAAATGTTCATCAGCAATTTATGGTATAGCCAGAGTGGGAATACTCTGCAGTAATGAGAACGAACAAACCATACTCATAAATATGCATAAATGTCGCAAGCATAATGCCCTGCTAAAGAAGCCAATCACGAAAGTGTACATTCTGTCAAGTTCAAAAATAGCTGAAATCAATCTATGATAGAAGCAAAGACAGCAGCTACACGTGGAGCTGGGTGATGTCCTGGAGGTGGCATAGAAAGGTCCCTAGAGTTCTGCAACATTTTGGTTCCCCTTTAGTGCTGGCTTTACGGTGATGTTCACTGTAAGGACAGCTTCAAGCCGTACACTTGTGGCTGCTACATTTTTGATAGGTACCTTATAAAATACTTGATATTAAATTAAAAAATAAAATGTGGAGGGTGCATACTTGTACATCTTTGTGATATTTTGGTACTAGAAGAGAAGATGTCCTCTGCAGAAAAATATCTATAGGTAGAGACATTCTCTTGAATAAAATTATGAGGGTTTCTAAAAAAATTAGTCATGTTGTTGTAGCTTAACCTAGTGCTTTCTTGATAGAACTCACTAACAAAATATCAGGAATATATGCTTTACAGTGGAAAAAGAGCTGTGTCGTTTAGAACTTTAGTGTTTTTTCTGGTAAACAACCCTGCATATTGTGGAAATTTAGTGACTGAACGAGCTTAGTATGTCTAAACTACTTTAATGATAAATTCTGATTCACTTTAAATAAAAGACACTACTATAATTTTTACTCATAGAACGTAAACAGGATTCATTGGCACTTTGAAAACCTCTGTAATGCTCTCATTGAAAACCCTGTTAATAGCATTGGAATGACACAGTGAGCCAGGTGACATTTCGGAATGGCTTTCTCCTCTGCAGGGGCGTACAGCCTCAGTGCTCAGGGAGTATAATATGGTTTGGATTAGGAAATCTAAATGCTGGAAAGAGAATCCAAATCTGAAATTTTCAAATGACAGTTTAGATACAGAGTGCCAAATTGTATCCCTCTCATGCTGTGCTACTGAAAGCCAAGAAAAACTGAAGCTCAACAAAGGAACTTTTCATGCTATCTGTAGTGATCCAAATCAGGAAATCTATTCAGTCTGGGGCCCATTAAACCAAGAGCTGCATGCTAAGCCATGAATCGGCGTAAAGCTAGACTTGACTGTACCTCACTCATCCACGTGTTTGATCATGGTTGTGCTTCACCACTGTTGATCTGAAAAAGAGGGGCGAGGAGAAGGAGGTGCTAGTTTGACTTACTATGTTTATCGGATCATAATATTTTCATTAATGATGTGTGTGTAATTCAGAGGATGTGTTAACACTTGAAAACATCTGAACCACATTATGGGATAAAGCACAGGCTCGACATTGACTCAGATTGCCGATATTGCCAACATAGCCAGATTATTCTGTTAAAAAATCCATAAGGTGCCTGAATAACTCCAAACATCTGGATATTTGTAAATAGATGTAGGAGCAACCTCATGTTTTGGCATCATGTACAATTGGTGACACTGATGGATTAATCCTGATCATTATTCCTTGGGAACATTGACCAAGAAACTGTAACATAACAATTTCATCATAAATGATCTGAAGTTTTATTGTGCTTTATATTTTTCAGAATATTTTACATGTCCTATTATAGTTGCCCTATATGAAAACTTTTTCCAATTAAACAAAGCTTGTTTATTTGTTTGTTTGTTTTCCAAAGAGATGGTTGAAATGCATTAAAGTGGCCCTATTAAGGTCATAGTTGGTTACATATAGATGAGAATCGATTTGAATTAAAATCTATTCACTTTCCTTTCCTGCAACTCTCATGCCATGGAATTAAGCATAATATATAAAGGTTGTGAAATGCATATATTTATTGAGATTAAAGCATACAATATCATATTTTGATATGCCCTCACTTTCATGACACTCCTCCTGAGATTGACACTCTAAGGAGTGTTTCATAACTGCCACTAAATGACTTGTGTATAGAATAGATAACGTTTTCTGTAGACTGGGTGGAAGGAAACCTGTTAGTTACTTCTGGAGAAACGAGGAGACCAGCTCGAGGAAGCTTTGTGCCTTCTCTGAAGCCATATACATGGTAAACTCAGGGCTGGCACGGACACTAGTTCAGTGACTACAGCCGGCTATTTTTTTTAGAACACTGCACATTAACTTCTCTAGTTGAAAACAAAGAAAAAATCTTACATAAATACAGTGAGAGGCTATTTAGAAAATATTACTGACAATATTATGCTTATATACAATGTTTGTAACATTTTGGAAAAGTTTTAATATTTTCTGTCTCAATCCATATGGTCAGCAGCCTTGCAATGAAACAATACTTTGGCCTTTCAGATAGGGAGCAGGACCAGAAACACAGCTTCTACTAGAAATAGCATTTGTTTTAATAATTTGGGGATAAGATTTATTTATTTTTCTCTGTGAATCTACCTGAATTGCTTCAGTCTCAATCATATGCCACAATGTTTATTTATACATTTTACACCTTTTCAATGTATATAGGTATTTTCAGTTAAAATGAAATAGCTCCATGAGATATGAATTGGATTTTAATGAATAAATAAGAAATATATAAAGACATATTTAAGCCTCAGGGGCTAGGTAATTTAAAAAGCAAAATTATAACAGTGAAAGTGTTCTTGATTGCAAAGTAAAACTATTTTACCGTACTTTATCAAAACTCTACTTGCTATAGATCAATGCTGATTTTTCAGTACATATTTTATTACTATATGTGTGTTTATATAATCTTTATACTTCTTCTCTACTCAGTTTAATTAGTTACTCTGATATTTATGGGTGAGCATTATCAATCCAATACTAGTAATTGCATAAAGCATAAAATACTGTGATGTGTTTTCAGGACCATAAAATTAATTGATGTAAAATAAAAACATTTGTGTGGCTTAGCATGTATTTATTAATCTAAGTGAATCCAAGTAACTTCAGTTTTTTCTCACCCCTTTTCCAATATGTATTGGTTTATTTTCCCACATGAAAATTGGCACAGGAGAAGCGACACCCTAATTTTTTCTTTATTAACCACAATAAACATAAATTTTCTATAGAGCATTCATAAGACTAGTTCAATTGGGAGAAAAAACACTAAATTATTAGAAGGTATGTTTGTTTTTAGGTCTTAAAATTTAATTTCATGATTTAACTCATTATTTTGAAAATGGAAAGTTACAATATTTGCTAATTTTTGCCTATTTATATATTCCTGTGTGTATATTCATACATTTATATTAAAGTTTTTAAAATTCATGAAAACCATTGCTATTGATATATAGGTGCATATACAGAGACTAATACTATTTTTTGCATGCTTTTCTGCTTGATAGAACTAACATCCTTCTCTAGTTCTCATCCATGGTTTTAATTTATGGCAATAGATTTTCATTTCGTTCAATTTAATATGTTTCTCTTTCTAGATTGTGATCTTGGCTTCAATATTTTTTCGACCGCTACTTATTTACTAATTTCTCCCATTGCTTCACTGCTTATAAGACACCTGTTAATTTGTCCATTTTACTATTTTAAATATTTTTACATTGATAATAAGTAACTAAGAAGGTGAGTTATTTTGCCACAACATATTATATATCACAACATGATATAATTTAAAACATTGCATTTGCTATTATTCTGACAAAATACACATCATGGTGTGTCTGAGTGATTTGGGCTTGTTGCTTAATGTTTCCCTACATGTGCAAAAGTAGGGGACACCTAATTATCAGCAAATCTATAATTGTTTGCATTTTTATTAACTGCTACAGAGAACAATTATTTATGTCTGTGAGACATTCTTATATGTGTTAACCTTTCTATTGATGAGCTCATTTTTTTTTAAATCAGGGCAAATGAATGCAGTATTCTTTTGTCAATCTACTAACGCCAGAAAATTTTCATCAGAAATATAGATTAATTGTATGCTTGGACAAGTAAAGGAATTTTTGAATAACATATATCAACATTTTTTGCTTCTGTTATCCTTTGCCAAGAATCAGAAGTTGACTAACTTGATGCAGACCAGATTTTGTACCTTGGCGAAAAAAAAAAGAACAATCTAAATGTGATGAGATTGTGGATGCATTTGTAAATCTTTTATTTGTGAGCTCTTTAAACTGCTTTTTTTCCTCTGTATTTATAAATAACCAAGTTAGCATGTTAAAATTAGTAACACTAAAGTTGAAAATGTCTGTTATTTTTCATATATATCATTTATTTATCCTTGGCATTTAATTGATACCTTGGAATTCCCACAGCCTCCTATAAAGTGCAGGGGAAGACTTAGTAAACACTGAAACAATTACCAGGCAAGTTATGGGTCAAATATGCTAAAATATGAATTACTCTGGTGATTTCTATAACAGAACATCCAATTTGGCCATTTTAAATACATTAAAAATTAGTAGGTAGAATTTAGGGTTTATCATTTGAAAAGAAACACTCTTAGTGGTTCATTTGTCTGGATTCACCCTGAAATTCTTTTAGTCAAAGCAGTGAATCATATTTCACTTAAGAGGGTGATCCTAACTTGGAAATTCCAGCTGGAGATACATTTGTTGCAGGGACAGTGTGCCAGCCACAAGGGAGAGCATTTCATAGACAAGCTATAATGGTATTCAAGAGCAAGGTTCCTAACTTGAAGTTCAAGATGGAGGAGTAGGAAGATCCTGAGATCGATTCCTCTCATTGACACCAAAACTGCAAACACATATAAACTATCTCTGAGAACAACCTGAAGACTAGGAGAACAGACTATCTTCAACCATGGATATAAAGACAAAGCTGTGTTGAGACAGGTAGGTGGGTCATCCTAGTGAGCAACCACCCTACTTCCACTCACCACTCAGGAACTCACAAGTTGGTGGGATATTACACCTGTGGAGATCATCCCAAAGAGCAAAGAGTGAGGGGTCTAAGCCCCAATATGGGGAGTCTGCACCAGGAAGAGGAGCACTTATGACATCTGGCTTTGAAAATCAGTGGGGCTTGTCTAGGAGAGCCAAAGGGCTATAGGAAACACAGGTGCACACTTTCTGAATCTAGCACAGAGTCAGATGTTTGAAAAGCACCTACGTCATAGTGAAGATGATACATTGACTAATTTTAGGGTGTGCTGGAGGGGCAGAAAGGTGGTGGAACTTTCTTATGAGTCAGAGGTGGTGGCAGGCACCATTTTCCCCCTTTCATTACTCTCCTTCCACCTCATTGGTCTGACACCTGCAGGCATGATTTCTGAGGTTCTCCATTAACCTTCCTAGCACTGTTCAGCCAGGCTGGCAACCCTCGGAAGTAACTCCTGCCCTGCCATACCCAGTGGGCAGCTCATTTGGCATCAGCACACAACAGTGTGTCTACAACAGTGTGGCTGAGTCTTGCAGCCAGCCGCACCAAAGGTTTGCCCTGCACACCAGTGATCCCATGACAGGCATGACCAGGCCTCATAGCCAGCAGGCCAGGGACCAGTCTCACCTGTCAGTATGCCCTTACAAATTGTGGTCCTATCACAACAGGAGGCCACACTAGTACACCAGGGAGCACCTCTATAACACCCAGTTCTGGTGACAAGGATGATTCCACTACTGGGCCCCACAGGACACCTTATAAACAAGACCACTTTTTCAAGACCAGGAGATGTAGATTACCTACCTAATACATGGAAACAAACTAGCAAACAAAAGACAAAACCCCAGAGAAAGAACTAAACAAGACTTAGGTAAGCTGTCTATTAGGTAAGGAGTTCAAACTAATACTCATAAAGATGCTTATCAAACTCTATAGACAAGTGAATAAATTCAGTGAGAACTTCAATAAAAAGATAAGAAATTATTAAAAAGGGCCTATCAGAACTGAAGAATATAACAACTGAAATGAAAAATACACTGGTGGGAATCAACATCAGATCAGATGATGCAGAAGAATGGACCAGCAATAGATAAGACAGGAGAGTGGAAATCACCCAATTGGAAGATCAAAAAGAAAAATAGAGAATTAAAAAGAATGTGGGTACCATATGAGAACTTTTGGAATGACATCAACTACACTAATATTTGAACCATAAGAGATCCAGAAGGAGAAGAAAAAGAGAAAGGGACAGAAAACTTATTTGAAGAAATAATAGCTAAAGACTTCCCTAACAAAGGAAAAGGAATAGACATCCAAGTCCAGGAAGCACAGAGAGTCCCAAACAAAATGAATCCAAAAAGACACAGACTAAGACCTATCATAAGTAAATTGTTAAGCATTAATGATAAAAAGAGACTCTTAAAAGCAGCCAGAGAAAAAACAAGTAATTACATAGAAGGGAATGCCCATTTGAATATCAGCCAAGTTTTCAGTAGAAACCTTGCAGGCTAGAAGGCAGAGACACAATATATTGAACACAATGAAAGGGAAAAACCTACAACCAAGAATACTCTACCAAGCAAGATTATCATTCAGAATCAAAGGAGAGATCAAGATTTTCCCAGAAAAGCCAAAGCCGAAGGAGTTCATCACCATTATACTGTCACTATAAGAAATGTTAAAGGTAATTCTGTAAGTGAAAAAAAGGGCCAAAACTAGAAATAAAAATATATATGAGAGGAAAAATAACACACTAGCAAAGACAAACATATAATAAAAATTGTAGACTACTGCTTATAAACCTAGTTAAAATGGCAATAGGCACATACCTATCAACAATTACTTTAAATGTGAATTGCTGAAATGCTGCATTAAAAAAACACAGGGTAACTGAAGGGACAAAAAGCAAAGCCCTTACATATGCAGCCCACATGAAACTCTAGATTAAAAGATACACCCAGGCTAAAAAATAAAGAGTTGGAAAAGGATATTTCATGAAAATGGAAACGAAAGAAATAGCTGTGATAGCAATGCTTAAATCAGACAAAATAAACAAAACAAAGGCATTAACAAGAGCTAAAGAAGGACTCAACAATTCCACTTCTGGGTACTTATCTGAAGAAAATGAAACACTAATTTGAAAAGATATATGCACCCCTATGTTCACTGCAACATTATTTACAGTAACCAAGATATGAAAGCAACCTTGGTGTCCATCAATAGATGAATAGATAAGAGTGGCTATGTGTATGTATGTACATATACACACACACTGGAATATTAGCCAGGAAAAAGAACGAAATCCTGCCATTTGAAATAACATGGATAGACCTAGATGGTATTATGTTAAGTGAAATAAGTCAGAGACAGACAAATACCATGTAATGCCACTTATGTGTGGAATCTAAAAAACTGAACTGTTGAACAACAAAACCAACAGACTCACAGATACAGACAAACTGATAGTTGCCAAAGGGTTGGGTGCTGGGGCATGGGCAAAATGTGAAGGGGATTAAGAGGTATGAGCTAATAAGTATAACATAAATGAGTCACAAGGATATAAATACAACATAGGAAATACAGTCAGTGATATCACAATAACTGTATGGTAACAGATGGACAGTGGACTTTTTTGTGGTGATCACTTTGTAGGTGTATAAAGGTAAAATTTCTCAGCTGTACACCTAAAACTAATACAATACTGTATATTAACCATACTTTAAGTAAAATGGACTTTATATTCCAGAATAAAAAACAGAGTGTATTACCATCTAAAACATTTAGAAGATCAAATTATCAATTAAACAATTAATACATGAGAGAATGGTCAATGGAGGTAAGTGTGGAAGGATGCCCTTTCCCCAGGGCATTTTTCCTTCTGTTCTCTCTATCCGGCTTATGATCTTACTCGATTTGTAAAGCTCCTACCAGGTGTATCATTTATAGAACTCAGAAAAGGCATGTCTACCATGCTTAATATTATGGACCCATTTGAATATTTCTGACTACCCCAAAACACAATGTCTTTATCCAGAAAATGTAGACAACTAAGACATCTAATAAAATATCCATCATCTAATGTTAAACTACATAGTAGAAAGGAAGTCTCTAATCTTATTCATTTGCAAGTTTTACCTTATTGCTCTCATTTCCCCCAATTGTGTTATTCTACATACAACCCAGCATAGGCCTTAGTGCAGGTCTTTCTCTCCAAATTTTCTGTAATTTACTGTCAGAGATATTCACTTGAAACCTGCTGTTTTCTTTCCTCAAGCACATGTATGAAATGATATAGTGTAAAATTAAAGTGCCTTCCTTAATTTGTCAATTCTAGAAGTTCCACTCTGGAAAAAGGTTCAGGAAGAGTGTGCCTGTTCCAATCTAAGTTGCATGCATTAAATTCCCGTGTATCACTGGAAGCATAACGTACGAAAATCAGGACTCCCAGTGAAGGGACAATATACAGAACTCACTGGGTGGAATCCATTTAATAATAGATGATACTTCCTATCTGATTCTTCTGTCTCCAGTTTTCTATCCTTCGTCTCTCACTTTCTGCCAGGATTCTCTTCAAAACAGAAAAATGATCATGCCAAACCTTAACTTAAAAACCAGTGGTAGTCCTCCAGTTTTACTAATCTGGTTCTATCCTAAAACAGAAACTCAAATGCCTACTCTGTATGTTCTATCTTCTTCTCTTCCCTCTAAATGTCATTCAGAACTTTAAACTTTGAATTATTCATAATTCCCTGCATGAATTGTTCTTGGTCCATGTCTTTAGATGTATTCTTCCTCCTATCTGGAATTCCCCTGTTCCATTTTCTTTGTCTAGCAACTCCTGTCTAATCATGTGTAACGTGTGTAAGAATCAGGTCTGATATCACCTTTTCTGCAAAGGCTTCTTGGAACTTCCTACAGGTAGGATTAATCCCTCCCCATCTATACTTTCAACATATTAACTATAAAAAAAGACTTATAGTAACATTTAGCAGATGTGCTTTTCAACCCCAAGATTCTGAGCTTCAAAGACAGTTTATTTAACAAAAGGTAATTTTAAGACATTAAGAAATGGTGATTATATCTAATTGGTCTCTGCGATTAGAGGGGTTTAGTAGGTATCTAGCTCAGTGTCTAGATGAAATCTCTGTTCTTAAATATGTGTTCTATGTTCATTAAACACATTTATGGAACACATAGCATCTGCTTTTTCATGTTCTTCTTGATGAAAATATAAATCTGAGCCACTCCCCACCACACAAAAGAAGAATGGAAGAGTCTGTACCTTCCCCCAATTTACTCCTGCTCTTCAGGTCCCTGAAGCATGGGTTAAGTCTGTGACCAGAGGATGAAGTAAAACTAAAGGGCCTCTCCTATAACTGAACTAATGACAAGCACCTTGCTTACACAGGATTCTAAACCACTACAGTTACAATATTTTTATGTATAAAAGATGTGAATGCATGTGAATTACAAAATGGGAATCTAATTTACCTTCTGTACTCAAGGAGAAGAGTTTGAATGGATAACATTTTGAGGGTAATTGAACCTTGGAAAACTGGATCCCAGCCAGTGAAGATTGAACATTGCTCCAACTATTACCTTTAACCTCACACTGTAATTTATTCTTGCCCTTTTGCAGGATCTCCAAATACCACACAAACATTATATTTATGACAGCAAAGGCTACAGCTAACGTTCTCCAAACACTTGTACCATAGATCCTTCCACTCGCAGGGAAAAAAATATAACTTTTCAAATCATGTTCCCTTGGACTGACTACAAAGACCTGATCACAGCTCCCTTGTCATTTTTCTTTTTTTGAAAAATATAACTTTAAACTACTTTTGAATTATGTGAGAGGAGACAGTGTATATTTTCTACTTTAAAAGCAATTTAAGGTGGAGTTCTCTGGCACAAGGCAGTCCAAAAATAGCTGAAGCTTAAGAGTTGGAACTCCCCCTTGTCTGCTATACATTGAATAGAGTTATTAGCAATCAGAGCTGTTTTCAAATGCTCAGTGCAAAATTGCAGAAGTGCTTAGGCTTATAAATACTTTGCAGGCAATGAAAGTTTCAGATTGAGGGTACTTATTTGTTCAGTTAAAATTTTGAAGAGTGGTGAGCCATCAGGTGTCATTTCAATCATTTAAGTCCCTTTAAAATTAAAAAAAAAAGGACAGAAATCAAATGTAAAAAGTGTGAAATAGGATATCTTGATATTTCATGTGGAGTGTTATTTTATTACCTCACTTATAAATCATTAAAATGCACCATTTGGTGTGGGAAAAAATTAATATAATACTAAGATCAGAAACTTTGGATTCAGGAAGCATGTGGTTCAAATCCTGTCCTCAACATTTTTCTAATGACTAGGAGCAAATTCCTTAACCTACTATGTTTACTTATCTATAAAAATATGTATGTTAATCATCATACCAAAATTGATGGAAGTGTTCCATCTCTGTATAGAATATTCTTCTACCCCCAAATTAATTCACAGCTTTTTGGAATATTAAGTGCTTTCCACATTAGAAATGAGATTCACAGGGAATATTAAAAATATTTTGAGAAGATTTTTAAAGTTTCCATGTGTTTCATAAAGTAATAAATTAGTAATAAGCCTTTGAATTTATATACTATATAGAGAAGTGATTCACTGCAAAATTCCATGCAGAATTCTTGCCAAAGTCTGAACACAGAGACATATTAGCATAACTAATGTGGGTAGCATTGTGCACACCTTTAAAATGCAATGAGTTCTTAAGGGGCAAGACAAAGTTATTCTATGCAAACATCAAGAAGGCTGTGACATGGCAAATCGCATAAGAATAAAACATTAGAATTTAAAGTTCAGGTCATGCTTAAGAAAGGGAACTATGATGGTATATCACTCTGAGAAAAGTTGAAGTTCTATGCATGAGATAAGAAAAATGATAATTATAATTAAAAGCACACATGTATACCTAGATGAAGGCAGCTAGGCAGGTATTAGGTAAATGAATGGCTAATATGTAAATGGGTGAAAATAAATGAACTCCATGGATCTCCAATCAGAGAAGCTGCCAGAACAGTCTGTCAGTTTGGAAGACAAAGCTTAGGCTTTTCTTCTTTAGGTTTTCTTCAACCTAAAATAGATTGTTTAAGAAAATATATTTACCAATACCCTGAATCTATTTAAATCTTTATGGACAACATTGGGCAGACGTTCTAAGAATGCTTTTTTAACTAGGAAAAATAGTAATTGCAAGAATTTTCAATGTCATGATTTCTATGCAAAAACACCAAATAGTTTAAAAGTTAAAAATAAGACATAGTGCTACTATTCAGCATTTTATGGCATAATTTAAAAGATGTGAAACTTGTTAAGACTTCTGCCCAATTATAAAGTGAACTTCGAACTTCACATTACCCTTGTGTCCCTGAAGGAAAAGAAAAATCGCAGTGACTTCCCTGAGAAACACTTTGCCTCATACATAGCACAGATGGCTAGCTGGGTACAAAGAAGACCTCCTCTTCTTCTCAGACCACAGATAGATCATATTTTCCACTAGCTCTTGCTCTTTTTTTTGGCCATATGCCTGAGTTCTTGCCAATGAGACTGATGGGCACCAATTCTCAAACCAGATCAAGAGAAACATCCTTGCTCAATGTTCCTTTTCCTATCTTTTCTGTTTGGTCTAGATGACTATAGGAAACCCAAAACTAAGGCTTTGACGATAACTAAAGAGTAGGTAGAAAGGGCCTGGAAAACTTAAGAGGGAAAACACTGAATTCCTGAATCACTTCTTGAAGGACCGCTGCCCACCAACCATAGACACTGATGCATGGACACCCACGTTCTCTATAGAGAATGTAAATGAGAGGTACCTGCCGGAGAAATAAACATCTGTCACTGTGAAGGCGTTCTGTATTTCTAGTTTCTGTTACACTAGTTTTTCACTGGGAATTTATGTACTTATACATTGAAATACCTAACCAAACATGATTTAACAATTTTCTTAAATATTTTCTAGTCAAGCACTTGTCCCTATTAGAGTCAACTATGGTTCAGGTAAGTACAAGAGTTACCCACATCCTAGAAATTTAGACACATAGCCCATACTGCTTTGGTTTGGCTTCATAAATATCATGTTAGTAAGAATCATTTACATTGTCAGTGTAGTAGTAGTGTATTACTTTTTTACTGAGTTATACTCCATTTGATAAGTATGATGTGATTAGCCGTACTGAATCCCATTTGATAAGACTGACCCATTTTTATGTTTACAAACATTTGGATTATTATTAGTTTAGGGTCATTATGAACAAAGCTGCCTGTGAGCATTCTGGTACAAATCTTTTTGTGAATATGTGTTTCATTTCTCCTGGATAGATAATTAGAAGTGGAATTTCTGAATCACAGAAAAGGTATATCTGTGAGGTTTTTTTTAGGAAAAACCCGCCAAACTTTTATTTTAAATTTTGGCATAATATTCACTTATTTCCAGTGATGCATGAGAGCTTCATTTGTTCCACATCTTCATCAAAACTGTTTTCAATTTATTCATTATAGTGGGTGGAAAGTGGTATCTCTATTGTTTTAGTTATATTTTTTCCGAAGATTAATGATTCTGACCACCTTCTAAAGTCCTTAAGGGTTATCTTGTCTGTGAAATGTGTTTTCAAATTTTTGCCCACTTATTTTTATTATGCTCTTTACCTTTTCATTGAGTTTTAGGTGTTCTTTATAAAATTTAAATATAAGTTCTCTTTCAGAATGTGTATTGAATCTTTACAGATGGCCAATAGACATATGAAAAGATGCTCAGTGTCACTAATCATCAGAGAAATGCAAAATAAAACCACAATGAGATATCATCAGATCCCTGTCAGAATGGCTATTGTCAATAAATCAACAAACAGCAAATGCTGGAGAGGATGTGGAGAAAAGGGGACCCTTTGCACTCTTGGTGGGAATGCAGACTGGTGCAGTCACTGTGGAAAGCAATATGGAGATACTTCAAAAATCAAAAATGAAACTGTTTTATGACCAAGTGATTCCACTTCTGGGAATTATCTGAAGGAACCCAAAACATTAATTTGAAGGAACATAAGTACCCCTATGTTCATTGCAGCATTATTTATAATCACCAAGATATAGACACAGTCCAAATGTCCATCAGCAGATGACTGGATAAAATATAACTGTGGGATATTTGCACTATGCAATACTTCTCAGCCATAAAAAAGAAGAAAATATTACCCTTTGTGACAACATGGATGGACCTGGAGAGCATTATTCTAAGTGATATACGCCTGTCAGAGAAAGATAAATACCATATGATTTTACTCATATATGGGATCTAATGAACAAACTAAACTAGTTAGCAAAATAGAGACCGACTCATAGATAGAGAACAGGATGACAGCTCTGGGTGAGGAGCAGTTACACATCCCCCCAGGATGAAGGCATCAGGCAAAAAGGAGAAAGGACTTATGGGCGTGGACAACAGTGTGGTGATTGCTGTGGGGAGGGGTGTGTAAGGGGGATAAATGGTAATGGAAAAAGTACCATAAAAAATAAAGTTATACTAGAAAAGGAAAAAAAACTCATAATAAAACACTTTGATATGAAAGTAATGTTAATAAAATGCCTTAACAGCATCCTGTCTACCATCAGTAGCATCCATATGATTAATGTTTATTAAAAGTTGCTGTATATTTACTAAATTGATTTGGCAGTATTATACTAAGAAGTATTTGCTAACTCTAGATTTATGAAGTGTATGTGAAGTCTTGAAAGCTGTAAAAGTTATGATTTTTAGAATGCTATTTAATTTAATTCAATCAAAGTTCCTAACAGTCCTGAACAGTTAAGGATTGACTTACAAAATATCTAGAATTAAATTACCTTTAAAAATAAATAAAACAAAATTACATACTGATATTTACATATTATTGTTGAATACCAGGTACCTGTTCTCATTAAATTACTGTTTAATTCTTAATGCAGACAATGAGAATAACTTTTTATGGCTTTAAGCCACAAAAAGGATGGAAAGAAAACATAAAATTCAAGGCACCTGACTCATGAAGTCATTACAGATACAAGTAAAATGAAATCACTCTGCTAAGACTTCTTTAAGAAAAGGTAAAGTTACCATGATTGCTGTATCTTTGACAGCTGAAAATAAATATAATAAATTAAATATTTTATATCCACATATAAATGCATTAGAGATATTCTGATTATTCCCCTCAGTCTTATAAAATTCCCTAATGCAAGCTGTTTATGTTCCTCTATAAACAAATACTCCCCAGATACTTAGGTTTTCTACTTTAGCACACAGTTAGCTATAATCTTTTACATGCCATATTTGCACCTGAATTATTTTGTATTTATGAAGCTCAAGTCACATTTAAAGTGAATTGGAAACTTGAAATTTCCTCTATCCTCTGGCCAGTGTGGCTCAGTGGGTTGAGCGACGTCCCACAACCAAAATGTCACAGGCTTGATTCCTGCTCAGGGCACATGCCTGTGTTGCAGGCCAGATCCCTGGTTGGAGGAGTGTGGGAGGCACCCGATCCATGTTTCCCTCACGCATCCATGTTTCTCTCCCACCTGTTCCCTCTCTCTAAAAAGTAAATAAGTAAAATCTTTAAAAAAACTTATCTAAAGCTCATATCATATAAAGTTCGGTAAAGAGGTAATAATGCTTATATAAAAAATAAGACACACTTAGGAGGATCTTAATAAACCACTTTAGCTAGATTTATTTATTACAAACATATTTTAAAATTGTAAGTTCAGAATAAATAAGCCTAATGATTTGAAGAAATCTCTAGATAGAGCAAGAAAGAGTTAAGGTGCTTAACAGGTGACCTTAACCTATGCAGTTTTATCAATGGTGACAGCAACTTTGAGATTCAAGTGGAGACAAAGAGAAGTAGGGCCGTGGGGAGAGAAAAAGTATTCTTATTTGAAACAAATCATCTTAGTTTCTTCTTTTTATCAATTTTTTCTTAATGGATTAGGTTTTTAAATCCACATTTTTCCATCTCTGCTGATCTTGGGAATGCATCTGTCTTCCTTGACCCATTATTTGGCAGGGATTCCTGAAAGTCCCTGAGTCCTTACTTCTGGGTCTGTATCATGGAGCGAACATATAATTTTTCTTCCAACCAGAACACATCTGAGAGTGAAAGGAAGGGTTTTGAATAATTGCACTGAGATAATAAGCATAATGGGCAAACTGGGCATCTGCTTACCTTCCACAGGTCCCCCGTTCTCAGTGCCACTGGGACATGGGTCTGTGCTACAAAATCATCCAGATCTTATGAGACCTGCCCGGCAGTCACCAAGGTGTAGAGTTAACAGGAGACACTGGACTCAACAATAACCCAGTGGTGCACACAGATTCATCAACCACCTCCTTGTTTTCAGGTTCCTTACCTATCTGTAACTTTAACTCTTCTTGCATTCTCAGGACATAAACATAGCGCTCTCCCATGTCTCCAGTTCTTCAATTGAAGTCTTTTTCCCCAAATGAGAAAAAGAAGGCATCAGCACACACCTGTTCCCTGAATTCTCTAACTAGATGTCTCCTCACACCTGATGGTGTGTTTTAGGAAATGAATGGCCTCAGCCTTCCTTTCTCTGTTTTCTTGCTAATCAGAGGTGTGTCTGTCTAAACAGAGCAGTCCCAGGCGAGAAGCTCTTGGCCACATGTGTCTAAGCTTGAAATTGTCTAGTCAAAGCTGAGATAGACTCTGAGGGTAATGTACATACTAGATTTTCAAGACTTGATATGAAAAATAATATAAATTCCTCAATAATTGTATATCGATTATATTTCTAAAAGGATATTGACTATGTTGGGTATATGTACATAGACTACATCATTAAAATTCACTTTTATAAAACTTCTTTAATGAATACTGGAAAATTTTGAATTGCACGTGTACTTGTACTTTCAGCTCACGTGACGTTTCTATTGGACAGTTCTGGTAAAGATTTGCTCTAGTTTGCCTCCTGCTGACTATTAGTCAGTGCTTTAAGTTTTTCTTTCACTTGATATCTCCTTGCTTCGGACAACACTCCAGGAGTCTATGTTTCCCAATCCATGTGTTTTCTTTTGCAGCCTATTAAAAAATAGTTGCCATGCAATGCCAATATCCTCATAATCTAGAATCTTCTATAGTATTAGTAAGACTCTTCTAGAACAAGGCCCAGTGCTTCCTCTGATTCTGTCTAGAAACATTTTTGACAGATTTTCAGCAGAACCTAATGCCCAACCCGGTCACCGGCGCTCTCTCTATTAGGATAGCAGATCGTAAGACAGGCAGATAGCAGTCTGTGGAATAAGGCTGTGTTTTCATATTAAGTTTGGAAATGTGTCACATTTAAACTTGATTGACATTAAACCACACAGTTTTTTTTTCTGATTGAAGTTGTAAAATGCACAGTACACTCAAGACCCACTTCTTTGTATAGATTAGATAAAAACTAGTCTCTTCAATTGTAGGATTGGTTTATTCCTCCTTAACTACTCCCCATTATCAGTGTCAAGAGAGTGGTATTTCTATGCTCTAAAAGAATAAGACAGCGGTTCCCTATTTACTGACTATAAGCACTTATAATTTCATATCTCATACTCCATGTTATTTAACATATAGGTTGTTTTTTAACATATAAGATGCAGAATATGAGATATAAATAAGAGTATATATGTTTTATGTGTATATATGTGCATATGTGTATATATGTATGTGCATGCATACACACACGTGTGTATATATGTGCGCATATGTGTATGCATGTGCATGTGTGTGCATATGTGTGTATGTATATATGTATATATATTCCTTTCAATCTACTGTTGCCATTTCAAGTTATGCACTAAAAGCTACATTCACAGCATTACATACTTTGGGGTGGCATTAACTGATGTAAAAATTATAAATTATCATCAGAGATAGTCTGACGGTTATTTAATGTAACTACATCTTTACTGAAAATATGAATACATTTTTCATATGGTGAATACACCATACACTCATAAGATTGAGAACAAAATAAACCTCTATCCTGATTTATAGATGAAAAATTGACTTTTGAATTTACTACTCATGACCAATAAATAAAATAATTTTAAAACTCTGTTAATTCTTCACTCTGCTTACATTAGCGTTTGGTCAATTTAAATCATCTCAGGAAATACAGTTACATACACATGGCTCAGAAGAAAATCATTGAAATTCATTCCTCCACAAGAAGGGAAACGGTCCAGAGATGGCTCTGAATATTAAATACCCAGAATTATCTTCTCTATGTAACTCTTTTTTTTACTTCATTGTCCCTAAGAAAGCTGAAAATATCATCTGGAAAATTACTGATGATTTGGAAGATGGGAAGTCGCAAAATATGTTTTGAAGCCCAAATGCAGTGGAGTGAACAGCAAGATGCACATAAAAGGAGTCCACATGGAGACTTTGTTCACCTGCCCTTTAAAGCTACTAATTCTCCCATGTGAGTGGATTTCACATGTTTGTGTGTTAAGAAAACATTTAATAAGCAAGGCCATCTGGTGTGTATTTAGCATAATGTGAATTAAAAATGTATTAAACATCATTTAGGTCCTGACAGCATACTATATGTGATTTGACCTGTCTCAAACATTGACAGCACATAATAAGGTGTCACATGCACAATTCAAGGTGCTATATGATTTCAGGAAGCAGGTAAAGAAGTAATGGAGTATCAGAACAGATTGTTTTTTTCCTCTTAGTAATGGCAAATGAGAAGTGGGAATGTTGATGGACACGATAAAATGTCATCCAGCTTCTGCAAATACACCTGCAGAGCTATAAAACAAAAACTCTATTTTTTGGCTTTCCAATTGAACATTTTTTTAGTTTTTAAAGAATCGAAGTTTGTTTTGACAGCTAGAGGTAACATATACAGAGCACCCGCAAAAGCCTTCTTTCCACGTGTTGGTTTTGTGTTACTATTCTTACCACTGTGAAATATCTGTTAATAAAGGGGAAAATAAAACTTGAGAAAACTTAGTAGGTGATCTACAAACACGCAGTGCTGTTTTTTACAAGCAATACCAGGTACTTGCATAAACAGAAACACTTATTATCTGAACGTTTTTCACGCCTGCAACTAATTTCCCACACGTCTCTTTAGAGACAACTTGAGCACGGTAAAACATAGCATTTGCAGAAATGTCTCTTCATTCTGCTGTGATGAACAGTCATTTATAACTTTATGAAACCTCAGCTGAATAGGGGTGTGTTTGGGGAGGGGGCGAGGAGATGATAACTTGATGTAGCACGACAAGAAAGGAAGCCAAATATAGGTTCTTCTGGCCTCCCCTTTGCACCAGTTGTTTTTACATCAGGTAGACAAAACATTCGCCCTGGAAACAGTCAGGTGCGCTTCACCTCCTTTTTGCCTTGTACTCTGCCAACTCTACTGAATTCAGATCAGCAGGCAAGGGATTCTTCAAAAGCTGAACCATTCATAGCCTTGAGGCCTCAAAATGGAGACACTTGATTAAACACAAAACAGGGGACATGTAGATAAATTTCTAATCTGTAGGTCACATTGTTAGATCAAACTGAAAACCACACAGAATATTTGCAGGGTGCCCAACTATGGGATCTGCAGTGAATTTGAACTATGACTGAGATTGTTCTGCTGGAGCCACCTCTTCTCAGTGTCATTTTGCAGTCAGTCTTTTAAAATGGGCTCAACTAATCCAAGCTCTAACAATATAATTTTTAGAAGAAGAAAATACAAGTGGATTGCAAATGAAAAAAATAAACACATTTAACTATGAATTATAGTTTGGATCACCAAAGTGAAAAACAGAAGAATTAGAACTAAAAATGTAGAGTGGATGTTAATTTTAGGGTGTTTATTAATTTTTGTCACAGACACAAATGAACAAGAATACTACTCTTTGCTATGTTTTTAAATGTTTTATCCTCACCCGAGGACATGCTTATTGATTCTAGAGAGAGGGTACGGGAGGGAGAGAGAGAGGGAAAGAAACATGGATGTGAGAGAGAAACATCCATCAGTTGTCTCTCACATGTGCTCTGGGAACCAAACCTGCAGCTCAGACATGTGCCCTGACCAGGAATCGAACCTGTGACCTTTCAGTTTATGGAATGATTCTCCAACCAGCTGAGCCACACCTGCCAAGGCTTCTATGCTATGTGTTAATCTTCTCCTAGGCAGATCACACTCTTGTGTTTGACTACTTAGGATGAAATCACTGATGGAACACGGTCATAAATGACATTGCTTTCTAGGTCCTTCCTACTTTCCTTGAGGAATTATTTCTTGTGAGAGATTAAATCTTTTCTTTTTTTGTTTGTTTAAAGATTTTATTTATTTATTTTTGGGGGGGGAAAGGGAAGGAGCAAGAGAGGGAGAGAAACATCAATGTGTGGTTACCTCTCACCTGCCCTCTACTGGGGACCTGGCCTGCAACCCAGGCATGTGCCTTGACTGGGAATCAAACGGTGGCCTTTTGATTCGCAGGCTGGCACTCAACCACTGAGCCACACCAGCCAGGGCTAGAGGTTAAATCTTGAAAAATGTAATAAACTCTGGAATATGGCAATTAAAGTCCATTACATGTTGAAGTTTTTATTAAATATAATACTAAATAATTTGGGAGAAAATCAGTTAAATGTCTGTTTTTTTTCCTTAAATATGCATTTAATTCATTAAAGACAAAATAAAAATACGTTAAAAGACAGAGTAAAATTGTGTGTGATTGTGAAATGATCATTTAAACATTACTAGCCTATTGCGGAAGCAGAGTTTAGAAAAATTATCATTCTATTTTCTTTAAAAAGTGACACAAAACAATAAACCTCTTAATTACAAAGAACAGGTACGTATATGTCTCACACAAATGCTGTTCTATTTATGTTTAATTTTTGTTAATTACCTCAAAGCCCTGCTGTGTACAGAAATAGATGAATTATAAATGCAAACTAAAATTAGTGAAAGCTCTATAACTTCATTGTATATCGCTATTGAACAGGCAATGTAATATAATGAATGAGAAGTTAGAAAACCTACTCTGTTCTGATTTTATCATTCATCAGTTCAAGGGCTGTAGTCAAATTCAATTGCCCAAATGTACCCAGACTTTTGAAATTAAAAAAAAACACCAAAACTGGACTATATAATTTCAAAAAATCTTTTTCCCCTGTATCCTTTGTTCTACATTCCTTGTGAAATCCATGCTTTGAACAAAACCTTGTGCATGCCTGCCATATTTTGACCATTTGTCTTTCTTGGTGGAAGAAGAACAACATGGATTTGTCCAACAGCATCGCTGCTTTAATAGATGGAAACAAAGGAGAATCCACTGGGTTATGGTGTGATACTCTGCAAAAGGAGGTCTCTAGGGTTACTCAAGATTAGGTAATCAAGATAGAAAATGCAAGGGGTGATACTGAGAGTGAGAGCTTAGTGATAGGAAAGAAGACCCGGGGAAAGGAATTCCCAGCAGAGAATTGACAGGTGCAAGAATTGAGAATTAAAGAAAACAAAAGCAAAAACAACTTAGTGGGCCTGAAACCCTGTGGACAAGAGGTGATGCTGAGGTCGCAGAGGCCATCAGAGGGCAGAACTTATACTACTTTATAAATCAGCATTCAGTGGGTGGAGTTTGACCTTAAATTCCTGATAATGGTCTGAGTCAATTCACATGTTTAAAGGATCACCTTAGGTGCCAGGAGGAAATTAATTCCATGAATATCTTACTTTGGGCTGCTATAACAGAATACCACAACCTGGGTGGCTTAAAGAATTATATATATATTTTTTCACAGTTCTAGAAGCTGAAAAGTCTGAGATTAGGGTGCTGACATGATTGAGTTTTCATGAGGACCCCCTTTCTGGCTTGTTGCTGATCATCTTGTTGCCACCGCACATTGTAAGGGGCAGGCAAAGGGGAAGCAAGTCCTTTGGTGTCTCTTCTTATAAGGGTGCTAATTCTATTTAGGAGGCGCCCCTGTCATCAACTAATAACCTCCCAAGGGCTCCCTTCCTAACACCATCACACTGGCAGTTTGAATGTCAACATATGAATTTGGGAGCAGGGACACAAATATTCAGTCTGTAGCAGAGACGGAGGAAGAGGAAAGACTAATAAATCACACAGTAACTCAGGATACTGAGGATAAAAGTGAGAGCTTTTAGGGTGGTAGTGGAATAAATAGGTTCATTCAATCAATGTCTGGAATGAGGAATTGACAGAAATGCCTGCGATGGTTTGGCTTAGGGGTGAGAGAGAAATAAAGGGTAGACTCCCAGCTTTTACTCTTGAACAATTAAATGAAATGGCAGCGTTTACCTTAATGAGTAAGAGTATAGGAGAGATAGGACATTGGAATCTTGGGAGGGTAGATTGATCTGTGTTCTAAATCTATTCATTTAGAGATCTTTTTAGACATCTAAGTGCAGATGGGTAAGTTGAGAGCAAGGAGTTTTGAGTTACTGATAGATGTTTGGCAATAATAGCTTATTAAGACATTTTAAAACCAAAAGACTGAATAATAACTATTTACTTGTAATAGATTTTCCATAAAGATGAGGGTAATATGAATGGCATAATGAGAAATTATGTAATTAGATCTGGACAGTTTAGAAGAGGCCCGCTTCCCTACATTGGTGCAAATACTTCAGGCAAGACCCAGTGCTCAGATTTTCTTTTTTTAAAAAAAGATTTTATTATTTATTTTTAGAGAGAGGGGAAGGGATGGAGAAAGAGAGGTACAGAAACATCAATGTGTGGTTGCCTCTCACACATCTGATACCGGGGACCTGGCCCACAACACAGGCATGTGCCCTGACTGGGGATCCTACCAGAGACCCTTTGGTTCACAGATCTGCCCTCAATCCACTGAGCCACACCAGTCAGGACTCCGGTGCTCAGATTTTCATGGTCAGAAACTGGATATGTCTACACACTGAGAACCAACTCCTTTCTCATGGAAACATAAATCAATAAGTTCACATAGACTGAATTATACAGCCAAATTATAATTTATTAGTTAGTATATGCTGGCTGCCACATATATACTTTTTTAAGAAAAAGCAATGTTATTTTCACAGTAGGAATTTCTACAGATGAAACCAAATCTTGCTTAGGACCTTTCTTATGCTAATCCTTTAAATGCCTCCGCTCTGATGCCAACTGTAGAAAATTTGAATTTCCTACAATGAAAAGAATGTGTTACCCATGCTAACAGAATTAGCTTGAAGTAGGCTTCCTCTCTCCAAGAATGGTTTAGCAATAGCACCACAAATACTTTGGTGAAGGTTTTCCGTCTGGAAGAACCTTTGAATTGTGCTTTAATGGATGTTACTGATATTTGCCTCTGCAAATTATGCTGGAAGGCTCCCGTTTTTCTGATTGCAACGTTCTTTTATCGGAATATATTAGTGCGCTCAGTGAGCTCTCCTCAGTATGCTTCTCAATTCCATTATTTTATTTTATTTTCCCCTCATTTTAAGCTCTTTTTAATTGTTGTTCAAGTACAGTTTTCTGTCAATTCTATTATTTGAAATGTATCTGTATACAATTAAATGCACATCAATTTAATAACTGAGCTCCTGTAAGGACAGAAAAATTTTACTTCTATTTTTCTCTGTTCCTTGGTCTAATAATCAAATTGACGCAGAACAGATCCATAGGAGAAAAAAATGACTTATTTATGGGAGCCCCATAAAAACATGAAGCCCAAGGGCGAGTTGCGTAGTTACGGTATATGCCCGCCTGAAGTTGGGAATGGGCAAGGAGGCTGGGGTTTCAAAGGGGAGGATGGTGACTCACGGTACAATAAGAAGAACAGGCGTTTATTTGGTAATTATATGTTTGCCTTGCCAGATAAGTAGGTAATTCAGTAAAAGTTATCTATGCTTAACAGCTCTTTTTCTCTGAGCCAGGCCTCCTATTTTTTTTTTTTGTAGGTAGTTAAGGGAGAGGTAAATGTCTCTTTTGAGTCTACTGTGTCTTGTTTACCTTCAGCTCAAAATAATGCACATGCCAAAGTAACATCTTTTGGATTCAAGTATGATGCTTTCCTTCACTGCTGAGCAGCAACACTGTATCTCTTATATGGCACAGCAACGCTGTGCCAGCTCCTGTGGGAAACCCAGCGGTGCCGTGAAGGTGCCGTGAAGATCATGGAGCGCTGTAAAAACTTTCAGCAGTGCTTACTAGGCCGTGTGTTTTGAAATAAACACAAAGACTAACATTTTCTCCACAATGTTAATGATTAATGGAAGAAAAATGAAATATATTCATGACAAATTTGAATTGTTTATATATTCAATTAGCTATATTTTCCCAACCCCAATATGTCAGGGAAACTACACTTTTATGGTAGTTTATTTAAGTTTTGGATTCAGATGACCTTATTTAAAAGTGTGTTTATGCCAACCTGAGAATTCAGAAGAAACTGTTTAAAAATAATTGCAATTCATCTTGCAATTTGCAGATTACCTTTGAAGCTCGAAGGAGTCCTGCCATGTGTGAAATTCCCTGGTTGGTAAATATGAAGTCAGGATTTACAAACTGCTATCTGCACACACTCAATCTCGCAATATTGATGGCCAGGATATTTCTGATAAGCTGAAGTGGCTGTCACTTGCTTCATTGCTCACTTCTGCTTCAGGGGTCTATTTTATCAGACCCTTACAATGCCATTCTGGTCTTCTTTCTTTTATTCTCTCTGTCTTTCTTTCCTGTTCATAGGTTTCTCTGCCAAGAAACATAAGGCAAATTTTATAAAGCAAGACCAGAATTTTCCTCTGAAACATGATCATGTGCTTCTAGAAAAGCTTTCTTCTTTTCTACCCAGAGAATGATTCTCCACCCCGGATATAGTTTTCTGCATTTTGATAAAGTCTCTCATCAAAAGTCTCCCACTATGGTGAAGTCCTACTGTTCTTTCTGAAAGTCCTCTTGTTTTTTGCCCTCTTGGTGTATAGCAGAGAGATTTCTGACATGGTAATTAAAACTTCTCAAACCATTATGGTAGTAAAATCCTTTGTGAAGCAGAGAAAATGCTACATGTTCACCAACTCCTGAGTACCACCAGCCAACTAGAGAATAGGCCCCGGCCATTTTTGTATGAAATGACCCCATGCTTACTTGACCACTGATTATTTAAACATTCATCAGTATGTATGCAGTTCCCTGTTTAGAAATCAGGTGTGGGCAGAGCAACATGAGGTAACTGCTAAGTACATAAAAGTTCAAGGAGAACTGAGTCAGTAATAAAATTCTTAGTTCTATCATGCATTCCTTCATTAAGTTACATAGTGTGCTGTGTTATCACTGTATAATGTTCTTGTCTACGGAATGAGGTTGAGCTAGATGTTGCCAAAAATCTCTTGCTTCAGTTCCTGCGAGTCTATTTTTTGCCGTGGATAGGTTGTAAATGATCTTTTCCAGAAATTACTTACTGAAGCTTCAAATCTAGAGTGGGAATCTCTTTCTTCTTTCTTTCCCCATGGTACCGGGCATATAGCTCTGTCATGTCTATTGCCACACAATATAGCAATTATCCATTTACTTGTAAAATGCTACCATCCACCCACAAGGTCACTGAGACCAGAGATTTTGAAGCCTAACACATAGAGACATAATGCTTTTGGAAAAATATTCTCTTAGTGATTATACATGCAGTAAGAGTTGAGCTTCTAAACACAATTTGCATCAGAATTACAGATAACTCTATTTTGACCAGATTTCTCTCTCTTCTGTGAAACAGCTGTCGTGTCCTACAAGACTACAAGACCTTTACCAAAAGCAGATGTTGTGAAGCTGGGTGAGACCATCGTTCAGAGGTGTGGAATGTCCAAAACTCTGTCACTTGCTGGCAACGGAGACCATATGTCTGATATCTTGATTCAGAGACATGGACTCTTTTCAGCAGGGATGTATTGCAAATAGTTTATTTAAATCTCAAAGCTACAAAGAATATTTAAACTTATTTCTAGGTCCAACAAGAATAACTACCAGTGCTATTATTCTAGTTTTGGTTTTGATCAGATTGGCAAACAGTTTATATTAGATCATATTAAACTTTATTTAACATTATAAGAACTATTTAATAGGTTTCTTGTGCATTTCATATATTTTTGTGGTAAAGTATGTTAAATGTGGGGATGATACTATTATTGTTTTCAAGTCAAACCTGATGCCATACTTTAAATTTTTAAATGAGTCCAAAGTAGCCTAATTAAAAAGAATAGTAGTTTTACTAATGACTAAATGGTAGTGGAAACTATAACTGTTCATGTACAATGCTGTCAAATTAATACTTTATAATTACATTTGAGGAAATACCAGATTTGGGGAGAACATTCCCAGTTTTGTCCATATACACACAAAAATAAATATTTCATTATATAAACAGTCTATTACAACAAAGGAGCAGACAAGTAGAGTAATCATTGTGATAATGCAAAAAATCCTGACAAAAGACAACTGAATTTCAAGCTAGTGACATGATGGGAGCAGTAGCAGTGTCCATTACTCACTGAACATCTTACAACCGAGGACCTAGACAGTGGTGTGAACGCTGAACAGCTCAGCAAGTGAAAGAGGAAAGACCCACCGACACCTCCGTGAGAAAACAATGTCAGGAGATTTTTTGAAGCTATAGAGAGGCTTGGAGACATATCATGCAATGCATTAGGAGATAAAAATAAATCCTCAAGTGGATTAATCATTTTGTTGCCTCTTTTTGCCTTTTCTGGAGTACTGTTTTCTTCTATCTCCCTTTTTGCTTCTTTTCTTCTTTTTTTTCCTACACTGATACTGTGCCCATTTTCATCACAGAAATCCTTGAATTCAGAGTACTATGGTTATCTTCTAAAATCTGTGATTCCAAACTTCTCAAATTGATATTCTCTTTTTATAAGGTAATAAATGGTGTCTACTGTGAGCATTGGAACAAATCATAACAGGTGATTTATTTCCCTTTCAGGTCAAAAGTCTTAAATATATCCAAACAATGTATCTTGAAATGGAAATCTTATCAGGGAGAAAATTTCCTGAATCCATTTCTACCATCAAATATCTAGTTGAACTCTGTTCAATGGCATTGATTAGAAAAAATACACCCTCCAGAGTAATATTATAAATCTAGAACTCAATAGCATGTGATATTTTTGAGCTTTAACATAAAATGTTTGGAATTATTTTGTTCCATTATAGAATTTTACCCAAAACCTGAGACAGTCTTTCTAAAAGTATTCAAGTTCTAAGCAACACAGTAGAAATACATGTTTCTTATTAACAAAGGAATAAATGTGAATGGGTTTTTTCAAAGGTATATCTAAACTTATTTTTCTACATTAAACTATTTAACTTTACCATTATGCAGAAGATTAATTCCAAACTCTTGTATAACCTACCAGACTCTCTATGTTTTAGTCTGTCTACTTTCATAATAATATTTCATTTTTCTTTTTTCCTATAATCAGACCTTCCTCTGTAAAGACAGCTGCAACCAATATGTATTTTAGACTAATAAGAAAGGTTAGGTGTTAACATCAATACTGAGGATAAGCCAAATCAAAAGTCAAGTATCAACATCATGGATGGAATAATTTTCTAGTTGACTAAAAGAAAGCTGAAATTTTATCAAAATTAATTATAATAGTTGCAACAAAATGTGAAGTAGATATATTTAAAATGTTTCCTGTAGTCACTGTGCTACACACTTGCGATATTAAATAGACTTTTGGTTCACTTTGAGGTTGGAGCAAGAGTCAGGTTTTGTTGTGACTTCTCCATCATAAGGTATTAGTGATGATTGTGGCCAAGCTATAATACCACCTTTCTCTGGGAGATGACTAACTAAGGTAGAGATTTATCACTCATTCTGCTTCTAGACTGGAAGGCATGATTGATGATGTTGACTTTTCATTGATGTGGTCCTAAAATGAAGTTTAACACAGTGTGTGACAAAACACCTTTTAATAATTTTCAGGTACAATTTTCCTAATATAATTATCTTCATTCAGCCTTTTTAAGCTTGTTTTAATGTCCAGTTTTTTAAATAAAACATTATTGATTTGAGAAAGAGCACGAGAGAGATCAATTTATGTTGTTCAACTTATTTATGCATTCATTGGTTAATTCTTGTATTGCCATGACCAGGGATCAAACCCACAACCTTAGTGTATTGGGATGATGCTCTAACCAACTAAGCTATCTACCCAGGGCTTGTTTAAAGTCTATTTTTTAAAATAAGTTCCAATGATTCCTACAAAAGTTTAAGGAAAATGATCCTGATACAATGGGTCAGAAGTATGAGAATGGAGGTAGTTAATTTTAAGAAACAAAGCAATGCTTTAAGGTTCTACCTGCCTCTGCATTCACACCATGTACATGCATTACAGTACTTTTGCAACAGATTGATAGCAGCAGCTTTTTGACAGAAATCAAGGAAAACATACACTCTAAAATTATATCCGTCTTGGTTACTTGAAAGAAACTACTTGATCTTCAATTAACCATTAGCAATAAATAATATCAAGAGCTGGAAATACAATTTACAATGCACAATTTACATTCAAGAATGCTCTTCAACAACAATGACAAATTTGCTCTCTATTCCTTTTTTAAAAACCTTGTGTGAGAATAGAACAATCACAATCCAATCTCTCCTGAATGTCATACAGTTCTTTAGCTATAGAAAAAAATACATTGAAAATAGTCACTCAGCTTTCCACTTTGGTCATTAATTCTGTTACATATAAGCTGTTCTATAAATATTTTTCTGAATATTCAACTGAAGAATATGCACAAAATGTTGTGTGCTAGTGATCACTAAATCATTCACAGCCAGTTACAATTACATGACACTTTCGTATTGATTTTCCATTGTAAAAATACTCCTTTCATTTGAATCACTCTTTTGTTGGCTCTAGGAAATTCAATAGTTAGTTATCTCGCAGCAAGTAATAAAGCAGGAAGAAAGTTGAATTCACGTGTAGTCTGTTCCAGCTGCTCTAACAAACACTGTGGACTGGGTGGCTTAAACAAGAGTTATTTATTTCTCACAGTTCTGGAGAGTGGGAAGCCAAGGTCAGGGTGCCGGCTGATTCAGTTCCTCATGAAACCCCCTTTCTGGTTTGCAGGTAGCTGCCTCTCATTTTATTCTCACATGGCAGAGAGATTGAGCCCTCTCTCTCTTCTTATAAGGACACTAATTCTATCATAGGGAGATCATCCTCAAGACCTCATCTAAATCTAATTACTCCACAGCCCCAACTTCTTGATATTATTCCTTAGGTTTTAGAGTTTCAGCAGGTGGATTTGGAGGGGGACTGATGCACAGATATAAAGTCCATGACATTCTGGCCCAGATTCCTAAAACTTGCATTCTTCTCACATGTGAAATGTATTAATTTCACCCCAGTAGTCCCCCAGATCTTAACTCATTCTAGCATCAGCTTTAAAGTCCTAAGTCTCATCTAAATGTCACCTAAGTTAGATGTGGGTGAGACTAGAAGTAGGATTCTTTCTGAGGAAAAATTTCTCTCCAGCTATAAACGTGTGAAGTCAAACAAGTATGAGTTATAAAATACAATGGTGGACGAACATAAGACAGGCATTTCATTACAAATGGAGAAATAGGAGAAAAAGAAAAAGTGACAAGTCTGAAACAGGTCTAAATCATAGCAAGGCAAATGTCGTGAAATCTTCAATCTCAGAATAATCCTCTTTGGATCTATGGCATGCCTTTTAGGTCCCCTGAAGTGGCAATATCACTTCAATAGCTTGCTGGACCATTGCCAACCTTCTGCAGGTATCCTGGTCCACGTGGGGGCTCTGCTGGGTGGGAAGCATGTCTTCAGGACTCCTGTGTGGGGGTCACACCCCAATGGCTCCAAGCATCCTGATTTCCACAGCTTCTATTGAAGACTGCCTGGTTTATTGAAACTTTGGTGGCAGTCCTAATGATTTCTAAATTGCCTTTGAGCCATTTTTCAGTTTTCTTGAAGAACAGTGCAAGTTTGCAACCAGATGGCTTTATAACACTGCTCTGTAAAATCTAAGAAGTCTGTAATCTTCCTTTATTTCATCCCACCTTCTCCTTCAGTTCAAAATGATGGTTTTCCTGCTGGGGTGGCTGGCTAACTCCATGGTTATGCTCATGGTTTCTGGACCACACTCCTACTGCTCTATTCGAGATGCACTTTCTCACTTTTTACCATATGGATCGGCAGAGAATTCTCTAAATAAACATTCTCTTAAAAAGTTGTTTTTTTTTTCAACCAATTTCTTCTTCACTTCATTTCTCTCTTGCATTTTACTCTAAGCAGCCAGGTGGAACAAAGCCATTCCTTCAATGCTTTGTTTGGAAATCACAACTAAATATTTTATTGTTCACAAGTTCTACCTTTCCCAAAATACTAGGCACAAACACAATTCAGCTAAGTTCTTGTCATTTTATTTTATATATATATTTTAAATTTCATTTATTTTTAGAGATAGCGCAAGGGAGGCAGAAAGAGTCAGAGAAAAATTGATGTATGAAAGAAACATCATTTGGTTGCCTCTTGCATGCCCCCAAATGGGGACCTAGCCCACAACCCAGGCATGTGCCCTGACTGGGAGTCAGACTGGTGATGTTTGGTGTGCAGGGTGATGCCCCAGCCACTGAGCTACACCATTCATGGTGTTCTTACCATTTTATAACAAAGAGTATCTTTAACTTGTTGTTCAGTAACATGTTTCTCATTTCTGCCTGAGACATCAGGATGTTCACCAAACATTAATGTGTGCTTGCCTCTCACATGCCCCCAACTGGGGGCCTGGTCCCACAACCCAGACACGTACCCTGACTGGGAATCAAACCGGAGACCCTTTGACTCACTGGCTGGCACTCAATCTACTGGGCCACACTAGCCAGGGTCAGTATCAGATATTTCCAGCATGCACTTCAAAACCCTTCCCACATTGACCCATTACCTGGTTCCAAAACTTCCACATTTTCTGGCATTAATCAGAACAGCACCCTGCTTCTCAGTACCAATCTGTCTTGGTCAGCTCTACCTGCTGTAGCAAAATACTATCAGTTGGGTGCCTTAAACAACAGAAAGTTTTTTTTTTCTTTTTGCAGTTTTGCAGGCTGGGAATTCCAAGATCAAGATGCCAGCTGACTCTATTCCTAGTTCTGGATTTGCAGATAGCCAACTTTTCACTGTACATCATGAAGATAGCAAGTATACATTTTTTCTCTTTTTATAATAACACTAAACTTATCATGGAGTTCCACACTCATCCAGACCTAATTACCTCCCAGACACCTCACCTCCTAATACCATCACATTGAGGTTGGGGTTTCAACACATAAATTTGGAAAGGAAACCAACATATAATCCATAACATCATTAGGTCACAAAACTCTCAAGCTAAGAAAACACCCTTGTTTTCTATGCCTGTATAAATATTTGATAGTGTTACAAAGAGGTAGTGTTTTTTAAAACATCACCATTTTATGCACAACAGGAAAATATAGCAAGTGTAGTGAGTATTATTTCCAGGTCAAGTATTTAAAAAATAAGTGTGTTTCCTCACCCCCAGCCATGTTCTCTCTCTCCTTTCTCCATCTAAAAGCAGATAATCACGTGTCTCTAGGGAAATAGGAAAGATGACGTAAGGAAAGTCTGGGCAACAGAACTACCATGTAGAACTGAGCCATCAGCAAAGAAGGCCATCTGTGAATCTGTACATGAACAAGAAATGCACTTTAATTGCAACCGGGATGCCACTGCCTATTTTTAATGACTTTGTAACACAGTTCTATGCTAATCATACCTTTCTCTTTCTCTTCTTCTTTATATAGATATACACACACACATACATACATATATATTTCCATTTTATAATGTTTTTATATTCTGTATGCTTTAAGTCTGGCTAAAATATGATTTATATTAAACGTTTGATTTGATATTGGAGTTCTTGTAAAAATTTTAGGTGACAACATTGATAAAGTGTTAATTCATCCTCTCAGTATAGGAAGAATTCTCCATTATTTTCCTTAAAAATTCTTGAAGTCACTGTGTTTAAATAACTAAACAGTTAAAGGTTACATTTAATGGTACAAATGCTAAAATAATAAACATTTGTATGGGGATCAGAATTTTGATACAGCCTAATCTCCATCAATCTTTGTTATAATTTAAAGTTATTTAAACATAATTAACAACAAGAATATATTTGTCTTCTAAAAGTTATTGTGTTTGGGGTAACTTCTCAGCATTTATAATATTTATCAATCTATCTAGTTAATTACTTTTGTAGTTAATCTACAATATTCCACTGTTGAAGCACTTAATTTTTGCAATGATAAAAACATTTTTATATTTCAAATCATATTGTTTTGGGCAAAACTGTTTCTAAAGAGATTTTACTCCTAGTTATATACAAAATACAAATATATATATTTGGATATGACCATTTAGATACTATCTCTAAACCAAGTGTGTTGTTTTGATTGTATTACTGATGTTTTTAGTCTGATTATTATGAACTCAGAAAGGCAATCAAAGCATTATTAATCGTTTACAAGTTCAGGTATGACAGAAATGACATTGATATGAGTATTTCAGAGTTTCTTGGTCCAAAGCTCAAAGCCAACACTGAGCAACAAGTTTTTGCCAAATACTAAAGACAGAGCTGAACACTTTGGTACATTATTACTGCTTCCATGACATTTTATATTTCACACCTCACTAGCTTTGCACATATTGCTCCCTCTCCCTTCATTTACCTCATCATTTCCTCATCTGTCTGATAAACCATCTTTTCAAATCCAGTTGGAGTATCTTCTCTTTGCAAGGTATCAACTTTGAACATTATTTTCTCAACCTTTCAACCTATATAATCCTGTGTGTTACACTTAATGTTTTAGTTGCATGTGTATATCATATAAGAAGTCAGTAAATGCTTTTTAAATAATACCAAAATAGTCTAATTATAAGATTTGAATATAATGAATATCAGAAAAACTATTTGCAGGCTTCTGGTTAAAGAGGGAAGAATGTGCCCATGTATTATTTTACTAGTTGACAATGAAATGTCTGACTATGTGCTAACTAATGTACCACCATGAGGGGAAGTTGATCGCCTTGGGAAGGTGTGGGAATGATACGTTCATTGGCAACTAGAAACATTTACTGGGTTTCTGGAAAGCAGGAATTGTGAGGCAAAATATTCACAGGCAAAAGAGAGCTCAGGAAGCCCTGCAGCATGGGGAAGATCCCTGTGGTGGAGATGAGGGTGTTCCCCCAGCCTTGACTTTCAAAGTCTCCAGCAGCAGAAGTGGCTGCTGAGAAGACTGGGAGTGGGTGTTTGCATGCAAAGCACAGACATCCCCGGAGATGCTGTTGGGGGCTCTGTTCTGGCACCAGTCCTCCTGCTGAGTTTCCCTTACCTCCACCCTTGAGAGTCCTGATAACCTGGGATATGGACAGACAGCAATAAAGGTAACTAAATCTTTGATCTCCCTTTCCAGCTGGGACTCTGCAGTTGCTTTGCCTCATTCCAGCATTTGGAAGAAGCCTTAGCTGTTTTCTATCCTCACAGGCTCCAGTGATTTTTTTCTTTTCAATTTTATTTTGTATTGGTTTTGTTATCAGCAGAAAATATAGTTCTTGGCAGTATTAACAGGAAAAGTATTTCCTAAGACCCACATGGGATGATGGTAGTTTGTGGTCTACTTTAACTGATGATGTAAAATTAAGGAGATTCCCCACTTGACTTCCTAAGGTCTCATCTCTGTATGTCCTGCCATGGTAGAAGTCTAACCTTATTCTCAGCAAGGCTAAGACAAAATTCAGTGTCCGGAGTTTCTGCTTCATATTAAATTCCAGTCCAGCCCAACATACAGCTAGCTTAGCATGTGTTTCCACCAGCAGTCCATTGCTGTGCTGCGGTATTAAGGCCCGTCCCTGGAGCCCATGTGTGGAGTCCCCACATCCATAGGCCATGTGGTTACTAAGGCCACATGGCTATGGAGAAAGGATATGCAAATACACAGTGAAAGTGCAGGTTATGAGAGAGAAAGAGATTGATTACTCCTTTCAGAGCCCACCCCATTCTTTGCAGGCCCCAGTAGCTGCTAGGCCCCCATGGTCACATACTCCTGGGTGAGAGAGCACACGAACAAATGGGGAGAGTGCAACACTAGGTGGGACAGAGAGAGAGCTGCTTTGTTTTCCCGGGATTATATTAGCTTGTGTTTGTGATGGACCAGGTGCTTTTTCAAAATGACCAACCAATTTTTAGGCTTTCAGGGCTTTGGATGGGCTCATGTCCCCTAGTTAGACTGACAGGACTCTGTGGTCCAGCACCTCCCCTTGCAAGCCAACCCCCTCCCCGTGCCTCCACACACAATGAGAGAGTACGAGAGAGGAGAAGGGAAGAATGTTAATCCCTTGGCAGAGCTCAGTATTATAATCCTTTGGGGTGTGAAGTTGTAGCTTCTTGATGAAGCAAACAGGCTCATGCCTCCCAGTTTATTAGTCAATGTCTTACTCCCTTTGCTTCCCTTTTTCCATCAATAATTGGCTGAATACTGTTGATAACAATTTCCAGTGTACGACTTAGTGGTTAGACGATCATATGTTTTACACAGAGCTCCCACGGATATTTCCAGTATCAAACTGGCACCATACATAATTAATGCAATACTATTGACTATATTCCCTCTTCCTTCCTTACATCTTTGTTGTTATTTTGCAACTACCAATTTGTAATTCTTAATCTCTTCACTCCTTTCTTGACAGCCATTAATTTCTGCCCAGGAACAGTTCTGCTGGGCAACTATCCCTCCTATTAATTAGAAAGCCCAGCTAGGGAAATAGTCTTGACTATATAGTAGCAGGTGATAACTAAAGCTAGTATAACCAACCAGGGCTCTCATAGTTAAATAGAAAAGTTAAATACATCCAAGTTGCAACACTCATTTCAAGATCAAGACTAGGAAACAGGACAACAGAACAAACAGGAAAACAGAGGAAGGGAAGGTAGGGGCTAGAAAATCAAAATATATTATGATCAATATCTTCAGAGGAATATATTAAGTCAATAAAACAAAAGTTGAAAAATAAGAAAGAACAGCAATTTTAGAGATTAAAAAGTAGTCTGCTTGGCAAAATTACAAAAATAAAATTGATATGCTAAAACTACCATAAAGGAACTCTCTGGAAATTTGAAAGAAGCAATATGGTAGTTTAAATCCTAGTCATGGTGTTGCTCGTGGAAATCAGGTTTTTCCACAAGATCACAGGGAAAGCATTCCAAGGACCCATGCATGGGAGATTGTAATGTGGCAAAATGGCTTATTAGGGTGGAAATCTGCCCCTAGGTTTCCAATGTCCCATCTCCCTCCATCTCACCCTGGGAAAAGTGTAACTGTGTCCTCAGCAAGGCCAAGACAAAAGCCAGTGTCCAGGGTTTCTGCTTAGTCCTTCAGAGCCCATGTGGTCTGCTGCAGGCCCTGGTGGTTCCTAGAGCTACATAGTCACAGGCTCCTGGGTGAGAGAGCATAAAAATAAATAGGGCAAGTACCAGTCATGAGCAAGAGTGAGAGAGAGAAAGAGAGAGAGAGAAAACACTTTGTTTTCTTTGTTCCCCTGAGATTATATATTTTAGGCTTATAAAGGACCAGATGCTTTTACAAAATAGCCAATCAACTCCCAAGCTTTTAAGGACATTTGATAGGTCCACACTCCCTAGTTAGACTGGCAGACTATGGTCAAGCACCTTCCCCTGTGCCCTCTAACAATCCACTACTGGAGAGGGGAAGGGCAGAGTGTTAATCCCCTTGCTGAAGAAATGCTGTAATTCCCTGCAGTGTGTTCCCTGCTCTTGTTTCCTGGTGAAGCTAACAGGCTCATGGTCCCCAGTTCATCAAATTCAATGCCTGATTCCCTTTGCTCCCATTCTTATTAATGATTGCTAACTACCTATGCTAACAATAGGAGTTCCAAAAGGTGAGGAAGAAAAAAATAAAGGTAAGGCAATAATCAAGAGAGTAAAAATAAAATGTTATAAGAGCTGAAGTGAGTCAAAACAGCATCAGATACAAAGGACTCATTGAAGAGCAAATCAAGAGAATTTAGAAGGACCTGTACACATGAGAGAGCTTTACAAACTGATACTACCTAGAATGAAACCTTGAAGAAAAACATTAAGACAGTTTACTTACAAAAAAAGTGAATTATAATGGAATCATGTATTATGTCATGAAAATGGACACTGGAAAAAACTGGAAACAGAAAATAAATTGAAGCCAAGGGAGTAATCACTTTTGAAGATAAAGATTTTTAGGTAGGGATAAACCAAAATTGCTACTTATAAAATATCATTTGGTGGGAAAAAATAGTCTTGAGTTTCACTGATAGAAAGCAAAACAACTACAGAATTACAAAAATGAAAGAGCAAGAAATCAATTAAAGAACATACTTGAGGTTCTCTAGCTATGCATCCTAATTCAAAAAAGCTAATTTCATGCAGTAGATAGTATAATTGCAATGACAGAGATTCTTAATAATAAACTAAGGGTATAGGCTGAGAAGAAGAACAAGAAAAGCAATTTAGAACAATAAGATGAAAAGCAAAACAAATTGTGGAATGGTTTTGAATTGCTAAAGCACAAGAACCCATATAAACCTGATCTTTCTCTGAGTGACATATATATATATATAAAGACATTATTTTTTCTCTCTACACATTTTAATAAGTTGAAACTTTAAATATAATAATTTAAGTTATTTCCATAACTATAATAATGTTCTATTTTCAGAATCAGCTTATGGTCAAAATTAAAAGTATTAAACTGCCACAAGAAAATACAGTATATGTAGATAACATAATATACAGCAGGTAGAGACTGGAAGGTATAAAGAAGGCAAGCAGAACAAAGAGCAGGCTGTTAATCTCTCCATAGAAAGTAGTGGAGATTCAAGAAATATTCCCAACGTGGTAGAATGATTGGGGTGTGTGTACATTAATAAAAGACACAATGATGATGTGAAAAAAATTAAATTATAAATATAATGTCAATGTAAGACACATGCAAACCTGTAGAGAATTTTTATGAGTTTATTTAAGCCAAATTGTCAACAATCAGTAGAAAACAAAATCTCAATGGATTGAGAGAATGCTCTGCAAAATGGCAGTTTTACCACTTATTTTAAACATCAGAATTAAAGGGAGAGACATTAGGGGATTACGTGAAATTCATTGGTGATAGGTTAGGCAAGCAGGAGAATTAGAGGCAGAAAAATCTTTGAGATCGATAAGAAGTAAAATGGATAGACATGTACTTCTTTTACATTGGTAGGTATAGGAGAGTTAACAATTAACATTTGCAGCACATAGAGATAGTGTATGGAGCAAGATAACCATGAGGTATGTATGAATATACAGAGGGAGCTATGCATACACTATTTATAATTAAATATGTTCATCATGTAGTTATCTCTTTTTATGTCTCACTGTTATCCCAACAGAGGAAAGTGAGGCAAACCAGAAAATTTTATATGGAATTATTGCTTCTGATTATTTAAAGCAGTAATTGGCAAGTTTTTTCTATGAAGAGACAAATAGTAAATATTTTAGGCTTTAATGGGCTAGATAATCTCTGCCTCTACAAATCAACCCTGGTGTTGTTGCACAAAGTAGCCATGGACAATACATACATACCTACATATATACATACGTACTTATACACATAAGTGGGCATGACTATGTTCCAATAGACCTTTATTTACGAAAAAAAACAGCAACCCAGTTTTGGCTGTGAGCATCCTTAATTTACCAACTCCTGTCCCAAAAGGTAAATAATTCACCTTTGATGCTGAGTGGAGTAAGAGATAAAAGATTTAAAATATAACATTTTTGCCTAATTTAAATATTTATATCATTTTTGTGCCAGTCATTTCCAGACATTATTTAAAACCAAATGAAATCATAGTTTATGCACACAGGCAACGTGATCCACTCTCCTGCCTGTAGAAACTTGTATCTACTCCCCTGCTGTGGCCTTAATGTTTGTGTCTCTTCAAAATCCATAAATTGAAGCATTAATTTGCTAATGTCATGATATTTAGAGGTGAAGGGTTTAGGAAGTAGTTAGGTTATAAGGGTGGAGCCCTCAAGATGGGATAAGTGGCTTTAATATAAGAGACACCAGAGAAACAATTCTATTTCTGCTTTGTGAAGGCACAGCAAGAAGATGTTCATGTGCAAAGCAGGAAAGGGCTCTGACCAGGACCCAGCCATGCTGGTACCCTGACCGCTGCTCCCCCAGCTTCTAGGACTCTGAGAAATACATCTCTGTTGTTTGAGAACACAGTCTGAGGTAATTTGTTTAACAACACAAACTGAATAAGACATTCCCTCAGGGTTTCTATTGTTTTTATTTTTTATTGTATTGTTTCCATTGTCATTTATCCCTTTTATACTTGTTTCTTCCCACAATCACCACATTTTTATCCATACCCATGTATCCTTTTACCTTTTGCTCAATCTCCTCACCTCCTAACCTGCCCCTCCCAACAGCTGTCAGCCTGCTCTCTATCTATGAGTCTGTCTCTATTTTGCTTGTTAGTTCAGTTTGTTCATTAGATTCCACATATGATGGAAACCGTATGGTACTTACCTTTCTCTGACTCACTTATTTTACTTAGCATAATGTTCTCCAGGTCTACCCATGCTGTTGGAAAGCGTAAAAATTTCTTCTTTTTTATGGCCAAGTAGTATTCCATTGTGTGAATGATCTATAGTTATTTTATCCACTAATCCACTGATGGACACTTGGGCTGTTTCCATACTTTGGCAATTGTAAATAACATTGCAATGAACATAGGGGTGCTTATGTTCTTTCAAACTAGAGTTTTGAATTTCTTCAGATAAATTCCCAGAAGTGAAATTGATGGGTTATAAAGCAATCCATTTTTAATTTTTTGAGGTACCTCCAGACTGCTTTCTATAGTGGCTGCACAAATCTGCATTCCCACCAATGGTGCATGAGGTTTTCCATTTCTCTGCATCCTCACAATGCTTATTGTTTGCTGATTTATTCGTGATAGCCGTATCATCTGACAGGTGTAAGATGATATCTCATTGTGGTTTTAATGTACATTTCTCTGATGACGAGGGGCATTGAGCATCTTTTCATATGTCTATTGGCCATCTGTATGTCCTTTTTGGAGAAGTTCCATTCAGGGCCTTTGCCCATTTTTTAATTGGATTGCATGTCTGTTTTCATTTTGTTTTCCCTTTTTTGTGTGTGTTGAATTGCATAAGTTTTTTAATAAATTTTGGAATGGGAGAACATATTCTTTTGTTTTTAAATGTGGGTATCTTGAAGAGATCACAGTCTGTGCCTGGGGGAAAAGTATGTCACTAAATTTATAGCTGATCAATCACCATTCTCAAAAAATTTGTTATTTTTTATGTTGGTTTTTAACATAATGTATTTTTCTCTTCTGTCTATAATTGTCTTTCCTCCCATCTCCCCTTTCAGCTTAAAAGCAATATCTACCGACACTGCAAGTTTGATACAAAACACCACCTCCTGAGAAGGGTCTTTCTGCCATGTCCTTGTCCACAGGAATCGTTGCCCCTTTCTAGATCTTTCTTTGCGCCAAATACCTTTATAGCATTTATCAGATCATAGTGTAATTATTTCTTTGTATATATCATACTCTTCAAAAGCAGAGTATACTTTTTTTATCTTTAATTTTATAAAATCAAATTTTGTGTGAGCCCTTCACACAAAGGTCTGCTTCAGTAATTGAGGAAAGAAAAGAAAGAAGAAGGTATAGAAGTGAAAGAAAAATAGATAAATTAGGATTAAAGGAACTCAATTGCATTGATGAAGCAAAGAATTGCATATTTAGTAATATTAACATTGTGGGTTATTTAGAAGTTAGCTGATGTTATTAGTCACTAAGTCTATACATACCATTTTAACAATGGTAAAAATGTTTAAGGAAGTTAGATTTAAAATATCACTGCTTATTGTTTTATTTAAAAACTATGGTTTAAAAATGCTCAATAATTACAAATGATGTGTATTTTAGTTCAATTAATTCAAATAATTAATTTAAATACTTTCATTAGGAAAAATGCTTTCCAGGGCAGGTAGGTGTGTTGGTGAGTGTATTCCCTTACAAATTAAATGGCATCAACAAGTCTGTTCTGTTGCTCTAAGACTAAATAAATTAATTTGCATTTAATTCAATTAAGTTAATATCTTTTTAAGCCTTCCAGTGCTTTGTTCCAACACCATTAGTTAGAGTTGACTGCAATAAAGAAAACAGCAGGTTAAATTATTTTAATAAAATATTTTAGTACTTTAATGAGCATATAACTATCAACTTACAGAATAGTTGTTTTTCACTTATTATCAAAATTGTTTTAGACAACCAATAAACTAAAATCTGAAAAAGCTACTCAAATTAATGCTGTTTGTATTTATAACTTTGTTTGTATATATAAATATATATATTTGTCATTCTTCCCATTCACTTCTCCTAAGTCGTTTTCTACCTCCAGAAGAGAAAACATTATATTGAGTGTATTCAGTATATTTTTAGCTATATTGAGTGCTCTTAGTTATTGAAAACAGTAATTGTAATAATAATGAGAAGAGAAACTCAGTTTTAAAAATACCTCCTAGTAAATCTATTTAAATTCAATTTATCCTCTAATAAAGCTATCCCCCCAAAATATATTTGAGAAGTTATTTTTTAGTTTGAAATAATATAATTGATTGTTACCAAAGACATCTTATTGGTTTTACCTGTTACTCAAAACTTGTTTTCTTCAGGCAATTACATAGCAGGAGACCAATGTGACAGAAACCTCATAAATATCCTTTGGCAAAAATTTTAGCAATATTACTCTTGACTTTCTTTCTCTGTGTGTTGAGATTTTAAACACCTCAGCTTGTTCATTTGTTTTATATTTCTATTTATCTTTATACTTTTGAGTCTTGAGATCCACAAGAAAAATGTTTTCTTCTCTATAAAAAACAAACAAACAAATAAACAAACAAACTGTTCTAACCTTGCTCAGGTAACTTTAAACTCTCTGTGGATAGGACATTCGAAGAAGGCCTGAATATCAGAATGCTCCATGGTGCAATATCCTAACAGGATGTGAGCAGCCTTCGGCATCTCATTCTACTCACGAAGAATTCGAGTTGGCAGTTCTGGCTGGCTGTTTGCCACTCTGTTTTCTCAGTGCTCAGAGCTGGTATTTGTGCTGAATCAAGGAGATGCCCACTTTCTGTTTTATATTCCAAGCTTTTATTTCTTCTGCCTTTAATGAGTTTTATAGATGAACAAACCATATCAACTAAGATAAACCACTGCAACTAAATCTTCCCACTTTTTAAGAACTGCCCTGAAATTAAACTTCTAAGACTTGTTCTTCCAGACAGGGACATACAACCACATTTTTAGCATGGTTTCCTTGCATCAAGGAGATACATCGAAGTTCTGAGTTTCAACCCCTTTTATTACTTCTTGATTATGTGGAAGTCATTAGTATTTCTCAGTTTCTTGACTCAAAATTGTCTGTTTTGCCCACCTCCCAAGACTCTAGTGAGGCTGAAATGAAATTATGTATATGAAAATATCTATAACCTTTGTAATAAGAGAATAGAAATTACTTTTTTTCTCCTTGTGATGAATCTGACATGATGTAATAAATCTTAGCCTTTAAAAACATCAAATACATTTTATGGTTTTGATGAGTTTTTGAACCTTTGAAATAATATATTTTAAAACATATGCTGATATTCTGTTTATTGGATATATGCAAAAAATGAAACTAGATAGCCTTTTTATGTCATATACAAGAATACATTTCAAATAAATTAAAAACTTAAATGTTAGACTTGAAACCATAAGAAATCTCAGAAGAAAATGTAGGTGATAAACTCTTGGACATTGCTCATATTTTTTTTTGAAATATCTCCTTAACATCTAAAGGATTAATATCCAAACTTTATAGAGAATTTAAATACTCAACACTGAAAAACACACAATCCAATAAAAAAAATGGGCAAAGGACTTCAATGGACCTTTCTCTGAAGAGGACATACTGATGGCCAGTAGACATATGAATAGATGCTCAATGCCACTACAAATTAAAACCACAATGAGATATTACTCCATACCTGTTAGAATGGCTACCATCAAAAAATCAACAAAGTGCTGGCGAGGACATGAAGAAAAGTGAACCCTCATGCACTGTTGGTGGGAATGCAGACTGGCACAGCTACTGTGGAAAGTGGTATGGTACTTCCTCAGAATACTTAAATGGAATTGCCTTATGACCCAGTAACTGCACTTCTGGGAATACATCTGAAAAAAACTGGAACACTAATTTAAAAAATATATATGCACCCTTATGCTTATTGCAGCATCATTTATAATAGCCAAGATAGGGAAGCAGCCCAAGAGTCCATCAGTAGATGAGTGGATAAAAAAAACTGTGGTACATTTATACAGTGGAATACTACTTGACCATAAAAAAGAAAGGAATCTTACTCTTTGCAACAGCATGAATACAGCCCGAGAGTATTATGCTAAGTGAAATAAGCCAGTCAGATAAAGATAAGCATCACTTGATCTCACTCATATGTGGAATCTAATGAGCAAAATAAACTAATATACAGTATAGAAAGAGACTCATAGATACAGAGAACAGGTTGATAGCTCTCTGAGTGGAAGTGGTTGGGATCTGGGTGCAAGAGGTGAAGGGATTAAGTAATAATAAAAAATTCATAGACACAGACAACAGTATGGTGATTACAGAGGGAAAGGGACTGGGGGAAGTAGTAGAAGACAAAGGGGGGATAAACGGTGATGGAAGGGGCTTGACTTGGGGTGACTAACATACAATACAATACACAAATGATATATTATAGAACTGTATACCCAAATCCCATTAAATTTCATTAACCAATGCCACCCCAATAAAGTAAAAAAAAAAACAAAACAGTTAGGCTTGGACAGAAAAACAGCAAGTACAGAAAGAAACCTCTCTCTGATTCCAGGCACAAAGACATTGGAAATTATTGGATATTCGGCACGCTCTCCCTGTCTCCATTTTGTGTATCTTACTCTTCCATGTTTATTGTTACCCATACAGACCAGAAATTACACTTACTTCTAGAAACTGAGCATTATATTCTGTGGAATTTTATCTCTCTTGATGAACAAAAACAAAAATTGTTGTGTTGCCATTTTCATAATTTTGCAAAATTTTTTTTTGTTTTTACATCTGTCTTAAGTATGTATAAACTCAAAGCCTATAATTATGCCATTTAGCTTCGGCAACCTTGAAATGCCCTTCAGGGAATAACTTGATATAAAGTATAAATTAATAATAATTTGTTATATTTAATTATAACTGCTGCTCTCTTCATATTTTTCTTTCAGAAATGTACTACTATTGTATTAACTCATTTTTCTCTGCAGTATTGATCTATTTAGAAGTAACTATACAAAGAGCTCTATTCTGGAGAGAATTGTGGAAGAGTGAGTGCAGTCAAAGAAGACTGGAAATACATGTTGCCATCTCTTGAAAAGCAGAACTAATAATTGTATAAAAGATGAAAAAATGTCCCATTGATTCGATCACAGGTAAATATGTATAATAATAACATATTATTAATACATTGGTGACATGATCGATCACTGTAAGCACATATTCTCAGAGCTTAGGTGAGAGTATTTGCTTTCAGTTTTGCTCCTGTAATGATCAACACATCTTTTTAAGTGTTTCAACTGTATCCAAAAATACACTAAAAGAAAAAATAATAACGTACAAGATAAATCAGAGGATACTGCTGCATTCATCTTGTATATCTCTTTTCCAAGAGTACTTTACGAGCATTATTGTGTGAAAATACATGTGTATTATATTGGATTCCGTGAAAAGTAATAAAAAACAATTGTATTTATACATTTTGGATATTAACTCCTTATCAGATGTATCAGTGAATATGTTCTCCATTTCCATGGGTTGTCTTTTTATTTTGTTGATGGTTTCTTTTTCTGCGTAAAAATTTTTCAATTTGATGTAGTCCCATTTGCTTATTTTTTTGTTTACTTTGCCTGAAGAGATATATCAGATAAAATATTGCTGCAAACAATTTCTGAGATTTTACTTCCTATGATTTTTTTTCTAAGTTTGTATGGTTTCAGGTCTAACATTTAAGTCTTTAATTCATTTTGAATTTATTCTTGAGTGTGTTGTAATATGGTGGTCTGTTTTCATTTTTCTTCACATATCTGTCCAATTTTCCCAACATCATTTATTGAATAAACTTTCTTTAGTCCTTTTATGTGTTTGCTCTCTCTGTTGAATATTAATTGACTATAAAGGTGTGGGTTTATTTCTCGAACCTCCGTTCTGTTCCATTAACCTATATTCCTTGTTTTTTGCTAGTACCATGCTGTTGTGATTACTATGGTCTTATACTATAGTTTGATATTAAGTAGCATGATTCCTCCAACTTTATTCTTCTTTCTCAGAATTGCTGTTTCTAGGTAGGGCCTTTTGTGGTTCCATATACATTTTTGAAATATTTGTTCTAGTTCTGTGAAATATGTCATTAGAATCGTGATAGGAATTTTGTTGAAGTCTGTGAAAATAATACTATTGACAGTTCTACTTCCTGATAGTCTTACTATGTGAACTCCAATACTTCACGTTTTTTAGGCAATAAGCAAATGTTTAAGGAATGTCTTCTCTATAGCAGAAACTACATAGGGAACAAAAATGTTACATCTTGACATTCTCCCTTACCACCATCTTGAAGAAAATAACAGTCAACTTGGGGTGACAGTCCTTTGAATGCCTGTTTGCATAAGCCCATCTACACAGACAACAATGTGGTGATGGCCAGAGGGAAAGAAAGTGGGGGCTGGACATAAGGGGCAAAAAGGGGGAAATGGGGACATTTGTAAGAATATCAACAATAAAAGTAGAATACAGTAAAATGTATAGACCCAGGCGTAGGGAGAGAGAGTGAGAGAGAGAAGATATAATGTAGAATGAAGTGAGAGGTAGAGAAATACCTGTGACAATTAATATTTTGCTAATTCAGAGAATTAACATACTATTTGTTTAGCATCCTCATGTGTGGCTGTATTTAAAATAAGTTTTAGCAATATATTAGGCTACCAGCAGATAGTCATGTGATCTGTTTTACTAGCTTGTAGGACATTACCAGAGTTGGCATGGTTTTGTTGGTCTAAGCCAGCATTTCAATACACTTTGATTTAAGTTGAACCTACCCTTTTAAGTTCTCACCATTCTTATTGTCTTCTGGATGCTCATACAGTTTTAGCCTGTCACTTGATTGCATTGAAATCTGTAAACTCTAATTTAGTTGGAGTAGTAAAGAAAGCACAAACATAACAATAAAAACAAAGAAAAAAAGAGTAAAAGATAAAAGCTTTAAAAATATTTGTATAGCCTCCTAAATAAGAGGAGAAATTACTCTTAGCTTGAGAGAAGTGAGCACAGTATTTCACAGGAATGGTATAATTTTTCTAGGCCTTAACAGTGATAAAGATGGGTGAGGATGCTTCTAAAAAGAATAATAAAAGGAACAGGACAGGATATCTGAAAGATTTGTAATTGTCTCTTTCTATATCTTTATGAAGTAGTTTGAATGTTTATAAGATTTTTATGGGACGGCTACCAACATTAAAATAAGATTCCTTATATTATTCAAAATAAGAGGTAAAAATAAATAAAGCCATAGATTTTTTTAGGATTCTGGACTAATGAAACAAGAAGGAAGGAAAGAAGGAAGGGAAGGAGGGAGGCAGGAAGGAAGAAAAGGCGGTAAGGGGGAAGGGAAGAAAGGAGGCATGAGGGAGGGGGCAGAGGGAGGGACCCCCAGCAATTGCAATTACATCTAAACCTTTAGGAAAAACGGGAGTGCTTTTTTCCTTTTGCAGGTCTCCCTAGGCAACAATTCTATGCTTATCTCTGTCTTACATTCCATAGTTTAACAAGTCCCTGTGACAATTGGTTCAGACTAGATAAAGGACAACTCAAGGACTAACAGGAAACTGAAATAAACTCTCTCTGTTTTATTTTACTGCATCCCATCTCAATTTATTTAAACTTGTTTATTATTTCTACTTTTATTCTAGTACCAAAAAAACTATTAGTAACTTTTATTATCTCATTACATATTAAAAATGTTTCAGAGACTCAGCCTAGGTTATGTGTTAAAAATTAGCTTTGGCTATTTTCTTCCTCTAGACCCCATATATAGAGAGATTGTCATCTATCAAAAATCCCGTGTTATTTATATACTATTATCATCAAAAAGTGCCACACAACAAACAATCAGGGCTTTGAAGAGAATATTGCTAACTGGCATAATCACAGTATATTTGCATATCTCCGGAAAAACCCAAGAAACAGCAATTTGCTTAATAATCAATCCTTTTAATGATAAAAAATTTACTTTCTCTTATACTTTGAGATTTCAAAAACAGTTTACTACTGCTTTATTGTCAAGTAGTAAAGAAATTCCAGGTTGTCAACACTGTACTTTTCGTTGTCAGAAAATGAAAAGGCTAACATTGTTGAAGATTTTGCAAAACTCTCATTATTTCTGTAAATTCTAATTTTAGGTCCAGGTTTTCAAACTTGCTGTTTGTTAATAAATTGAATATTGGGCAGCTAGATTTGAAGGGATCGTGTAAAATAAACATGTGAGAAGAAATTTTTCAACTTTTTTGGTTTTGAGTATATGTATACTAGATTACTTCATTACTTTATAATTAAATTAAAATTCTTAGAGTATTGGATAATTTTGATGGTCCTTTTTTACATATAACTTGGTAATTGCTACTTGATCACATGGGAGGAATAATTTCTGATAAATTTCAAAACAGGACATAAAATCCAAGGGCAGGGGAGGGGTAAGATGCCTCCATCTGACCAGGGCTAATTTTATTAAGTATATTTCATTGTTTATGCTATTACAGTTGCCCCAGTTATTCCCCACTTGCCCCTTTCTGCCCAGTAACTCCCTTCCTCCCAGTAACTCCCTTCCATCCAGCAATCCTTGCCTTAGCTATCCATGGGTCACACATATAAGTTCTTTGGCTTCACCAGAGTGTGTGGGTTTGCATATAGTCTAAATCTATGCAGGCCTTTTGAGCAATAAAAATCCAGCAGTTTCTTTTGCTGTACCAACCCTCACTGGTTTTTACAGCCAGAAGTGAAGGGGACTTATCTTCACAGTGATGGAACTCTGGTTTGTGCAGTCTGGCCTAGGGTTGAGATCGCTTGCTTCCAAGTTCTCCATCCCAATTTTCATACACCATATGCAAATGTGTGAACATCCATTCTGCCACAACTGCTGCTGCCGCCTCCCTGAGCCACAACACTTCTCTGCCCTTCACCACAGCTCTGCGCCTCCTATGCATGTGGGTGAATGTGGCTTCTTTAAATCCTTGGGTGTCGGACTTTCATACAGCTCGATTCCCTGACAGTTCTGGGTGTTATGAGTTTGAGATCTGGTTTTAATTATTTCTATGGCTGCATGAGGAAACAAAGCATGTCTACCTATGCCTCCATCCTCACCAGAAATCTGCCCGGGTCTAACTTGAAGGTCAACCAGTGGTCATATCCTTTGGATGACCTCCTCCAATGCTCGCCATGATTTGCGCACTTCTTTCGGCCCCAACCATTAGTCCCCAATTCCCTTCCCCATACTCACACAAACACAGAAATAGTTAACACACAGACCACAAATATATATGAATAATTTATATGTACATGCATGTATGCATGTATAAATATGTATATGTTATATACATACATATGTGTGTATATATAAATATCACTTGAAGCTTATTAATAGCTGTACTAATGGAAAAGGCTAACAATTTGCAGTTAAGTATAAAAGAACTAGGGCCCTTGGGATTTCTCAGCTAATTTCTAAATTAAAGCATAAATATTACATTAATAATAGAAATCTTAGTGTTTTAAACATTAGTAAAAATGCTTATAGAAAGATGATACATTGCCAAGAAGATAAAAAAAGAGTTTGTAATATATAAACTTCAGCCAAATATGTATCACCAGGATAATTGAAAGAAGACAAAGCTTTACATTCTCATTGTTCTTACACCTTCTTCATTCTGCGAGATTAGACTAAATGTCATGGAGATATGAGAGGAATTCATAATCACTGTGGTATTTTCTCTCTTCTAAGAATAGGCAAAATAAACATTTTATGGTACTTCTATCTTGGCATGATTTCCTGCAGATGGGACCTTGAATAAGATCTAGCATGGATAGGGATAAAGCCTTGTAGACACTGTTTAAACCAACTTCAAAATCTTGTGAATAAAGTCTATTCATGTTTTTTAAGAGGTACAGCCAAACATTCAGTCGATGGAGGAAAAGAAAATGTGTTCAGTTGTCTCCACTACCCCACTATAAAGAGACAAACAACTACCTTTATACAAGGTCCTTACCAAAGAGTGCCTACGTGTTCTGGCAGATTCATTAATTAAAAGAAGGCACTTCCTTCCATTCAAAACCTTATATTTTAAACATCAGAAAATGTATAAATTTTAATTCAAAACACAAAGTATCACAATCTTGCTCTAATTTGTGTGTGTCTGTGCTTATTTTTTTATCATTGTTCAAATGCAATTGTCTCCATTTTTCCCCCACCACTCTTCCCCTCCCCACCTACCCTCACCTCCCACCCTAATCCTTCCCCCTTTGGCTTTGTCCACAGGTCCTTTATATATGTTCCTTAATGGCCCTTCCCCTTCTTTCTCCCGTTATTCCCCCTCCCCCTGCCTCTCTGGTTACTATCAGTTTGCTCTTTATTTCAGTGTCTCTGGTTATATTTTGTTTGCTTGTTTGTTTGTTGATTAGGTTCCACTTATAGATGAGATCATACGGTATTTTTCTTTTACCACCTGGCTTATTTCACTTAGCATGATTTGTTTTTCAATATTGGGCCTTTCCTCTTCAAACTGATGGCATGTAACTAGGACATGTAATGTAAAACTGGTCTACATTGTTTATAACATATGCAGATCTTGAAAAATAAAACTGTCATAAATTAAGAGGAAGTCAATTAGAGACGGTTAATAGTTACCTGAGACACCTATTAGAGTCGATTCAGTGGGACCATTGTCTCATTTTATGAAAGCATTATAGATGCAGATTTTACTGATATTTCCATGTGGACAAATAAAATCATCATTTTCAGCAACTGTCCAAATAATTATATTATAAAACACCTTACTTAAATATACTTTTGCAATTGGGTCATGCAAATATTATAAAACTGAATTTCTTCTCTGTGGCTTTCTCCTAAACCAAAACAGAGTAAAATAATTTATCCTATAGCATTTTTATCCTTTCCTCTTTCCTTCCCTCCCTTTACTCCTTTCTTCCTTCCTCTTTCTTTTCTTCATTCTACACATTTTCCCTATAACTCAAGGTCTAGAAAGTTGAACGTATAAGAATCCAGTGAACTTAACTTGAAAGACTTTCTTCAGAAGTTTTACATTTTGTCTTGTAAAGTTAAAGTAAAACATGCTCACTGTAAAACATTCAAACAATATGGAAGTAACTTCCATTTTTTCAAGTACTACTTAACTTTGGATACATGCCTTTTTTGAACATTTTTATGATTTTAGAAAATTAAAGAGTATTTGTTAAACATTTGAATTGCACTGGTAATTATCACTTGACTATGATAAATACTAAATGAGAATGAGATTGCCCCTGCCCTCAGAAAGCCAACCAGGTAGCACAAGGAAATAAACCTATTTGCACTAGTAATTAGGCTGTTATATAAGAAAGGTAACTGGAGTGGTAAATTAGAGTAGTTTAAGTGTTGGACATATTTGTTACAGAAAATTAGCAAGAATTCTAAAAGATAAGTACTCTACTGCTTCCCAATGCCCACTCAACCATCAGTTCTCTTTTCTGAGCCTAGTAAATGCCAGGAGTGGTGGGTGCACAGAGACTGTGAACAAGAACAGGAGAATGGCTACTGTTCACACCAGACAGTTAATGAAGGACTGCTCCCCTATGTGCAGGAAGGGAGTCTGAGGGCTACTGCCAGAGAGGCTTGAAGCAAGATGAGAAGGCGTTTAACATCTTGACTTTCAAGAACTCCCATAGGAAAGGAACGGCTATCCTGTGGAGAAATGAGCTGTTGTCACCCCCTGCCCTCAGAAGCTGTGGGAGAATTGTCAGGTAGAATGATGTTGAGAACAGTACTGCTTCAAGTTGAGAAACAGGCCCTTCCTAGTGTTTCAGGGGAGACTGGGAAACTCAAGGCTCTCCGTTGCTCATCCCAGAGTCATCTCTGTTCTTCGGAGTTGTAGCAACTATTGGTGAGCCTCAAGGAGAAAGGAAAAGGACATTTAAACGGTGCCTAGGAAATTCCGCAGCCAGAGAGACAATGATTCTGCAAATCTAAAGAGGAATCTGCTCCTGGTGAAATAATACACAAACAAACTGTTAAAGGAAACAAATGCAAACACAAACAACAGCAAGAAAGAGGATATCAAAATGAAAACAGCAGGGAAAAAAGTGAAATATTTTGATTGAAGGGGAAAGATGGTGCCTTGTGTTCTTACAATGGAAAAGAAATCTATTCTCAATGAATTATCAGGAAAAGAAGTTAATAGGTAAAAGAATAGAAAATCAACTGAAATAAATAGAAAGGAAAAAACAAACAAAATAACTTAAATAGTAAACCTAGAGTAAGGTGGAAAGAATAAAGCAAGTTTTTACATACATAAAAACATGCTGGGTTTTTCCACTAAAGGATTTTTAGAATGTGTTAGCAAATACAATGCAATTTGTGTGCCTTATGAGAAATATACTTACAAATATGTAATAATGAAACACTAGAACTCTATTCTTTGGCCTTATCTCATCTCTGATGCTCACCCCGTCTGACTGTGTCCATGACTGACCACTGAAATAGCACGTTATTCCTGAGTTCAATCCTATTTACTATGTGGCTGAATATCATGTATGGTTGCAGGAAATCAAGGATGAGACAAAACTCAGGACAGAGATGAGCTTATCTGCTGTACATATTTGAACATTTTAAAGGTTAAGCAGGTAGAACTTTATTTTTGTAAGTTACTTAAAACTATCTACATTAAAATGGCCATTAAATGGTTTCTTCAAAATGTCATGTACACAATAATTTGAGTTTTCTATTCACATTTATAGTCAGTGACTGAACAAAGAATATTCTTATGTTTGAAGGATTTTACTGATCAATGAGACCACGGGAATAATTGTATTTGGTAGCTTAAAGAATTGCAGAGATAAAAATAATGTAGTTTTAAAATATGACACATAATGACCTCAACAGTGCAGGGATGAAGGCTGTGGAATTCAAATGAGAATTGGAAAAAAGCACAAATGATCTAAATGGAAGGGAGAGGAAAACAGAGATCTCATTCTTAGAATTCACAATTAGAATCTTCCCAGTTCTTCAAAGTTTTGGTACACTAATAAGTAATCAGATAAAGATCTATTTTTTACAATTTCCATCCCTTTTTCTGGTTTCCTTCACCCTAGGGTTTGGTGCCTTTAGGGTATCAGAATTCCAATATACAGTAGAACTCCGTTGGTATATTAGGGCTGCCGTAACAAATTACCATAAAATGGGTGCCTCCAAACAACGTGCACTTACCGTCTCAGATTTCTGGAGACTAGAAGTCCCACACAAAGTGTCAGCAGCGCTCTGTCCTCACTGAACGCTTTAGAAGGCAGTTTTTCCTTAGGTTCTGGTGTTGCCAGGAATACTTGGCATTCTTTGGATGGCAGATACATCACTCCAATCTGGCCTCTGTTGTCACATGGCAGTGACTCTGTATGCCTCTGCGTCCTTTCTCTACCTAAAAGCACACCAGTCGTATTGGATTAAGGGCCCACCTTATTCCAGTATGATCACATCTTAACTGGTTTTATCCTTAATGAATCTATTTTCAAGTGAAGTCACATTCTAAGGTTCCAGGGAGGTACTGATTTGGTAGTGGTGATGGGGGTGATGAGGTGACACTCCAAACCAGCGCAAGCACTAGCTTAGCTTAATGGTCTTCGTAAACTCACAGGCACTTCCTCTTCAATAATACTGCCTAACCATAGAAGCAAATACTTTTTTCTGACTTTTGAATTAATTTGGGATATCAACATTTAGAGAGTCACTTATGGTATAAAGAAAAAAAAAACAGAAGGGCTGTCTTAGGTCCTTAAAATCACATCATTAATACTCAAACCCTCTCTACCTAATTGTTCATTGTTAAGAGGGATATGTATATGGCCTCAGGCCACCCTCTTAATCAATTCACATAGAGAACAAACACATCAGAAAATTCACAGTGGCCTTCAAAATAATTGCCTGACCCCACGGCTGGACAGTCTGTAAGCGGACTTGCAAATTAGCAAGCAGAGCGTGTCAAAAATGGATAGTGGTTTCACAGTAAATTATATCAGATCCCAGAGCGCCGGTGCCTTTATAAATTGTGCCTTAGAAAACTGCAAGGGCAGCAAGGAATGAATATAAACATGTCCCTTATATTTTGCACGAAACTGTCAGCTGAGAAACAAAGCCTCTGTTTTCAGAGCATGATCACAAAGGCTCTGCTGTTCAAAGATGAGGACAGAGATTGTTAAACCACCGAGGATGAGTGATAGACTAAGGTCTACTTAGCTCCTTAATAACAGGATCCAAAATACAGCAAAAAACAGTCTTGGTTTCCTGTGCCCACTTGTCAGTTTTAAGTCAGCACTCTCCCAACACCCGGATATACATATATATCACCATTGATAAAATGGTTCTTGCATCTTAAAACGAAATGAAGAAAAGTGTTCAAGAAAAAAAATTAAGAGAGAAGAACATGTGGGAGGACTGCGGTAGGAGTTTGGGGCAGAATGAGTTAGTTTTGGCAGAAAGACCGTTGCAGGACTTTGGCCACAGTGACTACTAACAAATGCTTTGAGCTCGTTGTTAGACAAATGCTTGTTTGGTTGATAGTTGGAAATGCAGAGTACTCCAGTCGGCTGGAAGCTGAAGAGCTTCTCTCTGGGAGTTCCGCATCTGTCCGGTGAATCAGAACAAGGGTCCCACTTATATTAAGCAGGAGAAAAATTATATCTAATGAACTGCTGATACCAAGTGTTCATTGATTTCTCCAAGGCATGTTCACATCAGATGTAAGTTAAAAGGCTAATATGAGTTTTTGATGATCTGGGAAAACTATTCACAGAGAAAAACTAAGATTGAAATTTTTATAAGCAGAAACATTTGTTGAAGACAAATCATATGACAAATCTACTCCTCAGTGTTTTACCAGATGATTATTTCATCCTCACAACTATCCTGCCTGAGTGCTTTTTGTTCCATTTCACAGATGAGGAAACAGGCTGTGGGAGATTGAGTAATTTGTCCATAGTTACAACATGAGCACTTTGAAGGATGGGAATAGAAACAGCCTGACTTAAAAACATTTGCACTTACTTCCCAGAAAATGATGCTTCTCTAGAAAATGATGCAGATGGTAAAAGAGATTTAAGTATTCAATCTGACCCCTCTGTTCTCCACACCAGGATGTTTACATTAAGAACCAGGTGTTGAAGTGATTGCACAAAAACCACACAGCAAATCCAGGACTATAAATGTTGGTGTTCTGACTTTATCGGAGGAACCGTGTTTCTTTTTGTAGTACTATTTAATATGGGGCTCACACAAAGATCTAAATGTTTTTGTGTAGAGTCAGAAATGGACCATTATGGGGAGAGCCGGTTCTTGGAATGTGGAGTTAGTAACAAAATACAGTTAGTCATTTTAAGCCAGACTAAGGTGGACCAACGGTCCTTCCCTAGTTGTGACTTGGTTACAAAATATGGAAAGGAGAACGTGATGACTCCCTTATCCAACATTATCCCTCACTGGCTGTCAAAATAATGTTTGTTATGTTGGACCTCATGTTCAAAGAGTTGATCTAAGCACACTCAGTTCATTGCCCTTGCTCATGAACCCTTATAAAGAAATTCACGTTTTTCCTTTATTATCTCCAGTCACCTCCATTGCTTCTATCCCTCAAAAAGCACTTGCTCTGATCTACTTTACATAGATTCTTTAAAATTGCAGCATAGCATGTAATGTTGTTTTGTATGTGTATAATTTTAATATACATAAATAAACTTGTGGTAAAAAATTATGTTTCCTACTTTTCTCAATGTGTAATTATAAAGCACTTTGAACATACAGAAAAGTTGTAAAAACTTTACGTTGAACATCTATATACCTATTACTCAAATTCAACCAAATGTCTTGGTGCTCATCTGTTTATGTCTACCAGATGTTGAAATTATTTCAAAGTATATTGCAAACGTCAGTGTACTTCTGCCTAAATATATCAGTATGCATATCAGTACCTATGGCTGAGGAAAGCGGAGGGAACCTTTCTTTGCAGGACAATAAGGAGCCTCACAGCCTGTGCTGTGCACATCATCTTGTTTGGGAGAATGTTCCCGCATTCTGGGCCTGGTTTGGACTCTCTTTCCGGGTAAGAGTGTATGTTATATGACACGTGACCGGCCCCTCTGCGATACCCGTAGTGCAGGGAGGCAATCTATACGGTTCTTCACCCGCAGAAAAGTGCAGTGCCTGCAGACAACCTCCCTGCTATGGCTGTGGGAGGGGACCCGCAGGGTGTGGGGACCAATGCTCACTCTGGAAGCTGATTTTGCTCCATCTCTTCTCTATGTGAGTAAAGCGTGTTCCATCCAGTGCTTACGTGAGTTGTCTTTCTTGGCTGCTCCTAGTGGTAGGCGAAAGGGAAGTGTCACTTGCTTTATCCTTCACTTTCTCAGAGATTTGCAGACTCACACACTCTCCTTTACTAACTTCACTAGAATTATGGAAAATAATTAGAGTCACACTAGACAGTGATTGATTTCCATCCTATAAGAATTGCAAGTCAAAATAAAAGATCTTTTTACTTTGTAATTGTAATTATTGTTATATAACTTTTGTTCATTTGATTACAAATTATGTAAGTTTTCTGTTATCTAACATGAATTAAAATATTTCTCTTAAAGTGTAATACCCACTTAAATAAATGTGCCATAACCAATTCAACCATTTCCATCATTTTGAAATTTTAACTGCTTGAATTTTTAAAACAATGCTGTAATACATATTTTTGAATCTGCATGTACTCCTTTCTGTGTCTACTGTAAAAATGTAACACACGCTTGCTGAATCAGACGACAAAAATGTAGCTGCCACAGCTCTGGGGGTCAAAAGTTCAAAATCAATGCCGCTGGCCCCAAGTCAAAGCAAGCAGGGCGGTATGTGCTCCAGAGGCCCTATCAGACAATCTGCACCACACCCCTCCCAGCTCCTGCTGTTTACTAACGCCCCGTGGCTTGTCACCACATTCCTGCTGTCTGTAGTCTTCAAGGACGACACCTTCGAATCTCTGCTCCAGTTCCACATCGCCTTCCCGTGGCTGTGTATGTGTGTAAGTGTGCACAATCTCCCTTCGCCCCCTCTTATAAAGACACTTGTGGAAATATGTAGGGCCTACCTGGATGTTTCAGGATAATATCCCAATCTTATGATTCTAAATCACATCTAAAAGGTGTTTTCAACATAAGGTAACATTTACAAGTTCCAGGAAGTGGGACATGATATCTTTGTAGGTTATTTTATTCAGCCTACCACACAGTATTTTTACTTGTAATTTCTTCTCAGAGTTAACAAAACCAGATCAGTGGAGACAAAATTTTAAGTCCCCAGTATATATGGTCATCATGTTTTTCAAAATCATAGTTTTTATTTTATTTTTTTTACTTTCTTTTCTTTTTTTAAATTGCTGTTCAAGTACAGTTGTCTCCATTTCCCCCCACCCCAGTCATTCCCACCTCCCCCCCTTGATCCTACCCCCTCCTTTGGCTTTGTCCATGTGCCCTCTATACATGCTCCTGACCACCTTTCCCTCCTTCCCCCCTTTATCCCCTCCCACTTCCCCTCTGGTTACACTAAGAACAAACTGACAGTAACCAGAGTAACCAAAGTCATAGTTTTTATTTACATCCCTTCTAGCAACATATGAAAGCATCTTTTTTACTGAGAAGATGCCTGCATTTTTAAGTACTATTTTAGGTGAAGAATAGCATATGAATTTTATTTTCTTGATTATTAGTAAGAAGGAATATTTTTTCTGTGTGCTTCCCAGTTAATTTTCTGCATTTTAAATATTATATTTGTTGTCAACTGTTTTTCCTTAGTTTGGTGTGCAGTTTTTAAAATTGGCAAAAACTGATGGAACATTTTAATTTTGACACAGACTGATTCATACATTTATTCTTTCTTTGTTTCTTTCTCTTTTAAGCTTAGAAATACCTCTAGTCTCCAGGTATCAGGGGCATTGAATGCCAATGTTATTGTGATTTCTTTCTTTCTTTCTTTCTTTCTTTCTTTCTTTCTTTCTTTCTTTCTTTCTTTCTATTTTACATGAATAGTGAGAATGTACCCAGCAGAAGATAAAATTAAATACTGGTCTCATTCACAAATTCATTGAATAAAAATATAAGAAAGATATTGACTAAGCTACTATTAAAGAATAAAAGTGACATTTTCTTTCTGATTCCTCTGAGGTTGTAATTGAAGATGTATTTCTTTCTCCGACTTTGAAATTAATTTTTCTGCCCATATTTTAGGGAGATTCTTTGTAATGGTTTCTTAGAAATTAATCTGGTTACATTAAGCATAATTTCCATCTGTAACTTATTAGTCTCAAATTTATTTTTACATATACTTACTAAGGTTTCCCTATGTGCATGTTTGGATCATGTTGTGTCCCCTCAAATTCAAAAGTTGAAGCTGTAACTCCCAAGATGGCAATATTTGGAGGAGGAGCCTTAGTCAATAAGAGTTAAATGAAGTCATGAAAGTGGAGCTCTAACTCAATGGAACTGGTGTTCTTGTAGGAAGAAGAAGAGACAACAAAGCTATGTGCATACAGAGGAAAGGCCATATGGGACACGTGGAGAAGGCGGTGTATGGCACCTTGCTCTTCTATGATCAGCCCCCAGAACTGGAGAGGATAGATTGTGTTCAACCACCCAGTTTGGGTAATGTGTTATGGCAGCCTGAGCAGACTCAGACAGTGGATACGCTGCGGATAATAGACCTATACTTGGATAATATCTCTTGACTTTCAGCATCTCACAGTTCATTTAGGAGAATGGAATGCGAACATACTTCCCACCCCAAACCTAAATAAAACATGGTGTATTTTACTCTATACAAGCTTGTGTATGTCTTCATGTATTCAGTTTACTCTTGGTGCCTGCTTATGTGCCTGTGTGTCTGCTTCTCTTTACCTTTCCTCATCAACTATTTCTAAGCAAACGGTTGCCTATTCTATTTATACCTAAAGCTCATCTTAAATGAAAGGACATTCTTGAATATGAAGAAGAAAGCATAGAGTTAATTTATTTTGATAAGTTTAAAAAAATGTGTTCCCAGGACATTTAAGCAACATATCTTTGTAAAAATAAAATTTTAAAAAAACCTACAGCTGTGTCATTTTGCTTACCTTAGGCATTTCCTTAATGTTCTTCTCTCTGTGATGAAAGGCATTTGACTCAAAAATAGTTCTTTAAAGCTTTTTACCCCAATTCTTCAAAAATGTCTATTTTCTCATTTCCCACTGTGGTGTTACTGAATTCCTAACAGCAGTTCTGCAGAGTATCATTTACCTGTAAACTAAACCAGCAAATTCGTGAAGTTTCAAGTTATGAAATCTGATTTGGTGGCTTTATGCTAAATGACAATCAGATGGGAAAGACGCTGAAGTGAAACTGTGCTGAGATGCACCAGTAGGTGTCATTTCCTTTATAAGCAGAAATTTCATTGCTAAGGAAGAATGCATAAATTGTGAGTGTGTCAATCATAGTCACTAAGTTTACAAGGGAATTATTTAAAATTTCACTTCATATAGAAGAATATTAAGATTTAGAGGGGCATACTAAAATAGAAAGAGCACAAGTTATGAATCACATGAATCACATCACAAGTTATGAACTGGGTTTATGGGTCTGTTACACCAGGTATAATGAAAGGATCTTAGACAATACCCTTTGCTTTGTGAGCCTCAGTTTCCTCTGATTTCTGAGATGATTTGTTAGAAAGTAAGATGGAATGCTGTATTATACTTGATAATTAATAGTCTGTGGGGGAAACATAAAAACAACTCTAAGCATTTCTATCAAGAAGAGATTTAATACCAAGAATTAGGGGCTTATGAAACTGTTAGGTGAGCTGGAGTCAAGATAGGTAAACATCTGCTAGCTCTTCAGAAAGAATGAAGTGCAACAATCCCTGACTCCGAACAAGGCTTTCAGCATCAGAACAGTTGATTCCCCTTTGACACCTGAAATGTACTGGCAAAATATCCTGTCTGGCATGCTTCAAGGCCCTCATGCCACCACACCGAAGCCAAGCTCGTTCTCCCCTTCTCTCCTCCTATGGAACATTTCACGTGAGCTCTGCATTTGCAGGACGTAAACTGGCAGCCTGCTGACAAGAGTCTGGAATGGACTTTCCAGCCTTTCAGCTCTTGCAACAGAGGAATAACAGAGAACAATGTGAAAGTACGTTTAAGATTCCAAGAGACAGTTCAAGGAACGAGCAAATTCCGTGTAGAAGACACTCAGAAAACCCAATCCACCCACTAGTTTTGTCTGCTTTACCTACAAAATGTAATTCAAATCCATTTCCATTTGACCTCTATAGACTGCAACCACCAGTAATTCAAAATAACGTTGAGTCTTATGTACACTATTACAATATTTGTCTCGTTTTCCTCTTTGAATATTGCTCTCTCTATTACTCATATAAGTTTGATTATGTTGTGGTTACAAACTACCCCAACATTGCAGTGGTTTAGTCTGACTGGTATCCATTTCATGCTCATGTTACATGCCTCCCATAGATTTTCAAGGGCCTCTGCTGCATATGCCATTTAGGGACCCAGGCTGACCGAGCCTCCACCATCATATGGAAGTAGCATCTGCAGTCCTCCATTGTCACAGCATAAAGACTGAGGGGCTGGAGGATTGCTCATGGGAGTTTTGCTCAGTAAGTTCACCAGTGAACTGGTGATGGGCCCATTCCATTCTAAGAAATATGACAAATGACATACTTGGTTGAAACCATTGTTTATTTCATAGTCCTCAGAATCTGCTTCCTACTTTACACTCGTATTAATGTTTATAAAATATAAATCAGATCAGATAATTTTTCTGCTTAAAAGCATTCAGGGTATCCATTACACATGAAACAACCTTTTAATACAGTCTACCAGATCCTATAAAATCTGGAGTGTTGTTTTTTATCTTACAGCTTATCACTTTTGTTTTTGCGCACTGCAGTCCAAGATGTTGGACTTTATGCCTTTCTAAGCAGCCAAGATGGCTCCTGACTTAAGGCTTTGCACCTGTTCTTCCTTCTGATAGAACTGTTTTCCACGAGTTTGCACAACTAGCTCATTCTCATTCTTCAGGACTCTGCTTAAATGTCACCCTCACATATTACTCTGTAGTATAAGAGCTTCGTATCACTTTTCAAAATCTGTAAATTGAATACAAGTTTATTGTATGTCTCTGATCCCTTTAAAACAAAATCAAGAACCATCTTTGTATTATTTTTTGCCGTATATCACAAATGCAGACTACTGTCTGGCCCATATTAATCAATCCATCAACATATGTTAAGCGAAAGCACAAATCAATAAACTGTGTCTATCATTATTAACCAATAGAAACTGGGGTAGTATTTCAGATGCAGATTAAGCTGAGAACATCTCTTTTTTTGCCTTCTGTTAAGGGTTGGGGAAACACAAAAGCATGACAGGAAGCATATGGGTGGGTCAGTACCAAGCTCAGCCATCCTAAGAATTTTATTTATAAAACAAAATTCGTGGTAAAGAAGCAGGGATTCCATGTGGGGCTCTGCCTGCTTTAGCTATTTCCTATTGGACAAGTCACTTTTGGGTCCCACATTTACATCCATATTATTTCAAAGTATTAACAACAGCTCTGGGACATTTTTTTTTTTTTGAGTAAAAGCACTATCGTAGTTTCTTTGTTAACAAGTATTAATTTTCCAGTGGTTTCAGCCGAATATGGTCTAGAAAGAATTTACAGCATAGTACACAATTAATTTAGACGAAAGTAAAGAAAAAAATGCATCCAGTACTTATCCAAGTATTTTTAAATGGTGGTATTTTTATTTAAAAAATGAGGGGGTGAAAGAAAAGTTGGGAAACTCCAATTAGAAAAGAGAACAGATGACCCCAGCATGAAGGATGTGGAGCCCAGGGTAAATGATGGGCCACCTCAAGACATAATAAACAAAACAATGCAAGTGTCACCAGGCTCATTGGATCCTGGGAATTCATGAATTTGGAAGAGAATAACTTTTAATACCAAATGAAGACATTAATAACTGTTCTTTGAGAAAATCTTTAAAATTTTGCAAATATATATATGGCTAAAGGGAAAAAACGCTGATTAAGAAACATGGTTAAGAACTAGAATTAATTTACACATTGAAAAAATATGTTTGGATTTAATTCATTTAAAAAAACTGTCAATTCCTTAAAATGTTAGGCAAGACAAGCAGTAGGAGAGAATGCTAATTCAAAATGTATATTGAAGGTGAATACTAAGATAAAGGAATATATTTTTGATAGATATACTTAGGGTCTACTTTTATGAGAGCATTAAAAATGAAATACATGTACAAATTTTCCCTAAGATAGGATTGGTTTCCCAATAATTGATTAATAGTTTGGCCAATTAAAATAACACAAAAATGAGAGATGAGATTAATCATACGAGTAGCACTTTATTGCCATGTCAATTGATTTGTTTACATGCCAACAAAATATCAATGTGAATGAGTTATTAGCTCCTTAGTCCTATCTGATTTAGTATAGTTGTAATTTTACCAACAAAAGACCTTCCTTTGAACAAGACTTCTACGCATTATGGTTTATATGGTGGAGTCGAAGCCAATTTTCTTAAACTATGAGTTAGAAAGTAAAGTTCTTAAAGAACCCAAAAGGCAACAGGAAAGTGTTCCATGATCAAATGCGTTTAGAAAATGGTGAGTTAAAGTATATTAAACATGATTTTTGTTTCAGCACTGAGCAGGGTTTTTTTTTAATATTACTGGAGACTATGATCTCAGAGGAGGAGAGCATGCAGTGCTTTCCAAACCAATTGTTCTGTGGAATATATTCCATGGAATATTGATATAAATATATATTCCACTGCATATAATCTATAAAATAAACATTTTCCAAAAGCTTAGTCGATAGTGGAACTATTTGGTGAAAAATCAAATTACTTTGGGGAAGTAAATGCATACAAAATCTTTAGTTTATATTGATATGAGAAGAATAGCAGCTTTCGATGATCTCTCAGGTGACTTTATTTTAAAGAAGATGCTCAGTTGTGAATGACGGAACTGGGTGCCAAAATGCGAAGAATTTCAGGCATTTTAGGAAAATGATCTGGAGGCACAGCAACACTGCCAAGCATCCACTAATATCCATCCTAAGTCAGGAATTCCCTTAAACTGTTCTTGCTTTATTCATCTCCTATTTTAATTGATACTTATTGAGAATGGGTGGCATGGCAAAAGCAGCATAAAGCAGTTAAAGAAATACAATATTTGAGCTGAAATAGTTAAGAAAACAAAACTAAGCACAAACACTCTTGACAAAGAAGAAAAGCTGACCCAATTGGAGGGAATGAGCTTTAATGGTTACTTTTCCAGTCTCAGCCCCCTTTGCCAGGGTGCTTAGCACAATGTTACAAATACTAGACACTTGAGGAATAGTTGATAAATAAATTATTGTTTGAGTTAACCCACAATTCAGTATGATGATTAGAAACCTATCAAAAATCATAATAAAATTTAGTTTCAAGTGCAGCCAACTTTATATACTCTGGGTTTGCCAACAACTATTCATATTCAGCTAAGATTCATCAAACATTGACCATGAGCCAGGATATTTAATATAAATTTTCACAATTAATGTAGTAACATCAACTAAGGAGGAGGTGACATCCAATTGAGTGACACCACATAATAAGGAAGTGGGAACATCAAGTCAGATGATGAGACTAAAGGCAAAATCCTTACTAAGGTTATGAGCTTGTGCAAGGTGGAATGAGCTTTCAACTCCTTTTGAGCTTTAATCCTTTTGTTTAATGCTGTACACTATGCAACATTTTATACTAGATAACTGATAAAAGAAGGAAGTGTGAGGAACAAGAACACATTTTAACCTTTTGACAAAAAGATGAAGCAAACAAAGGAAGACAGATCATTTTCAAGAAAACTCAAGAGATACAGCTAATCATTTGAATTATTTACTCACACATACATACCATACTAAAAAAAATAACCTTTTGGTATCCCCTGGACCACTTTTGCCTCATCTTAAGAGACATGTAGTCTGTATGTAGAAATTAATCTCACTCAGTTGCTGGAATCTAAGGCCTCGTAGAGTGAGAGGGTTAAAGGAGGATTGGTCGGTACACCTTCATACAGAACTAGAGTAATGGGCGTATTTTGTAAAAAAATAACAATTAATCTAATAAGAGTGAAAAATCAGGTTGCAGACAAGAAAAGTAGAATAAAGGTATAGAATCTTGAGAGACATTCCAATACAGTGATGCAGCAAAGTCATATACGTAAAGTAGGGAAATATCTAGTATTCTATTTACTCTGTTATTCTCAGAAGTATTTCTCAACCACATGTATTTTATATCTGTGAGCCAAACATTTCAAATATAACATTAAATTATAATTTTATTGTAGTGTCCTCCCTATGACAGAAAAGAAATAACTCAGTTGTTTGTTATAAAGGCCATTTGTTAGTGTACTGACAGTCCTGATTTGTTTGGGTTCAAAACGTTTTAATGTTTTATGAAAATAATCTGGTACTTTTTTGGATTTAAAAATCAGCAAACAGCCCTGGCTGGCATAGCTCAGTGGACTGAGCACATGCTGTGAACCAAAGCATCACAGGTTCGATTCCCAGCCAGGGCACATGCCTGGGCTGCAGGCCGGGTCCCCAGTGGGGACCACATGAGAGGCAACCACATATTGATGTTTCTTTCTCTCTCCTTCTTCCTCCCTTCCCCTCTCTAGGAATAAATAAATAAAATCTTTAAAAAAATCAGCAGACAGTATACTCAGATAACAATTATTTTAAATCATCTATTTGAAATTTATAAATGTATCTTATTGAATAAAAAATCAAAGTATAATATAATTAAAATGCTAAAAATAAGAACATGAATAAAATTAGCTGTATTCTCATTTCTTTAATGGTCACAACCTTTCTGTACTTGTGTAGATTCTGTCTTCACAGCTACAGATGAGTAGGGCTATTGACTAAAGGACTCATTTCTTTATGTGAACCGTGCTCTTTGGAAATATGTGTCTGTCAAGAAATTTAATTATCTTTGTAAATCTCACATTTTAGAATTCAGTGTTCTGATGTAAAACATTCTCATCATGCTTGTGTAGGAAAAGAGTCTAATGAAACACCTACCGAACAGATTACTTAAAAGCCACATCTTCCTTGGACATGGTGGTGGCTAAGGGTCTCTCGAAATAAATCTTCTAGTTCAGGTAATATTCATCAGAAATAGTGCAGACATGAAGTTAATATCCTGCAATTTGATTGTGGGAACTTTTGATAAGTTTGCCTGAGCTTGCTACCTTAGAGATAGCTGAACTGGTCCCGAAGTGCAGGAACCCCTAAAATGAAAGGTGCCAGCTGTTGCTTTCCAGGACACATAGTTAGATTAAAGCAGGATAAGCTCAAGCGAGACTCAGTGAGAGGATCCTGAAGTATGTTGAATAAAGAAGAAAAATGAGCTCATAACCCAGACACAGTACAACACCTTAAGGGGCCACAGTGAAGAAAAGTAATGCTGACACCTTGGGAATGTGAAGAGAGTGAGAGAGAAACAGAGAGAGAGAGAGAGAGAGAGAGAGATTGATTCAGAGCTCTGTCTGTGCATTCCACAATGAGTGAACGGTACTCTAGACCTGATACCACGAAATGGTGGGCAGGGTCCATGAGACAAGGCATTGATTCGCTGTGACAGTGAGAAAGAGTGGGGATGGATCTAATCTCTGCTTTGCTGCCTGCCTGGCCTCAGAAGTAGCTCTGACCAAGTGAACACCCAGACCTCTTGAACAGATAAAGGAAGTACAGAGCGAATAAAGAAGGCAGTTAGATGTTTGTGCTTAGAAGGTATAGAAGTGCTTTGGCAATTACTTTTAAAAAACTGTGTTATGACATTCATATCTCGAATTTATGGGGCAATTTGTGAAAGTAAGCACAAGTGTAATAAGTGGGTGGATTTGATCACATGGATTTTGAACCATTTTAATCATTATCCAGAGGCAGCAAAGAATTTATTAAAAATTTAAGTGATATGTTTAGTATCATAAGTGGCAAAATAGACCAGTGCTTTTTCTACTCTCCTAAGCTATCTCAACTATTATAATAATAAAAAAAACTAACTTTTTCCAGAGGGAAGGAACACATGGGTAAAAAGTAAACTTGATAAATGAATAATTTTCTCCCAAGTCTTATTAGTACAAATAAAGTACTACCTTTCACAAAGTACATGAGGTAATTTTCTTGAAATCTGCTGCTCCCTCCCATGCATAAATATGCATATATCACTTACAGTAAATAAGTCCAATCTGAAAATGTAGAATTATATAATAGATATTTACTCACTGAATAAATATTGACTGCAGATTTATGTATATCAAGGATTATTGGATTATTTATCACTAGCTTCAAAGGAAATTTTTTAAAAAGACTTTATCTATTTCATTTTAGACAGAGGGGATGAGAGGGAGAGAAACAGCAATGTGCAGTTGCCTCTCTTGTGCCCTCTACTGGGGACCTGGCCCGCAACTGAGGCTTGTGCCCTGACTGGGAATTGAACCTGTGATCCTTTGGTTTGCAGGCCAGTGCTCATTCCACTGAGCCACGCCAGCCAGGAACAAAGGAGATGTTTTTTTTTTTGCCTTATAAAAGTATTCACTTTAAGATCTTAGAAAAAAAGAATCAATATATTTAAATTTGATTTGTTATATAATGATCCAATTTATTCTCAAAATTTCATGATTATGACTGGTCTATTAGTCACTGTACCAACATTCACTTCAGTGTTAGTTTAAATCCATCCAACAAGAGAGGGGTCATTCAAATGCTGCCTGTTCTTGCATAAACAACATTTCTTGCAACATTTTAGAATTTTTCTCAAAGTATTTCTATGCATTGCCCATCACAGATATTAAAGTATTTCTCTGAAACACATTTTGTAGGAGTATTGGTGAACTCAGAGCATGATGATTCATGTTACTGACTGCTTAATCATTTACCAGAAGCCAATTACTCTAAATCAATAAATATAGTAATTGGGCGATTCATTAGAATGATACTTAGGCAAGCACAATAGTTAAAAAGAGTGCCTTACCCATATTCACCATTTCAGAGTGAGTGACAGAATCACACATTTTAATTTTAACTTACTTCCTGTAAGAGAACACTTTAAAAAGAAAGCATACAAGATAATTTGATGTGTAGTAAATATGCCTTTTTACCAAGAAATATTTTGTGTGTATAGAGTTATAATTAAATGAAATAGTCAACAATTTTTATTCTATCCAAAAACCAGGCTCAGTTTAACATATTTACAGGAATATCTAGATATGTGTTTCATTTACTTCAAGCTTGTGCTTCTAACAACATTACTGGCTCAAAAGGCATAATCTGAAAAGAATAGAAATTGCTGTTAGTTTTTAAGAAATTATACAGGTTTGACCTATCTTGATGGACTAAAGGGATGGTGATGAAAACTGTAATCTTAATAAATCTCCCACAGCTAGAGGTTTAAAACTCATACTGTTTCAAATTAGTGAGGACAGCAATATTTATTTGCTGCTGAATTCCAGTCAGCATGGCATTTCAGCAGGAAACACTTTATAAGACTTAAACTTATGAGTAGCAAAGTTGAAAACTCATGTTTAAAAAAAAAGGAACAGAAACTAAATACACTCGGTGATTCATTCTAAATCAAAAAGGAAATGAGCCAGACTTTATCATTTCCTTTTCTTTGTCTTTCCTCACTACCATTGACTTCTATTACAAATAATAGCTAAGCATTTTGGCTTTAACATAATACTTTATAATGTTCAAGAGCTTTGAAATGCATCATCTCATTGGGCTAACATAGGATTTGTTACAAAAATAAATAAATACGATTCTCAACTTACAGAAAAGGTAACAGGTAATATATCCAGTTGTCCAATATTATATCTAATGTTCAAATACGCGGTGTGACAAGAAGCTATGTCAGATCAAGTTGTCAGATGATTGGGCCTCTGTCAACAGCTCATTTTGGTAGTGAACATGGAATCTACTATAAGGTCAATTAGACATAGTGATTGTGTGGTGAGAAGGAGGGATACAGACAGCACGGTTACATAGAATGTGGTGAGAAAGAAAACCATTAAGCAACCTCTTCTCATGCATTCGCCTTCCACTTTTATTTCCTTAGCAAGACAGAAAAACACTTGGTTTTTCTCCAGTCTCAGTAGCTTCTTGTCTTGGACATATTTTATTCAGTATCATTTTCTTATCCATTTGGGGAGTACCCCCCAAATCAATATTCTGGACTTTTCCCAACTATTCTTAGATCCTTTGTAGTTTTAGGCAATTCCATTGATTTTAACATCATCATCCCTGTACAGATGACTCTTAAATCCATAGCCACATGCTGATCCTTCCCCTCATCTGCAGTTCACACAAAACTGCAAATCTATGATATATCTCAAACTTAATGTGTCAATACTGAACTCATGATTTCTTTATCCGAAATGACTTTTTCCCCTCTAAGTAAACAGCACTACCATTTACCATGTTGCTCTGAAAACAATCTGTAGAAATATCCTTGACTTGTTTTTCTCTCATACCCCATAACAAAATGACAAGCACACTTTTGGTTTTACATTGAGTATCTGTCCCCACGGCTCACTTCCTTTATGATCATTTCACATTAGAAACCACCATCATCTGGACAATTATAGTAGCCTCCTGCCTGGTTTCCCTGCTTCCACCTTCTGACTCCCTACAGTCTGAGGTTCACACAGTGACCAGACCAATCCTGTCAAAACGTAAATCATGTTAAGCCATCATTTTGTCAAAACCCTTCATTATTGTACTATTTAATTAGAGTAAAACATAGGAGCTGTGTATGGTCTGATTGTTGGCTACTTTGCAAATGTCATTCCCAACAGCTTCCCCACTTACTGAGCTGACATCCCTGTTCATCATAAATATGCCAAGCATAGGGCTATCTCACGGCATTTACACTTCCTTTCCCCACTGCCTAGAATGTGTTCCACTCATAGAGCTTCATGGATTCCTTGCTTATTTGTTCATTTATTTATTGCCTCTCCTACATCCCTGAAGGCAAGTTCTACTAGTGCAGAGTTTTTTTTTCTGTGTTGTTTGCTGTTCAACCTCTAGCACTTAGATCAATGCCTAGCTGGGAACTGGCTAAAGGCAGAAAGGCAGAAGGGCAGGAAATGAGAATGAAAAAAATGATGGAAGGAAGGAATGCTGGAAGACAGGAAGGGAAGGAAGGAAAGTGGAGTAAATGAGTAGAAATTTGTCCTGAAGTTATACAAGGGACTTCAAAGCAAATTCCAGGAAAATAAAAATCAAGGCCCAAACATCTAATGGAGCTTAATTGTAGAAGCAGTTGAAAATGGACCTTTCAAACAATTAGCTGGACTAATTGGATCTGTTAGAGGGGAAGACAGTGCCATCAGGACTAATTTTTTATAAGTAGAGAGAAGAGAAGCATCTTTGAGATGTTTTCCATTGGCACTCTCTTTAAAGCAGAGGACTGCTGAGGAATTCAGAGATCCTATCTCAAAAATAAGACCATAATAAAAATGACAATAATAGTAACTATTGTTTAGGGTGCCAAGTACTATACTGAAGATGGGCTAACTAATTAATTCACTTGCAATCTAACAGTTACTGATTGCATACTATGTGCCAAGCTTTTTATAAGCTTGGTTTTTGATAAAAAAGATAAATGACCCCAGTCTCATGGACCTTATATTCTTTTAGGGAATAAAGATTGTAACATTAAATAGATTAAATAACTAGAACTAATATGTAAGTGCTATGAAAAAAATCCTGGAACTGTCTCTGACTTGGTTCATGGTAGGGCCAGGATTCAAGCCCTGTCCTTCTCAATTCCAAAGGCAATACTTTCCCCACTGAAGGACTTTTGAAAAGAAAAGAACACTTTCATTCCCCAAAACTGCACTCAGTGAAGATATAGGAGGGGTTTTGAGGTAGATAATTATGATCAAAAGTAGGAGTAAAGCCTACAACGGCCTTTTTAGTCTAATGAAGAGGCTCTCTGGTTTGTCACCTCACTGTCCATCCCCTCTCAATTGTTCCTTTTATGATACACTAATATCATTTTCTTGACTATTCTAGGTATTAGAATAAATTTGGCAACTTCAAGTAAGACTCCACGGATAGAGGTATGAGTGCTTTAAGAGGAAAGACTAAATTATCCATGAAACTAGAAATCTTTTTTTGGTTCTAGGTATCATGTTGATCTTTAAAATGAAAAGGGGCAGAACTAATTTTTTAAAAGTTTTGAATGTTTATTAGTTTTGTTTTTAATGAAATGTATTTAATTGTGAACTTACAGAATTTAATTTTTAAATTTTAATAATAGCTCACTAAATTCTGAACAAGTTAACAATCAGTTCTTGCAAGCTGACTTCAGCATAACGCTCTAGCACACCAGCCCAGCACTCCCCTGAAATTTGGACCATGAAACGATCAGGTGCAAAGGGTTTGTTTGGCAGGTAACACTGTCCTTCTTGAAGCTTTCTTCTCCCACTGGTATAGGACAACATGCTGCTGTGATGTTTTTGTGGCATTTCTGGCATGTCTTCTTCATCTCGTATCTTGGTTCCATCTATTTTCCCCCGCCCTTTGCATATTTGTGTTCTTAGGGTTTTATTCTTAACATGCATCTCTTGATTATCAGTGATTTCAAAGATGTTTAATTCTCAGACTTTCCTGTCCTCAGAGTCCAACACTACCATTCTACCACACTGGTTAGGATATTAATACATGATCTTAGATTTCTCTTGTTTCCTCACTTCCCATATACTATGGGACCCTCTATACTATTCTGTTGAATCTACCCCCTAAAACTTATTCCAAATCCCCATAATCACTAACATCACCCACGTCGAAGTCACCGTCATCTTTTTATACTACTGGAATACCCTTAACAATCACCCTGTTTCTTTTCGTGTCACTTTATAATCTATTCTTTGTTAAGCAGCCAGAGTGCACTTAAACTTTTGTAAAGAAAAACCCTTCCTGAAGGAAACATGAAAACTAGCCCTGGTACATTAAAGTTGCTCAAGCCCAAAGTCAGATTGGATGAGTGCACTGAATATACAAAATGAGTTATGGATACATGCAAGAACCTGTAGTCAAGTTCACTAGTTACCATTACCTTAAGTGTGTCCTAATCTTTTCATTCTGATTCTTTTCTGTAAGACCCCACCACTGCTGCAACTCCCACTTTGTTTCATAGCACTTTTCACCTAACTTACACAATCACGCTGCTCTTCTTTGGGTTCTGATAACATGTCCAGTTTATTCACACGTTAGGGCCCTTGTACTAGCTCAGGGGTTGGCACAATTTTGTTCTTGGAGCCAATCCAGCCTATCACCTCATTGTGCAAATAAAGTTGTATTGGAACAAAGCAATACTTTTTGTCTTTTTTATGTAGATAATTTTGTGCCACACAGCAAAGTTATGACTGATGCTGCCTGGTCCATGAAACCTAAAGTATTTGGCCCTTGATAGAAAAAGTGTGCTAACCCCTGAACTACCTGGTCAGTCTGTCTGAATGCTCTTTGCCCTCATCTTAATATAGATTTTTTTTACATTATTTCATTCAGATTCCTTGCAAAAATGTATTTCCCTATAGAGATTTTTCTCAATAGCCAGTATAAGGCTACTTCCTACCCCATTATCTAAATATAAATCTCTTCACAGAATGTGTAGTTATCTGGCATGTTATTTTTAACATTCTAATTATTCACTTATTTATGTGTAATTGCTTCTTACTAGAATATAAGCTTTCTGACAGAAGAAAGCTCAATTTTCATAACTGCTTATAGCAATGCCTGACACATAGCAGATTCTCAGCACATATTTATTGAACAAACAAATAAATAGAAAAAAATGCCATCGCACAGGAAATGAGCTTTTTTTAACACAAGAGAATTCTCGGAATATGTATTAAAGAAGCAAAATGGAAGACAGAATAAATAGTTAAGTGAGAAACTGATAAATAACAGGTTCCAAAATTCCAGAAATTTGTGGAAATTTGCTGACATGATAAAAGTTAGCTATGTTCTCAAATGCAACCTAAAATTTTTGGTCAAAGTCCATTTCAACCTGTCAAAACATGATAAGGTAACAGCAATTGAGTTCTTCAATTAAGGTGAATGTAGAGGATGAATCTGCAACTCCACTGCTGACCCAGGTGCCTTGGATTCACAGATGCTGAAAAAATGTCAAAGTGACAGTAAAATGGTCTTGGTTTTCTCATAGGCTCTGAGCTGTCATGAACTTGAATCATTTACACTGGTAAACACTAGGATAAATCACTGACTTAAAAGCTGTAGGTTAGTTTCTACAAAGATAACCTGAAAAAGCAACTCAGTTTGTCTCCAAGAATATTTAAAGGTTAAGTCTTACTATGAACATAATGATCTAGGCAATCATTCATTCACTTATTCATTTATTCTTGGGTGTAGGTACTAAAGGCTAACAACACAGATTATCCCAATAATTCCATACTCATCTGACACCATACATAGTTATTAGAATATTATAGACTATATTTCTTACACTGTACTTTACATCCCCATGACTATTCTGTAACTGCCAATTTTAACTTCTTAATCCTTTACCTTTTTCACCCAACCCTTCAACTCCCCTCCCATCTGGCAACCAACAAAATGTTCTCTGTATCAACAATTGACTCTTAAAAAAATAAAGGAAAAAACAGCAAAGATATAGTCTTCAAAATCAAGGACAAAATGTTGCATTTTCCAAACTCTATAACAACACTTGATGCTTTTAGTGTATATTCAGTGACCAAATATGCTATATTTTGGTGTTCTGAGTAACAAATTGCCGTATGAAAAGCAGAAGAAGACTGAAGCAGGTTCAAGACCAATACAAATGCGTTTTATTTAGATTTTATAATCCAACTGATTTACTGATGGTCAAAATGTTTCCAGCAGTTATAGACATTTCTCTCAAGCCACAATAGGGGACACAGGGCACTTTACTTCTTCTGAAGATAATTATACAGCAAGAACCTTTCATAAACAGCAACTGGCTTACTGCTGGTACTGGTGAGGACTGAATGTTTAGGAAACACTAAACAATTATGAGAGCTGAGCTGCCCATCATGAATGGAGTGTTGCCTGGTCCAATATACTACAGATATAGTTACAGCAACTGAATCTATCACTAAAGCGTAAGTAATATCTATATAATAATATGTTCCATCAGAGTCTGAAGTGCAAATAAGTTGCACTAGTAATTTCCTCAGACTCTTATGGTTCTAAGGAAAAATTGCCATATGTTTCATCCATATCTAATGTAATCTTGGGGAGTTCCTTATGATAAGTTGACTAATAAAAGAAAATATATAACTAATAAAAACTACAGATGATATTCTGTTATCCTCCAAAAGGTCTACTCAACTTAATAACCATTTACTGTTGAAGAGAAACCAGTGGAAGAATTTTAAGCAACATAATTAGATATTTCCTCACTTTGAAAAAAGAAATTGCCAGAGATGGTTTCTGCTTTGATTCATAATAGTGAATAATGTTTGTCTGGAAGACCAGTGAAGTGTCGAGAACAAGATGAAATGCTCATAAAAAGATGTTCTAGGGGAAATGCACATAAATGGACACCCTGTATTGAGTGTGAGAATCTCTTGTTCTATTTTAATTTCCCACAAAAAGTCATCCCAATAGCCAGTCGCTGTGTAAATAGTGGTCCAGAGAACTCACTCTACTGATGTGTACATCAGTACTTCCTTCACTGCTGCTACCCCTCACACCCACCCCATGCTTAAGTTACATACTTATAAAGTTATATTGGTAGCAAAGGTAAAAACTTACCATAGGTTCAAAAGCATGTACTTCTTCTCACCAAGGCTGGGTACTACCATCTCTTAGTGCTAACCTATTGTGGGGGCTTCCAAATATGTCAACGTAACCCCAGAATCTGTGAGTGGTACTTTATATGGCAAGAGAGAATTTGAAAGTGTAACTAAATTAAAAATGTCGACAGAGGAAAATTATCCAGGATTTTCTAGGTGGTCCATTACCTAAATACAGAGACCCAGAAACCAGAAGCTTTTGCTACCTGTCTTCTCAATTTTGGATCCTATTATGTTAGAATTTTTACTGCACAAAGGTAAAATACTTCCACAAGAGGAAAAATAACGGTTCCAATGACTCGGAACTTAAGTTAGCCACCTGACTACCTTAGGGTCCGTGGACCTCTGAGGGTCACTGATCCTGATAAAGGGACACAAAAGTGTATTTGCATATGAGGGAACTCTCTAGGATGCCTTTTAATACTTTGATCACAAGTAGTACATGTCAATTGAAAATGATAGTAACTTAATATCAGAGGAATCAGTAAGAACTCAGAATTTTTCAGAAGTTTTGAATCAGTTGATCAGGTAAATGACCACAACCAGTTGAGGTGCTGGCTTACAGAAAAGTCGACAGAGCCCTGGCTGGTGTAGCTCAGTGGATTGAGTGCAGGCCTGTGAACCAAAAGATCGAGGTTCAATTCCCAGTCAGGGCACATGCCTGGGTTGCAGGCCAGTTCCCAGCAGGGTACCCACGAGAGGCAACCATACATTGATATTTCTCTCCCTCTCTCCCTCCCTTCCCCTCTAAAGATAAATAAAATAAAATATTTAACAAAAAAGAAAAGTTGACAGAGAGCATATAGTGAAGAAGGAAGTAATAAATAGCAACTACAACCCAAGGATCAATTGCAGAAATAAGGAAAACAAAAATATGATTTTTCTTGATTTGTTTTATATATATTGCATTATATATGTATATCATACATTGATCAATGATCTCTCCTTTCAAGCAGGTTTGTTCATTATATTTAAATTTATAATGAGAACTTACTACTTAATTATAATTGCATTTGTAACTTTCAAGTATTATTGCAGGTCATTAGGGAAGATTGTGTTAGAAAAGGAATGACCGTCTCTAAAAATAGACAATATTTTGGGAAAAAGAATGAGTACTTTTTCAGAAAATATGTAAGAATAGTTTCATCATAATAATGGGAGGAATAATATTGTTGTTATTGTTTTGCAAGTTTAATTTGGTAAAAGGGGATATTTGTGTTCACAAATGGGCAGGCCATACTGTGTTATTTTGGGACATACTGTTGCATTTGTTATCAATTCAAAATGATTCCTGTTTTTCCTTATATTTATCTATTCATCCTAATAGGAAAGTCAGCAATTTATTTTCCAGTACTTTTTTCCAGTGTTACTGTAATTATGCTAACAATAATTGGCTCTTGAGCAACATTTGAAAGATGGAAGAGAACAGAATTCCTTATTCTCTGGTTGCAGTACAGGAAAGATGTAAGACCTGTGGAGACTCATGCAAAGCCTGTGAACTCCTGAACCAAAGCTATAAGAAGCTAAGAACTATGGGAGCAACTCCCCTGGGATTCTTGAGCTTTACATATGCTTCCCTGCAAGCCCTGCAAATTCTCTGATTCTGTGCTACAGGCAGCTGAGGCCATGCTCAGAGTCTTCCCTACAACTCTGGCACTTCCGGTTTTCATGACTCTGTGACTCTAGCCTCATCTTCCTTGGCTTATATTGCCCTGGATCTTTCATAGTTGTGTAAGCTTCTAATTCACTATATTTTGATTTTCAATTTGAAGTAATGAGTGATATCTGTTTTCCTGAATGATTCTGGCTGATTCTATAGATCAATGGGAGGCAAATAATTAAGCAGATGATTACAATAATCTGTTCTAGAATCTCTGAAAGAAACATTCATAGTCTAAATGGTAACTGAGAAAACCCTGTACTGCATTATGAAAGTTCCTCAGTGTAGCCAGAATTATATTATGTGTCTAGCAAATAGTAGTTTAATGAATGACTGGACAATGAATGAATACACAGATGAGTAAATCTGCAGGTGTGATCTGGAGAAGCAAGGAATGAAACTCAAGGTCAAAATATGTATTTTAAATTGGCTCACTAACATTCAGTCCAAAGGCTTACAAAGGTGCCATGTTGGAGAAGCTGAGAACTGTAATTCTCAGACTCCACTGGAGCTGGGGTTCTAGCTGAGATGTAGGTTCTGCCTATCAGATGCTCTAAGTGCCACTTTGCCACTGAATTGCTTACGGGACAGAAGCAGAGCTTGAATCTCATGGTGCAGGCCCAGATCACACCAGAGGTAATGTGCCTCTGGGCCAGCAGCTGTGGCACAGCTTCCCACACTGCAGCTCTCCTTGTAGAGCAGAAGCAGTGGCTCCCTTGGTGGCCAGATCTCTGGTGTATTTCGAAGAACTTTTCCAAAAAGAATAGCATTGAATGTGCTTTGTATCTTTCTCAATAATTCTGTTGTATCTGTATCTTTTTACATATTTCTCTTTGGCTAGAGTAGATGCCACTGTCTCTAATAATAATTTTTATCAATTCATATAATCTCCAAGCAGAGATAATAACATGGAAAAAAGCACCGTATGACAAGAACAGGGTGTACAGAAGGATTTAAATCATCCCTGTAACTGAAGTGCAGACACTATGTCGGGGAAAAGCAGCACAAAAGGCTGGAGGTCTGGGGGCCAGGCAATGAGTTGCAAGAATACAGAACGGAAATTATGCGATCCCTGGACATTTTCATCACACTTTATATCTCCACAGTATATTTTCAAGTACTCTGTTCCTTATTTTTAACCAAGTTCATAATGTTTAATACATATGGACTATTTCTATTGTATTTATTATGGAAAAATAAGGACACAAAAATGAGTTCCATTTAAATGACAGGTACTGACTACTTACTTTATACAGGTCAGGTATTTGTTTTCAAAGATCCAAATATTGGACCATATCCTTAGGCTTAAATAAAAATCATGGCTGTGGGATCAGTTTCAACACAACTGACTATCAGACATTCATTAATTTATTCAATCAATATTGAATCTGAACATAGGGCCAGGCCACTGTGCACTAGGTCTATTGATTTGCAAGATCTCTGTAATAAAAAGCAACTGAAAATTCTTCCCAATTGCCTATCTTGTCCTGTTTTGCTACCTTAAGATTTAGTATAGTGCTTGAGGTATAATAGGTCCTCAATATTGGTTGTTAAATGAGTTAATGAAGAGACTTCCCTGACTATTTCCACTCAAGAAAATCAATTTGTCCTTTGAAATTCTGGAGCAATTATTGTTAATGAGGCATCTGTCATTTTATGTAGTATTGCTGTCCAATTTTGCACAGTCCCCAGGCCATAGGCAGTGTTTTGTATTAAAAAATGCTCAATGTGTATGAATGGTTTGGAAAGCTGGTTGAGCTGTCAAATCTAATAGGCCAAGAGGTTAGTATAAGGGTTGATACAGAGACATTACCATAAATAGATGTTGGCCGAATGGCTTGGCAGAACCGTAAAGACATAACTACCCACTTTTTTTAAAATGTACTTTTTTCAGAAAACCAGACACAAAAGACAAGTCAGGTTTGCCAGTATTTGCCTCCTCATGATGGTAACCGTTTAGGGAAATCTATATGCTTCATAATCCCACATTATTTGGCATCTTATTAAACAGTCTCTTATTAGGATGAATTGGCTCACTTAATTATCTGGAGCTTATCACCTTTGATTAAACGGATACAATTATTTTCAAGACCTGCAAGGTGAAGACCACTCTAGCACTATGTGGAAAAACTAAACCCAGCTAGACTGAAAACTCCAGAGTAAAATATTTTGAAATATGAAATCCTCATATTATTTTAGTTTTTCTTCTAAAATTCTGGCATTGAAAATGGTGTAGGTGCCAAAGAGTCTTCTGTAAGTGACAACTTATTAGAATATTTTTCCTTACTCTGCTACGTAATATTTTTTAGCTTCAGTAGTTGGAAACATTCTCCTACTGAGAGTAAATTGAACTTAACTCAAAAAATTAAAGCACCTGCTCACAATTTATATTAATTATTGGCTTAAAGAGAACATTATGATCAACCTATTTCATTTTCCCTCCCCCTTCTTATGAGTCAAACTCTTAATCTTGCAGAAGGTTCTGACATTATTGAGAATAATTCAGGAGCAGTATACACAGAGAGAATATGTTTGAGGCCTAAGGAATGATTCAGTTCATGGAAAACAGAAGCCACTGCCTCAGCCAATGAGCTGCTTACTGTAATGTAGCATTGCCAACAGAAAGGCAGCCAAGGTATTTATTACATTTTTTCATTATCAAAGATCACATAGAGAGGTTATAGGATACTTTCCTCATTTCTGAATGTTGTTTATTTTCTAATTTTTCCATGTTTTTATATTTGGGACAACATGATTAATTTCACCTGAGGAAATATACTATTCTACTGGCATTCTAGTAGTCATTTAAAATATAGCATAGGTTTTATCAACATGTAATGGGAAGTAAGAAATAAACATATCCTTTTGAACCCTGCTGTCATAGGAAGCAACTGCCCCATGAATATTGTTTAGAAAGTAAAGGTACCAGAAAGTATAAGAGAAAAGTCTCTTGTTTCTTGGGGTAATGATCTTCAAGGAATTCAGACTTTCCTCTAAATTGATCAATTTCCTGATCAAAAATACCTCACAAACAGTGGAGAATCTTTTAACAGATAATCCCACTGGAAATTCGTAAACCAGGGAGTTAAAGCAGTGGTTGTCACTGAGTATTCTCATTCCTCTTCCTGTACTTGAAAGTCCAATCTTATGTTTAAGAATGGAATTACAGTAACAATTTCGTGTACTTCACTCTCATCAAACTTTTCTTGCCCTATACCAACCAGCTGAGCACCTTCATTAAAAGGATAGAAGATTATCAAAATCAAACTCCCTCATTTTCTAACCATCAAATTTAGAAACCTGCTTGTTTCGAAACCAAAATATCCGTTTCCTTTATTACCCTTAAGAAATTGTTTCTGTTTCTTTCTAAGATAATCCATCCATCCATTTTCTGGATCCCAGTGTCCACCTATTTGTCTATTCATCTGTCTATCCATCCACCTACCTATCAATCTGTTATCCATCAATCCGTCTATCACCATCTATCATCTATCACCTATTTTTAATGAGTATGCGCCCCTTTAGCTCTTCTTCTAAAAAATATTTTATTTATTTATTTTTAGAGAAAGGGGAAGGGAGGGAGAAAGAGAGGGAGAGAAACATCAGTATGTGGTTGCCTCGTGTGTGCCTGCAACTGGGGACCTGGCCCACAATGCAGGCTTGTGCCCTGACTGGGCATCGAATGGGCAACCCTTTGGTTCTCAGGCTGGCACTCAATCCACTGAGTTACACCAGCCATGGCTCCTCTTTATATCTTAATTCTTCCTTTGTGCTTTAGCTCTGTATTTTAAACAATTTAAAACTCTTTTGAACAGCTCCTTCGCTCCTCTTTCCAGCCAGGCATCCTCTCTCAGTAACAATTTAATTGAGGTTTCCAGAACAGAAAACTCAAATAAGAGTGTTTTACCAGATATAAATTTATTACTATCTTTTATGATTATTGAATGATTGGTTTTAGAGAGAAAGAGAGAGAGAGAAACAATGAGTTTTTATTCCACTCATTTATGCATTCATTAGTTGATTCATGCATGTGCCCTAACTGGAATGACACCAACAACCTTGGTGTATGGAGATAATCCTCTAACCAAATTAGCTACCCAGCCAGGGTCTATTGCTATCTTTTTTAAAATGTATTTTTATTGCATTTTTTCCATTACCATCCTGCTTATATCCCCCTCCCTCCCACAATCACCACACTGCCACGTCCATGAGTCCTTCATCCTTTTTGGTCAAAACCTCACCACCATAGCTGTCAGCCTGCTATCTGTGCATGAGTCTGTCTCTATGTTGCTTCTTAATTCAGTTTGTTCATTAGATTCCACATATGAGTAAAATCATATGACATTTTTTTTTCTTTGACTGGCTTATTGCACTTAGCATAATGTTCTTCATGCTGTCGTAGAGGGTAAAATTTTCTTTTTCACAGCAGAGCAGCGTTCCATTGTGTCACACAGTGGGCACTTGGGCTCCTTCCATAACTTGGCAATTATAAACAGCACTACAGTGAACACAGGGGTGCTTATATTCCTTTGAATTAGTGTTTCAGGTTTCTTCAGATAAATTTCCATAAGTGGAAACTATTAATGTCCTTTGGAATGAAATCTAAAAGCTGATAATCCAGGACTAGTATTATAGCTCAGTGAAATAATTAAGGAACCAGGTTCTTCTAATTGACTGCAGTGACATCAGCAGGGCGTAGCCCTCTACAGCTGGCCAAAATTAGCAGCTGAAGCTAGAGCCGCTGGGCTTCATTCCAGGTGACAGGAAGGAAGACAAGACAAAGGAGGAGGACATCAGTGAGTGCTTTTATATGAAGATGTCATACCCACCCAACATGTCCTATTAAGACTCAAGGCCCAGATGTTAGTTACAAAGCTGAAAAAGGCAATGGAGAATGTAATTTATATTTCAAATATCCATGGGATTTGTGAAATGTAGGGGATTGATATCTAAGGAGGGAGAGGAGATGGGAAGGTTCTCTCCCACACTTCTCTAAACCCAGTTTTTGCTTCTTCTCCCCAACTCTCTTTTCTTCTCTCCTATCCAGAGTCCACCTCCATTCCTCTGTTAAAACTTGTGGCAAATGTCATCGGTGAGCTCTCAAGTGCTACACACACCCTTTCTCTCTTCGCTCAATCAGTTTTCACAGACGGTACAAGATAGTTGATAATCACAGTGGTCGTACCAGTCTGCAATCCCACCAACAGTGCACTAGGGTTTCTTTTTCTCCACAACCTCTCCAACACTTGTTGTCTGTTGTTTTATTTATGATGGCCATTCTGACTGGTGTGAAGTGGTATCTCATACGGTATGGAACTTCCTCAGAAAACTAAAAATAGACCTGCCCTTTGATCCAGCAATTCCACTGCTGGGACTATATCCTAAGAACCCTGAAACACCAATCCAAAAGAACCTATGCACCCCAATGTTCATAGCAGCACAATTTACAATAGCTAAGTGTTGGAAGCAACCTAGATGCCCATCAGTAAATGAATGGATCAAAAAACTATGGTACATTTACACAATGGAATACTACGCAGCAGAAAGAAAGAAGGAACTCATACCCTTTGCAACAGCATGGATGGAGCTGGAAAGCATTATGCTAAGCAAAATAAGCCAGGCATTGAAAGACAAATACCATATGATCTTGCCTTTAAAGGAACCTAAACAACAAAACAAAGAAACGAGTAAAATATAACCAAAGTCACTAAAATAGAGGACAGGTTGTCAGGGCCCAGAGGGGAGAGGGGAGGGAATTTCAGGGGAGAAGAGAAGGGTTTACAGGAACAAATATAGAGGACACATGGACAAAACTAGGGGGGTTGGAAATGGGAGGGATAGGTGGGTGGGCTGAAATGGGAATAAAGGATAGAAACTGTACTGAATAATCTAAAATAAAAAATTTTAAAAAAAGATAGTTGATAATCAGCTCCATCCTGGGAGAGCTTCTTGTGTGACTTGTAGAACAAGATACTCCTCAGATATGAACACATCTATTTTTTTAATTTCAGTCTCCTTTCGTGGCTCTTCTTTCTCCATCCAACCTTTTCATATCAGAATCCTTCAGGACTAAACTCTGGGCCTTCTCCTCACTCTAAACCTTCTCTCAAAGTCATTTCATTAAATTATGTGGCAGTAAGTATTCTCTTCAAAATCTTCAGAATCATATCCAATTGCCCCTGACATCACAAGTTGACAGTCTCAGAGATACATCAAACCAAAGACTGTCTTAGAACATTCTGCATTGACCACACAAAATTCTATCTAAATTAGAGCTCCCCATTATAGTTTCCTATGGTCTTGCATTTTTTTCTTTAAATGCACGTTTATGTATGCATTTACTTGTTTGTTATCTCTTTCCTTCCACTCCACACTAAACCAAAAAGACAGGGACTGCCTCTTGCTCACCACCGTATCCAACACCCCAAGCACATGTCCTGGCATATAACACTATTTAATAAGTATTTGTTGAATGATGGAATGATTTAACCAGAGCAAATGTCATGATGGGATGGGCATCCACAGAAAGTACACAGGGAACATGTGTCAGAGGAACTATTTAAAGTTCGAGCACAGGAAATTATGCCATAAGGGAAGGAGTGAGACACCCAGCAGGACAGAAAAGCATCATTGTAAAACAAAAATAAATTACCTTCTCTAGAGAATGAAGTGAAACGTGTCCAGTAAAATAACACAGGGAACAGAGATTGTTAAAAAGACGTTTATAAAGATTTGCAGGCTGAGCAGTAAAATTCTCATAAATAGGGACCGTCTTGAAGCAATGAGAGTAACAACACCCCATGCAACTTGTGTAAGAATAAATGAACTGGTAACTGAAGAAAGCTGTATGGGGACATGAGCAGAATCACCTCCACCTGGAACACCCTTACCAACTCACAGCTGGAGATGAGACTCGGGTGGTCACAGCTATAGAAGATGTTTGCGAGGTTCCACAGGATTCATGTATAAACGAAAGCCCCAATATTTGCATTGCATGATTTTCATGCTTCTGAAAACCATGAGAATGTGTCTTGTTTCAAATCCCAATATAGTGTATAGCAATTACTGTAATACCTTGGTACCTGTCGGCTTCAGAGCTCATCAAACCCTGTACTCGTGGCATTTTGATGAGAAAAAGTGTTGCAGCACTCTGCACTTGCTTGGGTCTCACTGCACTCGCTAGAACTTGTGTGAGTCACAGCGCAGTCATATAAGATAAAATGCTTCATTGTTCAGTACTCATCGGTTTTGGCACTCACCATGAATTCTGGAATGAATTAACAAGTACCGAGGTACCACTGTGTAGCTATTTGTTTATTTTTTGCTGGTATCTAGGTAGTTTTCTAAGTGCTTTATTTGTTTCAATTTGTTTAATCCTCATAAAATCTTCATAAGGGAAGTAGTATTATTCTCCTCATTTTACAGATGAGGAATTGGGGCAGAGAGATGTTATTTGCCTTTGGTCACACAGGTAGTAAAAGAAGAAACTATATTTGAACATCAGCACCTGATTCCAGTAGCCAGCCTCTTAATTGTCATATTAGTCTGTCTTTTAGTTAGAAAAATGTTTCAGAATTAGTAATATTAAAAATATATATATACAAATATTGGAGGATCTTCATAAACTTTCTAAGTAACAAACTTCTCTAACCACAGTTATTCACCTGAAGTCATATAAGATGTACAGTGAAATGTCATTTATTGTTACCTTCCAAGCCCTCAACCTCTCTCAGTATAATAGTAAAGATATATGAATAACATGCCAGCCAACCAACATTAGTATCAGGTTAATTAGCATGCCAGAAATTTAAAATCTGCTTAGGAAAATAAAATCGATCCTCATGAAACATAGAAGGAGTTAAGCAAGAGAACATATCATAAGTAGTCAAACTATAGGCCGGGGTGTCCAACCCTTGGCCCGTGGGCCACGTGAGGCCCAGGATGGCTACCATGTGACCCAAAGCAAAATCATAAATTTACTTAAAACATTATGAGATTTGTGTGTGTGTGATTACATGTAACAATTATTTAATGTGTGGCCCAAGACAACCCTTCTTCCTGTGCGGTGTAGAGACTCCAAAAGGTTGGACACCCCTGCATAGGCTATCAACATCATTAAAAGCTTATAGAGAGATTACTCGAACTCAAAATAGTTACTTGGGAAATTTTTACAGCTTAATGAGAATTTGAGCTTGTTTTATATAAGAGGTAGATTTATATGAGCAGAGGGAAAGAAGAAAGTAAGAAGAAATACATGAATGATTACCATGACTTATTCCATGAAATAAAATAATCTAAAGAGAAAATGATGTCTGTTTACAAAACTGGATATTATTTCAGCGACATTGGCTGCAAGGCAGTCCTCATCAATAAAAAAATGTTATACCTCTATGAGTTATTACATTTTTACATTTACGTGGCATCAAATAACAGGTTCCTTTTCCTTTGTTTGCAAGTTTTTTTTAAAGCATATATTAGCAAAGCTTCAAGTCAGTTTTAGCTTTTCCAGTGGTAATCAGGCCAACTATATGCTGGTTCTATTTTTTTTTTTGTTCAATGGCCTTAAATGGGTTTGTCAGTAGCATTCAAAGACGTGGCCATGCTGGCCAGAGGACACTGCCCATTGTCTTATCATGCTGAGAGAGTGGGTTTGTCTACTCTGCCCCTCGCTACCACGTGATAGCATCTGTTAAGAGGAGATGTTGACAACTTAGGGCTTATGATAATTTGGTGTTCAAATATTCAAAAGTTAACATTAATTTTTCTAATCATCTGTGAGATTTTCTTAATCCCTATGATTTCTCTTGTGAAAAGATTACAAAAATCATGCATCTTAAAATTCGAATTGCACCTGTCTCCCCATGAGACAGTGGTTTAAGTCAAATACTCATTGACAACCTTTGGAATTGTGGGTACCGGCTGCAGCCCCAGCATGTACTCGAAATGACAAGGCTTGTCTGTAAGTATTGACTCTAAGTGGCACCAATTAAGACAAAGTAAAACAAGATCTTAACACCCGCAATATTTTGTCATTTTCCATACTGAGGGCAATAATAACTACCTACCTACCTACCTAACTAACTAAATAAATAAAAATTTTAAATAAAATGAAGGAAAATTTAGTGGCATGGATATCAAGATGGCATAAAAAAGTATCAAAATAGGGAGAGACCTTGAAAACTGTGATTTAATTTTTTCACATCATGTGAGAAACAGAAACACAGAGAAGAAAGTGACTTGCCTAGAACATACACAAATATGTTTGCCAGCGCATGGATTACAATCTACATTTTCCTATATTCTCCATGTTACCAAATGTATGCAGTCTTTTTAGTTTCATATAAATTTGGCCTTATAATAGTTTTAGACTGCTAATTTTGTAATAAACATTGATTGATTTTTTAAATCTTAAACAAACTTGAATTTCCAGGATGAATTCCCTTTGGTCATATGCCTTTAATGTACTGTTGGATATGATTTGCTAAGAATTTGGTAAGGATTTACATGTTTCTGTTTATGAAAGACATTGGTGTAAAGTAATCTTTTCTTGTAATGCCTTGATATAATCTTGGTATTAGAAAAACACTGGTGATCATAAATGAGTTGAAAAGGATTATTTTGTTCTGACTGACTTTTTTTGTAAGATTAAGATTAGTTCTCCTGTGAATGTCCAACAGGTTTACCAATGAAAACATTTGGTTTTAGAATACTTTGAGGTAAGTCTTTGAATTTTTAATTTAATTTATTTATTAGAATCTGAGCTCAAAAATATCCACATTCCAATCCCTGGAATCAGTGAATATTTTACTTCACATTTCAAAGGAGAATTAGATAGCATTTATTAATCAGAGGACTTTAAATTAGGAAGATGACCCTGGATTATGCCTTTAGACTGAATGTAATCACGTGGGTCTTTACAGTCAGATGAGGCAACCACAAAAGCTAGTATCAGAGTTGATACAATTGGGAAAGACTCAACTGGCTATTGCTGGCATTGAATAGATGAAGAGGCCATGAGCCAAGGAATTCACCAGCTTTCTAGAACACTGAAAGCACAGGAAAGAGTTTCTGCCTGAGAGCCTCCAGAAGAAAGACAGTCTGATAGAAATGGGTCCATGTGGACCCATTTTGAACTTCTGACCTCCAGAAATAAAAGAGAATAAATTGGCAGTTGTTTTTTCAATATTTTATTTATTTTTAGACAGAGGGGAAGAGAGGGAGAAAGAGGGAGAGAAACATCAGTGTATGGTTGCCTTTCGTGTGCTTCTAATTGGGGACCTGGCCTGCAACCTAAGCATGTGCCCTGACTGGGAATCGAACTAGTGACCCTTTGGTTCTCAGGCTGGCATTCAATCCATGAGCCACACCAGCCAGGGCTAAATTTGTTGTTTGAAGTCACTGAGTTTGTGATAATTTGTTCCCAGCAATAGGAAACTAATATAAGAGTTCTTGATGTCTTCTAGTTCTTCCTGTGTGAGTTCTGGTAATTATATTTTCCTGCAATGTTTCATTTCATTTTGTTTGTCAAACTAATTGGTATAAATCTATTTATAATATTTATTTATTAGTTTTTAGTGACTGTAAATTATGTAGTTGTGCTCTTTTCTTCATTTATAGTATTGGCATTGTGTATTCTCCCTCTTTCTGGAATAGTGCAACTATAATTTTATACAAATATTTTAAATTTTTTCAAAAATATTTATTGATTTTTTCTTTGTATTTTTTATTTCATTTATTTCAGCTCTTTATTAATTCTCCCTCCTTTTGCTTAAGTTTAATTTGTTCTTTCAATTTTAGTTTCCAAAGATGAAGAGTTTATATCTTCGGCTTTAGATTATTATTCTGTATAACACAAGATTTTAAAGCCATACATTTCCTTCTAATACACTGTTTTAGCTGCATCCTTCTAATGCTGATGATTATGCAGTTCAAAAATATTTGCTAATTGACCATAGGTTGTTTAAAAATTAGTTAATTAATTCCTACATATTTGGTTCATCTCAAAATATTTCATAGTTTATGTTTTCTAAGATAATTTTGTTGTTAAAGAACATACTGTAACATTTTAATCTTTTGGAATCTATTAAGACATTTTATAGATCATCAAATGGTCTATCTTGGTGAGCTTTTTATAGGAGCTTAACAGAAATGTTTTTTCTGCAGTTACTACATGCAGTGTTCTCAAATGCAGACTAGGTTAAAGAAGTTGATAATGCCATTCACATCTTTTATAAATGTAGATTCTTTTCCTACTTAACCTATTAATTACTGAGTGAGGGCAGGTAGTCTCCAAATATAATTGTGAATTTGTATATATTTCTTTTTATTTCTGACAATTTTGGCTTTATTATTTTTGAGGCTTTTTTAATGCAGCTTATATACATTTATAATTGTTAAACTTTCAAGAGATATTGATCCTTTTATCATTATGAAGAATCCACCCTTTCTCCTATAATGCTTCTTGTCTTGAAGTCAATTTTCTCTAATATTAACATAGTTATTATACTTTCTCAAGCCTACTGTTCTTTGCATTTTATGAGATCTGTCTGGAAAAAATCCAGCCATTGTTAATATAATGAAAATGGTTTGTGCAACATCAATGTACCTGGCAGACAAAGGGAGGGGACTGAAACACACATGTGTGAACAATGACAATTTCACTGTACTAGTCAGTGTACTAGACACTGAGGGGGTAGATGCTGTTGAGTGAGCATAGGTACTGTGTGACCATGGCATGCAAAATTACTGAGCGAGTAGAGCAACGAATCTGCACCAAGTTTTGCATTACGCTTAAACATTCCTCCACCAAAATTAATCCGATGATTCAGAAGGCCACATCTGTGGGCAACTGGTGATTGGTACCTTCGTAATGACAACATGCCCACTTATGCATCATGTCTCATACAGGGATGTTTGGTGAAACATGAAATCACCCAGGTGATTCAGCCTCACTACAGCCCAGATTTGGCACCCTGTGACTTCTGGCTTTTCCCAAAACTAGAATCACCTTTGAAAAGGAAGAGATTTCAAATCATCTATGAGATTCAGGAAAATACAATAGGACAGCTGATGACAATTGGTAGAACTGGGTGATGTCCCAAGGTGCCTACTTTGAAAGGAACTGAGACATCATTGTCCTATGTACACTGTTTCTTGTATCTTCTTTAATACATGTCTCTTTCATGTTGTGTGGTTGGATACTTTCTGGCCATACCTCTGTATATCGTTTCCCATTCTTTTACTTCTAGTCCTTTCACTTGTATGCATCTAAATTACATTTCTTGTAGATAGCATAAAGTTTGGCCTTGTTTTTTCAAACCCAGTTTGAAAATCTCTTTCTGAAATAATTATGAATGTGGCTTATTTAGGTTTTCCTACTTATTATTGGTTTTCCATTTCTCTCATTTTATTTTTCCTGTGTTTCATGTCTTATATTTCCTGCTTTTTTTGTTAGTCATCTGTTTTTGGTATTCCACCATATTAATTTTCTAGTTATACTGTTACAGGTTTTTTGTGATTACTCTAGGAATTATCGTATGCATGTTTAATTTGTCCTGATGGTCTTAAAATAGGCAAGGATGTTATAAATTTGTACTGTGTGTGCACCTTATTTATTTTTGTAAATGCCTTGAAGTCTGAAATTAAGTTTATCTTAAAGAACTATAATCAAACCCTGACTGGTATAGCTCAGTGGATTGACTACGGGCCTGTGAACCAAAGTGTCTCCTGTTTGATTCCCAGTCAGAGCACATGCTTGGGTTGTGGGCCAGGTCCCCAGTGAGGGACGCATGAGAGGCAACCACACATTGATGTTTCTCCCCCTCTTTTTCTCCTTCCCTTCCCCTCTCTCTAAAAAGTAAATAAATAAAATCTTTTAAAAAAGAACTATAATAAAAAATGTGAAACTAAATTTAAACCAAATGCATTTATATATATAATAACAAATTTCAGAAATCAACGATGGTAAATTAAAAAATTCAGAGAGACAATACAGAGAATTGAAATTTTAGGTGCTGAGAAATAAGTTCAAAATACAGGTATTAGAATTGATATAAGGTACTGAATATATATCCCACCAGCCATAGCCAGAAACTGTACATTTGACAGAGGAACACTGTTTATTATCAATGCAATGAGCCACAAAGATAAACATTAATATTCTAATAAAACAATTACAGTCTATCATTAAATAAGAATTTTTAAAATAATGTACAGCTGATGGTTTTGAATAAATATTTGATTATTTTTGAATAAGAAAAACACTAACAATTTAGATATATTTCTTTTTTAAAATTGAAAACAGGTAAACAATGTCATATGTTTGAGTCATAATACTTGATTAATTCTTTAATTGGAGTATAAAAATGAAAATATTTGAGTTACTTTCATTCTTATATAGGTTATTAAATATTTTACCCTTACAAAATAATTATTCATGTATATAATTTCTAAAACTTTACTTAAAAGGTATAAATTCATATCTTTTTATTCTAGCCATTATTGAAACATAGCATACTAGTATAAGTTGTATAACTTTTAGCAACTCAGAATACATCACTGGTGCTAATTTTAATTAAAAATCTAAGCTTACCTTCAATTTAAAAGATCTGGATTATTAAGGAATAATAATAATCTATTAATCACTGTGGATAATAAGAAGGATTTAATGAGCTACTAATATATGTGAAGCCACTTTTAACAAAGGCAAGGAATGTAAAAATCTGTTTTGTTTTGTCATTCCTAAAAACTAAATGGGCTTTTCCCTTTCCTGTACTTTTAGTTTCGTTTTATATGTATCTTGTGAGGTAGGCAGTTGTTGCTATCCTCGTATTATAGATAAGGAAACTGGTAAATGCAGAGTTACAAAGTTAGTTATCTGTAGAGTTAGGATTCTTTTCAGATAACCAAGCAGGAGTCCACTGCTTTTTTAACTGACTCAGGAAGTTTCAATGAAAATATAAATTCTATTTCTCTCTTTTTTTTATTTTAACTTTAACCTTACCCAATAAATTAAAGAGTCCCTTTTAGGATCTATAGGCAATAACAATCCCATTAACTAACTTTGCAAGATAGAAAACCTTATAGGTTGTTTTTATGCTGATCAGAAAAACTCCAACAAAACTAAAAAGCATCAAAAAACCAGAGAAGAAATGACAGAAGGAAATAAGAATAAACAAAAGCCAAAAAAAAAGTACTACCTGGGGAGAATTTTGAAAATCGAGCTGAAGTTGTCCAGAGGTCGATGGTACAATTGATGCTGTCCAGCCGCAATCTTTGTCGCTGGAGTTAAAAAAAAAGCTTGATATTTGCCAGGAGCTCTGATTTAAATTGACACATTTGATGTATATTGACATTGTACGCAATGTAAGCTTGTATATGTCTAATGGGGTTGGGTAGAGTTTGGCATATGAAGGAGAATTAAGTAGGTATATTGTTACAGTCTGATTTTTCCCCTCCAAATAAGGTGGAGGCAGCCAAAAAGCCACTGCTCAAGGCCTTTGGGTAGTCTGTAATTTAATTAAGACCAAATTACAAATTCTAATTACCTGGCACCAAAGAAGCCAATGTGTGAAAGCTTGTTTAGTATTCAATACACAATTCAAGTATTTCTGTTCTTGGATTCAGCTAGTCTCGCATTAGAAGATGTGCAAAGACTTCATGTTAATCAGATTTTCCCTTCTCGATGACTTAAAAATATAAATGGTTCAAGTCTATAAAACAAAGAAAGTAGAAGGCAGTTAAAACTTTAGTTTTATAAAAAAACTGCATTTTTATTATAAATTGACTTTCTAATTTTATATTTAGGGAAGAAAAAGAAGGATTTACATATATTGACTATTATATTATCAACCATCTGCCTAGAACTTTGGAGATATGTTCATTCATTTAAATGACAAGATGAATATAAGCACTAGAGATGAGAAACTTGCAAACCAGAGCAGATAAGTAAATTGAGAATCAAGGAGCCAAGATTCACATCCCAAAGGCATCTGTTTTCAAAGCTCATGCCCCTTTTAACCCCTCATTACTTTGCTTCCCATTCTGTTCTTCCTCTAACCCTAATGAAAATTGTACCTTAAATGATAATTATAGTGACTGTGAATGAGACACTCTTTATCTTTCCTTTATAGAATAAAATCCCACTAATATCCATCAATAACTGAATGGGATTATATTGGGGTTAGAATAAAAAGAAGAAAGAAAAAGCTTAAAAAATAAAGCACAGTATCTCAATAGCAATCCCACAACCAAATACATCTACTTCCTTGACATTTAATCAAGCCTCCTTTGAAAAGAGACAGGATTACTTTATTGGGGTCAAATGATTATTTGAAATAAAAGAATCAGGAAATGCAGGTCACAAAAACCTTGATTTCTAGGAGAGGCTTAGCCCATAAACTCAGAGACTTTTCCATGATTATTTTAAGTTTTATTCTCCATTTCAAAACTAACATAAAAGCTACTGTCCTACTCCAAGTTTACAGTTTTGTTTGCTTGCTTACATTTTTAAAAGGTAAAGGTCTGGTGGCCCCACAAATCAATATGGCTTAGCAGTTGAGATTGTCAAAACTGACTCAGCCTGAAAAAAAGAAAACTGGATCCTTATCTAATATTACACTCAATGGTGAAATCCTGAGAGATTTAGTAGATTAAAAGTCCCCAAGTAAAGAATCAAACGATACATTTAATAGAAGAAAGTGTACCATATGACCTATGTGATAGAGGAGTGGAGAAAGGCTTTCTAAGCAAAACATTGAACTATGGAGAATTCAATTACAGTTCAAAATAAAGGATTTCTCTTAAACAAAGGACACCATAAATAAAAGCAAGAAACATGATAATAGCTAATACATAAAAATAGTAACCATGTGCCAGAAACTTTTTTTATTATTATGCCTATTTTGTTTATGAATTAAAAACAACAGCAGCAACAACAAAAAAATTTAAATAACTGTCCAATGTCATCTGGATAATTAAATGAAGAGTTCATATTCTTTACCATAATGATATATACCATGTCCCCTTGACTGATGGGAGAAATATTTTCAATTTCAAAAATATATAACCAGACTTTGTAGTATATACATATGTCAAATTATAATGTTGTACATCTGAAGCTTATATAATGTTATATACTGATTTTACATCAATTAAAAATCATTAAGGAATGACTATATAGAATATACAAAGAACTTTTGCAAATCTTCATCAACAAGAAAAGCTAATAATACTCCAAAAGAAAAAAGAGAAAGGGTTATGTTAAAGTAATTTATAAAACAGCAACTATCAAAACAACATTAGATTCTAAATCATATTATTTAACAGAGAAATGTAAATTAAAACAAGAAGAAAATATCCTTTTATACTTCCTAAGCTGTCAAAGTTTAGAAATTTGGGTAAGTCAGGTTGAAGGGGTTGTGGAAATAGAAAAACCCTGCCGACTTCCAGTCAAGATGGAGGCATAGATGGACAGGCTTCACCTCCTCGTGCAACCACAAGAAGAATTACAACTAACCTCAAAACAAAAAACATCCAGAAATGCCAGGAAATTGAACTGTGTGGAAGTCTGACAACCAAGGATTTAAAGATGCTACATTCATCCAGACAGTTAGGAGGGGAGGAAAGCAGAGTCGCGGTGGAGAGGACACAGTGTGGCACAGAGAGGTGGCAGTGGCAGCGGAGCAGGCAGTCCCATATTCTCACATGTTGGATAAAAATCAGGAGGGAGACCATGGGAACAAACAATCCTAGCCCCAGGCCAGACTGCAGAGCCCAGAGTCCCAGCACCAGGAAGATAAAGTCTCACAAAAACCAGTGTGGGATGGGGTGGTGGAGGAAACTGCTGGTTTCCCAGGAGAGTCCATATAATAGACTCGCCTGGACTTGGAACATACATAAACCTACCGACTCTGGGAACGACCACCAGGGCAAGAGCTAGAAGGGAGTCTGTCACATACAGGAAGTGGGTGAAATGACTAGAAATGGAGCAAGTGCCTGGCAAACCTCCAGAAGCCAGATAGTGACATTGTTCCCTTTCTGACCCCACCCACCACAGAAAGCCCTGCCTTGGTGAATACCTAAGGTTCCACCACATACAATTTAACAGGTGCACTAAGACAGAGAGTCAAAGTAGCTCTACCTAGTACACAGAAACAAACACAGGGAGGCTGCCAAATTGAGGAGACAAAGAAATATGGCCCAAGTGAAAGAACATAGAAAAAAAAAAACAGAAAAAGAACTAAATGAAACAGAGATAGCCAGCCTATCAAGTGTAGAGTTCCAAAGACTGCTGATCAAGATGATCAGAGAATTCATCGAGTAAGGCAAAAACATAAGGGAAGAAATGAAGTGTACACTAAGTGAAATAAAGAAAAATTCACACGGAATCAACAGTGAAGGGAAGGAAGCCAGGATTCATTCAAATCAATGATTTGGAATATAAGGAAAAAACAGTCAACCACAACAGAAAGAAGAAATGATAATTCAAAAAAATGAGGTCAGTATAAGAATATCCTGGGACATTTCCAAATGTGCCAACATCCAAATCATAGGGATGCCAGAAGTAGAAGAGGAAGAACAAGAAATTGAAAACTTATTTGAAAAAAATAATGAAAGAATATTTCCCTAATTTGGTGAAGGAAATAGATATACAAGTCCAGGAAATACAGAGTCCCAAACAAGTGGGCCCAAGGAGAACCACACCAAGATACATCATAATTAAAATGCTAAAAATTAAAGATAAAGAGAGAATCTTAAAAGCAGCAAGAGAAAGGCAAAGAGTTGCCTACCAAGGAATTTCCATAAGACTGTCAGTTGATTCTTTTGATTTCTCGAAAGAAACTTTCCAGGCAAGAAGGGACTGGCAAGACGTATTCAAAGTAATGAAAAGTAAGGACCTATAACCAAGATTACTCTATCCAGCAAAGCTATGATTTAGAATGGAAGGGCAGATAAAGTATTTCCCAGACAAGGTAAAAAGCTAAAGGATTTCATAATTACCAAGTCATTATTACATGAAATGTTAAAGGGACTTATCTAAAAGAAAAAGGTCAAAACTATGAACATTAAAATGACAACAAATTCAAAAGTATCAACAACTGAATTTAAAAAACAAAAACAAACTAAACAAATGACCAGAACAGAAAGAGAATCATAGATATGGAGATAATTTGGATGGGGAAGGTGAAGAATGGGGGAAAATGTACAGGGATCAAGAAGCATGATTGATAGGCAAAAAATAGACAGGGGGATATTAAGAATAGTATAGGAAATGGAGAAGCCAAAGAACTTACATTCATGACTCGTGCACATGAACGAAGGAGGGGATTGCTGGGTGGAAGGAAGACAAAGGGGGAAAATTGAGATAACTGTAATAGTATAATCAATAAAATATACTTAAAGAAAACATGAGAGTAAAAAAACCAAAAACATTCCTGCATTACTGTTGGGTACAGTCATTCCAGACAACTATGAGAAAACATTAGGTCAATTTTAATATGTAGTTGTTTACACCTGGGCATATATCCCAAAGAAAGTTGCATATAGGTTCTTCTGAGGATGTGCGTGTAGAGGTTAACCGCAAATTAACTTTTGGAGATGTAATGTTGGAAGCAATGTAATTGTCTATTACTGGGAAAGCATATTAGTAAATTGTTGTAGATGCATATCGTAGAAAATAATTCACCAAAGCACTAAGTAGTCCTCATATAGTGACATGGATAGATCTAAAGAAGAAAACAATGCAGAGAAAAAAGTAAGGGATAAATTAAATCTATAATGTAATACCATATGTATAAATTAAAATAATATGTACCACTGAAAAAGAGACATTTTATAAAAACATATACAAAAAATACTTTTGAAAAGTAAATATTGGATGATGCAGTTTAAAGGGAAGAAAAACATCAATCAACATATGGACCTTGCATACACCAGTGATGATAAAATAATTTTCCAGAAAATGAGAGGTATAGTTATCTCAAGAAAGCATGACCAAGGTCCAAGTAAAAAAGAAAAAAAAAGTAATAATTTTTGTTTATATTTAAGATTAAATGAATAATGTCTGTTAGTCAACTACTTCATTCCTAGTTACTGAACTGGGCAGTTAACAATATATTGTGTCTTGGACTCTACCCCTCAAAAATATCCGTGACAGAAATATGAACTGGCATTTACAGGTAATAAAAGCATGGAGCTAAGACAGTGAGCGATATGCTTGAAACTGGTAAAGCTGAAAGATAATCCAATATTTATTATCTGTTTCAAAAGATTTCACTCATTTTGCTTCATTTATCTAATAATAATAAGCCCAGTACTTATATTCAGATTTTGGAAAACATAGGGAAAAATAAGGCTTTATACTAAAGGGTTTCCTAGAACTTTTAATTTTCCAGCTTAGACATCTTGCAGCATTTTTTTTTGAAGAAAAAAACAGCACCACACAAAGGAGGATATGAACAACCCCCCTTCAGTGAGTCTGTTCATAAGAAAAATGAGTAGGGGAACAACAAGCACATTTTTTTTCTCCTCACTCCTGTTTAAACGTTAAGAGAAGTTAGTTTTCCCCTGCCCTTAGATGAAGTATTGGTTGGGTTTTATACCTTATGTTGTCTCTTTGGAAATAAAAGGCATCTGGTCAATCATACTCATAAGAACAGTCTCAGTTCAGTTATTGATTAACCCACATTCAATTCCATAATTCAAATAATCCAACTTCCCTTATACTGAAGTTCTTTTCCACTATCGGTCCTTCTTGGGCTGGATCTCTGACCTGAAACTCTGTGACTGCCTTCATTCTTTCTCCTGCTTTGTGCTGTTCCCAACATCATTGGTTTAAGAGAAGAGAATAGAAAAGCCAATTAAAAGAAACAGGAAATATTTGGAATAATACAAGGTGAAAGATGATAGTGCTTGCTATCCTTGACCACATATCATCAGTATCTCCTGAGCTATTTATTATACTAGTCTTTCCCCTCCACTCCTTTCTCCTACTTTTTATTCTCAACATAGAAGTCAAGGGTGATCTATTTCAAAAAAAAATGATAAGGCCACTCACTGGCTCAAAGTCCTCTAATCACTACCTCTCCACTCAGTATAAAAGCCAAAATCTCAGCAAGTCTTGCCTCATCTTCTATGAACCCATCCTCTTTGTCTTCACTCTTTTTCAAGCTCTACAATCCTGATGATCTTCTTTGAACATAGCAAATTAATTATATTCAAAGCAGGACCTGGGATGCTTTATAAAGAAGAGCTCACTTACATCTCAAACCACAACGTTCTCCCCACTAACACAGACAGACTTCAGCCAGCTTCTATCTTTCGTGTTTCTTGATCCATTGTCCTCATGCACCACAAGACACATATTAAGCTTTCTGGGCTGGATCTATTTAAAATTCCTCTCATTGTGTTATTTATTTACTTACTTATTTTATAAATAGGGGAAAGGAGAGAAATATCAATGTCAGAGAGAAATATTGATCAGTTGCCTCTAATGCACCCCAACCAGGACTGAATCTGCAATACAGGTGTGTGTTCTGACCCAGAATCAAACCAGTGACCTTCTGTTTACAGAATGATGAACCAACCAAATGAGCCACAACTGCCAGGGTATCATTGTGTTTAAAATGAATGGCATATAATACTCATCTTATCCCTTATGATGAGGTGGAGAATAATTCAAGGTAGTGCAGTATTCTCACTACTATTTTTCTTAATGATAAGTGTATTGGGTAATTAAGAATTCTCTGCTATACCTTATGGATTAAAATGATGACAAAATAGGAATTAGAACATAGGCTTGAAAATTATGGCTTACACATTGATATTCAATCATTATTATTTATTAATTCAACACAGATTTATAGAGCATGACTGAGTTTCCAGAGCCACTCTGGGATCTGATGATTTTCTACAGTAAAAGATTATCAGGAAGCTAACATTTTTGTTGGAGTTAGAGAATAAACAAGTAAACATATAAATGAAGAAAAAAAAACCTTTTAGGTAGTGATTGGCACTTTGAAGAAAATTAAGTAAAGTAAATTGGTAAAGAATGACAGGATAAGACTGTAATAGAATGTTTACGAAACTTCTCTGTCAAAATGTGTTGTTTGAGCTGAAAACTAAATTCAAGATATTTTCATTCTTTTTAAAATTAGAACTCACATATTGTACATAATAATCTGCTTCATTTAAATTATTATGTGCATAATTTTATGTATATATGCATATACATAGATAAATGTACATGCACATATGTGTATTTGTACTTATTCATTTATCTTTACATATACTAAAAATGATGTATCTAACTCTATTTATATAATATATATTTAATAGAATTTTATAGATATTATGCATCAAAATATATTTCATATTAAGTATGTTTTCTAGGATTTAGTACATTAATTTGATTTTGCTTTCTACTACAGTGAACTGATGAGCTTTTTAATGAACCAGAACTTTTATAGATTAATGATATGAGAAATTACTTAAAATGCAGAAGCATATGTTATTTTTATTTCATTTTTTATTTCTCCAGCTATAGCCTAAATAAATAATAAGTATCACTGACTTCACATTTCCTGTCTCTTTATTTATAGTTTTAGAGACTTCAGCTGCCTTTTGCTGCACAGATATGTACAAAAGAATCTAGAGGAGAGTCTAACAGTGAAAATTATTTCAAGTGGAATATTGGTTCTTTATTTTGATGGTGAGTAAACTGATATTCTGACTCTAGGTTTCATTTTATAACTCATTTTCCATGCCTTGTTGTAATAAGAACGTCTGACTTTCTCAACTTATATCTTAATTTTATACTCCCCACTCCACCCCACCTCTCCATGACCACTGAGACCAGGGTGCTTCCAGGTCGGAAATTGTTTTATCTCTCTCTTATGTTGTTTAACTTCCCATGAATATATTTCTATTTCCATCTTTTTCACATAAAATAAGCCCCATTGAAAAATGCCATAATTTTACATTCTAGTACTCAACAATGATTTGAGTTGGGATTTATTTTTTGTCCTTCAGTGGATTTTTGAAAGAAAAAGAATATAATGTACAAGCATCATTCATCCACATAATAAATTATGAATTCACACATCTTTGAAAACCGTTCAGATTCCCAGCAAAAACAGCTGTGTACATTCACACCCATTATAGGGAGTGACACAGAACTGCACCTCTTATGAAAGGACCTTTGTATACTCTACAGACTTTATGAAGAGAGGTCCTTTTAGACATCATTGAATGATAACATCTGGGGCTGAAAATACAACAGGTACTCAGTACTGTGTCACAGAGGAAAGGGCAATATGAGTTACAGCTCACAAGTGTCGTGTATCCCTTGCTGGTTAGAATGACTCTGTGTAAACTATCTTTTAAACAAATGCATATTCATTCTAAAATACAACTGTGATGCAAGAAAAAATATTCATAACAGCATCATACAGAGATAACCATTTTTTGTATGTTATCTATAAAAAGCTTAGTCTGTGCTTGGCATTATATAATCACTCATTAAAAGGCAGCTATTGTGATTAATAATATTTTCTAGAGATTATTAGAGAGCAAGTAAATGCTTCTTAGCTAAGATCACCATTTCTCTCTGTCTTACAATGAATAATATAAATCAGTCATCTTATACTACTTTGACATCTAGCTTTCCTTTCAATCTTCACATATTTATTTTTATTGATTTTAAAGACAGAGAGAAAGGGAGAGAGAGAGAGAAACATCGATTTGTTGTTCTACTCATTTATGCATTCTTTCATTGATTCTTGCATATGCCCTGACTGGAGATAGAACTTGCAAACCTGGCTTATCGGAACAACACTCTAACCAACTGAGCTACCCGTCCAGGGCTTCATATACTTATTAATAATACAAATAAAAATAATTAATAGTTATTGGGCATTTAGTGTGCAGTAGGAGCTGTAAAAGACACCACAAATTTGTGGTAACATGTACGCTGTATAATAAACCTTTCAGATAGGTACTAATTTAGAAACTGAGACACAGAGAGGTTAAGAACCTAACTCAAGGTCACAAAGAAAGTAAGGAAGGATTAAGGATGCAAACCCCAACAACTATTCCATAGCCTATTATTCTTTATTACATAAGGGACTCTATGTTCTTATTGATGACACTAGATACTGCCACCTATACAAATGAGGAGATACAGCATCATAATACATCAGAGGTCCACGGGACTGTCTGACCAGTGATCTATGCCTCAGCCTATTAAAGGTCCATGAATTTCTGAGAAAACCCTCACAGGACAAACCTGAAAGCCTGAAGGGGGTTCTCACTGCTCAAAGCTGATAGGGGATTCTAGACCTCAGAAGCAGAGGAAGTGAGTGGTGAGTAAGAAAAGTGGTCCAGGGTGTAAATGTGCCTCATATAAAGATAGTCTTCTGAAAGACACGCCTTTGCTTATAAATTGCTTATATCAGACTCTAAATGTAAAATTTTAGGTCAATAAAATATAGAATTCTGCAGTCCAGACCCATCTCTTCCTTCACTGGGTTACCCCAGGGTAACAGGGTGGCCATAACTGCAATAGGAGGAGTTTTTGCCTTAAAGGCCAGACTGACCCTGGTACAAGCCAGCAGCTGGGGCTTGGGCGATGTAATTGCCCTCAATGAGCCCTAACTTCCTTCCTGACGAAATGAGGATAATGACCTCCATATACTAACTGCATAGTATATGAGGAAACACATGTTGATGCACAATTTCTGTTAGAAAACTTTGAATCCTATATTTTACTTAAAAATGACAATTCTGATACTTATCAAAATGATACATTTTTTAAGACACAGCTCAAACCCATTCTCCTCCATATGTAACATTTTGGGTTTATTCCAATCCTTATAAATTTCTCCCTGACCCTTATTGCACTGTGTAACGTTTATTCAACTCTTAATTGTGACTTCCCTTCCCCCCGGTCCTTGTGTCGTGTTGAGTTTAATGGACCTCACGCGTTGCTGTTTAACTGAGTAGAACCTCACTTTTACCTCCCCATATTTCTAAGGGTATAGCAAAACCAAAAATCACGTGTTATATTTGCTTTCACACCAACATTATCTCTCTCAGAGTAAGAATTTAATATATAAGTAAATGAACAAATAAATTGATGTTATAAATTGATGAAAATATAACTCATTCCTTCACACAAAGAATAAAATATTTTATAGTTGCCCACCTCACATAATTCTTGTGAGATTTTTATATCTGTACACACCACTAGAATTAATTTGATGGGATATACAGCTATTTGAGGGGATAATTTAGTTCTTAATAATTATAAAGTCCTGTGCTTTTGAAATAGATTCATAGGAAAAAATCACTTTTGCTAAAGCAAAATACTCTCCCCTGAAAAAAAATCTCATCATACATTTTGACATTAATTGATTATGAAAATAAACATGAAAACATGATAACAAATTATATTTCCAAATGTGCTATTGGTTCAGAAACTGTCCCTGGTACACAGAAGGGAGAGATAGGAGAGAGAGACAGACCACCCAGATGAGTAGGTAACAGGATTAATAAACAAGGGAACCAACATAGGAAGCTGATCTTAGCCACAAGATGAGTAGATCTCCATCCACATCTACACATCAGAATCTTAAAATTCTATGTAGAAATCGTGACCAGGGTCATCATGTACACAGTCCAGAGGGTCTCAGCAAAACTGCCTTCTCTCAAGCCTGTGTCCTTGGAACTGCTGGCTGTGAACACTGGGCAGAACGCACATCCCAAGGACAGGGGATGGGGTGAGGAGCCTCAGACTGTCCAGTTGCTCCCCTCTCGCTTGCCAGTCACTGGCAGTGACATCTTCTCTATGACATCCTCCAACATTTGCTTTGAGAGCTTTCTTTTAAAATGGGAGGTGGGCCAAAAAGGTCCCTTTCTGGACTAAGTGGATACAATTATATCTAACATGACCTTGATTTAAGTGCCGGATATTATTTGTTCTTAAAATTAAAAAGACACTTGTATCTCTAGGAACCATCTTTAGTTTATCAGAGTTGAAATTTAAAATAATACCAGTAAAGGGAAAATCTAAAAGTGGAAAATCAAAACAAACAAAGCAACACACCGATAGAGGCTGATAAAATTATATGAAGAAGTAGGCAGGCTGATTCTTCACCACTCAGTTTGCAAGATGTCATTGCAAAGATGTCATTCATTCTTACTTCTATAATTATAATCTGTTTGTAACTTAAATCCTCTTACATTTTTAGTCCCTTTCCTGACACCAAAAGAATCATATCTTTCTAGTACTCAAACATCCTATAGCACAGGTGTGAAGCAAGCTCCTTGTATATTGAACCGGTTCCTTAAGGTCACTTGGGATACTAAAGAAAGCAGCTGGAGTGATGACCGGGACACTAGAGTAGGAACTGATACACAAGCAATCATGAATCTCGACCCTCAGTTTCCATTCTGCCACTCAAGGAGTACCCTGGGTTTCAGTGATGGTGACGGCGTGAGGTAAAATAGAAGGGATGGCTCAAGGACCATTGTGGAGTGCTGCTGCCTTACCAAAGATCACAGTGCTTCAAGGCTACGTCATAAAGAGTTGAACCAATAGGTCTCACATTCAAACATAATAAAAAGATTGTATTTATAAACAATCCTTTATTGTTGTTCAAGTAAAGTTGTCTCATTATTAAAAGAGTTTACATTATCAACAGGCTGCCCTTTAATAAATTGTATGCCTTCTATTTTCTAGGGTCTCTCTTTTTCATCTTGTGTGTTCTTTACTCTTGTGTGTTCTTTTGCTTCTGCACTGCTTAACTGGACTAGTCCTTATGTTAGTGAAAACTATATATAAACACTAAAAATGGTACAAGGCAAATTTCTTGGGGATGGCAATATTCTATACCTTGATTGAGGTACTGAGTGCAAATATTTGTGAAAACATACTGCACTGTACAATATTACTTTATCCTATGTTCTTTCTAGCCTCTGCTGCCTTGTACTTATTCTGTTGGAGCGCCCTGTGCTGGCACCAGTGGGAGAAGGCCTCCTCCTGGCTAGTCTTTGAGCACCTGCGCTCGCATCAGGTACTGACGGCTGTGGTCCTTGCTGTGGCTTCCCAGTAGAGTGTGATATCCATGTCTTCTGTGTCTTCTTAGGCCCAGTGTTCTTAACACCATGCTCCCTCCTTCCCCCAGCATTTCCAAGGGCCCCATGGTTTCAGGAAATTGTTGGCTATAATTTCCTCATAGAAGGTTAAGTTATGCATTACTTCTTTAAGACTATTCACCTAGATGCCCTAGAGGCTTATTTACCACCAAGATGTCATATTGCTCTGGGGCCTTGGTGAATATCAAGATCTCTGAGAGGCTTCCAGTCCTCCTAAGACCACACATGGACACCATTGATACTTGCCACCCATGGCTTTCCCCAGGAAGGAGCCGACTAGAAAGCCGTTTCTTAGGTGTCCATCTGCTGGCAACTATTCTTTTATAGTTTTTCTTTATAAAATAATTCCCTTATAATTGTTCTTTTATCATGAATAATAATTAGAAAGCTCGAAACAGAAGGTTTTGAAAAATACTCTTAAATATCCTATTTTAAATATTTTGAAAATTTAGGTTAAATACTTTTTCCCTTGATGACTGTATGTATTTTAACAGTCATTAAATGATGTATATGACTTACAGTATCTAGTTCTGTAGTGGATGGATATTTACAGTTTTACAAGCAGATAGTGAATTAATGTATTTAAAGTTTTTCATTTTTAGATTTAAAATACAAATTTTAAGGTATAAGTTGTTTGGAAAACACAAGTTTAAGAGAGCAGAATGTTTTAAAATTTTTTTTAATTCTACTTTCTTAAGTGTATAAGTCACTGAGATTTTGCACATGAAGTATCCACTTCAACAACCAAGTTTATGCTTTTTATTTCAATGAATATTGTTTGCTTTGCAAACACATAAGTCTGGGGTGTTAGATTAATGAATACAACAATCAAATTAATTGCAGATATCTGGAATTTGTGTTTTAAAAAATCTGTCAAGAATATAAAGAGTGGCAGAAGTATTTAAATCACTATATTTTATATTTCACTCAAATGAGAAGGTCTCTTTGTTTTCCTTATGGCTTTTTTTTTGGTAATGAAATGAATTTACGCAGGATGTCCAAGTGTTTTGACAATTCTTTGTATGTTCCATCCTTTATCAATATAAAATTACTCATCGTTGTGTCTTTCAGTATTTATTTACTTTAAATTTCATTTTACCTGGCATTGATATTGCATTGCAACTATTACTGATAATGATGTTATATTTTCATTCAACTCATGCGCTACAACTATCAGTGATTAATTATGTAATATTTTACGTTATCTTTTGTCTATATGTTTCCTCATACAATTGTTTCATTTGCCTATAATTCTGTCTTATTTCTATAAATAGCATGGCATTATCTTTATGCATCCTTATACAAGTTTTATTATGAGACCTTTTAATCCATTTATATTTATTATTTTGCCTGATATATTTAATATTTTGTCATTTTATTTTTCCTCCTCAAGTACTTGTTCCAAAGACACCAGTTTTATAAGAAATACTTGAGAGGTCGATGCCCAGCCTAGCCTTACCTCCCCCGCCTTTCCGCACAGGCATAATACTATAGCAGTGACTTCAGCTTTACTTTGCCACCAACGTCAAGTACCAGCTGAGCGTGAGAGTGACAGCTGGGCTGTGTGTGGTGGCAGCGTTGTATTTCCCAGGAAACACAGGTGTGTGTGTTGTTTGCTTCCCAGACCATAAAAAGAGAAGTACCTGGGAAGTTTATACAGAAAACTGCTGCAAACTTACCTCCCTCCCCTGCTAAGACTATCATTTAGTTGTTTGGGGATGAAGTTTAAACATGACTATCTTTAAAAACCTTCTCAGGTGAAGCCATGATTGAAAATCACCTTCTCTTCTGTCTCTGCATGTCCAGCCTTGTCCTTCTCACTAACTCCAAGCTCTGGAATCAATTTCTTCTTGTATTGTAACTCATGTGTTTGCTGACTTTTCTACCACAATATCCTCTAAACTATATCTTCCCCAGATTTATTCAGGCTTTTCAGCATAGAGGTGTCATCTTTTCCTAGTTTCCAGCTTTGCTCTCAATGTCTCTTTTTATGCAGTCATTTTGTATTTCAGTGGGAATTTTGAAAAATGTGGGGTAAGAAGACTTACACACTTCAGTCTACAAGATGCCCCAAGAAGAAAAATTCATTAAAATTAAGGTATCAAACTATAAATTCGTGGAAAGAAAATTAATCCCTATTATTATTCTGATCTTAAGAACTGAAGCTTATGAGCAAATTCTTACCTTCTCTGAGTCTACCTCTTTCTTAAGCTAAGCTTGCTAAACTAAAACAGACCCCAGCTACTACTTTTCATACCTACATTTTGTATTTTTGTATATTTTTCCCACTCGTATATACAAAAGTAAAATGGATCTGTATTTTCTTGGCAAACAAAAATAGTCAACAAGATTGACCTAAAATGTCAAGTCTAGTAAACATTCCCCCATTCTCATGTTGAGTGCTTTAAAAATTCATTGAACCCTGGCTTGTGTGGCTCAGTGGACCGAGTGCCAGCCTGTGAACCCAAGGGTTGCAGATTCAATTCCCAGTCAGGGCACATGCCTGGGCTGTGGGCCAACTCCCCAGTGGGGGTTACGTAAGAGGCAACCACATATTGATGTTTCTCTCCCACTCTCCCTCTCTTCCCCTCTCTCTAAAAATAAGTAAATAAAATCTTAAAAAATTAAAACATAAAAAATTTATTAAAATCTGTTCTTAGAATTAATGTGGGAAAATTTCAGCATCTCATTTTTTGCCTTCTTTATTAGTATTTTTTTGCCATCTCAGGGAGCTATGCTGATTTCTTACTTAAAACAAGGGTAAACATTCAAGTGAGAACTGATGTGATCATATAATACAACATGTTAATTGGTTTATTGATGAAGGACATTTGCCAGTTGATGAGTTATACTGTGATAGTTGAAAGCTTAGCTTCAACCTGAGTAGATGCAGCTCTTCCAAAACAGGGCACGGTATAGTCCACACTAAATCTCTCAGAATTTGAATAGAGAAAACATGACCCGAGCTGTTGAGTCATTAATGGCTGCCTCTTATACGTGATGTTTTACACTTCTCTCCACTATTTCCCCTAATAAGGCACAAAATGAGTGGGTGATTAATGTACATCCTTCTGGAGATCTGTGCAGGAAACACCTAAAAACAGCTATTTATAAATACCTTTGATCTTCCCGAGCAAAGGTTGGAGCCAATTTATAACAAAATTTCACCTACATCTCTCAGATGTAAACTTGAGGTTAGCGAGAGATCACACAGTGACAATAACAACTAAAAGGTCTAATAAACAGCTACATGAACATTTAAAAATATCATAGAACAATCTTTTTTCTCACCTGGATTCTATAGTTGAAAGTGTTGAGCTGGGGTTATTAGACTCTTATAATAAAAATACCAAGTAGAAGGTTTTAAAGTCATTAGGACACCTTTGCTCTATTAATATTCATTTGGATTTCAAGTTTATTTTGTTAAAACTTAATAAATGTTATGCTGTATCTTAATGCAATTTTATAAAAGTATATAGATATATAGATATAGATAGATGTGGATATAGATTTTTATTGTAACCATGTATTCCATTTTTATTAAAGTATGTTTAACACCATTTTCCCCTTAAGTCAACAATATTAAAGAATTCTTAAAATGGAATATATGGAGATTGGACACAAGTGTTTTCATATGAGCTTTTGAGGATATAATTACATCAAAGTTACTGTTATATTTCAGTTTCCGAAGTAAAAGAAAGCTAAGCCATTTAGGGAGGTTATTTTTTATAACCTGAAATTTATTCAGCCTGACCAGTAGCTTAACAACTCCATGAAAGGTAATTAGAAGTTCATAAAAAATAAAACGGCTTTCAATAGCTTTATTTTTGCCTTTTCCAGGCTTCTAGAACCATGTGACAACTGAATGTCAAGGAAGAGAAAAAAAATACATACACAGCAGGTGCAGACAGTCTTCACGGAACTGAGAGAGGAGTGTTTCAGGCTGATTGTCTGTTTTATACGATTGCCTCTAATGCCTCAGAAATTTAAATTCAATGCTACAGAAAAATGACACGAGGTACCTTATTTCCAATTTAATTTTAGTCTTGCATGCCACTTTCTCTTAAAGATGTATACAATGCTTCATGAAAGTAATGGCACCATTAGCTGACGAAGTACTTGGCTTACGATGTCAGTAATCTGGGTTGAGCAGGCGGAGCAGTTTTTTTACTTCCCTTCCTTAACCCATCGTATTGTTTACTTACAGTTATAAAGGAATTTTCCTCTCTTTGTCTTTGTCTACCAAGCCTCATGAAAGTTCTAATGGAGACCAAGACCTCTACCTCCAACACGAGAGGCTAAAAATCCACCAAACACTGGCCTTTGTGTGTTTGTGGGTCAGGCAAGAGACCAAAACAGATGACCTGGGCATAAATATTGAAGCTGCGTCAGCAGCTAGAATAGCTCTGGTGGGCTATTTAGAATTTGGCAGTGGGCTAATTTCAAGAGACAGCAGTCATTGTGGAATCAGTGGCAGTTTCTGAGAAACAGGGATGGTGACCACGCAAACAACCAGGCGGTTCCTGGGGTGTGACCTGAGCTGATATTCCAGTCCTCGAGCTAGGGTCTGCCCAGAACAGAGGGTTTCGGGGGATATGGGACTTTCAAGGCAGAATCTGGGAGAGTCCAGGCAAACCAGGATGAGTTTGTCACCCAACATCCAGCTTCTCCAGTTTCTTTCTCAATATCTGAGGTATGTTCTTCCCAGGGATTCTGTGACCTTCTTCAAAAAACCCTCCCCTGTTAAAATTAGCAGGGATCTGTTTTTGATTTCTGCATTACTGGCCCCTGACTGGTATAGAAATTAGCACAGGACACAGGTTGCAGGCAAGAAATCTGCAGGGAAATCAGATAATCTGTTATCCGTTATCTGGCTAAGTGAAAATTCATTCACTATTCAGGAAAGAGGTATTAGGTGCAACAGAAAGTTTCCTTCTCACTGGTAATAGCCTAGAATTAAGCTTTCATTGGATGTTGGTTTTGGGGACGGTGAGTCACTGCTTCTATAAAAAAGTAAGAAGGTCAAGAAACTTTGAAGACTGGCTTCTGTGTATACTCTGCAGGCTGAGAAAGACAATGACATTTTCCAAGCCATGATATTTGGTAAGATAATAATAACTAAAACCTGGGAATTTGTCAAGGCTATGAGAGAGAAATTCTAATTTTTAGCAGTCACACAACTAAGATAATGAAAATCTAAGTGCAAAGTTCAAGCCTGTGTGTTGTTGCATTATAAAATGGGTCAAAGTCTCTCTTGCCATCTTTTGTGAAAGTTAAGACATTGCTCAGAAAAGAGTGGGGTCCTGAAACGGAGATAGAGCTGCAAGGCACACGGCAGGGAGTGTGGAAAACACCCATATTCAATCATCAGCAGATGGCTTTGTCACTCAAAACTCTCCAGCCTGCCTTGAAGATGTTACTACTTCCTCAGCGGATGGAGTCACGTTCCAGTAAGAATAGAATCTTCCTCATGACCACTCCTCCCCACTGCTACTCTTTCATCTCTATTTCTATAAGTAGAAACAGCTCCCAGTTTATCCTGAAAACAAAAGTATACATAACAAAACAGTTAAGGACCCTGTTAATTTAATTCGAAATATTCTGGTGAATATTGATAAATAGAGCCTAAGAGCACTTGATGCAAGATAAAAGAATGTAATTTTTAGATCAAGTTGACTTTAGTGATGTGGGTGCACTTAACTGAAATTCTAGATCCGATGTGTTGGTTCGTTTAGCAGCTAAAACCTGGACTCCATAGTACCCCATGACATCAACAAAGTGAGAAAAACCATTTGAAAGATAATAGAGGAAGAAATCAAAAGACTATGCCAGATGAGAATAGAGTGAAATTTCATTGTTTGTCCATCATTCACTCAATCAAATTATGATCCTATGAAAGACCAGGAAGGTACCCTCTACACCGAGTCCTTATGAAACACGTTGGTGAGGACAGTTCAAGCATTTCTAAAAATTATTTTAGTAGCTGGAGGAAGAAGAAGAGGTTGAAGTGGTCTCCTTCCCATAATAAGAATGAGAGGACAATGAAGCTGCAGAAGCTACAGAGTGGTAAAATTTTAGGGTAAGTTGAGGGTTGGGCCAGCAGAGATATCAGGGTACAGTAGTAATATGAACAGTGGGAGTTACAGAACTATTTGACAGTGTGTGAGTGATCACAAGAGCCGTAGGGCAAAAATATATGGGCACCTCGATGAGATCTCTTACTTGATTTCTATATCCAACTATTGTAGAGACTTGTAGCACCTCATGCAATTTCTATTCTTAAATTACTCCATGGAATCACAGACCCTTAAATAAAGAAGAAACCCAGTGAAAATGTAACTGCTATAATTGGAAATAGTGATAGTTCTGTAAACCTTCTATAAGGAAGAAGTCGCAGAAATATTCATAAAACTGTGTAATTTTTTTCCTGCCTGTGGCTCAGAGCTTCTGTTAATTCCTGGGTACATAGGAAACCACTGTGGTCCAGAATACAGCTTATAAGGAGTAGAAATTAATGGCACTTGTTAATATTTGTCTATATAATAATAGACCCTGTAAAACTTCAAATATGTCACATGCCACTTTCCCAGTTTTTAGTGAATAGTTGTCATATGTCCTTGGCTACTGCAAGGCTCCTACTTGAGCTTCCTGGGGCAGAGGCTGTTTTGATACGAAAGGACATATAGCAGTCTGCCGAACTTCCTTTATGTGTCAACATAAAGAAGAATAACTGCATTCCTAGTGGAACCACAGACATTACTGCTATTATCAAAGATGTGACATTTGCAAAGACAGTGATTCTGGTCACATCTCTTCTGGCTATCCAACTCAGCTAGTGCAGAAGTAGGTTTTGGAGACAAGCAGGGGACTATCAATGAACATAATCAAATAAAGACTTCAATTGTAGCTGATGCTGCAAATAAGTAAAACCTCGATAGCTGCCATGCACTTATTGATCTGAGGTGTGCTCTTTTCTCTACATCTACTTTGCTGTCATTTTGAAGAAACATACACTTTCATTGTCTTGCCTCAGGAATGTCTCAGCCTTCCTGCTCTAAGAAATAATTTAGGTGGAAGAGAATCTGCACATTTTATAATCCCTAGAACTGCCTGCAGGTCCACATCATTGAAATGGATTTGGAGAGCAAGAAGAAGCAGAAGTCTTAAATGCATTCAAGAGGGTGAGGAATAAAATTCATGAACATAATGAAACTTGCTGTCTCTGAAATTTCTGAGGATCAGTTGATCTGGGATATCAGAACATCAACTGGGATGTAAAGAACTCATTAGGCACGGGGCTACAGCTTGCAGTTCTTATTGTTATGTAATGACCTCTTGATTTTGAAGCCAACAGGTACCATTTTAGGGTGGGCAACTGTTACATTTACCAGGTAACTGAAATGATGTCAAATGTGGGTGTCACTCAGGACCAGAAAAGCATTTGCAGTACATCTTAGCTGAAGTACAAGCAGCTCCTGTCCTTGACCTTTATGAACAAGCCTATATTCTATAACAGATACAAGCGCTGAATAAACGCTCTGTAAAGTTTTTAAGATTATGGGGCAAAACCATTCTCTCTTAGGCACATACATTTTCCTTTTGAAACAAAGTTCTATCTCTGGTAGAGGTCCCATATATTATTACCACATAGCCTAAGCTATCCATGAACTGGCAGCTCTCCCACCAACATAGTCAAAGTCTCATGCCCATAAACGAAGGTAGTAGTTGACCCTTGAACAATGTGGATTTAAACTGAGCAGTCCACTTAATATACTGATATTTTTCCATAAATACATGGCTTTCCATATATTTTGCATCCTCAGATTCAACCAGCTGCTAACTGAAAACAGTACTTTTGATCTGAGGTTGGGAATCCACAGATTGACCACTGTATGCATTGTGCCATACCATTTTATATAAGGGACTTGAGCATGTGTGGATTTTGGTATCTGTGGGGCCTGGAACCAATTCCTTAATGCTGTCAAAGGACAACCATAGCTATGGTTTTTTTTTGGAGTCAAAAGTTAGGCATGGATTTCCAACTGTATGGGGTTTGGTGCCCTTAACTGCCATGGTGTTCAAGAGTCAACTGGAATGTATTCAACTCCCAAAGAAGATCCCAATGACACTAGTTAATCCCACTACCTATAACCTCACAGGGCATTCAGAAAGACCTGCTGACTGTGGAGAAAAGTTCTATCATTGGCAGAATGACGAAAGTTGTTTCACATACTGTGGTTTTCATTATTTTGCTTTGTCCTTTTTTCCCACTTCTCTAAATTTAAGGGACAGATAGCACATCTGGGAGGTATACCTTTTACCTTTTCTTTAAACTTTTAAACTTTTCTGTGGCAAATTTCTCTGAAGTCTTCACAAGGTAAAAAAAATAATTACCTTTAAAAAATAGCCCATTTCTTCCGGAACTGGAAGTGGTGTTGGTAATGAAATACAATCACTTTAGTTTTCTTGTGCCTCTCATAGAAGTATCTAACACGGTCCCCAAACTGTCATGCCTAATTCGATACAAACGGGCTATCTGCCTTTTCAGTTTAAACACAGAGCACAACTGGAAAGGAAAAAAAGTCACCTGTAAGCTATTGTGAAGCGGTCAACAATCTGGGAGTCGGGATAAGGGTAATTAGCTGGGAAGTCCACACTTTATTTTGCCTGAAGAGAAACAAATGAAAAAAATTACATACTGAGTGTATCTGCTTGTTTGTGTGTGTGTATCTCTGCATGTGTATTTATATTTTCAGCATGATGGTTGCTTTAATTTGCCAAGCTTCGGTTTTCTCTTCCTCACCCTGAGTAAAACTCAGGTGCCACTGCCAATATTGTAATACTTATTTAATAAGGAGCAGTGGGTGGCAGGCTTTTTTTAACCTGCTGAATTTCTCTCATTCCTTGCCAGGCACAGCTTTCACCCATTCCATGCACTGAACTTTGCAGAACAACTGTGAGATGATTTTGCATGCCTCTTATTTCTCAGTTCCCAGTGATTTGTTCAACAAATAACCAAAAGCCTAGTTATTTGCTGCTAGTACAAAGACAGTTTCCTCTACTTGGAAATACAGGATTCATCACTTAGATATCAAATCTGGGGTATGCTGTGACTTTTTCAACATTTTAATCTTTTTCTTTTGTCAACTGCAGTTACAGCGTACTTTCCTATTCCACCTTTTCCTTCACACTTCCTTTTCATTATTGTGTTATGAGCAATGCATTTCGAATTCATTTCTTCACTCAAAAAGTGTTGACAAATTCGTTTCTGTGTCCTACAGTTGAGATTGTGGCAGGAAAAAAGTGTAAATGCATGTGTCTGCATAAATTTTACAAAGTAATAAGAATGACAGGTTGCATTTTAATAAAACTGAGAAATCCATTTGATGGGTGAGTGTCCCTACCTGTCAAGGCTGATTGAAAGATAGGCATAGAATTTAGTACAATAGACCCTTGACATCTATGCAAACGTAAATTCATGGATACCCTATCCCGCAGTTTTAAATAAAATTACATGCGACTCTCTAACTTCAAGTGCACACATCCCTCTCCAAGGCAGCAGCCCTGAGAACACAGAAACATATGAGATGCAGATGTCTTCTCCCTGATATCTTTGTTGTCAGACCTTCCTCTTGCTCAGCCCCCTCCCCGGAGGCCTGTCACTCTGCAGTTCACTACCCTTCAGCCCCTCGCCAGTCCAACGGAGCTGCCGACATCTGCTACATTCACTCCAATGTAGCAGTGAACCAGCTGTAGCTCGGCGGATGGTCCCAACTTCCTCTTTCATGTGTTTCTCCTCCTACATGAGGATGGTACTTCATGCAATGCCTTTGTTTCAGCTCTAGTGGGAAAGGATATGGCAAATACCCACCCCCCATATTTCTGCCTGTTGCAGTTTAGTGAAATACAAAAGGGGGAGACAGTTTTTCCCTTAAAGGCCCTTTTTCTTTTTCTCTAAACCTTTTTTTTTTCCCTAACAGACATCACTCACATCATACCCTCTGCTCACATTCGCTAGCAAAGTGAATCTTTCCTAACCTTGTCTGGGAGCTCAGGATTAAAATTAGTTTCAGGAAAATAGCAAATTACAGGATGTGACAGCCCTCAGAGGTGTCACGTGTAAGAAAAGAGGAACAGTGACTCCCCTCTATTCTGTCTGAAATGAGCTCCTTGCACCTGTGGTAGGGACCATTACTGAGTGATTTCACAGCAGTCAGTGCCTACGAAAGGGAAGGAAAGTAATCGGTTTGCTGCTATTTTGTATTTTTCCAACAGCAAGAAAATTGTTTATGACTTTTTGTGTGTGCCTCCCACACTATCTTGGACATATGTAAGGTGCTTAATATTTAATAATTTAAGAGGAAGCAAAATTATATCAGATGAGGAGAAAATTTATTGGGTTTTTAAGGAAATGCCTTAACTCCCTTATATTTTAGAAAGATGGGGGGAGAAAGGAGCTTGTTTATTTTAATACCTGCTTACATTTGTTTAATAGCTCTGTTTTCAGTTTTTAGAAAGGTCTTAGGAAGAAAATTGAAGAGGTGGCTGTTGGTCTTTTAAGAAGAAACTAACAATTTGTTTCATATTTCCACAAAGCAAGACACTGAGGAATGAAGTTTAAAATTATTGGTATTGCTTTGTGAGTATTTCAGCTCCATATAATGATAGTAGAGATGGATAGTTAATGAGAGAATGTAAAATTGATCATGTTATAAATGCTGGCCAATAAGAGCATCTACTAATTCAAACTGGGCAATATTTAAGGGAATGAGGGTAGCCTAATTTTTTAGAGCTTTGTTTCAATTACTTATTTTCAGAGCAACAAAGAGATTAACCTTGATTAAGTATCATTCGAATGAATTATTAGGTTTTTTATAAAAAGTGTAGGGTGAGTGCATTTTCTGTGACATATCTGATACCTGAAAACATCAGCAGAGCACTGGAGCGACCCACCTGCTAGGGTGTCCTTATCCTCATTCCCTCTGTCACACCCAGAAGCTGAAACCCATGTGCACTATATTCCATAGAAAATAGAAAATATCTTTTCCAACACAAACAGAGTTGTGATCAATATTTTTGAGCAGAGGGAGAAAAATCATTCATAAAAATTAGTCAGCTGAATTTCATAGATTACATATATCAAAATACAGCTGTTTGACCAGATGTTTTATTTATTTTGCTGGATTTATCATTGCAATGTGGTTGAATCTCTTCTTCGGTGCTAGCATAATTCAGTTACTCTTTATAAAAACAAGCTCATCTCATGCCACCACAACGTGTATATCACTTTTTTAGTAGTGCTAATAATTTAGAATTTACTATAAAATAAGTTTTGCAGCAAAAATAGGAAAATTACTGAAAGTTTTCTAGAAATACAATTAGAAAGTCTACTCTAATAACTGGTTATTTATTGAAATATTTGACAATTTCACAGTTCTGAATCTCAGGGAATCCAACAGCAAGTACATACAATCATCTCCCAGATTATAAAGAGCCCAGGAGCCAGGCACCTGGAACATCGGTGCTTTTGCCTTCACGCTTCTCAAGCTGAGGGACCCCTTCCCTTTATGTCTTATCACCTCTATTTTCTCCTTTTAACCAGGAAGGAAGGGGCCTCCCCGTGTGATTTATTCCAGCCCTTAAACCTCAAATTTGGCCCTGAATGGCGCCTTTGAAGGCTAAAGGAGGTCCAGATGAGAGAGGGGCTGACTGGAAAAATCCACAGAGAAATGCATTTTACAGATTAACATGCCACAAACCCTTAATCAAAAACCCTGAGCAAAAATCAACAGGCGGCAGAGGCTGCATCCGGAAGTTGTTGGAGGAAGAATGTGGAGAGAAAGGACATCTGGACGGAAAGGAGGGGTTGAAATAATCTCCACAGCTCGGTGCTGACTCAGGGAAAGTTGGAAATACATAAGTCTGGAAAAGGTAAAAGAAATATTAAGGAGAGTATATGTTAGTGTGGAAATTATTCTTTTATGGATATACACATATGCTGTGTTTTGATAAGAAACTTTTTTTGGTATACCTATCATGTTCTATCCCCACAGTATTCATTATATAAATATCGTACTTTACCATTATATTAGTCTATTGAGAGATGATAGTGCCCCACATTATGTTTGAGGAGACTACTGTTGAGGAAAAGGGAGTCTATCAATCTTAAGTGTGAATGCATAGAGCTGAGAAGGATTATGGCCTAAAAGAAGGAGACCCCAAATTCAAAGTGAAGTTTAGTACCAAAGCCCAGGCTTTTTTTAAAACCACATTGCCTCCTAAACTCTTCTACTTTAAACTGGGAATGCAAATTGTAGGCTCATTTTTGAAAAAGAGAAGAGGACTAATATCTATTCTTATGTAAATGAAACATTCAAATAGTGGATTTAGATATTTATTTTGCATCTAAATTATTTGGCTAAAAAAGGTAGATTCACTGGCCCACTTTTAAACAGTCGTATTCAATAGTTCTGAGACAGTCTTTGGGGATATTGAGCACACTTTTTAGAATCCACTGTTTCAATTACTGTTCTGGATTGCAAACAACTGAATCTGGCTTTGGATGCAGTAACAACAAAGTAGGTGGGTTTGGCAGGCAGAATACTGACTCTCCAGAGATGTCCAAACCTCAATGTCCAGAACCTGGGAATATGTTAATTTACATGGCTAAAGGGACTTTGCAGGTGTAAATTCAGGATTTGGAGATTTGAATGGGGCAATTATTCTGGATGATACAATGGAACACAATGTAATCACCAGGGTCCTGCGTAGGACAGAAAAAGGCGAAAAGGTTGGAATTGGAGAAGGAGGCCTGATGAAAGAAGCAGATGGGAAGAGGAGGGGTGAGGGTGAAAGCACAGACAGGTCAGAATGATACAATTGCTGACCTTGGTGGTGGAGGAAGAAGCCCTGAGCCAAGGAGCACGAGCAGCTTCTAGAGGCTGGAAAAGGGAGGAAAACAGATTCTGCCTAAGATCCACCAGAAGACATGATTTTAGCCAAATAAGAACCCATTTTGCACTTCTGAGATCTGAAATCGCAAGATAATGAATATGTGTGTTTAAGCCACTACATTTGAAGTTATTTTTACTGCAACTTACACAGAAGCATACCAAGGTTTTTATCTTTAAATGTACTTCTAAAATACATAAAATTATGGTGCTAGGTATAGAAAATACTATATGTCCTCTGAGCAGACCTCTTCATATTTTATAATTTTTTAGCATTTCCCTTGGGTTTTAGAGCAGACATTTGTGTTGAAAGTTTAAGTATCCCAAGCTCCTCCTAGTCCCCAGGAAACATACTACTCAGCAGTGACCTAATTATGAGTTTTTCTTCTCCATGCAGATTTGATTTGCTCAGTTGTCTGTTCATCTGGTCATTATTGTAACTGCCTGAATATATTATCACTCATGTTAAATGTTCAGTTAATGTGTTTCAACAGAATGCATCAATGAATGAAAAAAACACAAGAGTGCAATTCTCCCTGCCATGACTAGTCCTACTTAGTTTTGACTAATATAACAAAATCACCCCCATAAATACATATTATTCCAAAAGAGTACAGTTAAAAAAAATAAGGCAATTTTTCTAAATGGTTTGTGTGCTCGTTTCACTATTAATGAAGAGAGGCAAGTGTGAATGTATTTTGGATCTCTCTCTGGCATGATCAACATCCACTAAAGTTTCTTCTCAGCCAAGAGTGATCCTACAAGAAATTCCATCACTGATAAAATGACAGTAGTTGTCTGACTGTAGAGGTAATTTGTAAATCATTCACAAAGAAACAATAAAATTGTACTTAGCTTTAAATATAATAATTGAGAAATCTGTCCACTTGACAGAAAATGCTAGAAAGCCAACAGGCTAACTCAGGATGTAACCCTACTTCTCTGGGCATGCTAGACATGACTCAGCTTAGTGATAAAGGAAAGATGTCCTGATTTGAGTTTTTCCATATCTACTATACCATCTCTAGTTTCCCCATCTTGGATAAAAAAATGGCACTACTCTCAAGGCAGATGACTTGTTCGAAGATATAAAAATATAGGGTATTTTATAAGCTAGTTATTTTTCTTCTCAGTTTAATTTAATAAAAAGTTAAATGAATAGTTAATTATGAAAAAATAATATTTTATTTAAATCATTTATACTCCAGGTACCTTTACAAAATTATAGTATTTATCATCTTGGGTGGAGCAATATCAAAACCAACAAATGGACCAGAATGAAATAAAACAATCACCATGTTTAAAGGGATTTAAGAGAATGGAGAATTTTAAATAATTTGGAAAACTATTGCTTAGTCAGTAATTAGTGGGAAATTGTCTATAATGAAAGAAAAAAATTGGGTTACAATCATATTCCATACCATACACAACAATAAACATGTAATAGTTTAAAGAACTAAAAACTGAAATATTTTAAAAATATCAAATAAAAGTTTTTGTCACTTTGAATTATGTAAATTTTACCTAGAAAGAGCCAAAACCAAAAGCCATGAAAGACAAACCTACAAATTTGAACATGTCAAATTTAAATTTTCATTATGTTAACTCTATTAAAATAAATAAAACATAAATTACACTTTGAAAACCATCTGTACTATATTTAATAAATAATGTACAGAATATACAATACATATATAACTCAGAAATTATATATGCTCCAACAGAAAATGCATATAAGATTTATCAGAGAAATGCATATTAAAAACCACAGGGAGATAGTGCATTGGATGGATAAGACCTTTAAAGAGTTGAAAAATGGTGTTGGAAATGAAAACTCTCCTTCACTGTTGATGACTGTATATTAGCAAAAGTTAATGAGCCAAGTTGGTATATATACCAAAAATTTAAAGGGCTCTATTCTTAAATGCAGAGTTTTCATCTCTACAATATTATCTTCATTAATGTTTTCATATGTAAAAACTAATATAAGTAAAAGATTTACTATGATATGGTCTCATAATTATGAAATATTACAAACAACCTAAGGCTCATCAAAAGGGAAAGTTTATATTATATATTTTAGAATCTTCATAATATGGAATATGATGTAACCATTAAAATAATGAAGTATATTAACTGACATTAAAATGTGTCCAGAACATATTGTTCAATATAAAATAAGTCTTAGAACACACAAAACATGATCCAATTTATGTTTTTTAAGTTATTTATATAAAACACAGCCATGCAAATGCATAGAAAGCACTGTCAAGTTCTTTAATAGGGACATCTCTTCAGAGAGGACTGTGTGATGATAAGATTATGTGGATATTTCATTTTGATTTTTTTCCATTCAGTGTAAATATTTTATAATGTAAAACACATGCATTTTACTATTAAAAAGACTAAACTAATCTCTTTTGTAAACATCTCCATATTTTGAAGTAAGAATATTCAGATTTTTAGTAACTCGTTTTCCTTTAAATCATGCTATTTTTCTTACCAGAAAGCCCCAGCAGGGCTGTAATCATTAAATAAGTTATGGAAATTAAATATATGATATAAAATACACAACAAACACAAGCCTCTCAAGATGATTGCCACTAATATCTGGCAGCCTGACTTGAGACACAAAGCTTCCCACTTGGCATATTCCATGATTACACAATTATATTAAATTTAATTATAATTCATAAAGTTTGAAATTGAGAAGAGAAATCCCTCTGTGTTCCCATTTCTTCTCTGTACTAGATTTTTAATTCTTGATTGATTATGTCTGATTTATTTTGGGTTTTCCTCTTCTTTTTAAGCAAAACCATCCAGCAATAAGACTCAATCTGGGGGCACTCCCTCCGTTTCCTTCTAATCTTCCTTGGCTTGGTTTTACATCACTTTATCATGATAAACTTCTAGGGTCCTCTAAATAATACCTTGATTTCCTTTAAGAGATATTTAACTCTCCTCCATTTAGTCATTCCTTCTGGGCTGAAATTCAAAGTACATCTCAGATGAAATTCAACCTTAAAGAGTAAAACACCTATGTGGATCTTTCCAGATTACAGAAAAATATTGTCGGATTGACTTTGTCTATACTATTTCTGCAATTGCAGAAACAGAAGGAAGCATATTTTCCAAGACCCGGTGTGACCAACAATGAAATAAAATGATTGTGGTGAGCCTCAGCCCAGCGGCGACAACCCAGGAACCTGACAGACCCGAGGCAGCTCCTAGGACGTCCATGCAAAGGTTGACAGAGCCTGCCAAGCAGCCAGATGCTGCTGTCAGGAACAGGACAAATGGACTGCAGTCCGCTGTCTGCTTCCTGTGATTAGCATCAGCAGCACCCGTCACTCCTTTTTCCAGATTAATTAGTAAAGTCTGGTGTGAAGAATTTCAATAAAATGTTTGTTCAAAAGGGTTGGAAAAGAAACATCTGTTGGAGAGTTGTTTTTCTCTCTCAGTCATAGCCTGTGCAATGTGTAGACGTGTGTGTTGTTGTTGTTTACATGTCGTTTCTACGCTTCCGTGTGCTGGACCTCACAACAGTGCGCAGGCAGAGATAACAACAGCATCTCTGCATGCTTGATTCTCATTTTATGTTTCTTTTCTAGTATAGGTTCAAGGATCAGGGTTTAAGGTTTTACACTTTACCTTTTCTTTGTTTTTCATTCCTCCCTTTGTCTCTGTTTTCTTTGTTTCTTTTTCTTTTTGTTTTGTTATAAAAGCAGCTCTTTATGTCATAGATCAGTTTCATATAAGAAGCAAAACAATGTATTAAGACCAATAACACTCTCCATGATGCAAAACTTAAAAGAAACTACACTATACTGTGAAAAGCCGAGGACACTAGGACCTGAAACAATTCTTACCTCTTAAATGTAAAAATGTAGGTTTCTTTTCCCCTTCAACCTCTCACATGACAGTTGCTAGCTGATTAGGAAAAAAAACCCACACAGAATGGCCAAAGGCTAGTATAAATTGTAACATAATTCACAATTTGTTAATTAAAATATATTATGTAATTAAAAGTTTTTCTTTTTTTGTAAGAACATGATGAAAACAATTCATACTTGAATAGAGCTTATGGTCCCCATGTAGCTATCACATATATTGCCTTGTTTTGTCTTTACAAGAAAATTGAGAGATGAGGAGACTCAGTGTCATAGACTTGCCCAATGACAGGCAGCTGAAAGTGTTAGAACAGGGACTCGCAAACCTGGATTTTCCTTCTCCAATTTCAGAGCTCTTTTGATACTGCTTCTAAAGCTTCAAGAGAAGAATATAACCCTTTAAAGAAAAATATATGTAAAAGATGCATTAAAATATTGGAGCAACTATTCAGAAGGATGGGTCAAATTCAGTTATTTATCTTAAGGAAAAAAAAAGGAATAGACAAATACCTTATTACTACAACCGGGAGTCCATTTGTTTTAAAGGATGTGCCAGATTGCATTAGGGTTATTTAAACAAGGATGTGCCATTTGATTTAGCAGTATTAGATTATGTTTGCATCTATAATCTCATAAGTTTTACAGTCCCATTTTTATAAAAAGATTAGTTAAGAATGGTAGAGCTGGCACACAGATGAGGTATTCTTTTCTGAGTCCATTTACTTAGCGTCTCTCTATATATACATTATATTCACTTCTCTGCATCTCTGTTCATCTATTTATACAGTGTTTCATGTCTCGCACCTAGTAAAATGTGAGTTCCTTCAATAGCCTATTCTTGGAAAATTATATACGTGTATTTCAACACCTGTACAGGGGTGTACATATTCAGCATCTCCATGACACAAGGCTAAAGGAGTGACCTTCAAAGTGTCCTTACTTGTAACAGTTTAATAAAGCACAGATGTCTATGCTTTATTAGTCAATAGTCAAAGACAGTAGATATCTAATTATGTACAAAATTGGATATCTACTATTCAATATACACTGTAATGAAAAAATAAAATAATAAATGAAAGTATCCCCCAAAATTCTGTATATCAAATTTTTAGTGTCAGTGAATGCACAAATTACAGCAGTTTTAAAGAGATGCCATCATATGCTGCTCTGAGGAAGGACACTTGAGATTTAGAGGCATGAGTTCTTGGTGAGAGTACTATTTATGGTTCAAAGTTCTGCCTGGTGGTCATTTTGAAATCTGTTCATCAGTCTTTCAGCTGAAATCTCCCTGCTTCTCACCTGAATCATACAATTAAAAGACTTCTAGTACACGTGTTCCTGACTCAAAGTCATACCCATTTTGGGGTGAGAAGAAGTCTACAGAAGGAGAAACGTCAGAACAAGTGGGTTATTTCAACTTAAAATTAAAAATCAGAAAGGGCAAAATGATTCCTTCCATGGTTCATGGAGGCTGAAATGCCGTATTCGAGGCCTAAGGGAGAGTAAGAGCCACGTGACCATAACAGAGCTTATACTGGAGATTCAACGTGGGGGACAAATACGTGGCTGGCTGAAATTATTTTTTTACCTAATTGTTTATTGACTTAAATTACTTTGGTAATCTATGTTTAAATAAATTCTAAAATGACTGATGTATAGAATATTAAGTGAGTTTTTTTAATTTTAGTAATTTTATAATGTAAAGAAATAGTAAATTACTCCCTATAAGAGAAAAACATAAGATGTATCAAATGATAATTCTGGTATTATATTTGCAACCAACTTGCAACTCCACATTTGATATATACTACACATGTGAAATCAAAATGATTAAACCTGAAGCAAATATGACAATCAACACCTGTGAATCAAATCGTGTGCAATGTTGTCATGTCAAGGACAAAATGGTATCACATGTTAACACGAATGGAGCTTGCAGAACTGGAAATTGTTCTGGGTGAGTCTGAGTGAGTGGTGTGAGTGTGAAGGCCTAGGACGTTATTGTGCACTATTGTACACTTTATAAAACTGTACATTTAGGCTATACTAAATATATCAAAATGTATTCTTTCTTTGATAATAAATTTAACCTTAGCCTTAAAATATATAAATATTTTGTTATAAACTTTATTTTTTTTAAATTTTCAGCTCTCTGCATTAACACTTAGCTTAAAACACAAACAGCTGTATAAAATTATTTTCTTTATATTCAATCAGCTTTTTCTTATTTTTAATTATTTATTTATTTATTTTTTTACTTTTTAAACTTCACTAAAAACTGAGACACAAACACACATTAGCCTAGGTCTACACAAGGTCAGGACCACCAATATCACTGTCTTCCACTCCGCATCTTGTCCCACTGGAGGGTCTTCAGGGTTAACAACACACTTGGGGCTGTCATCTCCTATGGAAACCATGACTTCTTCTAGAACACCTCCTACAGGACCAGCCTAAGGCTCTTCTTAAGGAGGTGTCACTCTTTTCAGAAGTACCTCCAGGGTACTTTGCTCTGTTCATTCCTTTTATTCATCACAGATTTCCTTGTAAGCAGATAATTAACCATGAACATTCTGCTTTATTAATAAAAATCTTCTGGGGTGGGGTCCATGTTTTCTAACTTTTAAAGAGCAAGTTGAGGTCTGCAAAATCTTCTGCTAAACCCTTTGCTGCGAATTTACTTGGGGGCTCTTTCTGCTCTCCTCCTTCACTTTCCATTTATCTTATGTTTTCTCTAGCTGTGTCTTCCTGTTCCAGTTCTAACTACACGTCCTTAGTCAGTTTTTCAGTCACCACTTCTAGAAGTTCCTCATTGCCATCCTCATCCTCACTGGGTTGAAGTTGTTTGCCACCTCAACCACGGCCTTAGTGATTTTGGCAAACTTCTCATCCTTGTTAAATCTTTACAAGTCATGGCCCAAACTCTTAAGTGCCTTCTTCCAGATACCATTCATACCCTCCTTGGTGACATCGGCCCTTTCTAAGCAAGGTTCTTGATGCAGAGATAGAAGCTGTAATCTTTCCAGAGTTGCACCAGTGTTTCTCAGTGTCTTCCCTGGTTTCAGCAACAGCCTGAGCAGAATTCTTTCTCAGGGAGTAGGCTTTAAAAGCTTCTGTAACTATTTGACATATAGGCTGGATCAAAAAGGTGACATTTACAGGTAGAAACACCAGTTTAATAGAATAATCATCAATAAAAGGAGGATATACAGGAGCCTTGCCAAAAATAAACAATTTTTTAAGTTTCTATTGTTTTATATTCATTACCATTTATCTCTCCATAACATCTTCTACCTCCACCTACCTCCTCTCTCCCCCTGCAATCACCGAACAAAGTCTTGAGAGATTTGTTATTCTTCAAACAGTACTTCATTTCACTGATGTAACAGTTCAGGAGAGCATCTTGGGAAAGGAACTGGGGCATCCATGGCTTGTATTGCTCTTGTAGTACACTGGTGGTGTGTACTTAGTGATGTGCTTGAGGCCTTGAAACTCTCTGCGCCAGATCACAAAGGGGTTCACATTTGTAGCTGCAACATTGCCTCCAAGCAAGACTGCTATTCTGTCCTGAGAGTTTTTAAATTTAGCATTGACTCGGCCTCCTTCTGGGTGAAAGTTCTCTCAGGCATCCATTTCCAGGATAGAGAGGTTTCACAATACTGAATATTTGTTCTGGCAAGTAATTTTCCAAAACTCTTCAGCTCCCTTCACATCAGCACTTGCACACTCACCACTCACTTTAACATTAGGTAATGAATGAATAATGATTCTTGAATCAATTACCAAGAGCTAGCAATAACTTCGACATTGCAGTGGGGACCAGTCTTTTCTTTCAACTTTGCAAACAAGCTTTTTGTGTTGGTCACGATCATCGTGGTGCTGACAGAGACACGCTTCTGGGTCTGGCCCCTAATCCAGGCCATTAGAAATGTCTCCACGTCTGACACAGGCCCTTCCCAAATGTTCACTGGTCTCGTTGCTTTCAACAAAGCAGATCCTTGAAGAACTTCCATTATTTTTCTTTAGTTTTTCCAGATCATAGGTGTGGTGGAATGGGCCATGCCTGATTGGTGAGCAGTAACCATCACTGATTTTGTACCTTTGTAGTCTTTAATCACTTGTAATTTATTTCCAGGTCCTTATTCTAGGTGGCTTTTTACTAGCAACATTAGCAGTGGATTCTGTATGCTTAGAGGCCATGATGAACAAACATGAAATGAAATGGAGCCCAAGAGAAAATGATGCAATCCAAAACATGGTAAGCAGGAAGGGTCTGAGGCTGCTGGCAGCATAACGGCGCACTGTTTTACAACAGACATTTTCTACTAATAGACTACTTTCAAAAATAACGATAAAATAAATATATAGTAAATACATAAGTCAGTAACATAATCATTTGTTATCATTAGCAAGCATTATGTACTCTACATAACTGTATATGCTGTACTTTCATGCCACTGGCCGCATAGCAAGTTGGTTTACGCCAGCATGACCAGAAACACGAGTAATGCCTTGCCCTAGGACATACGACGACTGCAGTGTCACTCGGCGATGGCACATTTTCAGCTCTATTATAACCTCAAGATACCACCATCATGTATTTGCTCCACTCTGACCAAAACATTGTTTTGTGGATCTTAACAACTGCAGGAAATCTGGCTATTAAGATAAAATAAATCCTCATGTTTCAGTCTTTAAAAAGAATATTAATAACCTTAAACTTTTATAGCATTGCTTTTAAGTCATTCAGTCATAAAACATATTAAAAACCATTAAATATTAATAAACATGTGGAACTAATTTATCAATTTTCCACTTGTGGCGTACAAATATGCACAATTATTCAGATAAAGTTAGGGCTCTGACTAACGTGAGCAGAGCACTGGTAACATCCCGAGTATTTAAGGGGTGAGTGGTCATACAATCTTGTCATGACATGCACGATTGCTTCAGATGATTTGACAATTAGAATAATGTTGGAAACCACATAATATAAAATAATTTGATTTTATATCCATACTTTTTTAGGAATATCTATCATGATAATCAAATCACAGTTGAAGAATTGTAAAACATGAAACCAAACACAGCATGCTTTGTCTTTGAATGTAAGGACAAGACGTGTGTGTGTTTTCATTGCATATGTGTGTCTGGTTGTGATTCACAGTTAAGAACAACTAAATTTTAATTTACTATATTGACCCAAATGTTGGAAGAAAGTGCTATAAGATATAAGTGATGCTCATCTAATCTTAATTTTCTTCTTCATATATATATACATATATATTAATTTCAACAAAAGATATCTCTTTTTTAATGAGATGAATGATTTTTGATGCAAAATATATGTTGCTATGTTAACTGGGCTGATATAACAGAAAACTCCTGATGTCTGTATGGCTTATAAAAAAGACAGGTTTACTTTCTCTTATGTAATTTTCACTGCAGGTCTGACACCCTATCCTCCATCTTGTAATAGCAAAAAAGAAGAATATGCACCAGCTCTTAATACTTTCAGTCTTGAGGTGACAAACATACAATCTGTTGGCCAGTATCAGTAGCCTGTCCCAACCTAACTATCTGGGAAACTTAGAATCACAAGGAGAAAATAGATATTTGCCAAACATTAATTCTTCCTACCACATTACCTGTTCTTTCTACCTTCATTCTCTGGCCTTAGGGTGCCAAGATCACAGTGGTGGTTAGTTTTTCAAGTGATGCCCATTTACAGTGTTAAATCTGACTCTTATCTAACTATGATGGTCAACTTTTTGTATCCATTTGGTTGGGCTATGGTACCCAGTTATTTGGTCAGACACCAGCCTAGACATTACTATGAAGGGGTATTTTAGATATAAATAACACTTAAATTGGTAGACTTTGAATAAAGCAGTTTTCTCCATTATATGTGTGGACTTCATCCAGACAATTCTGGAAGCCTTCGAAGAGAAGATTGAGTTCCCCTAAAGAAAAAGGGATTCTGCTATCAGCCTGCCTTCAAGTTAAGACTTTAAATCAATTCTTGCCAAAACCAATTATTCAAAAACTAACCCCCATTCTCTCTCTCTCTTTCTCTATTTCTACTCCTCTAAATATATACAGATATACATCTTATCTATGTTATATATGTATATGTGCATCATATACAAACACATACCTCTTACCGGTGCTATTCCACTGGAGAACACTAACTAATATACAATCTCTTGGTGAATAAAATAAACTGATTTTTCTACTGTACTGAACTTAAACTCTGACACATGGTCTAAAACCGAGAACAACATTTGAAATTAGAGCTCTCAGAAAATCCAAGATAAACAGCACCTGAAGTTTCCACTAGGAACAAAGGAAAAATGTTTCTACTGCCATGACCATCATCCTTTATCCCATCTCACTTCCAATCATGCTTCTATTAATAGTTTGTTTTCTTACAAAATGCAAAGGAATGAAAACCAAAGAGTCCTTTCGCCATGCCAATCCTTAGTTCGTAGTTTTCCATTACAAATGTGATTACCTATCTGTGAAAGCACGGGGCCCACGTTGGTAAAATGTCTGGTGAGGTTTGGCAGCCTTATGTTCTATCTTTCCCTATTTGGTTTATCTCTCCCATTTCGTATTATGCATGTCATATTTTTTTTCTAGCTATGCACTTAACAGTCTTCCCGGGTTTAATTTGTGTCCACGGGGAGCACTATGTTTGCTTGGTTTTGAGGTTGACACTTCTCTTTGGATACTTACCATATGTTTTTACAATATATATTATACCATGTTCCTGTTTTCTCAGTGCATATTTTTGTATGTGGGGGTTAACTAGAGCAAAATGAACAGATTAAATTATATTTCAGTCATAGTCTGGCTTAATTTTCACTTGAATTCATTTCAAACTAAATGTTGCATCTCCATTCATCTTTATTCATTCAACTGTATCCCATGGATGTTTGCCATTTAAACACCTGGTAGTTTTCCCTCTTGGCAGATTCTTGGCTTGGTCCTAGCATTTCTAGTGCTTTGGTAGAATTAAGAACATTATTTTTCTCAAAGGTGAGGAGAGTTTGGGGGGAAATTTAATGTCACTTATTTCCTTGCCAAAGATACGCTAAGAGGTGAATTTCATAGCTACAACACTCCCTCCAGGGTTCCATACTTGTTATAAATGTAAATCTTCACAGTGTAGTTGTGGGGACTTAGAAGGTGGAAGCAGCTTAGAGTCATTCCCGAAAAGCACTAGTAAATAGCAGTATTTTCACTGTGTCTCTCACTATTAAGTAAGAAATTTGAGTGACTCGAAAACAGAATCCATGTAACAGGACATCAACACTGCATCTAATGTTTATTGTGCATTCACTGGACACATAGTTTAATAACTAAAGAATTTTGAGTTTTTACTACATTTCATTTCCACAAAGTGTGAGGGCACCATGCTACCTTTCCCCTTCTAATCAATGTTCACTTTTATCTGCATGCGATATACTTCAGCAACATTTTTTGCAAGGAGTTATCAATTCTACCAATAAACCCTGCTGCACTCTAAGTGATGCATCAGGATCAACAATAACAGAACAAATCTGCCAGCCGTCTCTCTGTATCACCTGCAGCTCACAGGCCCTACATTGTAAGAGGACAGAATTTCTTATTAGAGGTAGCCTTGGCCTTAATATAGATTAGCTTTCTGGGAGAAGATTTCACACCAAACAGAGAAAGACAAGAGAAAAATCACAACAGGCTTTTCAAATAGCTCCTAAAGCTACAAATGTAGTATGTTCAATGTGGGAAGCATTGTTAATGATGCATACACTTTCCCAGCCACACCCACGTATTGATCAAACCCACCGTTGTAGCACTGTGTTTGGAACTGAAGACCACAGGAATGCACACACACACGTGTGTGTGTGCTGGGTATCAAACTCTGCATCTAAATAAATGTTAAATACAGAAGGTAGTTGTATTAGTTAAAGATGTATACAATTACAGAGGTCACTATGACCCTTTGCAGTCTGTCTTTTCGAAGCGAAGTGACCTAGCCTGAAAAAGATACCACTTGGTAAAGCACTAAAACAGAGTTAGAACTGTTTCCACAATTCTGTGAAATTGAGTTAATTCAGTGAGATACATAAGATTTAGCAAAATTTAATTTAGTACTTACATTCATATAATAAATATTCAATAATTTAATCTAGAGATAATTTGTTTGGAAAAATATATGCAAAACATCTCTATAAATTACTGTGCCTCATCCCAGTTCCCATTTTAATTAAGTTTAGGCTTTATTTTTCTTTTTGGAAGCAAATTCTTAAGCACATTTCCCCAAAATAAAATAAGTATTCAAGGATATTTGTAATAAGCAATCATAAACATTTCTTATCTATACACATTTTATATGTGTGCCATATATTTGCATATAACAAAAGGATAATCTATATTCTTTGGATTTCAAACTCTGATCTCCTTGTTTCAACACACAGACATCAGGATTCCACTAAAATTTGATTCAAATATAACTTAACCATAACTAAATTTTGTATAATTTAAACACAACATAATTAGAAACCATACAAAAAGTAATATATACCAAAATTATATGTATATCCACCAAATATTGAACTTAATTTACTAAACTATCCATTAACAAATAGAATAGAAATTCTCTTTGTCAGTTTGAATTATCTAATATGTACGTCAATTTATTTAAACAACTGTTGAGAGTTAAAATTGTGAACTTTTATTTGTAAGTGGGACTCTGTTTATAAAATAAGTTTATTTTTTTCCTTCTTCTAACCATTTCACATAGCATTTAGCAAGAGAACATACATTTTCAACATAACTCTGAAGAAGCACTTCGTGAATGAAGAAGAGGGGGATGTCGGTAGAGACCATTAGATCAGGGACGGTTGCATCTTCACGTCACTGGCTTCTGTTGCCTTTGGTGCAGTGAGGATTGGCTGACGAGCTGAAGATAAGCAAAAAGAAAAGTCACATCCTGTAACAGCTGTCATAAACTGAGCATGTAATAGAACTCAACGCACCTATTCCCTTTCTGTAAACTCAGACATACACTTTAAATTCAATACTTCATTACACACACTAAAAAGGATGTTTACCTAACCTAAAAGATACAATGTAATAAAACCCAGTAAGTAGAAAAGAAACACTTCCATAATTTAAAATTTGCTGTTACAATAGGGACCTGGCACTCTAAGATGGAACCAAGCGTTCTCAATCTCATTTTCATTAGTTCCAGTTTGGTTTGTTCGGATATGAAATACTGTAAATATTCTTAGATTCTATAAAAAATTCTGAAAACACTTCTCTGCTTTCCTCTCTGCCTTATAAAAAGTATCGGTGTACAACGTGATTCTGTTCAATGTGACGATGAGTTTTTTGTTCAATGTAGATGCAGCTGGTACCCTCCGTCCATCATACACATTTTGTCTGACAGCCTTCAGGATGCATTCGCACGGTTGCCATAGCATGTTCTAGAAAACCCTTTACTCTTACTCTCATATGCAACCAAGTAGGATCGATCTTTTAGAGGAAGCGTCGAGACCAACAGGATAGAAGAATTCCTGTAGCATGAGAAAGACATGAAATAATGTCACAAAATGAATGGTAATAGACACTCCACTTGGGGACCAGCCCGCTGTCACTCATGCCCTCACCTTTCCCAGTGTGAGAGAATGCAAGGGGCCACTAAACTTACCAGGAAGCACAAGGAAATTGACCGAAAGTTCTGTTCATTTGGAATCATGGGTTCACTGCATGGTTGATCTAATCAATGCCAGTGTTACTCTTTAGAAAAAGAAAGAAAAGAATAAAATAACGCTGAGTAGATTTGATTATATTTTTCAGACCATATATGAATATCATCAATTCAGAGCTGGAAAATACTGGTTTGACATCCAGACTTTCACCATCCCAAACTGACATGTTAAGAAATAAATAAGCAAATCTCTTTGGGCATGTCATTGTTGTCGTTGTTGCTAAGAAGAGCAGCAAACTTCAGGGTGGGTACCATATGCATCACTAAAATAAAGTACATTAACTCAAAGTCTGTTACAAAATTGCATAATACTGATGAGTAATGCAGAGCCCTGGACAATCATCCCTCCGTGGTTCCTTATAATACTCACCTTCAGTGTTTTAAAGAAACAGTAACATGAAGCTACCAATCCATGAAAAATTGATCTTTAGTACTTTAATGTAATTAGTTCTTAATTCCCTCTCTAGTTTCTCTGGATCTGCTTAAGTTTTGAAACCAATTCAAAGCAAAACAACGTTTTAATTATTGCAACATGTAACTTAATGGGAGTTCTTTAGCGTCTCAGTGCAAACACCTAACAAATCCCTTTTGCCCTATCCTTCTGATGTCTGTATTTAATTTTAAACTTTCCGCACACCAGGCATGCATTTTTTTGCAGAGCAATGAAGTAAGATAATCACTGTTACTCATCAACACACAACTTGAACTTAACCACTTTGAGTTTCAAAGGAAAGAAATAAAATCTTCCTTCAAAAAACCTTGAAGGTGACAGCTAGTAGTCATATACTGGGGATATTTTATCAATTTCTCCAGCAAAATTATCCTGCTTTTATTGTTTTATTTTATTTTATTTGGTCATAATGAGAAAATTCAGCACTTAGAACCTGAGTGTTTTACTAAAAACCAAATCCTGGGATTCTGTCATGAATAAACTGTCTTTCAGGTCTAGTTCAGGTACTTTGCAAACTGTCCTAATTCCTCTGGGTCACAAGGGTGTGATGAATCACAGCTATACATTAACTGATAAGGTAGGGACAGCGCAGAGTGCGATTCTTCAAATGGATACATAAACCTGTTGGCAAAGAAAGATTTAATCCGTTTTCTCCCTGAATAACTAGCATCTTATTAGTCAGGCTTAATTCAGTCAATTGTTTCCTCCCTTCAAAAATATTTGTGAATACAGACTTCGCTGGGTATAACATCTGTCCCAAGGGGTGTCATAGTCGTTGGAGATTGGCAGATAGATTCTAGTAGTCTTCTGTATGCCAATATTTTTTTGTTTTAGGGAAATTGTTTGCTTTATTGCCAAAAGAAAGTTCTCTAAGAGAGCTAGATTAAAATATATGTTTAACTACAATCAGTGTTTTTAGTGAATTCAGTCTTAAGTTAACTTTAATTGTTCAACATTTTCTAAACCCTGATTCTGAAGATATAGCTTCATCTCTTTCACCTATTTATTTTGTTGGGGTTTTTTTTTTACAATAGAAGGCGTAGTAAAAATGCACTTTGGAATTATTAAAAGCATTCAAAGTATAATTGAGAAAAGGAGTAAGTAAGTCATACACGTTAATTGCGTTTAGACCAAATAAGTAGGGAAGGCCCTGGGCTCAATTATGAACTACCTCCACGTGCCCTCAGTGACCTTCCTTCCAGTCCAGCCAGGCGGCCCACTGCCAGAGTCCCACAAGTTTCTCTAGCCTAAATTCTTTGCCATGGCTTCCTCTTTCTCCTTTATCTAACCGCACATATAAACTTTTCTACGTCTTCCTAGCTCTTAAAGGAATTTAAAGAAACTACTTCAAAATGAGGTGTGAATTATTATTGGTCCATTAGTTACATATAATTTTGAGATATTTAATTAGCAAGTTTGTATATATCATGCATCAAACTCAGAGCAAACTCCGTGGAAATTATTAAAATTCCAAGACTGGTACTAACTAGCAGTCATCCTCTTGAGAAAATAAAAGACAAGACGCATTTTCAAAGCACCTCCAATGAGCCAGACAGCACACTGGACATTTAATCATTCAGTTATCACAGGAGTCTCTGAAAGCAGATCTCATTTTTTTGGATAAGAAGAGTGAGACACGGAGAAAGTAGACTTAAATCGCCTGAGGTCATGCAGGCAAAAAATGATGGAATAGTTGTCTGAACGGAGGTTGTCCAGGCTTTAATATCGAGTGCTCAGGAAGCCACTTTCCTAGCCCTCAAAAAGCACTACAAAATGGGCCATTTAGGTTTTGATACTGTCCTTTTACAGAGTTTTTTTTTTAATATACAGAAAAATGAACTCAAAACTAGACTTGAAAGCACCAGGACATTGTGATATATAATAAGAAAAGATCTCATTTTATCATATTATAACAGACAAAATACTATGTCACCAACATCCTTCCAGCTACACATATTAAACTATTTCATGTTTAAATCCTATTCTGTACTGAAGCAGTGAAATGCAATTTCTGGTAGTAGATCATGAATTGGTGACTGAAACCACTCCTTAAAGGGCGATTAATACCCCTATCTTTTGTATTTTCTTCTCATTTTCATTTTTTTCTTCTATTTTTCTCTATTTTTCTATTCTACAATTAATTACTCTTTTCTGCACAACTTCTTTTTGGATCATTTGTTTATCAGAGGTACACACAGATATTGATTCATTTCATTTTTTCTCTTCTACTTACATCAAAAACCCTAAATTTGGGATTCCAGAAAGCCCTGAAATGTATGTATACATTTGGGGAAAGTGAGGAATAGATTCCAATCTTCCATAAGATTCTTAAAGGGATTATTGACCAGAAAACTTTATGACGTCAGTGTAGAAACATTTCTTCATCTAAAATCATACACTGTCCTTGAATATCCTTTGGAACTATTGTTCCCTTCCTTTTGACTCTAGTACAAACTGTGGAAGTCCAGTACAAATCGAGAACCAAACTTTGCGACATATTTTTAAATCATTGCATGTGGGAAAACTGCTTCAATGTATGAACATTTGTGGTAGACAGAAATTTAAGATGACATCCCAAGATGTCAAATACTACTCTGGATAACGATGTGACAGAATTTCGAAGGTGTGAAGTCCCAAATCGATTGCCTTTGAATGAGTGGGATTATGTGGGTGGGAGTGATATAATCACATGAGCCCTTTAAAAGTAGTTTTCTTGGGATGGTAGCAAAAGGGAATCAGAGAGATTTGAAGTGTAAAAAGGTTTGGGCATGAAGGAAATTCTCTGTTGTTGAGACAGACCACAGAGCAGGCACTTGTGCATAGCCTCTAAGGGTTGAGAGCATTCCCTAGCTCTCAGCCAGTAAGGCCAAAGGGCCCATAGTTTCCAACCGCAGGGAAGCGAATTTTGCCAACAACCTGAGGGAGCTGGGAAACATCTGGTTCCCGAGTCAGGACTCCAAATGAGGAGTCCACTGCCTGACAACCTGGATCCCGCTTTTTAAGAGTCTGAGTAAAGCACCCAATTAAAAAAAATATGCGGAAATTCTGATGCAGGTAATCTGTGAGATGATAAAAATCTTATTTTGAGCCACAAGAATTTAGAAAGCTAATATAGTTGCTAACTAGTGAATCTTACATCTTTCACCCTTTTTTATAAAAACTGGATATCTAGTTAACAAATTCAGAGCTGTTGACAACTTGGTGATTTCTCACTCTAACAAGAAGTATTCTCTCATAAAGAATGAAATAAAATTTAAAAGGTGAAGTATTATGTTATCTGTTGGTCATTTCTTTTTAAAACCTACCACAATTTGAAAGAAAAGTTCATTCTGTTACTCCATTCCAAAGGATGAACTCTATTAACCTTTAGTATTTTTTTAATGTATAAATTGAACTCTGTGCTCACATTCTTTATGGACATTTGTTCTGAATTGAATCAACTAAATAAACCTCATGTTTAAATAACCATAGGAATAAATTTGGTTGTGTCTTATAAACATAGATTTCCAATCAATTCCCAAGGAAAATTTTGACTCAGGTCTCTGGAACAAATTCAAATAATCTGCATTTTCACATCATTCCAGGTGGTCCTTTGACCACAAATGTTTGGGAGACTCTGCATTAGAACCTCTGCACACTTACTGGAAACTCAACCTGGTAATCCATAATGTGTGGCACTAGAAAGAAAAAGAATGTTGAAACCAGAGGAAATTCCCATCCAGCAGTGAGGGAAATATAGAAGCCTTAAAAGATACGTAAATACAACGTGTAACAGATGGTAAATTAAAGGGATTAGCCAATGCAAATGAACAGTAGACTCCATCGGTGAAAGGCTTTACCACAGACCATTGTGGTCGGAGAGGATGTACTTTGTTCAATGAACCATAAACCAGAGTGTTTCTAAAGCATGAAACCAAGAAATTCTGAAGTGCCGTCACCAAAACAATGGTCCCGGACAGCTTCCAGACAGCGCAGGGCAGAAATGCAAACGCAGCTGGCTTTTCATTTCCTCTTTCGCCACTGCACTCTGAATACAGTGTGCCTCGCAGCCCTATTTCTACTGTCCAGCCCTTCAGCAATCCCACACAAACTTAGCTGCAAGGAAATTTGCCCAATATTTTGAAATTTATTCATTTATCAAAATAACATTTTACTTTATCCTTTTAAATGGCCTCTTAATTCACACAAAATATGCAGAACTAGTTGTATGTAGAGAGATAGCCTAATGTCTTGGGAATGAATTTTAAAGGGATTTTCTTTCACATCTACACGCTGTCACACAAAAACAGCATTTATGTAAATAAACTCTATAAAGTTTAATGTGATTTCATTAATAAGCTCTAACACTTCGTTTGGCTATTTTTAGAGCTTCTGCATGTCCATCAATCGATAAGCAATTGTTGCAATTTCTCAATAACTAACCTTGGATAATAGAGACGAAGTACATCATTTATTTCTGTCAAGACAAATATCCAGTTGTTTACTTTGTGTTTATGTCAGCCCAAAGCATAATCCATAATGCTTTTTGATGCTTAGAATTCCTTACGTTATTCGTGGTGTTCAGCAATAAAAATGTGTACATGTTCATGCATTTTAAATATTTGTGTTGTGAAGCACAGATGTCACAGAACTCCAGGAAAAAATGGCCTAAACAATTTGGAGGGAGTTGATCATTTTTACTTTGTCATAACCGGTGCACATGTTTACTCTTGTTGTACAGAGGAAACAAATTAGATTCAGATGGGGGAAATAATTTGCTCTACATCAGAATGCTGATGGGGCAATCGGAGTTCAAATGAGATCAGTCTCATGCAGAAAGTGATGCTTTTTCTACACTATAATTACCCCAGTTAGGAGACAAAACCTTGTCTATAATTGCAAGTATACATAGCAAAAACTTTTTTAAAAGGTGTCAAACAAATACAAACAATGAAGAACTTATGTTACTTTGTACACATAAAAAACACATGTACCTAAGTTAATGTAGATGTAGACTTTTTTATATGCAGCTCTATACGGTGCAAATGTATCCCAACACAATAAACAAGACAAGTGAACACCTTTAACCTTTCTTATTAGTAGAATTAAATATTATTTTTAGCAATGCCCACCAGGGGGTGCTGGCACATTGACACTGGAATGTGGAAAACATTGGCTGTCCTGTCAGGTCAAATAAAACACTAGCAATTAGCCCTCTTTTCAAGAACCTATTTCTGCAGATAGTTTTTATAGAATAGAAGTTATTCACATGTATTGGCTCAAAAATAACATTCTTAGAAAATATTTTTAGAATTGTAGGTCAACTGAAGTCTGTGCATTTTAATTTGGTTTTTTATAAAAGTACTTGGACTCCAAATGTCGATTTGGAGAAAACAATTTTGACATAAAGCAATTTTATCAAGAGAGATTGTTGGTATAAATATGGCTTATAAGTATTCAGCTCTTCTTGTTTCATATTTAATATCAAAAAATCACATATTCTAAATTGTCTATGTAAAATGTATACATAAATCACTTTTAAAGATATTTGGAACCTAGGGTCTACCATTATTTAGCATTTAGGAGGTAAAGATATAGATATTATATTTTACTGAAATAAAATACTAAGCAAAAATATGAAATGGTACTTAATGTCACTGACTGGGAATGACAATTTAATATATAATTGAATCATTTATATCTAAAGAAAATCTTCAGCTCATTAAAATATGACAAGGTCTGTCCAGAAGGTATCCAGCCATGTAATATGAAAAAAAGAGACATGGATTGAAGAAGGTACAAGACACAGCAAATATTGTACATAAGACAATGAAACATCTCCTTCAAAGCAGCCATCTTGGGGCCTCACACAGTTTTCCCATTAGCCTCAGCTGCTCTGTTATATTTTCCTAAATCTCATGGATGATCTGAAATCTCTTCTCTACCAAAGGTGATTGTAGTTTTGGGAAAAACCAGAAGTCATAGGGCACCGAATCTGGGTACTAGGGAGGCTGAGTCACCTGGGTGACTTGATGTTTCACCAAAAACTCTGCACAAGGCAGTGATGTATGAGCAGGCACATTGTTGGGATGAAGCTGTCAATCACCACTTGTGCATAGCTGCGGACTTCCTCATCATATGAATAGTTTCCGTGGAGAAATATTCAAACTTAATGCAAAATTTGGCACAGGTTTGCTGCTCTACTTGCTAAATCATTGTGAATGTGATGGCCATACAGTGCACATGCTCACTCAACAGCATCTATTACCCCCACTGACTAGTACAGTGAAGTCATCATTCACACATGCACATTCCAGTCCAGTCTCATTGACTGCTAGGTTACATCAATGTCACACAAACGTTCTTGTTATATTAACAATGGTTGGACTTTTTCCGGACAGACCCCCTACTATGTCCAACAGGTTATAAGGTATTTTTAGTATACAACAATGTCAACATAAACTGAATTTTATAGGAATATATTTTGATTATATAAGTTGAACTCAAATTTAGGATCTTCAACAAAAAACTTGCTCTCTCTTTTCTTCATAAAAATGCCTTTATACGTGGAATTCAAACAATTCAGCCATAGAACAGTCTGTATCCTATATTTGTGGGTGAAAATTACTTGGCTACAGAATCCTTTACTCAATCACTTCCAAGTTTGGCTCGTCTTGGTGCCAAGTACACTCCAAAGCTGTGTCTTTAATGCTAAAGGCAATCTATCTAAACAGAGGAGAAACATCCTTTGCTACAAGGTCTTTGAGTAGTTGTACTCTCATTCTAAATAGTTATCTTTTATTGAAAATTCATGAGAAATTATAGAACCTCTGACAATGCAAATCACCATGTCCTTAAAGGGGGGGATGAGAAGGAGTTTATAAAAGGATATTGTTTTGCTCCATATTGTTAACATTAAATGGGTCTAGAGTTATCCCCAACTCTTTATGGAATTAAATTATATTAAATTTCTACACTGGATTATTATGTATTAAATTTCCCTAATTCTTTTTAAGCTTACCTGTACATCCAGCTCATCTTGCCACTTTTGATCCAAAAGCATTAACCTTTTTATCGTTAATCTTATTACCTTAATTTATTCACAATTTTCTCTTTTAAGTTTAAAGAGATACTCAACACACTAATAATCAAACATTCAATGAGAACGTTTGCATTCACTTAATTCAGACCCTTCAAAATCTCATAGACTTTAATCACATCTTTTACCCTTAATTTTTCCAAAGAAGTAATATGAAATATTATACTCTATTATCATATGAAAAACCTTTGCTCCTATCCATGTGGCAATGAGTTAACAAATACTAACCAGGTGCCTGCTTTGACAATAACATTCTGCCAGAAGTTTGAGGGCACAGAAGGAATGTCTCTCCCTCTTCACCTTCCTCTGTCCAAACCTTTCCCAACTTCAAAGGTATTAGTTATAATTTCCATCCAGCCACTAAGCCAACCATAACCAGGACTGGCAGTAGATTAAACAATTTTATCCTCAACAGTAGGTGAGATTTAGAATCAATCTTGTCTCCTATTCAGAATGCAATATGCTAAGGATGAGTTCCAACTCGACCTACCCTAGTTTTAGTGACCTGTCAACAACATTTGATAGTGTCCACTTTCTAGTTCATACATAGCTCAAAACCACTCTCTGTTTTTTCACGAAGTAGCTTACTTCCTGAGCTACTACTTCACCTGACAACAAGAAGCATTACTGCCTAAAGGCTTCTGCGGCCATGTCCTCTTGTGGTCCCATTCATTCTGGAGCACACATAGAGGGCACCTTATGTTTGGGACTATTTATTGGTTACCCTTTTCAAGAAAGCAACCACTGCAGCAGCACTTGCTCCCTCGCTCAGTTGGACCCTAACTTATTCAGCTATCCTCCGGTTCTCAGCCCGGGATGAGGGTCACTGAGTAACTTTACACCAAGTCAACATCTTTAGAATGCTTTCATGTATAATTGAACTTCAATAAACTGCACATGTTTAAACTGTTCAATAGGAGTGTTGATATATGCAAATAGCCATTGCACAGTCACTGCTATCAAGATAATGAACATTTCTCACCTTATAAAGTTTCCTGTTGATACTGCCCTCATGGAAATTAAACTCTGATAAGAAAGAATGGATGAATGTCATGATATGAGACAACATTGCATAGTGGTCAGTAATGAGTGGTAAATAATGCTATGAACAAGCAACATAGACAGAGAAGGGAGGGATTATTTCGGGCAGGATAATGGGAAATGGCTTCACTACTATTTCCACATATTTTCCTTTAGTACTTTTCTCTCTGTATTTAATGTGATTATTGACATTAATTATTATCCTGTCTTTTCATTGAATTTTGATATGAAATATGCAATGCATTTTCAGTTTGGACTCTTTTGTTTTTTTTTAATAATGATATAGTCTTTTCTCTGTTGACTGCTTAATCCTTTCTCACACCAAATAACCTTGATCTTTCTATTGTGAATGCAGTCTCAATATAGAATAATTTTAGAGTTAGAAGAGATCTCATATTCCACTTTTGCCAATTCTGACATATTATGTAAGTCCACCTTTTCTTTTACATTATTTACTAAGGAGTACAAGCTCTTATGTTTTCTATTTATATTAGTGATTCAAGCAATTTCAAATAAAGGATTATTTTTACTTACTTTTTGGATCACCATCTCAGGTACAACTCCTTATGGTGCCAGTGACAGAAATAATTTCTTGACTCACACAATTTAACATTCAATGTTCATTTGACTTTTGGTGATGTAAGTTATATAAATCAGATGTCATTTGGGTTATTTTTCTCTCTATCTCTAACTCTCAGGTTAGTTTTCCTTTATTTAAAATTGTCAGATAAATAAAGTTCAATTTTATTTGAAATTCAGATAAGCAATAAATAATTTTAACCATAAGTGTGTCCCAAACATCACACAAGATGTGCTATGTTTATTTTGTGTTTTGATTTTTGTTTGCTTGTTGTTGTTTTTCTAAATCTGGCAAACCTAGATGCATGTTGAATAGCTTTCAGGTAGTTTTTTTTTTTTTTTCATTAGCTCACCCTCACCAAAATCTTTATGCTTATATCTCCCAAATCAGCGACATCATGGTCGGGAGCTTCTTTTCCCATTAATTCTCTGAGTGAATCTCATTGGGCTAACCTGATTCCATAGATCCTTCAAACAATGGTCATGGCCTAGAAGAAGGGATACACTTACTTGTTAGGTCTGTGTCATGGTCCACCTATAAGGAAAAAGGCTTGAGTATGTCAGCATCACCAAGCTAGTATTTGCTGGGAGTCACTGAAAGGCTATAGCCAAAAGAAATAAATAAGAGTTCAAAGAAGAAATCTATGTTAGGCAAAAAAAAGAAAAATGTGACTTGTAGAGATCTCTTTTAATGCTGCTTTAATGCTTTAACTTTTGATATGTTTAATTTATGATGATAAAAATGATTAAAAATACAGTTACAGATTTAGCTATATTTTAAAAGGATGTATATTTTATCAGGCACAACTAATTCACTCTCTCCATTGTGTTTGGCGTGAATAGACATTTTGTGTCAATGTATGACATAGTATGGTTTAACAAGTAACTTGCAGTAACTGCACCACAGAGGAAGCAGTTGAGTTTCTGTTAGGAAATTAAGTGCAAGTTGCCAGTTGCAAAAGTAGTCATGGGGATGTTAAATACAGCAAAGGGAACATAGTCAATATGATTGTAATAACTGTGTGTGGTGTCAGTGAGTATAAGACTCATTGGGCTGATCACTCTGTAAGGTACACCATGTCTAATCACTACACCTGACACTAATACAATATTGTATGTTAACTGTACTTGAAAAATAAAATTTAAAAAAGAAAGGAACATTTGGCTTAGAAATGCCTGTATTAAAGTTTTATCTCTTTTTTATATGCTTCTGAGCAGACTAATTCAACTCTGTAAGAATTGTGGACTATAATTTCAAATTTAAAAATTTACTTCATTGCCTTATTTGAATGATAAAATGAAGTAAGGCATGCAATGACCATGGCATAGTACCTAGAATATTGAAATTTTTCAAAAATGTTAATTATGTTATCAGCAACAATCTTAAAATAATTTTCCAAATGATATTGTTGGCATTTTCTTGCTTCAAAGCTTTTTTTGTTTCCTAGGTTATTGTGTATTATATAGGCCTAAGACTTCAAGTTTTTTACTCTCTGAGGTCAGTACTCACTGATGTTGTTTTCCAGTTTCCATGTGAACTTATTTTTGTGTCTTCTAGGTCCACCTTATGTTCATGTAAATAATTTTGGAATCACAATAAAGAGCTTACAAAATTTTTATTCTTCTTCAATTTCAAAACTATTTCTTTCCATATCTTGGGCTGCGTTTACCTGATTGATTATTTGTTGTGGATGCTCATTGGGCAATATTTTGATGGTTTTCTATGATTATACTTAAATTTCACTTCCTGGCAAAATTTTGTCAATTTCAATGTTACTATGTTTTTGGTTATTTTTACTTTTCTTTACCAAAACATAAGTATCACTTAGCTCCTATGGCTGGGATCCTGGCATACCCTTTAATATTTTTCTCAAAACTTAGTAACTTTTTCACCCTTCAATATCTTCCTCAAAATTTAGTAACTGTTTCATCTTGAGTAATACAATTTAAGTTGTAAGCTTAGAAATTTTAATGGGCATTTGCTTTTTATGGATAAATTGTAAAATATTATATATGAACAATTTGAGCATTAATTCTTAGAAAAATAACTATATGATACAGAAGATAACATATAAATGTTTGTTCATAACATTTATTTTAATGAAGATAGAGCAAATATGCCTATACTTATATTATCTTATGTCAACCCAAAAGAATGAAATTGATGATAGGCAGACAGATGAACAGGTAGGCAGAGAGATAGATGATAGACTATGTTTTTCAGTCATTTAATATACACAATAATACATATAATAAAAAATTCTTAACCAAGTGATAAAAATCTTAAAAGGAGATCTGCATATTATATCAGGTAGGCATTCATGTTGAATAATGTTACCAAATTCCCATATCTGACACTCTCACTACTTCCATACTGGCAAGAAGTATACCTCACCCAGAACTTCAAGGCTTCAGAAATTGAAAAATAGTTTATCTTCATACAATGTGCTGAAGAACTCTGGAAGAATTCTAAAGTGCAATGCTGTGAAAAATGCAAGTGACACAGAATCTGAATCCTGTCTCTGAAAATACATTCTAATGCTAACTGTTTGACCTTGGACAGATTACGTGCTTGCTCAGACAGAAAGTTAACAATAATGTGGAATCAAATTCAAATTTATCATTTGTTACGTGAGTTGGGTAAGTTACTTTTCTCCTCTGCACCATACATGTTACCTGTATGCATAAAATACACAAAAACTTAAATTCAGGACTATTATGAAAATGTGATAAAATTACATAAAGCTTTGTATACAATGCCTCTCACATATGATATATACATATTATATACCTTTACACACATTTTTCCATCTTCATTTTCTTAATCTGCATCATTGGGATTTTTGTGGAAGCAGGTAATCATTAAATCCTCAGAAGTTTGTTGATGAGACAGTGCATATTAAAGAATTTGCCACATTCAAGTTCTAGTTTTACCATTAAAACACTAGCAATCACTATTACCAGTATTACAACTACTTTTTTATTGAGATTATCAGGGGGACAGCAGTTCTCATAACCACACTGGTTTCAAGAGCATAACAGCATCACATCGCCTGCACACCGCGCTGTGTGCCCGTCACCCAAGGCAAAGTCTCTTTTGTCCCCAGCCATCCCCTTTTGCCCTTTCCACCTCCGCCCACACCCCGTTTCCTCTGGTTATCATCATACTGTTAGAAATAGGAATAGAGTTGAAAAAAATGTTCAACTAGGAATAAGAAAATTTAAGTTTTAGGTATACTTTACTATCAACTTATCTAATGGTACACAAGGATATATATATAGCATTATCTGGAGTATTCTATTCATCTGCTCTGTCATTCCATTTTTCATTAGTATATTATATATTATTTATACATATGATTATATATAGCTATATGTAAGTATATCTAGCCATATTTGTATTATTATAGTTCACAAATTATCTCTGGATTGTGACATGCTATAAGTAAGGCATCTGAGGTGACTGACATCTGACAACTGTCATAGCCAGGGCTGAAGAAGAGACCTTTGTCAACATGACACCTGACCAAGGAGGAGAGTATGTCCATTCTCCGCTCGCTCAGTCTCAGCTGTCCTCCTTGGGTCCTCATTAACTTTCAAAACCAGAAACTAATGGACCCAAGTAAATGGCTGCTAGAAAGTTTTGCCAGGCCTGTTGAGATTTTCCTTTCTGAATCCCATTTTATAATTCTCCTTGATTTTTCTGTTATTGAAATTTAAAAAATTTGTTTTAATTTATACAGATAAAAGTACTTATCAGTGACTCTCCCTCTTGTGGATATGGTGATCCTTAACGGTTTGGTTGGTGCTAACTTCCCGTTGTTTCTCAGGTATATTTAAAATGTTCTTTGATACTGGATTATACGCCATGCAATACAATTATAATGCAACAAGAGTACACTGCCTTTGTCAGTGACCAGGAATGCAAGTTAAGGCCATCTTGCGAGATGACCTAGCATAGACTTTGTCAGTCTTCCACAAAAATTCCCAGTTTTCAGTCGTGTATAACATCAGCAAACAAGACTTCAGAGCAAGTAACGCCATCTGTCGTTATTAAGAGTGACATTGCCCAAGGTTAGGCCAGATGCGAAACCCCTTCGTCTTCATTATATCTTTGCTTCTCTTTGTTTACTATGAACTTGTCTCATTGAGTTGATAAAATGTATGCAAAGATCAATTTGGATTAGATCCAAACCTGAGTGAAAAAGCTGTGAATCAACTGAAGGAAGTACTGATTTATCAACTCTTGTTCTGTATTGTCTGTGGTGTGATAACATCAGGTATATACGTAAGGATTTATCATGTAATTCTAAAAACCTATAAAAGTCTTATCTGTCCTCAGAAAAACTCAAACAGTTAGAATCTCTTTATTCATGTTCTGAAATAAGTAACCCCTAAAAGGATAGTCAGTAATTCAAAGTTGAGGACAAATTCAAAAAACTGAATTCTGAATGTAGAAAAAACATGTATGTTGTTATATAAAAATGTGAGGGAGTAGAATGATATATCAGTGATCACAGAGTCAGATCAGTACATTAAGCAGGAAAAAACATAAAATAGTTTCACAGATATTTTGCTAGCTTGAGCTATCATTTTACAATCTTGAAAGACAGGACTACCAGAAGAAGTAGCTAAATGAACTAATTAGGCTAAAAACATAAATTGTTATTATACAATGGTATTAATTGCAGTCCATGTAAATATTCAGAACAAGCTTTAAAGTTTAATAAATTTCACTTTTTTCCAAATTTTAGAAAGCTACTATGATGATCTCCATAACTAAACAAGCAAATATTTTAATGACCTTTTATTTTGCATCCTCAGTTGCAAATCTATAGGGGTATAGCAACTCTAAAACACGAAAGTAAAGATTCTTCTCACCATATGCATGCTTTCTTTCTCTCTTCTTTTTTAATTTTTGGTTCCTTCTAAGCTCTTTCCATATTGGAGCAGACCTCAGAAGTTGTAGCCTTTTAATTTTTCATTTGAATTTCAGAGCTGGCTTTTCCCTATAACAAAGCTATTTTTTATTTGAATCTCTTTATACTAAATTACATTGCCATTTGTATGATTTTGAGTGTTTTAAAGCTAGAATTTGTTACCTATTTAAGTTCTTTTCTTTTTTCTTGTCATTTTACCTTCAGTAGAATTTTTAAGACTCCATAAATATTAAATTTATTTCTAAATATTTCCTCATTTTTAATTACTTATTGCATTATAAATGGATTTCTTTATTGTATCTTTCAACTTGTTTTAATAAATATATTCCATTAGATTTTGCATATTAATTTTATACCCTGCCACTTAGTTAAATTATCTTATTATATAATCATATCATCTGCAAATACAGTTTTGTCTCATCCTTTTCAGTTTTTATACATTTTTCTTTTTCTTGTCTGATATACCTGTCATCACTTTTAACACTAGCTGTCAGTGTAGCCATCCACTTCTTGCTTGTGACATTAATAGAACTTCATGGTTTTTGTTTCCATTAAACATATCCTTGTAAAGAAGTACTTCATAATGCTTTTTGTCTCTATTAAACATATTCTTAGTATTAGTTTGAGATAGATGATTTTTGTCATATTAACCAATATCCATCTATTCCTACTTATAGACTAACTATTTTTCAATTAACAGTTTATTGCATTTTAACCCTTGCCATTTCATTGGTTTCTTAATAGATATGTTAGATTTTCTAACATAGATATACACTAGCATTCTTGGAATAAACACCACTTAGTCATGTGCTTTTATTTTTATGTTCTATGGGATTTTTGTACTTCGTTTACAATTTTTATTAATAGTGATAAATGAAATTTCTTTTAGTTTTTGTGTGCTAAATGTTAGAATCAATGTTATACTTGGTAGCTATAAGGAGTTTGAAAGTTTTTTTTTTTATTCTATGTTCTGAAATAGTTGAAATAGCCTGGAGATCTTCACTCTTTAAATATTAAGTAAACTCCCCCTGTAAAATCATTGGCTATGGTGGTATTTTGTTGAGAGTAGTTCTTTTATAATACCTACTGGAACAAATTTCTAGGTCCAGGATGGAGTCACTCCTGCCCAGGGAGCCATGTCAGCAAACCAGAACTTAGGCAACTTTTATGTCCCTATAACAATAATGTTCCATTTGACCAGGAATGTAGTATACCCAGTCAGCCAGTCCCCAAGCACCAAGCCAATTCTGGACATTCTCACCCCAAACCAGGCTGATTATGTGGCCTCAATCAGATATTTTCTATTTTTTCCTTCCTGTTCTTCATCCTTTATCCTATAAAAGCTTCATGCTTTCTCCCCCATTTTTGCAGTTTTCAGAAAGGAGACTATGTTCTTCATGAAGTCCTTAAGTTTGTTTGTATCACCTAAATTGTTTTCTTTAATCATTTTATAATACATTTTTTATTCCACTGTAGCAATTATTCTTTTTAGATTTCTTTTATTCCTCATGTCATCAATTTTAATAATATATATTTTTTTCTAAAGACATATCCATTTTTATCTCAATTTTCAAGTTTATTTGTGTTGCATAATATAGCTTTCTTATTGTTTTAATTGACTCTGGATTTTTTCCTCTTCATTTTTTATTATTTTGGACTTAAAAATATTGTCTAATTGAAGTTAAGTTTGATGTATCTATTTTATAATTTTTACTTGAAGAGTGAGCATTTGTAATTATTTACAACTCTCCTGATTTTTAAAAAAAAACTAATTTCCCTTATGTTTATTATAGTAATTCCTTCCTTCATATCCTCTTTAGGTTTTTATTCTAATTTTTGTTGTATGAAAAGTTTTATTAATTTCTTTTCTTTATATTTTAATCAATATCATTAATCAATTATATTTATTTTCCTTCTCATTAAAAACATGAATTTTCCTTCGAGAACTAATTTTTCTTGGTCCCATTTGTTCTGAATAATTGTATTTTTAATCTATTATTTTGGTTCTCCTGAATTTCTACTATTTATATTTGTATTTTTTCTTTTAATCAAGAGTAGTTTAATAGAGTATATTAGTATATTAATTTTTGTGGGAAAATCAGTTTGTTTTAGTTTTGTAAGTAATTTACAATATTTTATTTGGCATTATGATTAGTTGGTTGCAAGCTAATATATGATTAATAATTAATGAATTCTCTGTGGATATCTGAAAAATATTTTCTATTTTTACAGTCTTCAGAATTAGTTATATTCAGAATTAGTTAAAATCAGTATGAATTATTTTATTCTTGTATTTTATTTTCTTACTTTCATAGTCTCTGATGGACTAAGAGAGATTTAAAATCTGTTGATGAAGACTGAATTACAAAACTTACCTGGAATATTATCTTTATGAATACTTACGTGTTATCTAGTGTGGAGGCATGCCAAAGTCCGGGATGACACTGGATTCCGACTTCCTTTGTGCTTGCATTTGTCTAATATGCTTTTTTGATTTTCAAACCTCCTAAATCACTGTCTTGTCTCTTTCCTATTCTAAATTTATAACCTAGACTTGGGGTTTATTTTGTGTCCCACTTGATAAATCATTTCTTTTAATGGGACTCCCATCAGTTTAAATTTATTGTATGGTAGATGTATTTCATATCAGTTTGGTAGAAGATTTTTCATTATAATTTCCTTTTTTATAGTTTTAACATAATCATCTATTTGTGGTCTGCCTTCACTGCTGTGTCTCTGTGAGCAGGTCCATAAGCCCACTAATATATAGGGATGTTTGTGTTGATTTTGTTCTTTTAAAGTTATATTCTATACAATTATATTATAAAAATTTGCTATACAAAAACTAGTTTCTCTATTTCTTTAGAGAACCTAATATTTACCTAATATGAAAATTGGTAATTAACATTCTTCCTTCTCCTCCCTCAATTCTGCGTCCTCATCTACCCATATTCTCACTATTTATCTTGTAAGTACTTTTCAATATTATGAATCTATCACTTCACTTGTCAGCTAGTGGAGAAGGGGCAAATACTTACTCTCTTTACTTTCTTTACCCCTTTTCCTCTTACGTATTGTTGTGTTATTTTTACATCATCAGAGCATTTACATTTACATTCTGCTTCTCATCCTAATCCCACATTTGTTTTAGTATTAGTTTTACACTAAAACATTTTTAAGAGGTCCAATCTGAGTTGTATGTGTAGTTTTCCCAGACATCCCTTGGTTGGCTTTAGTTTATTTTTTAAGCAATGCTCTCAAAAGAGATCATGGGAAAAGTGTCCCTTGATTTTTAACAGGTGCAGAATTCTCTGTAGGTTTGACAGTTGCAGGAAAGCTTGGCTGACTATTCCATGGCTGACACAATTTTTTCCTGAATATTTGATCAGTGTTGCTCCATTCTCATACGACTTTGTTGCCAGGAGAAATTTGGCCAACCTCATATTTTTGTCCCTGTATAAATGATACACATATAATACTTCACATGTATGCATGCTATGCTTCCCTGAAACCATAGTATTCTTTGGTCTATCACTCCAACTTTAACATGTATCTATAAAAATGAGTACTCAAAGAGCTTATGAATAGATTTAATATTTATTAGAATGGTTAAAATCATTGAGCTTGCAGATAAATATTTTGAGGCTTTCAATTCAAATATATGAAATAAGGCTTTTCAAACCAAAGGCATCATACTTCCTTAACCAATGAATTAGGATACTAGTTAAAAATGTAATATCTGATTGGTTTATAAACTCAGGTTCCCTAAAACACTTTTATTTGAAGTGTGTTGATATAAACTGGCATATCTATTACCAAAGTTACAAGATTTAAGGATATTTATTGAAATTTTCAAATTTGCAATTAGCCTCACCTATACAGTATGTCCCTTCTTTTCCCATTTAATAATGAGAGCTCCTTGGACATAGTGCTACAATTTTCTAAAGTATTTCTCCATTAGCTACTGAAAGTAGTGTATACTGGGAAAAAATCACTGACCCCTCTCTATCAGTGACTATTTTACATTGAACATGACATCACATCTGTGCTTTATTTAAATAGGCAGAACACAGGACAGTTTTTCTTCTTTGTGTGTACTGCAATTCATAGCTAATTTTGCCAGGATTTTATAGATCTAATAAGCTGTGAATTATAATGTTTTGATAATTTATTTTCTTTCAGCAGTTACTCATTGAGTACGTGCTATCTGCTAGGTACCTTTTATGTTTTAGAGATACAGGAATGAGCAAAGCAAATAAAACCAAATCTCCCTGTAGTAAAAACTGTCAAGGTATGACAGAGGATGAAAAATGTCAAGTATGATACAGCTGTGCCCTCGTTGTTGGGAACATCAGATGCTGCTAGCTCACCACTGCACCCATCCTTGGGAATTGCTGTTGGCAATAAGAACTGCTTTACCCAAGGTTACTCGCTCTTCTCCTCACTCTCTACTCCACCCCCACAGGGATCAACCTCTCTGCAAGGTCATCTTAGCTGCAGAGCTTATAGGATCAGCTAAATCTCAGTTGCAACTGTGTTCCAAGTCAGCTTTTCCCTGTGTTCAGTCCTGCCTTGCTAACGTCTTTAGTGGTGAATCATTCAAAAAAAAAAAAAACCCTGCAAAATAAATTAAGTCAGTCTGCATCTCTTTTTAAGGAACCCATTCTACAACCTTCCTCATGACACTAATACTTCTCTTGAAGCATAAGACAATAAATGAAAAGGCAAATCGCTGGCAGTGATAAATGTTGAAGAATAATTATTAAGCCTTTAACATGTGTGTTCTGAGTATGCATATTTGAGATTTTGAAACATATGTAAATAAAAATCATGAAGCTTCTATTATCAGGAAAGTCTTAATAGTTTGTTTGCTGCTCTGACCTAAGCAGCTGTTATATATGCAAGTAAAATTCAAAAACCAAAATGAGCAAAAGGGGGATCTCAAGTGTTTGGTTTGGTAGTGTCTAACCAATGATAGAAATAAAACTTGAATAATAAAATACCCTGTGAATATAGGAGACCCCAAAGCAGTACTCTAATAAAGTAATAATAATATAATTTATATTGTCACGAAACTATAAAGATATGAGCCGAGGCTACATTGCTATTGGCATCAGCACTCTCTACATCTCTCTAAACTTTGACCGTAACTACTGACAACATGTGCTTCCTGGATAGCCTCTGCCTCTCAGTTCATCTGCCTGCCAAGTTCACACAAATGGTTCCCACTGGCAGAGCTGCTGCCTTAGGTATCTAGAGATACCTGAAATTTATCTGTAAATAGATACGACCTTGTATCTCTGTTCAATTTTAGTTTTGTTTTGAATAAACTATGTGAACAAGCTGGAGATTAGTGAGCACAGAGTAAACAGTAATTATGAGGTCTTAAAAATCAGAGCACTCCTAGAGAAAGGCGTATGGTCCTCCTTTCTTGACCGGCATTTCACAAGACGTCTTCCCAGCAGTTCTGCATCCTGCAAGCACTGCAAAGGATGGCTAAACACTTAAATAGCTTCCACTCACTCCCCAGTCATTGCCATTTTATGGAATGGTTGGGTAAGTATAACAGTTATACATTTGATTTTTTACTATCTTTCAGAACTTTTTTGGGGAGGTTGTATTATGTATTTATATTTTTAAGTATACAAACCATGTTTAAGTGCACAATTCAGTCTCCTGCAGTGCATTCATGTTATTGTACAGCCATCTCCACTATTTCCAGAATATTTTTATCTTCCCAAACAGAAACTCTAGATAAGTACTTTTCTTGAGGGGAAAATGCACACCTCAGGGCTCCACTAATTGAAATTTAATGTCTATGGACATTGGCTTGGCTAGAATACACTATTTTTTTCTTTTCCTATGAGGAGAATATTAGCAAGGAAATTATTAGTTTAAGGACATTTTCAGTTGATATGTTTAATATGCTGAAGGAAAAAGATCAATGTTAAACACGGTAGGAGTCATAATTAAAGATGTGGTAATTACAAGCTAGTCATTTTTGTTAAAGTAACTCCCAGTATTTTTGCTTTATAATGTCAATTTTGAGTAACTGCTCATGTTAAAATGGACCAAAGAAGCTATTAATACATGCATTACATAATCTATATATGTTGCTAACTATTACTGGTCTGCTCCCCCCAATTAATAACAATGTGTTAGATGTTACTTCCTGTATCTTCATTAACAGTGTTGCAGTTATATGTTAAACTAAGCTCCAAAACAACTACATTAATAATGCATGTGTTGATCAATTTCCATTCTTTTCAGATAATATTGTAATCTGCCTGGTTACAGGCTTATTTAATGAGTGTGTCTGAAGCCTGTCATTTAACTGGCCCAATAATTATGCTTCTCCAACCAACAGAAATCCTCAGAGTGCCATCCCTTAAGAAAATATAATAGTTTATAATAGTGTTTATAATTTTTTAAACTGAGAAATAGAATTAGTGCTATTTTTATACTTCACAAAATCTCTCTTAATTGATACTACTTATCAATGCAGCAATTTCATAAATTTCTATTACATTAATATCTCTAAACAGAGAGACATAAACCCATGTTGAATTCCTCCAAGTCTCCACACTATTAGAGCTTCAGTGGAAACAGGAAAGGTTCATTTGGGGACACCTATCAGTAGAAGCCTTAGTCCAATTAGTACAATTTCCTAAAGGAATACAATCCTGCATCTTTGAAGGTGGGTTTCCTGTGGAGATTCATTAAATGTGCAATTAACAAAACTGCCTTAACAAAAGGAATCTTCTTCTATTGAAATAGAAAAACTCAATGAACTTCTACCAGGGGACAGTTTTAAAAGAGAAACATAGGTAAGTGCATTTTTTAAATATTAAAAAATTACTTTATAAAGCACGTTTCCTTGACATACCTGAAACTCAGCCACACATGTAAACCCAGAACTATAGTATTGGGAGCCTGCTTTTCAAAAACAAGTGCAATAAATAGCTTCTCGCTTCTCAGGGTTATCAGTATGAATGTCAAAACCGTTCTAGACTCTGGTCGAGAGGTCCACAGGGGACCGTGTTTGCCCTTAAGTGGATGACTTCATTTTATTTCTTGTATTTCCTTTAGACATATTTTCATATATTCTCTTTTTATCACTGTAAGATTCACCATCATTTTTCACTGCCTCAGATGAACCTGCCTCCACCTAACTTCTATTTCCATTTTTTTGCTCTAATATATCTTTTAACATAACAGATGAAGATTCATCTACCCATCTATTTCATGTATCATTATATATATAGATACACATACATGCGTATGTATTTTATATAATACCAAATATTGATGTTTTATCTTCAGAGTTATAGAAAGTATTGTGATATATTTATATTTATAAAATATAATGTTATATATAATTCATAATAAAAATTATTCATGCAGCAAATTCAATGGAGCAAAAAGATACAGTCCTAATATAAAAATGTATAAATATTTCAAAACCTCAATGAAATTTCCTAAACTATGCATGTTCAACAAGCGTACTCAGTTTCATGGATGGTATGAGCTACTACTGGTTCCCTGTGTTGTTCTCCTTCAGTTCCTCCCTGTTTTGCCTGCTCTCCACACTAGCTCCTTAAAGCCCTCTAGTGAATGGGCTCCTGCAATGCTCACATTGCTTTGCCGACTGGATCTTTCTGAACCACTGCTTTTGAGAAGTTCTTCCATCCAGCACTTTCAATGGCCCTTCCCACCGAGCCAGGACCGATAACGCTCAATCCATCTTTTCTCCTGTGGTAAGATCCACCTGTTTTAGAGGGTCCTCCCACAAGATCCAAGCACAGCTCTTCTTTTTCCTCGGCAAGGAGCAAGATGAGATAAGAGCTAGGAAGGAATTTGTCGCTACAGCTGAATGATAGATAATGTAGTAGGAGTTATGTTCCCAAGGACTGTGAAGATGGACAGAAGTGACAAAAGACCCAAACTCCCTCATATCAAATAGGATGACTGAGTCCATGAATTAGTGTCCAAAATCAAGTTACTGCACACACAAAAATACTGACATTCTAGACCTTCGCCCAATCCAGGTGTTTCAATTTCGTGGAAAGAAGATCATCAAAAGACTTAAAGAATCAAAGGACACGTGTTAGATTTAGAGTCCGGATTCAGAATCTAATGAGTTAGATTCATTTCCCACAGATTCATTTGTGAGCAAATGAAGTTTACTGTTGACATCTCTTTAGTTTAAGGCCTATTGTTTTTCATTCTCTGGTTCTCAACTCTACGTCAATAAGTGAATGGGTCATATAACTGATGAATGAATTAGTGAAAGAGGATTATTATATAACATCTGTTGAGACTACTCAGGTAAGAGTGAGGCTCTGTGTGTTTCCTATTTTTCTGAGTAGGTTAAAGTTCAAGTATAGTCAGGATCATCACACATATAACAGTTTCTGGTTTAAATTTATGAATGTCAATAGGTATGTTTTTGCTTCCTGTTCTATCCTTACACCCAGGAGGTAAGATGGGTATAGTTCCAATTTGATTGTAGGACATTATCTTGCTGGCAATGTGATTTTTTTTACTTATTGTTTATTTCTACCTTTATCTCCATATAAATGTCCTAAGTCTCCCTGAACTACTTATACAACCAGAGCTAAAATGATTGAATATCTTATTTAAATTTTTGGCAAAGCCATTTAACCTCCCTGAGGCCTGACTCTCCTTTGCCAAACTGTCGTAATTTTTCAGAACATTAGTTCAATTCCAATCCTCTTGTTATCCACAAATTAACTCGGAAGCACAACTAGACAATTTTCCACTTTTAACTGGTCCCTTGGGATTAGAAGTACCTGATATCATCACTGCTTTTCCAGCTTACAAAGAACAACTCTCATGACTCTTCATAGCATAATCTCTATGCTCCAGGAAGGATATTTGCTTTTATGTCTTTATTTTAAAATATAGCATATAGAGAGAACAGTACAGAAATCGTAACAGCACAGTTTGATAATTATTGAAGAGGAAACACATCTGTGTAACTACTAGCAGATTGAGAAATAGAACATTACCAGCTTGGCAAGAAGACTGCCTCAGGCCTAGCCCAGACCTCACTCCCCAGCACATAAGCATTGCTCTGATGTCTATAACCATCAACTACTTGAGCCCACTTTCCTTTATTTTTTTAAAGATTTTATTTATTCATTTTTAGAGAGAGGGGAAGGGAGGGAGAAAGAGAGAGAGAGAAACATCAATGCATGCCTGCCTCTCATGCTCCCCTTGCTGGGGACCTGGGCCGCCACTCAGACATGTGCCCTGAGTGGAAATCGAACCAGCAACCCTTTGGATTGAATGCAGGTTGGCATTCAATCCACTGAGCTACACCAGCCAGGGTAGTTTAGTCCATTTTCTTTTTTCAAGACAGAAATATCAGAGGATGTACTCCTCGTGTCTGGTTTTCTTTACTCAAATTTTTGTCTGAAATTGATGTTTAAGTTTCATTTGATATTATTCATATATAGGATGATATACTATAAATTATATCTTCCTTTTTATTCTTTTTTATTGATTGGAGGGGGGGAGAGAGAGAGAGAGAGTGGTTTCATTGTTCCACTGATTTATGCATTCATTGGTTGCTTCTTGTATGTGCCCTGCCTAGAGATTGAACCTTGGTATATGGGACACTGTTCTAAACAAGCCAGGGCCTTTGTCTATTCTTGATGATAATTTGCATTATTTTCCTTTTGGACTATGATGAATAATGTTGCTTTGTATATATCCACTGGCATATATGTATTTATACACTTATATTGAACGCATACATATAAGTATACTTGTTGGTATGCACATACTGAAATTTAGAAAACAATATACATTATCAAAATGGTTACACCAGGTGACAACATCTTTTTATTGGTTTTCAAATACAGTTATCTCCATTATCCCCCCACCACTACCTCCTGCCCTACCCATCCCCGCCTCCCACCCTCAAGATCCTACTCACTTTGGCTTTGTCCATGTGTCCTTTATACCTGTTCCGTGAAGACCCTTACCCTATTTTTCCCCATTATCCCTCTCCCCAGTTCTCTCTGGCTACTGTCAGTTTGTTCTTTTTCTCAGTGTCTCTGGTTGTATTTTGCTTGCTTATTTGTTTTGTTGATTAGGTTGCACTTATAGGTGAGATCATATGGTATTTGTCTTTCACTGCCTGGCTTATTTCACTTAGCATAATGTTCTCCAGTTCCATCCATGCGGTCACAAAGGGTAAGAGTTTCTTCCTTTTTCCTGCTGCGTAGTATTCCATTGTGTAAATGCACCACAGTTTTTTGCTCCACTTGTTTACTGATGGACAACATTTTGTGACAGCTCCAGTTGTAGCACATTCTCACCAATATATGGCATTTTTGAGTATTTTATTTTCCTATTTTATTACATTGGGTATATATGATAACATATCTTTGTGCTTTTCATTTACTTTTGTCAAGTAACAAATGAAGTTGAACACATCCAAATATGAATTTCCCATTTTAATACACTCTTTAGTCCTGTACTCATTTTCTCAGAGTTTTTTAAACTGAGCTTTTTCTTTTCCTTAATGATTTTAATGAGATACTTATAAATGCACATGTTTACACAAATGCATGTATTACAATATGTTCTCCTACTTTATGGCTTGTCATCTGATATTTTTACTTTTGCTCTTTGATAAACAGAAGTTCTTGATTTTAACATAGTCAAATTTTCCAATCACTTTTTTAGTCAGTTCTTTCATGTCCAGTTTAATAATGATTTACCTCCTGAGAGTCATAAATACATTATCTTATGTCATCTTCTGGGAGTTGAGTGTCATCTTTTTATTTCTTTTTGATCTTCTTGCTTTATCTTTCACATTTAAGTTAAAGAGCCACCTGCAATTGACTTGTGAATGGTGTAAATTATCAACTATTTGGATATCCAGCACAATTTATTAAACAGACCATTCTTTCTCAATTGAAATGAACTGACCCCTCTGTCACATAGCAAGTGTGTGTGTGTGTGTCGCTTGTTTCCCTAAAATCTCTATTCAGATCCATTGGTCTATTTCTATCCATGTGCCAATACCTCACCACTTCAATTTCAGTCACTTTACAAGTCTTGATACTTGGTATGTAAATTCTCTATCTTTTTCTTGCTAGAGTAGTGATTAATATTTCTGTATAATTTTTGTGACAAGAGAAAAATTCCGAGATGCCTGAACTTAATGACAGCAGGCCAGAAGGTGCAAAGTAAACACGAGAAGTTAATCAGTTAACAGAGCTGGGCCAGAAATCAACAAAAGACTGCAAACATTCCTGACATTGCTAAATGCATGCTGAAATGTTGCATCAACTTCTAGATGGCTATTTCAGCTTTTATCTAAAATGGGATGGCTGACCTCAAGACTCTGAGTATCCTGCTTCAGCATGAACTTTCCAAATTATACCCACAACGAATCCAGAAGCAGCAAGCATGCCTTCCTACAGACTATCCTGCTATCCCAGAGCTCGCCAGCTTCACCTCCACGCCCCCCCCTTTATCAACTGCTAGTGTAAATTCTTTCAATACAACTTACATCTTTCTTTTCCAAATACATTGTATAAAGGAGCCCCCTCAGCCCCAGGTAGGCTTACTTCATCTAGCTCAGCTGCTGCTGGTGGTTGGGAATGCACGCCCCAGGACCTGGCTAGCATATGGCTCAATAAAACCTTTTTTTCAGTAAAGCTTTCAGCCTCAAAGGTGTTTTGATTAACATCCAGAATCAGCTTGTCAAGGGAAATTATTACAGTGAAATGTTGACTGGAATTGCATAGATTGATTGAAAATTGACATCTGCACAATTTTGAACTTTCTCATGGAGCCTAGTAAATCTCTTCCTTTATTTAGGTCTTTTTAATTAGCTTCAAGAACATTCTGTAAATCTCTGTGTACAGACTTCACACAACTTTTATTAAATTTATTATTGAGTATTTTATTTTGATTCTATTGCAAATGACAATGTTTTTCAATTCCATTTTCTAATCTCTTTACTAGTTTATAAAACTAAAATGTATTTATCAACAACCTTGTTCAATTCTAAAAATACTTTTTTAACAATCTTTTTTTGTAATCATATTAACTTTTCTATGTATACAGCTGTGTGTATGTAAAAAATACATATACAGATAAAGTTTCACTACTTTTTCTCTACTCCTTACACATTTAATTTTGTTTTGTCTCACTTTATTACAATAGCTGGGATCTCTGATACTATGTTGCAGTTAAAGATGATTGTTCTGTGTCTAATACAAAGGAAGACTTTTCAACATTTACCATTTACATAAAGCTAACTTCATGTTCTTGAATGCACAAATATTTTTGTTAAGGTAGATTTTTTCCTTCTATCATCCAAGGTTATTGAATTTTATTAAATATACTTATTTTTCTATTGACATAATCATTATCATAAGATTTTATCCCTTTTCTCTTAAAATAATGAATTGCACTGGTTGAGTTTGAGATGTTAGGTAAACCTTGCATTTGGGAAAAAACACAAAAATAATCACACTGTATTATCCTTAAGTGCACTACTGGGTTTATATATTAACACTTTATTAGGAATTTTTATCTGCGTTTGTTGGAAAGATGGGCCTGTGATATCTCTTTATTGCGGTATAAAAGTTTTCTTGACTTTACAAAACACTTTGGGAACTATATCCACATTTTATTAATTCTTTGCAATATTTTGTGTAATATTAATGTTGTTCTTTCTTAAATTGTTGAAAGAACTTGCTAATGAATTCCTCTGGGCGTGGAGTTCTTTGTGGAAAATATTTTAATTACCATCTGATTGTTTAGTAGATACAGTATTTCAAGGAATTTGTTCATTTTATGTAGATTTCTAAACATATAGCATACATATGTTCATATGTCATGTCAGTATTTTTAATGCATAAAATTTGATATAATGCCCATTTTGAAATTTTGCATATTGTTAATTTGTGTACACTTATTTTATTGATGTTTTTCTAGCAACTTTAATTTTCAAAGAAGTAAGTTTGGTTTGACTTATAATTTCTATTGTGCAATTTGCTATATATCTTATTTTTCCTTCTTCCTATGTTCACTGGGTTTAATTTGCTAATATTGTTCTAAACTTTTTTCTAAACAAACTTTATCTACATCCAACAAGTTTTTCTTTTTCTCCTCATTTGGTTCTTTCTTGGACCATGGCTTACTTAGAAATTCACTATTTAATTATCTAATATTTGCATGTGTTTCAATTATGTTCGTGTTAATGGTTTCCTACGTGGAAGGTTCATTAACAGTTTATCTGCATCCTTTTCTCTAGCCCCAGAAAGAGCTGACATTGATGCTTGCCAGAATCCTCTTATCATAATGTCAAGAAATTTATAGGAGCAAATGGATTCATCATAAATGTTTTGTTTTGACTAAGCACATGCACGGTATTGTTAAGAATGTTTATTGAGCAACTTGTAATTAATGAGATGAAGCTACTCAGAATAATGAGAATTAACCTTGTACCTGAGAGGGGACTGTGTAACCAGCACAATATACAACTAGAAGACACATCCCCCTCCAAAGAGGCTAGCTTCTTTTGCGCTGAAGTGGTTCCAAACACATTGCCCCATCTCTCTTTACCAAGAACATCCCAAGAGACATGGAGATACGAGTACTGTGCCTGAGATTCCTGCTGTGCTCTTACCATTCATGATGTATTGTAAGTCTTGTATCTTTTCTTAAAACTAAATAAACTCGGTGGTGGATAAAGGTTATTGCATCTTGTAATTTTGATTTACATTCCAACTGAAGAACAATGATTTTTGTCAAGTTGAATGAGCAGTTTGTTCAAATTTCTCCAGACTTACTTCGTAGCCCAATATACTATGAATACTGTGTTTCATGTGCACTCGAAAAAAATGTTGTGCAGTTTGGGGATTCAGAGCTCTCTATGTCAACTACGTCTACCTAGTTTGTTACGTATATCCTTCCGGAATATTTGTCCACTTGATCTATTAGTATTAAAGTTGGATGTTTTGGCCCTGGCTGGTGTGGCTCAGTGGATTGAGTGCCAACCTGTGAACCAAAGGGTCACTAGTTCAATTCCCAGGCAGGGCACATGCCTGGGTTGCAGGCCAGGTCCCCAGTTGGGGCATGCAAAAGGCAACCACACATTGATGTTTCTCTCCCACTCTTTCTCCCTCTCTTCCCCTCTCTCTAGAAATAAATAAATAAAACCTTAAAAAATAATAAAATAAAGTAGGATGTTTACAAAATCTCTCATTATGATTGTGAATATATATATAGTTCTACTTTTATTTCTGTCAGTGTTGTGTTAGCGTTTATTATTGAGTTCACGTTATTACGCACCTCCTTCTTGTGTGTGTGTGTGTGTTAAACTATTCCAGTATACTGACCATTTTATCTTTATAAAATTTATATTTTTTAATATATGCTAAAGCCCAGCCATATTTCATCTTGTGTTTATAGAAAATAGAAAGGTTTTGTGGAGATTTTTATTGCTTCTTTTGAGGGTGCTTGCATGGTGTGTCTTTTTTCTTTACATTTTAACCTGTGTTTTTGCTGTAAAAAGAGATTTGCCAAAGAACATATATGCATACCTGCATAGCCCACGGACACAGACAACAACATGGTGAAGGCTAGGGGGTGGCGGAGGCTGGGTGGACGCAGGTAAAGGGGGGTAAATCAGGGGCATTTGTAATGTTAAAGTGTCAACAATAAAAAAGCATGTGATTTCTATTTTTGATTTAATCTGACCATGTAATTAAGTTAAAAACAATGACTTAATTTTTACTAAAAAGCTAGCCATCATCCTATTGCTTCTTTCAAGGCTCTGTGTCTCAGTTTTAGAATTTTCTCTTTATCTTTAGCTTTCAGTAATTTTGGTATGATATACCTAACTGTGGTTTTGGTATGATATACCTAAATGTGGTTTTGGTATGATATACCTAAATGTGGTTTTGGTATGATATACCTAAATGTGGTTTTGGTATGATATACCTAAATGTGGTTTTGGTATGATATACCTAAATGTGGTTTTGGTATGATATACCTAAATGTGGTT
>CM052538.1:183175103-183268005 GCA_028533065.1 Trachops cirrhosus | reverse complement strand
TGTTAGGTTTCTTAGAACCTACTGATACTGTTAGTTGATACTGAGTTTATTAACAACTATAATACTTAACATTTCTTTCAAATTGGCTTCTTAGTCATTTTTACAAGTCCTATGTTTGTACACTTGACCTTTTGATCCTAAGTGTAATAACATTAGAAATGTTATTTAAATTCATCTTAATAGATTTTTCATCTTGTATAAGTGATTCTATCAAATAGTAATTGTTAAATAATGTGAAATAAATGAATAAATTAATGGGTTTCAGGATCTGATTCTGTCATCCCACTGATACTGCTCTTTAAACTTGATAAACATGATATTTTCAAATTTATTATTTGAACTGTTGCATACAAGGTCAGAAAAATGTGTTCTGAGAATGAACTTCCTTTAATTTTGGTAAAAATCCATTTATCAAAGACTTTTGGTTTCAGTTTTATAAACCCAACTTTTTTTTTTTAGATCTATCCATATTTCTCCTTTCTAAGTATAATGTTATTATGAGTTAACTGGTCAATATGTTGTTATAGTCCAGACTCACTCTTTCTATTGCTTTTTCTTTATATATTGCATTTTCTTGATATATTAACCTAATAACCCAGGTAAATAAGATAATTAAAAATTAGAATTTAAAATTGTAATTTTATCTAGACACAATTTGATTTGTTTTGGTTACTATTTTTCTAAAGGTATTTTAATATTATATTGTATAATAAATATATTCCCTATTATTAATGTTTTTGTTTTTACTATATATTCTACATTCTTTTAATTGATTTTCCAATTATTCATGTATTATTTGATTGCACAGTTAGAAATACATGTATTTCTGTAATCCACACAAGCTTCATAAAGTTGAAATGATCCTCTTGTTTCTAGCCTATATCTCCTACTAATAGACTAAGTGATTTTGAATTTTTTAATCTAGTCAGTGACTATATATACAGTGACATATATACTTCTACAGGAGAGTTAAGAGCATTTATATTTAATTTAACTTATGCATACATATGAATGCATGATGTACAACTCTATATATACAATGTATATACATACATATGTATGCATGATACATCTTATGTGTGATGTATGTTTATATGTATATATAAATCCTCAGCAATGCTGGAAATTTACTTTTAAATATTATTTTCTTTTGTAAATTTATTTGGTATTGAGTAAGATTAACTATTTTTTTTGAACTGGAATAATCATATAGGTCTAGTACTGATGGGACATGTATAACATGAAAATAGTTGTTTATATTTTCAGTAAGCAAGTTTTTTAAATTTTTTTCCAACTTTGGTGTATAGTTCTTAAAATATACTAGTGTATCATCTAACCTTTCTTAATATTTTAACAAACATGTTAAAATATCTTTTTATAATTGTATTGTTTTATTTATTCACTTTTTTTGAGGTAAATCTTTTAATTCATACTAATGAAAATTAAGGAAGCTGCCTAACATTATTTTCTAATTCTTATATTGTTTTTCTATTATTTCTTGGTTAAAAATGTATGGAAGATAAATTTTACATGTTATCATACTATATATGGTTAATTTTATTAATATATTTTGCTTAACAAAAGTGCACCTATGCTAGCAATAAAACCAAGTATCTTCCAATAGCTTATTTTCTTCTTTAAGCTTTAATTGTCTCTTGCTTTGGGCTTTGCAATAGACATTACCGACTGACAGATTATTTTTGTCTCTAGATTTGAAATATATGCACTTTCATGTTTTAAAATAAAGGAATCATTTTGGGGAAGTTATATTGATTTTAAATTCAATTATCTTTATTTAGCTTTCTACACATTTTTCTTTCATTGTGAGCTTAGTATTGAGATTCAAAATTACTTACCTTAATAATTTTTCACTCCTTTAATTCTGGCAGCTCATAAAATAATGTCTGTGTCCTTAAAGTTTCAAAAAACTTACATCCATATCTAGATATTGTCCTTTGTTTGTGCCTGTTAACACTGTTAAATTCTAGGTTGGATTTATTTTTATAATGTAATAAATATATCCATGATGTTATTCGGAATATAGCTGGAAATGCTGTTTCCCCAGGTTCTATGTTCTGTGTGTTTAAAATCAAGAACTATATCCTATTTGTATTTTTATTTATAGCAACAAAGAGTACCTGCATGTGTCCTTATCTGAATCAGTATCTACAGCTCAACTATCAGTAATCTATCAATCAATCTAGCTAACTAGTTCTCAAAAATGTATGTGTACTGTGGTGGACCAGCATGACATTCTGATGTTTGGTGAGATGACTGAGATCTCTGTGGGCTATAAAGTGGTGCCTGCAGAAAGAACTGGTCTTGGAGAAATAGCAAAGAAAAGGTGCCTTCTAGAAGAAGAGAAGTTGCTTGTCATGTTTTCTCTTTATTGAAATAGAAACAGAAAGAAAAAAGTAAATTTCTCTATTAAAATATGAAAACCAGGTAATAGAGATTTTATACTTACTTGTGACAACATCCAAGATCATCTCTGCAATTGGAGTCACTAGTTGGTTAAGCTTATGACAACCCAGTGCCATTTTGCAAAGTCTTTTTCAGTGGTCAGCCTAGAGCATTAGATAGATTTTGTTGGAAGTTACATCTGCAGCTTTCCAGTGCTGATCATAGTATAAAATGTGTGACATGTCCCCCTGCTGAAATATAATTTTTGTATTAATTGGTTTCAGCACAAGGATCATTTCAGAGACTGCTCCTTTTGATCTTTCCTTCAGACTAGTCCTTAATCTATAGGCCAGTCCAATACAGGGATTTTGTCAATTGCTCATATCTCTTCCACTTATATAACCAGGACCTAAAGGGGGAAAAAAAGCTTAAAGTATACTAGGTCCATGAACTTTTGGGGGCCTTTTGCCAGCCAGACTCACTGCCTTTATAATTTTATTAAGGTTCACAGCTTTCTATATCAGTATCATATCCCTTCTTTTAGAATTTTCTCTGGAATTCTGGGTTTGTATATCCAACTACCAACTCATCCCCAACAAAGCTGATGCATGACAGAGCTGCAAGAGATATTCAATAGCAGTATGGGTCAGATTAAGTCTCCACTCAGATCAATCTACTCCAAGGCTTCCCTTTCTGACTCAGATTTAAGCCTATTCAGACTCCATCTCTGATGACTTTTCCCTTAACTATACATTGATGCAGTATATTGACTTTCACACTGTTTTCAGCAAACATTGGGGAAGGCCTCATTTAAGGGTTTCTACATAGTCTGTAATTCTCACCTCTCTTGCCTGTAAGTCTCTATATGCACATAATTATATGCAAAGCTCCCACACATTCTTCATATTTTCGCTTGATGTCTTTAACTGGATCACCCTTGTTAAATTTGTTTTGCCCTTTCTGACTAGCAGCATTGCTGATATCTCTACCCTTCTCTACTATTTTAATTCCTTCATAAATTTGTAAATTGCAACAAAATTTACTCGTTATATCTACATTTGGTGTTTATTTTTTCTTTTCTCTTCCTGTAGAATTTAAGTTCCATGCAATCAGGAAAAATTTTTCCTGTATTCTTCACCACAATATCCTAGGCACAAAATTCAGCTAGACCATTAGTCATTGAATACATGCTTGTTACATAAATTATCAAAAAATGAATGAATGAAAATTATACTTTCACCAGGTCTTTGTTATTTCCATTTCTTACCAGTAAGTTACAAGGGAATGCTGTTTCTCTATGGTTTCGTGTTGGCTCAGAACCAATATCTAATAAATAATATTAATAATAATAATAATAATAATGTGGATGATTCTATTTTCTTTGCATATAGTTAGCGACAGCAAATGGCCACAAGTTTCATTGGAGAAGGCAAAGAGGAATATTAGTAACATATAGATATGATGTGTGTTCCTCACAGGATGTTTCTTCAACTATACGCAGACTTGATTTCATTCGACTGGCTCTAGATCTTGAGGTCACTGAAGTTTGACAATTGGATGAGAGGTTGCAGCACCCCGTTATATATGTTGGACTGCCTGTATATGTGGACTCTACGGGAACAATGAAATTGCTACATATTCCAGCATGTCACACCATTCTGATTTTCACAGCAGCTACTGTGCCTCTCACAGTCCTTTTCTTCACGCGGCTCCCCTTAGATGCAGCCACTTCTGGATCTTCCATTCCCCCTAGAAACGACAAGCTCATTTCAACCATAGCACTTTCCATCAGCAGCCAAGTCAACAAGTCAAAAAATACAGCCACTGGGCACTTCAAATGTACTGCTCCTCCCTTCACAGATTTATTTCTCAGAGCCTTGGGTCTGCCGGGCTTTCATGAAGGACATAGTAAGTCAATGGGCTGGCCCCTCATGACATATTCACTCCAGCATTTTACTCTCCCCTGACTATGTGGCATGGTCTTGCTGGACTAAAATCAAGGTGACAGCTGGTCACTTTCTTTTCTGGGGGCTTTATAGGAAGATCTATGTCCATGTACTTTCGAATTTCTAGAAGCTGCCCAAATTTTTTGGCTTGTGGTCTTCCTTTAATCTATAGAGCCACCAATGGCAGGTCAAACTGTTCTCAAACCACATCACCTTGACTTTCTCTTGTCTCCCTCTTTCACTTTAAAGGACCCTTTTGATTACATTGGCCAACCTGGATAATCCAAGACAATTTTCTTATCTCAAGGACCTAATTTAATCAATGTCTGCAAAGTCCCCTGTAAAGTATCATATTTACAGGTTTGGGGGATTCGGACTTGGACATCTTTGGAGGCCATCATCTGCTTATCAGAAACAGAAGTCTGTAGTGTTGAACCTACAATAGTGTCTAACTGTGTTTCTCCCCAAATTCCAACTGGCTGATTCCCCACCAAACCAGCAAATAGTCTGAATATTCATGGTCTCTCATCTACTCTTTGAAGAAGTTGTTTGGGGAAGTTAATATCTTTTCTAATTCTCACTTTAAAGATGAGGTGATAGATATTCTAGGACATTAATTAACATGCCCAAGGTCACAGGTGATAGTCACAGAATATTGTTAAAATTCAGTGCTCAAGACGGCAATTCCATTTATGTCCCAGAGCAAGATTCTGTCAGATCTCATATATAAATTGAGTTCATTTTAAGTTTAAGAAGTCCATTATTTAATAAAAGACTAATTTAAAGAACCTTGTGTAAAAGAACTAATATTTTTTCTTATTTCACTAATAGAGCACCTTCAAACATTCGGTGCAAATACCGCATTAAAGAAGAAACTGCTATTCAACTCAATGACAGCTGATTATTACTCCTAAATGACTAATAATGGTGATATATCTCTTCACCCCTGGAAATCTATCCCATGCATGTCTCCAAATCTTCTTTTCTATTTTAAATAAATTGTATGAAGACATATTTATTATTATTTTGTTATATTCCCCAAGCAGCATTCTAATAGCTAAATAGAAGGAGTTATTCTATCACTATTAAAGTTTCCTTCTCCCACTATTAATTATCTGTATATTTGTAAGGTTTCAGAACAGATATCAATTTCTTTAAGACTATTAGTTATGATAGCAACCATATAAGACTGGTTTCTTGAACTGATTCCAGAGTAACTATGTTTATAGAACATCTTCCAAGTAGCACATGATCCATATAACCCCAACTCTAGAACTTATAAATGATATCCTTAAGGAGATGGCATGGTGTGGTTGGTTCATGGACAAGAAGGCAGGTTCAGTGACACAGCTAATAAGTAGTAGAGCCCCGCATTGAACCCAAAGCTATTTTTTTTCAATTATAGCATAGGGCCTTCAAACACATTACAAACTTTGTCAACTGTTAGTAGTAAACTTGCTAATGGTTTTACCACCTCACAATTTATTTAAACCTTACAGGTTCAACTTTACAGTGGCAAAGCAGAGAGAAACCAAATAGTTCAGCCCAATACAACAACAAAGTTACCTTGTGATATACGGGACAATATTTCAGAAAAATCTGAACATTTTCATCCACATTAAAGAGACATGTCCTCAGACTATCCTGGTCCTAAGTGCTTAATGCTAAAGGCAGTCAAGCAACACAGATACAAGAAGCGTTAAAAGCTTTTGGAGCCTTAGGTCGTAACCTTTGGTATGATGGTGAGGCTGTCAGTCCACTGAAGCCCAGTACTTCCTCTCAAGTGTCTGCCTTGCCCTTCCCTCCACACTAAGTGCCTACTCTAAGCTCCTCTGGCCATTATATAAAGCTTTTTAAGAAACATCACTCCAGACAGATGTTTAACCCCAGGCTCTAAGGGGACTACATTGCAAGTTGCTAGGTCCGCTGATTAATTTGACATGTACGTGCATGCTCATACAGTCTGACACCGACACCCTCACAGCCAGCCAGCCATGTTAAGTAAACAAAGTAGTTCAGTCAAATTTGCTCTGAAACTCGTTTGTTCCTGAGATGCATTTCCATCTCTGTCTTGAAGGAGAAATGGCTCGTATTTTTCCTCCACAGCCATCATGACCACCTGGCCCATGTTATCCCAAATCTTCCTTGAGTCACTGTACAATGTCACCCTATTTCTTAAAAACTTGTGTGGAACATGAAGTGTTTCTAAAAATAGAAATTGAAGGTCAATTGATAGTAAGAAGATAAAGAAGAGTTAAACTCTGTTTATAGTTAGTGAAAATCATTACTCAAAAATTAAACTACATAATCTATGTTCACTGAATTCAGGTTATGTTTTGTGAAACTTACCAATTTATGAATCTGAAATGTGATGATGGTATTACTTTTTAAAAGTATGTGATGATTTTGAGACAAACTGGTGAATCATTTATAAATATCAATATTATAGATTTTCCTTTGGTATCTGTGGATAAACTCTTGCAGACTAACCTTTGCACTGAACAACAAGAAGAGCTATGGAAAAATCTGTTTTACAAAATGTGTTTAAAGGCTTTGGGGAAAACCAAGGCAGCCAGGAATTAAGGGATCAGAGCCCTGAATACATGGGATGTTCAGGTGTAAGCTCAACCATCAACACGACTCTTCCCTTGGAGACATTTGCTAATTCACCAGTGGAGGACTGCAGGCTGAGCAGCTGTGCAGAGAGCCGTCAGCAGTGGTAGGGGCTTCTGACAACCCAGCTCGCTATAGAGTGTGGGTTGGTGTACCTCCTGTCTGCGGGGCCGACCAGGAGCCCTGGCTCACTGACACTGCCCAGCATGACAAAGGAGCATTATACTGCACATCTGTAGCCTGGGAAAAGATAGAAATTTGAAGTCTACTTTCCACTGAAAGCGTATTGCTCTCTCATCATCCTAACCTGAAAAATTGTAAATTGAACAACTTTAAGTAGGAGACCATCTGTACTTAGAGAGCAGAGGGAGAGCAGCCCCCACCAAGATTGGTGACTTCCATCAACTCAGAATGGATACAAGCAGTCTGTCCCTACCATAGCAAAAGGAAGAAACACGACATAGCCTAACAAAATGCCTCGAACTTTGAAGATAATTGACAAAATAGCTTAACTGTGTTTTTTTGACAGCATTTAATTATTTCCAATAATAATAAACAAGACTCGAATAATGGTCTTTCTATTTTTGAGACACAGACATGTCTAGGTTCTATAATCTTGACTTTACATATACTAGCTCTAATTTTTATCCCATATATGCAGGTTAAAAATTGTTTATGATGACAAGACTGAACTTCACAGATGTTATGTGACTTACAAAATCCAACAGCTAATATACGACTGAGTTACAACTTACACTCTGGATGGACTCTTAAGTTTCAACAGACACTTTCTGTGGGTCAGGTGGTGTAGATTTTTGTGGAATGTGTGAAGAGGGGGTTACTTTAGAATAGAAAGTAGAGAGATCTGTTAGGAACTATGGTTGTAATTTTTGTAATTATCTCTTCTGAAAAGTAGTTATCTTAGATTTTTTTCTCTTGGAGTTTGAAGGAATTAGAAAAGAATCTAATGATAATCTAGATTATCATTAAGAATCTCTCAAAATACTCATAAAAATAAAAATAATAAGAAAATAATTCATTCAAAAATATTTACTAAATGTTTATTATTTACCAGGTATCATTCTATATTTTAGAACTATAACAATAAACAAAATAGACAAAGTCCCAGTCTAATGTTGATTAGATTTTATTGAAGTGAACAGTTAATAAATAAGCAAAAATAAAACAGTCATCAGTATTGAATTGACATTTATAGCTAAACTGGAGTGATGATATGAAAGCCCATTTGTGTTAGGTTCAAAAAAGAAGAAAGCTACGCACTATATAGGACACGAAACCTCTGAGGTTCGGAAAATTCTCGGAAAGTTAACATGTTGAACAAAGTGGTGCGTACCCATTCTTGGTTTGTAGTCCTATCCTAATTTGAAGGTTCTCTTTTTTTATTTATTTTTCAATCCCAGTTTACATTGATTATCATTTTGAATTAATTTCAAGTGTATGCATAGAAGTTAGACAATCATACACTTTACAAAGCATTCCCTCTATATTTCTAGCACCCACCTGATACCATACATAGTTATTACAAAACCATTGGCTATATTCTCTTTGCTATACTTTACATCCTCATGACTAGTCTGTATTTCTTTTACCAAGCCTTTCTATCTCTCCTCCCCTTGGTCAACCATTGGGCCTCTTTGTCTATGAGTCTATTTCCCTTTTGTATGTTTGCTTACATTCTTGTTTAATTTCTACATATAAGTGAAATCATTCGTTATTTGTTTTTCTCTGACTTATTTCACTTAGCATACTATGTCCATGGTAAGATTTCATTTTTATGGCTGAGTAATATTCCATTGTATATATGTACCACAGCATTTTTATCTGCTTGCCTATTGATAGGCACTGGGGTTTCTTCCATGTTTTGGATATTGTAAATAATGCTGCAAGAAACATAGGGGTACATGTAATAGTGGGTACGATGTCTTCTCTGTCTTGAATTTTTTAAAAAGAACTCTCATTCTAGACATTCAATAGAATGTAGATTATATGAAAACAATGAGAACTCTTGTATTCGATGTTACCTAGACAACCTGTGTAATTACAAGGTATTTAAAAGTTATTGTGATCAAAATAATATTTATACTAGAGTAAGAGAGGAAGAGAGAAAAATAAGACTATGGATGAAATAACTAAGTATCCAAACAACAGACAGTTACCAGCACCAACATATTTTCATTCTATATAAGGTTTTTGTGGTACAATCAAAACTGTAACTTTTCACAAAGTCATGTAAATACCTATGCCAAAAGCATGCGAAAAACAAAATCCTATCTGAGATAACTACCTCATTAAGTTGACATCTATTTCGAACAGTGCCTCCTAGATCACAAACCACGTTAAAGGCTAAAGAAAGGATGCATGTATAATTTAATTTTGACACAGCATCATTTGCAGTGATGAAAATTTCCATAGCAATTTTGGTGCTAGAACCAATCATCTAAGGTTGCTTATGAAAGAAGTTTATTTATCCCAAATTGCATTTTCTCTACACTGAGCCCTGCTTTGTTAACCAGCAATATTTCCTGAAAGCCCCCAATAGTCACCTGAATTCCAATTCCATAAATTCAAGAGATTTTTCTTTAAATTTCCAGGGTGGAACTTCACAGTGATGACAACATCACTTTATCATGAACTTGAGTGCAAATCACTCAAAACAACTCAGTAGTTAAACACCACAGAAGTTATTTCACCAAAGAGATTATAGCAACAAAGTACAGGAATATTGCAGCAATAAAGCATTTTTTTCCATTTAGTAGTACCTCCTACTCCCTCTCCTCTTAGCATGTAATAATGAGTGTTATCATTTGTAATATTCTCCCATATGATATTCAGGGATTTAAATATTCTGGAAGTTGTCATAACAAAAAGATAAGAACAATTTGGTTAGAAGATGTTAAGCATGGCTTCACTGAGCATTGATGGGTGAAATAATATGGTTTTAATTTAAATCAATGTGAAGTACTATAAATTACACGGTTGATTTACCTAGAGGAAGTTGTCATCAGATATAACTTTAAGTTACTCATGTTTAACAGGTGTTATAATACCTGTATCAAAAATATACAGATAGCATGTGCCAAGCATTAGCTATGAGGTTTTTTGTTTATGATAATCGCAAAACTCGACAAAACGGAAATTTTTTAATAGTCAATAGTACTGATCCATAGTTTGAAATAGTTGTTCCAGAGCAGTGGTGGTTCTATTAGTTTAGTTTATTTCAAAATGTTTATTTCCCTAGCATGATGAAAGATAGAGATGCTTTGTATAATTGACATTTTTTAGATATCCAAATAATATCTTTATTTATTTTAATTTCTCTTGGATTTTATTTCTAAAATATATTTCACACATTTCCAGCCACTGCAACTGAAGGTCCTAAACTGTAATTTAATCTTTGCTTGATTTTTTCCCAAGGCAATAACTACGAAAAACAAGTTGAAAAGGTTTTTAATAGTTTTTAGTCTCTATATTAAATGGTCACACACACATGTTTAATGTTCCAATAAATAATTTTAAATATTATTTCTCAGTATTGAGTTATCCATTGTCACATAAGGAAGCAGACACTAAAGCACATTTTTCTTGCTTAGTATACATGGTCCGGCATAAGTAATGCCCCTTTTTTCATTACAAACTCTTTTCTTACAAAATCATAAGCATGTAATCCTGTAACACACGATATCACACTCAAGCACACCATATGACATTTTAGGTGAAATGTTCAAATTAAAACAACAAATTATTACACCCATACTATTATCCCACCAACCACACTCAAGTGGGCCTTGCTTCTACTGGACCCTGTAGATCTCTTCACAATGCCATAAGAATTATTTCTGTTCAACTTAGCTAATATATTATGTGACAAATATTGGTGGCAAATTTCTTTAGTAATTATGTATTGCTCTAATTAATGTTAAAGATGATTTACATTATTGAAAACTCACAAAGTTGTAATTTATTCTCAAAATTAGTAACTCAATTAAAATTTTGCCATGTTAAATCCAAACATATTTTTAAAACCTTTATGTAAAAATGAATTTTTACTCCATTGCTGCTTTTAAAAAGAAATAATTAAACATCCATGTTATGGACTGGCCTGTGTTTGTTCCCAATTAAGTGTGTTGAAGCCCTAACTGTAGTGTGACTATATTTGGATGCAGGGCCTTTAGGGAGGGAACTGAGGTTAAATGAGCCCATAAAGGCGGAACCCTAATCCAACAGAACTGATGTCATTATAACAAGAGAAAGAAACACCAGATCTCTCTTTCTTTCTTTTAAAGCACACGGAGGAGAAGCCATGTGAAGACACAGCAAGCAGTTGGGAATATAAGTCTCGTCTTTAACCACCTGTGTTGGCACTTTGATCTTGGACTTCCAGCCTGCAGTCTATGAGAAAATAAATTCCTGTTGTTTGAGTTACCCAGCCTGTAGTATTTTGTTATGGCAATCTGAGCTAACTAATGCAGTCAATAATTAATACTTCCTCCAAAATGCTGATTAATTCCTCTGTGACATAATCAAATTAAAGAGTTAAAAATTAGAGGAACATTAATAGTGACAAACAAAATGCTCAGGGAACCTCTGAATAGCAAATGCATGAATCACTCTAGTTTCTTTTCCTACAAAATATTTCCCATTATAGGATATTGAAATGCATGTGTATATCAAAGAATATTGAAATTCTATAGTATAATGAAGACTACTCAATGGTTTTAATTTAGTTCTTAAAATGTGTTTTTCTATCTTGCATCACAGCTTTAGTTTGTATTTGCAAAGGAAAATATGGGCAGTCTCTTGGGAAGAAGGCCCTTGTTCTTTCCAAAGTAAGGCATCCATTGCAGCAGAGATTAACACCAGCAGCTTGGAATACATTTCTGAACCTCTATTGGGAGTTTCCTCAGCCCGTTGACATGAAAACCATATTGCCCTGCACGGACGGCTGCCACACTCCTTGTCGGGACTGTGAAGGACGTTATGAAATGGAGGCAGTACACACAATATACTTGTCTAAGGCCTTTCTACATTTTTCCACATTCTTTCATAAAAAAATCAAAGCACATCATTCATGATTACCAAAGAATGAGAGACACTGTAGTAGGCACCAAGATAAAGACCAAAAATACATAAAAGGACCCTATGTACTCATTTCAGAGTTACTAAGCAAATACTCTACCAATACCAAGACCATAAACAGACATTAGATACCCTCTAGTCCAGCCATTTGAGGGACAAGTAAACTGAGTAACTAAAATCTAAAGTGACTTTCAAGTTTTTGTGTTCTCCTTGAGGAGCGTCAGGGTCAAAAGTGAGCCTCAGAGTCCCTCCCAGTCAGTTTCCTCTAATGAAAAAAAAAAAAAATTTACACCTCTAAACGGTATCCAATTTTCTTATCCTCAGGAACAAGCCAGAACCTCCTGGACCTCTCTCCATTTGTCACCTGGGTACACCGGCCACCTCATCTTCTGCATCCTGCCATGAGCAGAATGTCGCTGGGTTTCGGAAAGTACTGTCGGTAGAAACCGAGAGTGACGCCGACTCCCTTTTTGCCTGTTACATGTGTTTCTATTTGCTTCAATTCGTGGAGATGGGAAAAGGTAAATTGGGTTGAATATGATGAATTTTTATATCTTAAAGGGAGAAGACTCATTTTAGCAACCTTAATGCAGGAGTTTTATTAAAAACATACATGTGGCAGAGACACTGAATCACATTGGATGGTTATCTCGATGTCTAAGAGTAATATCATGTATGGAAAGTCACATTCAGGAAATATGTTGAAGTACGTTGAAGAGAAATTATACGAGCCTGGGAGTAAACCAAAAGTCCTCCGGGCAGTGTAGACATGAAGCACCTCTGACACTGACCAGAGGGGGCCCAGTCCAAAAGACTGCCCCCTTGAGACACCAATGGCAAGTATTGGGTCCCCCGGATGACCATAACTTCTCTTCTACTTGGCTACAAATTGGAGATTCCCACAAACTCCTCCTCAGGTTCAATAATTTGCTAAAATGGCTCACAGAATCAGCAAAATAGTTTACTTATCATTGCTGATTTATTGTAACATATTTTAAATAATACAAATGAACAACCAGAGGGGCAAATCTTCTCTATCTGGCAGGGTCCCTAGAGAGGAACGTTGAGTCATGGCAGGTGGATGCATTCGCTAACTTGGAAGCTGCACAAACTCTGCACTTTTGGGGTTTTGGAAACTTCATCACGTAGGCGTGACCAATTATTAAGTCACTTTTCAGTTCTTCTCCTGTGTTAGGAGAATGGGAGTTGGAGCTGAATGTACCAGACTTCAATTATGCTTGATTTTCCTGGTGACCAGCCAACATCCAGCAGACTACCAAGAATAATGTCATTAGAACGAGAGATGCTCCTATCTCCCAGAAAATTTGCTGGGATTTAGAAGCTCTAGGTCAGAAACTAGCTAGGGTCAAAGACTATTAGATCAAAGAATATTCCTAGCACCCCTATCACTCAGGAGGTTACAAGGATTTGGGCAGTTCTGTATCAGAAACTGGACTCAAAGAACGACTATCAGCATTAACTGAGGGCAGATTTTTATATGTATGCATATACATGCATGTGTGTGTATACAGGAGAGAGGACCCAGATAGAACTGGAATTATCTGTTATCTTCTGGAACATGGGCTCCTTGTAGTACCTGCTCCCCCTTCTAGGTGAGTGTTCTAAGAACCCACCTGTTTCAGTGTATCAGCTGGCATTCTTATGAGAGGCTTCATCCATTTTCAGTGAATATTTGTGAAGACTCTTTCAACCCGTTTGCCCACTGCATGATGGTGGTGATTTATGAGCACACCTGCCCACACAGTGCTGAGAGTTCAGCAGTTTTTGACCAAAAATGGCATGACCCCTGTGCCCCACCCTCTCTATTCACCTGATTTTGCCTAGTGACTCTTTTTTGTTTCTCCCAATGAAAAAATTTTTCAAAGGGAAAAGTTTTGTTGATGTGGAAGAGGTAAAACAAAAAAATGGCAAATCACTAAAAGGCCTCAAAATCAGTGAGTTCATAAACTGTTTTGAGCAGAGGGAAAAAAAACATCTTGATAGGTGAATTGCATCAAATGGAGAGTAGTTTGAAGGTGACTAAATTTAAGCAGGTAAGAATAAATATACATTTTTAATAAATAAATTCCAGTTTTGGGGGTCTCCCTCATATATATATATATATATATATATATATATATATATATATATATATCTTAACTATATTATTTCTAGTACACATATATCACTTTATAAATATATACGCACATACCTTATTTCTAGTACACACATATTTATATATTTTACTATTTCATAAAGTTTGTGAGATCTATTAATATATAATAGGTTTTTCAACTTTTCCAAATATGCATTAACTATTATTCTTTGATCTTTGCATTTCTAAAACTTAAAACTCAGGTTGTCAAGTTCTATAAAATATCCTGCCTCTTAATTAAAATTACATTTAATTTAGAGAAAATTAAAACCATATAATGTTGAGACTTGGATTCATGAAAATGGTATATACTTTCCTTTATCAGTATCCTCTAATTCCTCTGAACAATATTTCAAGGCTTTTTCTTTAGGGGTCTTTTAGAATTTGTATTAAATTTACTAGTTGAGTTTTTCTATGATAACTTAGTAATTTCATTTTCCAAATATTTTGTGTTGTATATAGAACAGTATCTGATTTTTCATACTGATCTGTATCCAGCCAACTTGCTAAATTCATTAAATAATTCTAAAAGCTTATAGACTCCTTTTGGTTATTTATTTGCATAATCATGTCATTTATAAGTATTGATAGTTAAAATTTAACTCATATTATGATTCTGTTTATTTATCTTCCTTGGCTTAAAAAACATGGATTAGAAGTGCAGATGACAGACACTTATTTATTTTTCCCAATTTGTAGGGAAAATGTCAATGTGTGCATAATGTGTACATGAATTGTTTTGAGCTATTATTTTTCATATTGTGGAAAATCTCTTCAATTTCTAGTTTTCTAACCATTTTTTAAAAATAATAACCAGGTGTTAAACATTGTCAGAATGACCATTCTTATCTTTTGCACATTTATTAAAATTATCTAATTATGTTTTCTGACTTTTCTGTGAATATGGTGAATTTTATTAATTACCAAAAAGCATTATTTTTACATTTCACATTTTAAGTTCTTGAGAAAGGCCAGTAATATTTCTTGAACATACTTGTCAAATATTTGGAATCAAAATTATTTTAGCCCCATAGAAAGAGGTAGGAATCACTTCTTTTTTAAAAAATAAGTTAGGGTAATATTGAAAAAAATGTCTTGGAAAGCCATTCATTCCTGTGGTTTTCATTGTAAAAGATTCCAAGTATTGAATTCAGTTTTTAAATCACTACTGAAGTAATCATTTTTATTTGTTTTTCTCTCAGTCTTGTATTATTCAGTGAATTTTTCTACTCTCTACAAATTATACAATTATTATCATAAAGTTTTGTATGCTATAATATCATTTGATATTGGATTTATTTGTCTCTTTTTTATGCCTAACATTGCTCATTTACATAACTTTCTTAAAAAATATTTTTCATAGTAGTTTATCAATTTTATAGATATCAAAAAACAAACTTTAAGTTCTGTTTATGTTCTCTACTGCGCATTTATATTCCATTACTGTCTGTACTTACTTTAGATACTTACTTTCTTATACAATTTTTTAATCTGATTTGACTTTTCTTGAATTTTGTGATGAATACTTAAATAATTTATTTCAAGGGCTTTTTTTCCCCTAACATGTAAAATTATGCCTATAAACTTCTCTTGAAACATCATTAAAGCTATATTCCACTGTTCAAACATTTTATATCTTCATTAACTTTCCATTTAAAATATTCTCCAGTTTTTACTTTGAGTTCAACTATGAACCTGGGGGTAGTTGGAAACATCTTGCTTAAGACTTTGAAGTTTGGGATTTTCTAGATATTGTATTTTTAAACATAATGTTTAATAAAATAAATTCAAGTTTAATCTCCTTATAGTTAGAGAACATACTCTGAATAATTTCATTCTTTTCAGATTTGTTCAGTCTATAAGCCTCCATCTCTTTTCTACCAAGAGCAATTCACACATTTTTATCTTGGGACTAAAAAACAGCCCTGGTGTATTAGAGTGGGGGAGAAAGGGTAATAGCAGGGTGAAACCCTGCCTGGCCCACTTCTTCCTGATGGAGTCCTTTAATTACACTCCTAATTGCCCTGTGTCCCACTCCTGTCCTTGGTGCAATTAGTTCAGACTTCAGTGCCTCCAGGGCTCCCACAGTAAAGATTGTTCTTACCTCTGGTGTTTTGGTGTGCAAATTTCTCTATTAATATCAAACCATCTGCTTAAAATTTTCCAGACTTCCTCAAACATTTTGGTCCACTGATTTCTTGATTTCCTGTAGATATTTCTTTTATAATTTCTTTTAATCCTAAAGAAAGTTTAGGAAGAAGGGGCAGTGAAACTGAGTGCAACTCATTCTGCATCTTGAATAAGTTTGTGGATCATTTTTAACAATATTTTTTGATTCCCATTTTTCATCACTTTTGGAAACAGAGTTATATATAACCCTGGTTATATATAAACCAACATTAACTAAAATTGGGTATCTGGGTAAGAAAAACTTTTGTAATTGGAAAAAGCTATTGCATACGATCGTTCCCTAAACTTTATTAAAATTGACCAGTTATTAGTTCAATTCAGTTGACCTTCAGTCCAAGAGGGGGAAAATAGTTTTTCTGTAGAAAAGAATTGTCAGTACCAAGGTGACTTTCAGTACTACACATCCAGCCCAAGAGAGCTAGGTCACCTAGCAGGCCATCTAAAAATTGTTATCAAAGTGGTTGTTTATTGTCAACAAATTGGGGTAGTAGATAGAATAGAGAGAGAGAAAGTGAGTGATCCACAAGAGGAGGCACACCTAGGTATGATTTTTTTGTGTGTGCAAAAGCTTTCTCAATTTTCATTTCATCTGCTGATTCCCTCCGGTCCTTTCAAGTGAGAGAAAAGGCAACTTGAGAGAAGTTGACATTCTTCGTCTGAATAGTTTCACAATTGTTATGACACTTTTGCTTCTCAAGTTTGAAAAGAGAGGAAGATTTCTCAGGGAGAGAAGTGGGTAGTTCAGTGCAGTAGCCTGCAAAAAGATTACAATAAATACTTCCCAGAACTAGTATGTGAAGATTTAGGTCAGAAAGCAGAAAGTTTTAGTCTATTGCCATAAGGTTCTCTTTGAAATATTTGTCTCCATTTTAACTGGGTCATCTTCTGCTTGAGACAGTCAGCTAACATGTGTAATGCAGGAACATGCCCAACCTGGGCTTTTAAGGCCCTTCTCTCAAATTTTCCACATAGGCATTTCAACCTCATATAATTGCTGATAAATGTATTTTATTCCCTAAATGCAACCTAACTTGTACTCGTATCATGTAAGGAAATAGGTAGAATATATCCCTTGTATTGCAGTTCCCTTGTATGGTTTACATGAGCTATTGTTACAATACTTTGTGAATAGTTAAATGTATAAAATGTGAATTTTCATAATGAGGACTTGTGACTAAGTAGTTGTATATCAGGAATATCCATTCCCAATTGTCTCAGCTGTAGAAGCCTGGACATAATCGTAATTTAACCCCAAGTGCAAGGTGGCAGAATCTCCTCTCTCCTATCCAACCAGGGGCTGAGGGGTGCATTTGGTCTTACAATTTCTCAAGACTAAACTGTAATCATTTAGAGCGATGGCCCACAGAGCCCATTCCCATGGCATTGGCCTGCTGTTGCCTAGGAGACAGGCTGATGGGGGCTGGTGATGAAGTTGGCGAGATGTTTTGACTAATGAGAAGCTGAGTTTTGAGTGACTTAGAAGAACTTTAATCAACTTTTTCAGCAATAAAACAGTGATTTGGGGCACTGATTTTTTTCTCTTTTGCCAATTTTTTTACACAGTCCTTTCTCTGAAATCATGTTCCTGTTAGAGAAATCCTGATATTCACATGCCCCTTCCCTCTCCAAAGTGTTTCAGACGCTGTCCCTTCCTACCTCACAGGCCTTTGTTTCCTGCCACAAAAATGTATCATTTTCTTTCCTGTTTAATAACACTTAAAAGCCAATCAGTAACCTGGAAAATAATCTATTAAAACCAAATAATGAGCAATAGAAAAAATGTTAAAAGGTTTTCCCTCTCATAAAGGGCAATGAGGGATGAATAACTGTGTAGCTGATACTTACTGGTAAGTGAGAGATTTATTTTGCTCTTGGGAAGATGGTTTCCCATCCCAACCACCATTCCAAAATCTTACCAAAAAGGGGGCTAAATAAGCTGCTTCTAAGACAGCCAAGAAATTGGAAAACATATTTTTATAACAATCAGAAATTGGTTTCATATTCTTCTACTATTATGCACTAATTCATATTGGAAATTTTGTTAAGAAAATATAAAAGGCTTGCCTTTTCATCTCTGAGCCTACATTCTTGAATTCTGTGGCTTAAAAGTTTATCGGAATATAGAAAGTTTAGTCAAGTTCTCTGTAATGTTACAGAATCAAAGCTGAACAAAGTTTTATAGAAAGGCTTTCGAAAATTTCAGGGTTTTAGTAACAAAAACCACTTTTTAACATGCTAGACTAGCCAAAGAGTTTTCTTAAAGGAATTTATCATGTTTTAAAATTCATAAACACACATACTTTTATATTATTCTCCATATTTTTAAAAATCAAAAAGATATAAGTTTTCTATTTATACCAAAAATACAATGTGCACATAAAAAAAAACCTTCAAAGACAACATGGAGAAGTTATTTAGTATGTCTATATTCAAAATGAGCCAAAAGGGAAAAACATGCAAATACAATGGGCTAATTGCTTTGCAAGTTGCCTTTATTTTCTTGACACTAACTGAGAATTTCTAACACCTACACAGCTAATGATTTGGGAAGGTATGAGCTTTATCTGAATACAGGTATTTATTCAGAAAGAAAAAAATGTTTCCTTGCTGCTTAGAGAATGGAGAAGACTGAAAGAGTAGAAGCTACATCTGTATGCTAGTGGGTAGCGTGTCAGAGTGCATGCGCTAAGGATCTTAAAGTTTAAAGGGAAACACGGGTGTGCAAACATATATTTTCAATCTCCTGTGTTTTATTTTTAGTTTTTTATCAAACCTTTAATCAGTGTTTATTTTTTTGTGTAAGGTATTGGCTATATGTATACTTTTATTAGCTTCCAAATGGGAAGCTACTTATGGCAACCCACTTACATTATAATATCTCCTTTCCCCACATAGAGCTCTAATTACTTGCCTCTCCACTCGTCTATAAGATTGCTGAGGCTAGGGACCATATTTTACATTTCATTTATTTTTTTATTAAACTTGTTGGGGTGACATTGGTCCATAAGATCACCTGTGTTTCAAGTGTACATTTCTATGATGCATGCTCTGTATACCACATTGTGTGCCCACCATCCAAAATCAGACCATCTTCTGTCACCATGTATTTGGCCTCCTTTACCTTTTACCCTCCCCCACCCCCTTCCCTCTGTAACCACCAAACGGTCGTCTGTGTCTGAGTTTTAGTTTTATATCCCACATGAATGAAATCAGATCATTCTCAGTTTTTTCTGACTTGTTTTGCCTAGCATAATATTCTCAAGGTCTATCCGTGTTTTTGCAAATGGCAGTTATTGCATCTTTTCTTATGGCTGAGTGGTATTCCATAGTGTAGATGTGCCACATCTCCTTTATCCAATCCTCTACCTAAGGACATTGGGTTGTTCCATGTCTTGGCCAGTATAAATAATGTTGCAATGAACACAAGGCACATATATCTTTGCAAATAAGTATTTTTGGGTTTTTGGGTAGATACTGAGAAGAAGGGTTACTGGATCATATGGTAACTCTATTCTTAACTTTTTGTGGAGTACCTACCATATTGTTTTCCATAGTGTCTGTACCAGTGTGCATTTCTGTGAATGAGGGTTCCTTTTTCTCCACAGCCTCCCCAACTCTTGCTATTATCTGTCTTGTGGACAATAGCCATTCTAACGAGTGTGAAGTGATATCTCACTATAGTTTTGATTTGCATTTCTCTAGTAGCTAGTGAAGTTGAACATCTTTTCATATATTTTATGTTTTCTGCCCATGTCATGTCTTCTTGGGAGAAGTGTCTGTTCAGGTCCTCTGCCCATTTTCCAATTGGATTGTCTCTTTGTTTGGTATTGAGTTGTATGAGTTCTTTATATATTTTGGATATTAACGCTTTGTCAGAGCTGCTGTTTGCAAATATCAGCTCCCATTCAGTTGTTTGCCTTTTTGTTTTGTAGTAGAGAATCTCATGTGTTTTAATGTCATGAAAGATGTGCTGTCAGAATATATGAAATATCATCTAAATAACAACAAAAAGAATAATTATTAGTGTGAACTATAAAATATTTACTATGTCCCAGATGAATCTCATGTGTTTTAATGTCATGAAAGATGTGCTGTCAGAACATATGAAATATCATCTAAATAACAACAAAAAGAATAATTATTAGTGTGAACTATAAAATATTTACTATGTCCCAGATGAAGTGCTTCATTTGCAACACTCCTTGAGTCCTCACTGAATAGTGTAACTATAATTGTCCTCCTCTGATCATAAACAAAAATAGTGATCTGAGAGGTAAACGTCTTATTTCCGTAGCTTGTAAGTGGCAGTTCCAGTGTTCACTATCATATCCATCTAAATTCAAAGCCCTGTTTTTCATCCCTCAGTGTACATCCCCTTACTTGGCCATAAGGGAATGTTTTCTGGAGGGGATACAGCCACAGTTGGGTCTGGAAACAAATGTGAAATTAAGTAGACAGGGAAGTGGAATGTAGATGCTAATTTAATCAGTAAGAATATCATTTACATACTGCAGAGGGGGGTCCACTGTATTTTTTTGAAATCTAAAGCAATTTTCATCATATAATTATAAATTATACAGAGCAAGGTGTAGACATGAGGCTGAAGAGTTAAGCTAAAGTCAACCCATTAGGGGTTCAAATGCCCAACTGGGAATCTGGGTTTCTTTAGGTCATAGAAAACAACTGAAGCTTAAGCCTGGGTGTGGCAAGGTTGCATTTGCACATTTGAAAGGAGTCCCAGCAGAGCAGGTGAGAGGATATCTGGTAGACCCATTCCCGAGTTGTGTAATAGAGAAAACGGAGCATTTTTGAGAAAAGAAAGGCTTTGCACAATAAAAGGGAGAGATTGAATCCGAGTGATTTACCCGTCATGCACAAGAGTTCTGAGGATGGGTGAGTGTTAGAAGTGGAACTTTGGCAGTCCTCAGTGTATGATGTTGCAATTCTAGCAGGTTCAGATCACGCCAGTGATTGCCTGTGTGGGACACTTACTGCTCTGATTTGGGGCCTTGTCTGCTACACAGTGTCCCATTGCCTCAGAAAATAAGGGGGGTCTAGGCACATTGGGGCTGCCCCATGTTCAGGCAGTTCAAGCTATGTGCACAGTTCCATGCCAAACGGAACCCAATGTACTTGGTTCCATTTGGCATGCTCACTGTGCACACAGCTTTACAATGCACTTTTTCTAAATCATATGCCTCTCTCACCCACCTCAGAGTTTTGATATCCTCTTTTTCCTTCCTATCCAACAGCCACCCTCTACTCCCTACCACAGTCAACTCCTGTTCAATCTTTGCATATTAACTGAAGCTCCCTGTTCTTAGGGATGACATCCTTACCAACTCCTCGAGCAGATCAGAGCCCCCATAGGCACTCCCATAGTCCCCTATACTTTTCTCCCATGGCATTAATCACAAGTTATAATTATGCATTTTGGGAAATTTTTTGATTAATGCTTCTCTCTCTCAATATATTGTAGTTCTCTGAGGAAGAGCTATATGTGTAATGTTCTTGAATGTGTCTCACAAGCCCAGCAAATTTTCTGGAACATAGTGTGTTTTCAATACATATTTATTCAAATAAAAATGACTGTCCCATTGGTGTCAATTCAATTGATAAGTTGAACATGAAAAATGTGTCTTTAAATTCTGCTCTCATTGATCTCCCTCAAGATTGTACTAAAAAAACAACTTAAGAATTTACTTTGTGTTGTTGCAAACAGCCTTATGGGGATTTTCATAGTTTGGTCATTCATTCATTCCACAAATAATAATTGAGCACAATACCCTCCACTAAGATGAATAAAAAAGACTTTTTTTCCTCTCAAGGGCTCTGTTAGTTCTGCCCACCTTCCAATCTCAGCTTTCTACAATTTTTTTACAACACATTAATCCTACCACTGGAAAATAAGTTCTCTGTATTCAGGTCCCTTGTGTTTTCTACTTAAAATTGCCTGCAAAATGAGACATGGTCCTTTTGTTATTTTCATTATAAAGCAAATTGCTGTGATATTGGACAGGAGTTAAATGGATGCATAGGATAGCATCAGCTCTACCTCATTATGAATTTGAATTTTTGAGAAAAGATTGGGGTCTGTCAGATTCGGACTTTCACTGTTGTTTAAAAGAACTGGCATCATTAAAATCTTGAGTCACTGCATGAAGACATGTAGGCTAAGTGTCTGGTGACAGTTTTTACAATGAATTTCACCCTGTAATGCTTGTCTCTGCTGTGTTATTGTTTCAAGTTGCAAGAAAGTGTTTTTTTCTTGATATTTCAAAGAAAACCAGAATATTTTGTATGTTCGGTGTTTAAACACCTTTCTTCTTTCTTCAGTTCAACATATTAGAAGAGTGATAGTTTGTGGTTTGTGCTGAAAATAAAATACTTCAGTTGAAAGTTGTTCTTGCAGTTTCCCCAATGTGTCATGTTGATGTTAACCTTTTCAAAAGGAAATGCTTCGAGAAACTTTGATTATAAAAATGGTGTACTCTGAGTTGAAAGTAGAAATTTGGAAAGAGGGTGGGCAAAATGGTTTCTATGTTTTGCTCAACAGCATTTGGTGCATATAAGGTATTACACTGAAGTGCAAAATTTGTTTATAATTGTTGTGTCATGGAGTAGTTGCATTTAGGGTTGCTCATATGGATTATATGCCTGTATTCATCTGTTTCTTTATGAGAGACCTTTTCAAATAAAAGGTTTAAGTAAGCTTTGCTTACTCTTCACCAGTCAACAGATACTAATCTTACCATATGGTGCCTTTAGTCTCTATACAAAGAAGAACCAATGGGTTGAGTTCTTAGTCTTCACAATGCAATGACAGGAAAATCTGCTCATATGAATTTCTTTTGCTGATATTTGCTGTTGTCTTATTATATCACCTGGTGTTTATAGTAGATCTAGTTGCTTTGGTCCTGGAAATGACTCAAAGATTTTGGCTCTACAATATCCTTCACCCAAATGTGGGTAATCCCCATTATGCACTTGTACAAGATAGACCCGCAGACCATCTCCTGACTCCAGGATTTAGACTTTAGCATATGCTATTGTTATGTCCCTATATTAGCACTAAATATTATAGTACTCTTGCTTGAAGCAGCCAAAATTAAATTCTTCCCACTAAGCCAGGAATAAGAACTTATTTAGATGGGCACAACAATGGATTCTTTTAAACAAATAAAACTCAATCATCTGAATGCTTAATGTAATCATTTCCAAACATCTAGATATTTGAAATATAACCATTTGGTTGACTTAGTTGCACTCTTTCAATCAGATCTCTAGTCTTATAGAAAAATAAGTGATGTTTCTGTGAGCTAAGCAGACCATATCTAAAGTAGAAATTATCAAAAGAAAATACTAGAAATAAAGAACACCATAACAAAAAAAGATGAATGAATTTGATAACTCATTAGTAGACACCACATGATTGAGGAAAATATAAGTGAGGTTGAATACAGACATTAGAAAAACTTCTGAAATATATTCAAAGAGAAAAAAAGAATAACAAAAACCAGAATATTCAAGAGTTGTACTACAATTACTACAATTTCAAAAGATACAACATACATATTATAGACCAAAAATGAAGAGAATGTAGCAAAGAAAAGGTTTAAAGTAATAATAAATGAGAACTGTCCAAAATTAATGACAGATACAAAAATATAGATGCAGGTAATTCAGAAAATAATAAGCGGAAAGCTACATATAATGTTTTTATAGATATATGTACATACAAAAATTAATATGTATTCCTATATTCCCTTACTCTGTCAAATGAGAGGGCCTGGAAGCAATGACTTCCCAATAACAATGATTAATCCAGGCCTGAGATTGTTTCCTAATACTATTTGCCAACAAAAAGGATCTGTGTTCTTTGTACAAATGGTTGATTCTAGTAACAGGGCATGAAATACATGAAATGAGCATGGAACTTCTTGAAATACCAAATAGTAAGGAAGTACTTAAATGAGAATGCCATAACATGAGTATGTTAAAGGAGAAACTGAAAGAGAACAGTGGCCAACATTGCAACAACTTGAGAAACAAAATAAACAAAGGCTTATTGGTGTATAACCAAAAGTATTAGGTAAATATTTATGAGTGTGTACTGATATAAGTGAAAATTTTAAGTGAAGAGAGAATAGATAATTTTCCTGTGCAGAAAACTTCCAGATAATTTGTGTAGATACTCTGCCTTTATAGAGGTGAAGCATAATTCCCACTCATTAAGTGTGGGCTATGCATAATGACTCCTTCCTAAAAAGTGTAGTATGGAAGGTGGGGTGGAATGGGGGTAGGGAGAAAACTTGACAGTGCAAAAAAAAAAAAAAAGGCTGACAAAAACCACCTAATCCAGATGATCGAGGTTAACTTCATTAGTGAGTGTATGAAAGGACATGAATGGAACTTGACCTCTGTGGTCTTTCCACCCAAACCCATAAACCCAATCTACTAATGAGAAAAGACACAGACAAATCTCAATTTATTCTTATCAACAATTAAATATACATATAAAAATAAAAGAATTGGGCCTCAACCTCACACCATACATAAAAATGAACTCTTAATAGATCAGTGACCTAAATGTGAATGTTAAAAATATAGAACTCTTAGAAGACAACATGGGTTCAAAACTTTGTGACCTTGGACTAGGCAATGTTTTTAGATATGACACCTATAACACAAGCAACCAATGGAAAAATATGCATAGGTTGGACTTCATATTTTTTTTTTATTTCGTGTTTCAAAAGACATTATTGGGAGCTTTGGTCAGGTAGTTCAGGTGATTGGAGCATTGTCCCATACACCAAAACTTCGCAGGTTTGATTCCCAGTCAGGGCAAATATAAGAAGCAACCGATTGATGTTTCTCTCTCACATTTCTCTCTCTCCCTTCCCTCCTCTCTCTTCCTAAAATCAATAAACATATCCTTGGGTGAGTAATTAAAAAAGAAAGACACCATTAAGAAAGGATAAAGACAACACATGAGGTGTAAGAAAATATCATAGACTGCGTTCTACTTTTGGTCTAGTAGTCAGAATACATTAAGAACTCTTCTTAAAAACAAAGAGATGAATAATCCAATTTTAAAATGGGCAAAAAGTTTGAATGGACATTTCTCAAAAGGACATATACAAGTGACCAATTAAGATATTAAAAAATGCTCATGATCATTACCATATGGAGAAGGTAAATAAAAAACACAATAAGATACCACTTCACACCCTCTAAGATGACAGCATTTGAATAGACAACACCGAGCATGGACAAATTGGCACCCTCGGACATTGCTGGTGGGAACGTAAAACGGAGCAGCCTTTACAGAACACAGTCTGGCAGCGCCTCAAAAACTTAACAGTGGAGTTACTATATGATCCAGAAATTCTACTGCAAGACACATATTCAAGAGATTGAAAACATATGCTTTTACAAAAAATTGAGCTCAAATGTTTATAGCGGAATTATGTGTCATAGCCTCAAAGTGGAAGCAAAACAAATGTCCACCACATGATGAATTAAAAAATGAAATAAAGTCTGTCCATACAATTGAATATTATTCATCCCTAAAAGAAATGAAGTACTGATATTAAGTATCATGCTGTAGCAGAGATGGATCTTGAGGACATTACACTAAATGAAAGAAACCAGACACAGAAGGTCAAAAAGCGTATTATTCTATTGATACAAATTGTCCAGAATAGACAAAACCATAAAGATAGAAAATATATTAGTGGTTTCCAGGGAGTAGAGGGGAAATATGAGGTTTCCTTTTGGAGTGTTGAAAATATTCTGGTTAGATAAGAGTAATGGTTGCATAACCTGTTGAATATCCTGAAATCCACTAAATCGTAGCATTGTCCTTAACAGTGTGAATTTTACGGTATGTTAATTATATCTCAATTTTTAAAAATCCCAATTGAGGGCCATTCTAACCTATATTCCTCACCAGTACCCAATCACTGTGCTTCAAAACTATCAAGGTCTTTAAAAATAGAGATTGAAAAACGATCACACACAACCAAGAGGAGACTAAAGAGATATGAAGATTGCAAGTAATGGTGTATTCTGGAGGGCACCCAGTAACAGAAAGAGGCATAGATAAAAACTAAAGAAATCTGATTAAAATATGACTTTATTTAATGACAATGTATCGATACTGATTCATTAACTGTGATAAACAGTCATATAAGATGTTAGGAATAAGAAAAGTTGGATGCAAAGCTTATGGGCATTATCTGTACTATCTTCTTGCTTTTTTGCTAGTCTAAAACTGCTCTAAAATTAAGAGTGTATTAAAATAAACTCTATTATGAAGTATTTATATTACTCTGCATTATAAAAATAAGCAAATAGATGCAAAGCTAATTTGAATAACTTGGCTAAGGTTACCATTAGTAAGAACCAAAGCTGGTATTTGAACCCCAGCAGTCCAGTTTTACAATTTGTATTTTTGATCGTTGTTCGGAATGTTTTCTGATTCATTCTCTACCCTCTTCAACCTTTTTCCAAGTCCTTGAAAGCTGACTTGTATGGTCCACTTGTTCTGCTTCAAGATTCATTTGAGTAACATGCAGTACCACAGGGAGGGGTTTGGTGGGAGTAGAGAGGAGTGCGGGCAGTTAGTTACTCCCCCATCTGTCTGCCTGCAGGATTATTTTAGGCTTCCTGCATTCCTCATCTATCAAACAGAGGTGCTGACCCCATGTGGAAGGTCTTTCTATGCAGTTTTCTCAGGCTCCAGGAATGGCTCCCTCCCCAGCCCCTCTAACCCAAGCACTGTAGTACCCTCTGTGGTTTTCTTGCACCGTGCCTGTATCTTTGTGAACAGTCCTCTTATTAAACTCTTCTCACAATACTCAACTTGAATAGACTTTCTTTTCTTGGTCAGGTCCCTTTCTAACACCACCACATATTAATTCTCAACTTGCTGTCAAAGAACAGAAGTTAACATTATGCATAAGAGAAGTTTCATTTCAGCGGCCTTTTATTTGTCCCTCTAACTCCTCCAAATATACACTGAGTTTACTTTTTTATTTTTTTATCCTCACCCTAGGACATTTTTCATTGCTTTCACCAAGAGAAAAAGAAGTGGGAGCAGCAAGAGAGAGTGAGAGAGATAGACAGATGTGAGAGAGAAATATCCATTGGGCCCCAGCCAGGGACTGAACCTGCAAACTGGGCATGTGCTCCCTGATGGGGAATCAAACCCATGACCCTTTGGTCTACGGGGTGATGCTCCAAGCAACTGAGGCATACCAGCCAAAGCTTGAGTTTATTTAGGACACAGTTTTTATCACAGTTGTCCCATTTCAACATTTAGTGTATCACATAGCAGGTTCTAACTTGTTTGAATAGTACTTACTTGTTTGAATGAATGAATGAATGAATGGGTGATTGAATTTCTACTCAGTGTTTTGTTTCAGCCACATTCTCTCACCATGCGGTAAAGTACCTCTGTCAACAGACCACTAAATATGAAGGCTCATGGATACCACTCATGTTGGTCCCATCTTTGTAGTTACTGCATATACATAGCCTTATAGTGGTGAATAGAGTAATGTAAGGGCAAAATCATATGTGTTATCACTATATTTAGATAACATGGATTATCTGTTACCATAATAACAGTAGCCTAAAATAAGCCAGAAACTTTACAGAGTTATTTCACATGCACCAGAGATAATAAAGAGTTAAGAGGCAATGTGAAATGAAAAAAAAAAAACAAAAAACAATAAGAGAACAAACCACGGCATACCTTAGGCTATAAAAAAGGATATAAAATCATGAGCTGTGGTAGCTTTTTATCTCTTTCTTGTTAACAGGCTTTAAGATTCAGCAAAACTCTAGTAGGGCCATTGGTTGAATTTCTGAGTATTAGTCTCCTTTCTCATTTGCGCTCTGATACTTGGAATATGTGTAACAGTTTGGGGCTTAATCTCTCCTCCAAAGATAGAAATGAGTGTGTGGGTCACTGGCTGATCTCAAAGAAGTGCTATGAAATCAGAATAATATCAAATATTATAGAAATAATACATTACATTAGGCCAGTAATAACAGCAACAAAGGAGATTACTGGCAGATTTGGGGCCCCTGGATAGACAGAACTTACGCAGTCACTCGGGTATTATCAGCATCTTTTATGAGCCCATGGTCTATATTTGATAAAGGTGCTCGTAATTCTACTTCAGGTAAATGTTTCGTTTCACTAAATCAAAAGAAAATCCAATCCAAAGATGTAAATAATGCACCATATTTCTGGTTATGGACAATATTACCAAAAGAGAATATACTCATAAATCTTAAATAATTATAAACTCAAAATGAGGAAAAACACAGCTCTTTTTCAAGCAGAGATTTTAAGTCAGAAGCCAGACAGTGAATCTCGCTGCAGAGGAAAGTGCTAAGAAGCACTCTACCGGAGTTCTCTTTGAAAACTGCACAGCCTTTCCATAACCAGTGTTTCAGGGTGCAGAAATTAAGCCTCACCTGCTGTTTTGAGCCACTTCATTTATCTGTATCTATATCTATCTATCTATCTATCTATCTATCTATCTATCTATCTATCTCTCTATCTATCTCTCTATCTATCTATCTGTCCATCCATCCATTCATCTAATTATTGATGCACTAGGTAAGCTAAGGTGTGAGTGCATTACAGTGGATTAACAATGGAATAAAGTTCCACATAGACACAGAACAGTCTGATGGTTGCCAGAAGGGAAGGGGGTTGGAGGACAGGGTGAAAAAGGTGAAGGGCTAAGAAGGAAGAACTGGTGGTTAGAAAATCACGGTAATGTGAAGGACACCATAGGGAATGCAGTCAATAACATTGTAATAACCATGTGTAGTATCGCATGGGTACTGGAAATAGGAGGGGGAATACTTTGTAAAGTGCACGATAGTCTAATTACTATGCTATATACCTGAAACTAATACAAAATAATATTAAATGTCAACTATAATTGAAACAATAAAATTAAAATAAATGTATATATATAAATAAATATTAAAAACTAAGAACTGGGAATTTCTGCAGGTTGCTCCTCCGTGATGCGGCTGGACACAGGGAGCTGTGAGCACAAGAGTAGGCTTGAATTAGACCCTTTTATTTACTAACCTTTAGAGACTTGATGAATGGTTCCTTATGCACACGTAAAAAGTCAATTTATCCGTTAAATGTAAGTATATACATATAGAGTGATGATAATAACTAGCTAACTGCGAAAGACAAAATTATTCCTTCTTTGGAACTGGGCAACAAAAAAATGTGAGTTAAGTGGCCTATTATGTCTTTGTGTTGTCAGTCAAAACTGTGAGAATTCTTGATCAAGTTTTGCTAATTCTTTGATGTTTCTGAGTGAAAGTAAGAAAATATACATATTTGAAAAATTTGAAAGAAAACTCTAATGTAACAATAATTATATCAAATAAATCATATTGTGAGGCTTTAAGGACAGAATACTTCTTTCTAGGTATAAATTTGCTTTGCTTTCCATGTTATCTAAAATATGCCAGAACTATGGTGTGAAAGGGCACAGAAACAGTCTCAGTTATATCAATTTCCACAACTGTTTGAAAAGGGCATCGTGCATGTTCTGATGTTATCTCTCCATAATGATGTTGTGGATGAGTTTAGAGATTACTTGTTATTTTGTTTTGTTTTTCAAAAACCGGTAATTTGTGAAAAAGTTTACTTGTGCATTGCCTTAAAAATATAAGTTACCCACTCAAAAATAAAAGGCCTCTTTTTATTATATATATGTATGTATATGTATATATACATGTTTGTATGTATATACATATATATGTGTATATACATATATATATGATCTGTTCTTTAATAGTTAGAGATATATATATACACACATACACATACATACACAGGTTGCCAATGAAATATTAAAATATCTCCACCCAGCTTCACGAATTCAAGCTTCTCAATATAAATACAGCTTCCTATATCCAGCTGTGCTAGGGGAGAGCAATCTTCCAAAGCCCCCAGTCCTTGTTTTTAACATTCTTACATTTTAATCCAGAAAGATGAAATGACATTGGAGTCTACTACCCCCATCACCTTCGGAGAATGGTTACAGTTTTAGGAAGGGACTTGTTGGCAATCTGTCAGACAGCATTCCTTGTTCTAACCATTCATTTCACTCTCAGAGTGAAATTAGTTGTCTACTAATACTCCAGAGAAATTAGCTCTGTGTATTCTGCTATGCACTTTCTCTTCTTATCAGAGCCGTGGGGGAATGCTAACGAGAGAGATACTTTACTTGGTAGGGGGCTCCTTTAAGGGGAGCTAAAGCAAATCAAATGTCACAGTCCACTGAAGTCAGACTCAGCTATCCCCTGCTTCATGGAACTTGCGGAAGACTTTCGAATGCAGGCTGAACAAATTCATTTTTATGAAAATCAGCCTTGAATATGAGATTGGTCCAGGAGACCTCTGAGGTCCTTGCCAAGCCTGAGATTCTGGAATTCTGGGACACAACAAATATTAGGTTTATTAAGAGTTACTTGTCCTCTTGCCTACCCCTCAGAGATCTGTGGTAGCAGCACTGAGAAAAGTCAGAATTCTGAGGTGAACTGTAAGGTCATTTAGGCAGAACTTATTGGTTTTCTAACCCAACTCTTACAATAAGCATTTTTTGCTTGCCATGTTCAGCTAGTGGTAGCCATTTGACACATATCTGATCAAAAAGATATAGTCCAAAAAAGAAAAAAGATGAGTGCTTTTCAACCATTATATTTCTGTTTTCTGCCATTTTTAACTAAAAACTCTGACATTTATAGTGCCACCAAGGTATATAATACGTGTTTAAGAGTGCATAGCTAAAACCATGCACTCAGTGAATAGCAAGGGGATGATGAATCTGTGGAGTTAAGAACTGACTTTCAAACAGTCATCTGTGATTAGAGCAGAGTATGATGATAAAGCCAGACATGAGTACACAGGAAGGTAAATGACCGGTGTCTGGAATGTGGTTAGTGCTCTGCTTAAAGGGCCCCTGGTGCTGCCTTTCCCTGTTTTCTATGGCCAGATTTTTCTTTAAGACCAAAAACCAATGCCTGGGCTCACAGCACCTAAAAATCTAGAGCGAGGATCTAGTGACAGGATTTCAAGACCTATTAGAACACATCTCAGCATTATGAATTCACTATTTCAAACACAAAGCACATTTATTTCCTCTTAGCTGAAAAGAGTAAAACAAAAGTTAATGTGTTTTCATTTTGAGGAATAAAGGCTAAATTCAGCACCTAGGAATACAAATTTATAAAATCTGCCCTTACATTTTCAATCTCTTTTTAGACTATTAACCATTAGGAAGAGGGCATTATTTAATTTTCCATAAAATTAAGGTAATTATCTCATAAATTTTAAATTCTGCTACTTTTGGCCTTATCTGTTTGAAAATCTTTCAGTGGAATAAAGTACAATGAGAATGCTAAGTTTGGAAAAGTCCTAGGTCTAAGTCATGACTCTATCACTATGACTTACGTAACTTTGGGCACATTGTTCTGACCTTCAGTTTGCTCATAAGTAAGGAAACAACATGTTTTCTGTCTCTTATTGTGAGAATCAAATCCATTGATTCAATGAACAAATGTTTGCTGACGGCAACCACCAGGCACTTGACTAAGGCTTGTGAACATAGTTATTAAACAAGATGGTCATAAATGCATTCCTAGAGTATCTCTCCTAAAACAAATATGTAATCAAGTTTGAATATACTGTGCTGACTAATATTCTAGGAGAAACCATTAGGGGAGGAAGGGAACAATCTGACAAGGAGATTAGAAAAGGGAAATGACATTGTAAAGGTAAAATAGTACTGAGTCAAAATTAATGTGTTGAACTATTTTCATGGGTTTAACACATATAATGAAAATTTATTGAATACCTATGTGTACCAGTCTATACACTGATTGCTTTATACCTGCAATCCAGATAACAGATAGGGTTCCCAAGTTGACTGATCTTCATCTCAAATCTTTCTTTCATACCCATGGCAAACATCATCTCTCCGAGATATCTGTGATTTTTCTGGTTGGCTTATGTTCTCACTGTCACCACTGTGACCAAGCTTTCCTTTTGAACAGTATCCTTTTATCTATATCATGTAGAAGCATGAATAAAACTCAGCTCAGTCTCCCTTCTCTTCACTTTTCACCACTGTCACAACCAGGAATAAAACACACAGGATCGCTGGTGTGATCAGTAGACACCATTGAAAATTCCATAACAATGGGAGGGATTACAATAACACCAGAGGGAGGCTATACAAAATAGCATATTCAATGCTCTTGTTATATAATGTGGTAAAGATCGTAAAGCCCAGTCACCCACTGCTTGAGATCTAAGAACACACGTGGGACATTTTGGGAACTCCTCTTCCCCTCCCCTTTACCTTCTAAAATCTTTCCTAGTCTTTACACTATTCTCAGGAGCATAAAATAATATTCTCTTTTTTGTTCATGTTGAGCAGTTTAGCCACCAAAATACTTACGCAGGATCTCACCTCTACCCCTATATGCCTCAAGATAGTTTCATGAGTTGTTATCATTCCCCACAATACTACTCAGAATTGCATACTTTTTGTGGACATTTTCAGAGGAAAAAGAAAAAAAAATCCTAGACCTACAGATCTGAAGTCACCTGCCCAAGGTCCCGCAGCCAGTAAGGGGCAGGACTGAAATTCAAACCTGTGTCACCTGATGCAAAAATCTCCCTTCAACTCTTCATCCCTAATCAACTCTACCTTCCTTTGTGTGTTCCATCCAGGCCTTATTTTCTGAGACATTTGAATATACCCTCAAGTTTTGAGAAAATAATTCCTTCCTGAAGATGTAAGATGAGCTTTAATTAAGGCAGACATGCACCCAAAAAAAATATTTTCCAATTATGTTCATATAATTGTTTCCACAGCGTGATGTCTCCTGGTATCAGCTTTAGCAGACAGTGGAGACACGGTGCTATTGGGCTATTACCACTGCAGGCCTGCTCTTAAATTAGACATGGCATTTGGAAAGCAGGCTCTGCTTCAACATTCTTAAGCAAATATAGATGAAAACTTTTGTCTCTATTTAGACTTCCCACAGAGCTTCATTAATTCATTGCTGTCTGGCCTTTTTGGTCCCCCCTGGAAGGCCTTGCCTGTAATGATGAGATACAAACCCAACTGAATATTCAACTTCACAACCTGGCAAGATGCCTAGAGCAAGGCAATGACAGCTCGCTATTCAGGTTCCTATGTAAATTTTGACACTTACCAAGTGAAAGAGTAGATCATATAATCATTCCCTCTAAGTGCAACCAGAAAGAAGGCAGAGATTCTAACAGAGATAAGAAATTTGCTTGGGGTGCAAAGCAAGGTCAGAGAGCTAAGCTTGAATCTTGCCAAATCTATTAACGGAGAAAAAAAAACCACTATAGCTCTCTTTAAATATTTTTATTAAGTTGTATCCTGAGCTAGATATGAAGCTGTCATTTCTTAATTTTTCATTTTTGAGAATTCTATTTTTAAAAACTTTTTCAGTAAACTCCAATGATAACAATAGTGTCAGAGAGACAGAGAAAACCATATTCACACAACTTTTACTATAGTATATTGTCGTAACATAACTGTTCTATTTTATTATTGGTCATCATTGTTAATCTCTTATTGTGACTAATTTATAAATTAAACTTAATCTAGGTATGTATGTCAAAGAAAAAATTATATACACACACACACACACACACACACACACACACACACACTATCTGCAGTATAGTGAATTACTATCCATAGTTCCAGGCATCCACTGGGGAATTTGGAACTTATCCCCTATGGATAAGAGAGTACGGCTGTGCTCAAAACTGTGCAAATAAGATAAATAACTCAGCTAATGGCCTACTTAGTACGTGGATAATGTTTGAGTAAAATGTTAGTGCATTGTGGATTAATAGCACTAATAGGATGCAAAATTACCCAGGTGATTAACCTGAAAATAGATGCCATTGTGTCTGTTATCTATTTGGATCCTCAAAAGGATTAAGAGGCAAGTTTGCCGATCAAGTTCCCCTCACCAACCCTCCAAAGACACTATTCTTCATACACATGGTGTATAGATCTGTGACTGGTTGTTTCATAATGCTGACATTTCTAACAGAGCACAGGTCCTTCATGCAGATGCCACAAATGAAATAAAGTTGGATATGATCGTATCCTCTGTCAACGTGAGCAAACTATTTTTCCCTTTACTCTCCAGACCTTTCCAATAATGTCCTGGTGCTATCAGATTTCCGTTATTTTTTTTCCCTCATTGAAAGACAAATCCATTTAGAATAAAATGGTTTTGTTCTCTGCTGACTGTGCCATCCAGTGGATGTGTCCTTGATTTATCAGTCTGCTTATATTTCCACATGGTAATTATCAAATCTGCTCACTAGTCATTAATGGATCACAAAAATGTAAAGATATATGCATTTACACACACATACACAGAATAGATTTATGTATGCCTATATATCCCTCTTTGTATACATATTAATATATTAAAACAATCTGTTTGTATATATCCTTGTTTATGTAGGCAACCTATATTTTTATACAAAGTAATTGTGTGAAATAAAAGAATTTCAAGAGGAAATATTACACAGTACTATAAAATATTCACAAAATAGAATGACAAGAAAGAAAATGATTTTGAACATTTATTAAAAAAAACAAAAAAAACACCCAAAAAACTTGCTTGAGCTACTATTTCCCTGCAAGGGGTCAAAGAGATCTATGAAAAGGTATATCATCATCATGGAAATTTTATGGTCCAATATAAGGATAAAGAATATATCTCAAAATATCTTCTAAAGAAAACATAGGTAAATGAGGTATTATCAATGAAAATATGAAGTAAGGTTTTTTTATTAATCAAGTTTTGTAATAAAATATTTAGTAGTCTTATTACTAAGTAAAGTTAATGCTGATTTTAGCTAATGAGTATATTTCTGCTGTTATTTTGTACTTTCAAGAAACAAAAAGTGATCTTGATAATTCTGAATCTGCATATAGTACCTGGAAGAGAATATTAATATGAATCATTATGATAGACATCTAGTCATTGCACCAGCGTGAATGGAGCTAAGCTGATCTGCAAAACTGTTCATGCACAACTTTAGATGTTTTCTTAGTTTTCAATGGTAGCTGCCAAAAAGTTCTGTGGTGAGTAAGGTCAGCTACTCACCCCACACCCTCCCTTCCAAGCTATAAAACCAAATTCTACCATGTGTCCAGATATTTATTTATTACACAGTCATTAACAAGTAAATGCAAAAAACAGCCAACACGATCCAGCTTGCTGACTCAAGGCCCCCTCTGCCCTGCAGGGAAGATTTATAAGATAACAACAGGGTTCCAGGTGCAGGACTACCCTACATGCACCATCAGGCAAATGAAGTCCTACAGAGTTAAGAGCAGAAAGAAAGACAGGCTGGGGATTTAGCCTTCAGCACTGTCCCCACGGGTAAAAGATCAAGGCCTCTCATTTGATTCTTATGTTTTCTTGTAAGTGTGAGAAGTTTTTAAATATAGTCATTCCTCACATGTTGAATAACATTCATCAGGTTGATTAACACAAATTAAATTAATGAAAATCCTTTTTCTTTTTTTTTTAAGATTTTATTTATTTTTGAAAGAGGGGGAGGGAAGGAGAGAGGGAAACATCAATGTATGGTTGCTTCTCATGCAACTGGGAATAGAACTGGCAACCATTTCATTCACAGGCCAGTACTCAATCCACTGAGCTACACCAGCCAGGGTGAAAATCCTTTTTCTAATATTCACTGGGCATATGAATAAAGGATGAATTTATAGTTCTATGGTTGGACTACAGTTTTCCTGATATCAGGTTTGTTGTCTCTCTGATGTAGGTTCTGGATTAGTGCACTGGCCCCAGATTTAATGATGTTTTAAAATTTATTGGCATGTGTACTATCTCAGAAGCATTTTACATATTGCAGATATTATAACAATAACCTTGCACATAGACTAAGAAGTTGCTACATCAGCAATGCATTGTGGGAGATGCTGGAAGACATCCTATAGCAAGCAGCTCTCCTAGCTGCTGCTGAAATCCTCTCTAAGGCACACTACCAACGCTAGGAGAAATGAATGAAGACCATGGAAGACTGCAGCTGCAAGTGGACACTCCAAAGCTTGAAGGCCTTGTTGGAGCACAGGGTAATGAATTCCAAATATGATGGAAGAACACCAGGCTGGTTTTCTCCCTCCCCTCCCTCCACCTCTCACTCTTCTTACTTTGGAAAAAATTCGTAGCAGTCTTCTGCAGTTTGGCCAGAAGTTGTGGGGGAGTTTAGATTGGGTGGAAATCATAGTTAGTAGACATACATAGGTTAAGAAATTGATATAAGGGGAAAGCAAACATGGCAGAAATGGAGAATGAGCCCTGTTTATATAGTATGACCACAAAGTTGGGCTGCCATTTATTCACTGAATACAGAATGGAAAACAAAACAAAACAAAACAACAAGACAAGACAAAACTGAGTTGAGCAAAATGTTGTTTGTAACATATCAGTTTTGTAGTTCAGGAAAGTCATGATGGCAGTTGGCTCTTCTAACCACCTCCTCAACGAGAATAATATTCTCTTCAATGTTACTAACCTTAAATCTTCTCAGTGAGTTACTAGAAAAAGACACACTAGGCTGCTGAGATCACAGCCATATATGGGCAAAAAAGGAATGTTATTTCTTTAATTCCAGAAAACCACTGCTACATTTTCCTTATTTTTTAAAAATTAGGTAATTTCCTGACTAGAAGTATCATATTATTAGAAGTATGTATCACATAGCATCACATCCGTGACTGTAAGTTTAGGCACTGGTCTGTGTTAGTCGTGGTGGTCTTGTGCAAGTAATTTAAAAGCTATGAGTCACAGGTTTCTCATCTGCAAGATTAGGATGCTAAAACTCCCTGTCCCTTCTTTACAAGGCTATATATCAAAGAATTTGAAAGATGAGAAGTGTTTATGAGCTACAATTTATGGTTATAAATGTTATTTTTGTCATAATCATTATTATAGCAAGGTGTTTATTTATTCTTTCTTAAATACGTAGTTATTTCTGCAATCAAAAAATAATATTGTTTTATTATTTAACAATTATAAAGATATGCATCATCTTTGATTTCTAGGTTACTTATTGCTGTAGAAAGCCAATAGGCCAATTGTGGTAGGCACGTGTGTATGTATGTCACAGGTGGGCACAGGTAACCAGGTCCTTGGTGATCAGGACAAATAATTGAACCGAACACCCAGAGTTTATAGCAGAGAACATGGGAGCAGGCCAACTCCAAGCAGAGATTGACCTCATGGGCTGGAGGGACTCTATTCTTATAGGGCGGATCCTTCCTGGCTAGTTTTGGCAGGATTTTACTGAGCATGTACAAGTAGTTGTATTACCTTAAAGCTGCTGCACATGTGGTCTCCCATGAATTTCCTGATTGGCCGCCAGGGAAAAGGGTCCTACAATGTTACTGAATTGACTCCCCCTTCTCCTGGGATCCCTCTGTAGTAGGTTCACCTTTCCCTTCGTCAGAGAATTATAGCTCTCCATGTTAGAGACTGGTGAAAAGGAAAGGAGTTATTTATTCAAGTTATACAGACTTAAGAGTAATAACTTAATGTCTTCATCAAAATCCCAAAGTTCCTTAAAACACCCACAAACACACACAGTCCTTCCTTCCCCCCTTTGCCCAATCTGGGGTACCGTATCTCAGGAAAATAAATAGAAGTCCATGGCTCAGGCAGCCCCCAGTTCTTCCCAGTAACCTGTGCTCGGCTGGTAGGCTTTCCTCAGTTCCCAGCACCATCAGCTGTGTTGCCGGGACCTCCAGCTAAAGCCTTGTGGTGGTTCTCTGCTAAAGCCGAGTGGTGATTCTTTGCTAAAGCTGCATGGTGATTCTTCTCATGGCTGCGGGCAGTGGGGGGGTGGGGGTTGTTCCTCACTATGCCAAAAGCCCGTGGTTCTCCTTCAGCTTTACTGGGCTGCCATAGTGGGTCTAGGCAGGTGTGGCCCCATGGTGTGGAGCCAATCATCTCCAAGCTCTCACGCAAGTGCTGTAACCAGGGGAAGTTGCCTCCTGGGTGGAAGTCACTCCCTTCTCCTTGGCTCAAAGTATGGCCACAACTATTTAACATATCTGTGTAACCAGTTAAAGGTTATAGATATGTTAAATGACCACACCAGAGGTTAGCTGCAAAGCTGTTGCTGTACAAAACAGCCTTCAATGGCCCTGATCCATGTGACCCTTCCCCAAACCCACACTTGTGGGGGAAGGGGCGAGGATATCCTAATATTTCCTGGACACCTTGAGTTCTGGACCCCATTACAAATCCTTCTTTTGGGGCCCCCCTTCTTTTGGGGGCACCTTCCTACATGTATGCATATGCATATACGAGAATGTTCTGAAATCTAAAACGATGGTCTAAATGTGTTCAAGACAGGCATCACAAAATATATTGATCATACAGTGCTCAACTCAAATTAAAAAAATGGAAAATTGTCCAGTGGAAGATAGCTAGTACTAAGGACAGGTATATGGCTGTCCAAAAATACCTTGTACTACAGTATCATTTTTGGTGTCAGTATGTGGTCATAAAGAATACGTTCATCTATTTTTACTACTTTAAAATCACCATGTATTTCTTTCAGTTTTTACACTTGTTATTTTTTCCTGAAAACAACAAAAACAAACAGTAGACAGTTTTCTTGCATACAAATGCTAGTATAAAAACATCACTAAGTTGGGTCTAATCCCCCAAACAGAAATCATCAAATTCTGAATCTGAGCAAGATACATCAGGTCAAGACTCCCTGGTTTTCCTTTTTTCCATAAATCCTTTCATTTCTTTTCCCTGCATCTACATTCCCTCATCTGTACTTCGTTGAAAACAAAGGTGAATTTAGAAATGCCAACATTGCCTATTTATCTACTAAAGTCAAATATTGAATGAAACCCACTTGTACAAACAATAGTGGCCTTTTCCTCGTGCAGTGCAGGATGGAGTCGATCACTTGGCAATTCGACTTTGGCACGCTGTGAACCATTTATTTGTTAAGTCCAGTATTCTGGGATGCCAAAGTTTGGAGGGATTTCTTTTTTTACAGGAAACTATTAAATTTACAGGACCTAATGTTTATTTCACAAACTTGTACTACTGTATTGATAAATATTTAATGGTATTGAGATCAGCGCTTATTGCCCTGTACCTTTCATTTAAATGATGTTTTATTATTCTAAAAGTGCAAAGTGGTCCATTGAAGAAGGCAAGAAGGGAGGAAAATCTTTCCAAATAGAGATGACATAGAACTCAATTTCAATTTGGAGCAAAGAGAGGAGGAAGAAAAACAACCAACCAAATATTTTTTGAGGTTCTGACAGATTATGGTTTAACAAAGTTTCCATTCAGAAAAAACATCTGGAAAACTCTATGAAAATTTTCAGAATTGTTTAAGCTGAAAGACTTTTATAATGCCAGAGATTCGCGATTATTTTGAAAGAGAAATATAGACGAGTGATGATGTAAATTGTGACGTTTCTACAAATGGCATGGCCTTAGTTTATTCAGTGGGGAAAGGGTGGGGATAGGAGGAGAAAGGGATGTCAAATGAGAAGCAATTTCCTTAATAGAGAAAGTAAGTACTTGAGTAAATAAATAAAATGAAATGGCAATCTCTGAATGAAAAAGGACACTCTGGTTGCATTTATGAATGACAGTGAGCTTATAAATAAAAAATTCAACCCACAGTAAAATAAAAACAGATTTCGTTTTACTAGCTGGTTGCTTGAGAGCTCAATACAGTAGTTTTCACATTTTTCATGTATGAGGACCCCTTTTAGAAGCCAAGTAAGGTTTTAGAGATCTATAATACAGTTAAGAACTGTTGGTGCTTGAGAAAATTACTAAAAGCTATTGCAAATTTACTGACACTTTAAAATATTTTTTTAAAAAACGTTGTCACAGTGGTATAAGCAAGCAAGCAAAAAACAACAAAAAAACAAACAAACAAAAAAAGGGGTACGTACTCACTAAGCCATATTAAAGAGTCATGCCAAGCAGTTGACCAGAATGCCAACCTATATGGGCACTAAAATACCACTGAAATAAATAAAAATAGTTTGCCATTTAACTCAGTTTAAATCTGACTTGTTAAATTCTTATTGAATTGCAAATTGGTTCTACTTCTCTGCTTGCAGTAGATAGCGCCCTCAAGTGGTAATCTTGTAGCTATCTTCAAGGGCCCCAGGTCCCACTCCTACTAAACAGATAATGAACAATTAAAAATAACATAATTTTAAAGAGGTGCTAAAATCTAGGCCTCCCAGGAACAACAATTTCTCCATCCAATAGAACATGTATGCATTAACTATGATAATTTTTAGATTACAGTGCCTTGTATGCGAATGGATTCCAAGATCCTTTGCGCTAACCCTTTGCCCAATTCTAGTGGACCGAGAGTGCACAGATCAGGAAGAGATGAATTAGTCAATAGACTCTCAGGGCTGCAACGACCCTCCAGATCTCAGCCGCCTACCTTGGTCTTGATGTCAAAACTTCTCTGTCCTGTTTGCCATGAGATGTAGGTATGCCCTAGCATTTGGCCTCAGATTCTCAATGGCTCTGTACTAATACCTTTCGATAAATCATTTCTTTCATGGGTTAGCTTGAGTGGACTTTGATCCTGCTTTCAAAAAGCCTTAACTAGGTCAGTCCTTTGGTTCTTCATACACAGAACTTTTCACCTAACAGACTGTAACGTTACTTTTGTGCCCATGCCCAGTCATCTATCAGACAAAGATTAGTCCCCCGGTTAGATTTCAGCTATCAAACTCCTCTTAGGGGTCAGGGGATGCTTTTCTCCCCTTGTTTTCTTGTCTTTAAACCCAATTAACTTTTGGTCTAAATTGAATTTATTGTCTCTTTTCCAAATCATGTGGATTCACTTTACCCCTTCCTGGGTTTGTGAAATCAAAAGTGTCCTAATATGCTGTCACTTAAGAGCAGATATGTTCTCTAGATACAAACTACATATTTAATACAACAATCACACACATTAGCAAAGGCAGGTTCTTGACTTGGGGGTCTTACCAGACTGTTAATCTCTTGAGAAGGGTTTCCTCTTCTTACCTTTACATTGAGGCTTCAGCTGCTAGATGTTAGCATCTGAGCACACAAATGCATCCCAGATAGCAAGTTCAGAGGGTGATGTGAAGATGATGAAGTGATATGTAGGCCATTAGTCCATACTTTCCCTGATTAGTATAGCTATATTTTATAGTGCCTTGAAAAAAAGTTATCACTCAAAATATTAATTGGCAACATTTTCATAAGAAAGTTCAAACATGTAAAATGATTTTTTTCTAATCACTGGAAAGTAGATTTAAAAAGACCTAATAATTCTAAATGTATATACATCAAAATTTATAAAACTGTATAAAAGGCAGATAAGGGCAAATCTGCAGTCATAGTTGGAGATATTGACACTCTCTCAGTAGTTGAGATATACACAGATGAAAGCACATATATAGAAGTAAAAATTATATATATTAATTCAAATAATGTAGCCAAACAACTTGAAGGATTTGATATGTATAAAATATTTAACCCCAAAACTACAGAATACATATCCTTTTCAAATTGTACATGGAATGCTAATCAAGATATATCATATGATCTGCATTAAAAATTCTTAATATACTTCAAAATATTAAAATTTTACAGAGGAATTAAATTAGAAATCAATATGCAAGACAGATAGAAAGTCTGAAATATTTGGAAATTAAATAACCATTTATAAATAGCCCATGGACAAAGAAGAAATCATACATGGTAATGAATTATTATTCAAGTATAGCATATCACAATTTGTGAGATGAATATAAAGGCATAGGCAAAGTATAGCCCAAAAGCCATATCCCATGAGCTGCTTATTTTTATAAATGAAGTTTTATTGGAACACAGCCACATCATTCATTTATGTGTTGTCTATGACTATTTTTGCACTACAACACCAGAGTTGGGTAGTGGTGACAAATTACTGTATGGCTTACAAAACCTAAAATAGTTATAAAGTAAATCTTTTTATTTTTATTTTCTGTCCTTTTTATTGAATTTATTGAGGTGACACTGGTTAACAAAATTATGCAGGTTTCAGGTGCACAATTCTACAACTCATCATCTGCACACTGCATTGTATGTTCAACACCCCAGCTCTCCTTCCATCACCATTTACTCCCCCTGTGCGCTCCTCCCCCTCCCCACACCTACCCACCCCGGCAATCACCGCGCCATTGTCAGTGTCCATTAGTGTTTTTCTCCTTTTTATCTTTTTGCTCAGTCCCTCTACCTGCCCCACTCAGTCCCTCAATCCCACCCTGCTCAAAGTCAGCCTGTTCACTGTCTATGAGTCTGTCTCTATTTTACTTGTTAGTTTATTTCATTCAGAGAAAGACAATTCCCATATAAATGAAATCTTTACAGAAAAAAATTTTACTGGACCTTAATATAAAACACTGATTAAATGAAAATTGTTATAAAAGTTAGAAAACCATCCCTCTCTATTTTCTGAATATGTATAACTTTCACATGATGTTTCTTTTTAAAATATTTGATAGAATTCACAAAAAAAAATATTCTTGAAATTTTTTGCTAAGACAGTTTATGATATTATAGTTATGATGACATACAGTTATGATGACATATAGTTAAGACAGTTTATGATATTATAGTTATGATGACATACTGTTCATACCAAAGACCATTTGAATATGGTGATATTATTATAAAACCTAAGCATCTAAAATTCTATCATGTGTCTAGCTAACTGGAGAAACAGAAATAAAACAAAATAAAAAGCACCATATGTGTAATTTAGCATTAAAAAACACCCGTAGAAAGACAGGATGCAGCCATGACAATATCATATCTGTGTAGAAGTCCCTTTCTTGGATTGCACAAATCTAGTCCAAAGCTCAACCTCATTAAAATGTAGATTTGTGTGTCTGTTTGGTAAAATGTACTGAAGGGGATAGAGGGTACTGCTTTGAGGCTTTGCATTAAGCTCCAGCTGGGCACAGCAGACACTGTCCAAAAAATGACCTCCAAATAATTAAATGATTTCCATATGTTTGCTAATTTGAGTTTGTCCATCTCTTTGTAAGCCCACTGCTTCTGATGGTGCTGCTCAGTGCTGTGAGGAGACTCACAATAGGAAAACCCATCAAATTCTACAGTCGAATGATTAAAACATAATAAAACTACAATGGTCAGCTCTTCTCATTTGTTCTACAAAATGGAGTCCTTCCTAAGCATAATACCATTAAACTGATTTTAGGTTAGAGAACTCTCATTTCATTTTGAGACTTTGGAAATAATCTGAATAATGAAATTGTATGTAAAAAACATTTCATTAAAAATCTAAGGGAAAATAAAAGAAACTATTTCTCAAGAACAAACTTAGGTATCCACTAACTCTATAGTGAAATAGATTTTCTACTGACAGCATACTCAGTGTTAAATCTGAATGTCTTATTTAAAATGTTTTCAAATGGAGTATGATTAGGTCTTCAATCAGCACTTATTGATTATGCAACTAGATAGATTTAGTAACATATAAAAGAGCTCTCGGAATCTATAGTAAAAATGTTATATTTAAGAAGTTGTAAATCAGAGATTTTACATATGAAGGACATGGACTTCAACATTATACCAAAATCAATGTACCCTCCCCCTCTATTTCATGCAGTGACTGTTGTTCGTCACCTACCTGTAGTCGGTGTGAGAACTATGACCTGTCCGCTTTCTTTACACCAGTGGTGGGCAGACGAAGGCCCAGGAGCCGTCAGGCCTGATTGTTTCTGTGTTGTCTATAATTGTTTTTGCTCTACAAGGCAGGGCTGAGCAGTTGTGACAGAGATGGCACAGCCCGTAGCCAGAAATATTTACTACTAATCCTTTGCAGAAAAAGTTTGCCAACGCCTTCTTTATACTGCTAAGTAATAAAAACAGTATCGCCTAACTCAATCCATTTATATATCTATTCTGTGGACACTTACTGAACATTTACTGTATTTCAGGAATATGTTACAAAAATATCTACAAAAATGAACAAGACACCAAAACTAAGAATAGAGTTTTGCTTTCAGAGATAGGCATGAAATTAGCAATTACAATGTAGAGTAATAAGTGCTCAAAGAAGCAGGTTTGGATTTTACCTTAGAGAACAGGATGAAGCAACTAACTGTGGAGGAACAGGGAAGAGATATCTGGTCAGTGTCTTAACATAAAAACATCCATTCATTCACGACATTGGATGAGAATGACATTCAGAAGAAAATAATGCATATGCCAAACCCTGGAAGAGTGAAACGTCATCTTATGCAGAGGGACTATCAGGTTTAAGAGTTAGAGGTGCGGCACATGGACAGGTGTGGTAAATAAGATTGCATAAGCAGATGAGGCTTGATGCGAAAGTAAAGCATTCATTGAAGGATGATGGGGCATCATTGGAGCACTTGAGGAGAGAGAGCTGTGTGATCACCTACATAAAGTAACTCAGGCAAACATCTCAGAATTGACAGGAGGGAAGAACACAAGATTAGCAGCGTCACATTTGCCTGCAGGATCACAGGTCAGCAGGGATGTTAACAGTCAGTGGAAGTCATTAACATGGGAATGGGTGCAAAGAGAAGCAATGTCAGAAAAATAATATGAATTGTCTTTTAAAATTCGGGATCCTAAAAAATAAGCAGTTATAAAAACCAATAATGTATTTGTTATTGGGAAGAGATCCTTTGATAGTAGCTTTAATAAAATATGTAAAGGTAAATGAACTGAAGAGTAGGCAAAAGCGCTATTTATATTTAAAGAGGTATGCACTGTAGACCCCATATCAGTAATACAAGAGAATTTCTAGGTCTCTACAAAATATCGCTAAAACTGTAAACATGGTGTTCCATTTAATCTATTAAATGACAAAGTGGGTTATTTTAGAAAAATAACATATTGACCCATTAACGGTAAGAAATCAGATTTATTGTTTTTCCTGGTGCTGGTTAGAACATTCTTTTGAGCTATAAGTATGAATTCTCTAATTCCCTTTCATAAAATGCATTTATTTTTATTTTATATTTAGTGAACATGAGTCATTTTATTTTATGTATTTAAAAACATATTTTTATTATTGATACATTTATTGGGGTTACATTCATTAATTAAGTAGGTTTCAAGTGTACAGTTCTGTAACATATCATCTGCATGCTGTATTGTGTTTTTACCACCTGTAGTCTATACACGCAAAAACACCCAGCCATGCATCACCCTTGCTTATTAGCTTGGCATTGCATGTTTACTACAAGGCAATTTGAGCACTATGAGTGGAATTCCTCAAGAGTACATAAACAAAGTGATGTTGGCAGAGAATTGTACTTGAAAATGAAAATACATATGCATTGTTTATATAAAGTTTTGGGCCCAACCAATCACTAAAAATAAAAAGATATGAATTTTTTTCCCTATGGAGATATGAGATTCCATTTAAACATGTAGTAATCGTTGATATTTTCCAAGTTTTGTTTTACAGTCAATTCTGAATGGCAAAGGGTGAAATGGGAAGGAGAGTTGGAAATGGTATCCCCAAAAATATTTTGTAATTTCATATAATTAAATTATGTAATAAAATTTGACATCCCTCCACCCCCACCCCCAAAAAGAAGAAACAAGATCTGTAAGAATATACACTAAGGCAAGGTATTAGGATTATTTTAGTTGGAAATGATAGAATCTCAACTCAAATTGACTTAGGAAAAAAATAAATAGATAAATAATTAAACACAGGCACACACATCCTTTTCAATCAGGCTTATTTATTTGAAGGATATCCACACATCTAGATATGTATTCCCTCCAAAAAGAAAACTCCTTCACAACAATCCTAGCCAAATTAACGCAACGTATTTTGCTTTCTCATGCCACCCCTAAACGAATCATTATGTACTGATTCGAAAAGAGACAGGGATCATTTGCCCTTCAATAACTTTGAAGTAATAACCATTAATATATATGAACTCTAAAGTTTCATCAAGCTGTTATTTCAGTTTAGCCTTGATTCTCTGTTTATTCCTTTGTTGAACATATGTTGTGTTACCATTATTTGGTGCAGGCGCTGCGTAGATAGAGACACAGAGGTGGAGAAGCTGCGTCTGCTTCCAAGGACCTTTCCATCCAGCAGGCGAGCAGAAAGGCCAGTAGTTAAATGGAAATAGGCAAGCTCAGGGTGCCATGAGAACACGAATGGGAGCCAAAATAGGGGAGGCAGAGGTTGTCAAGATGGATGTCCGGAAGTAGAATTATCCAAATTGAGTCGTGAAGGGTAGTAGGATGCAACTAGGGTAAGAAGTAAGCTGCAAGTAGACACAAGAATATACACAAATCTGTGCAATAAGGCTGCCTTAAAGACAAGGGTAGGCATGAGGGAGAGATGGGGGCCCAGATGTAAAGCAAAGTCAGGCCTTGAAGGTTGGAGACACCACAGTATAGAAACTGGATTTATTTTGAGAGAAATTGGGCTGAATTGAGTAATTTTAAGTTAGTAGAGAACAAAGATTTCGAACAAAAATTCTGCTGTTTGGAGATTTGCTACTGTCTCTTGGTGTCTCTTATTTCAAGTTAACAGTAGTCATGTAGAGAGCTAGAATGCTTAATTTCAACTCAAAGAATAGACAGATTCAGAGCAGACACAGAACAGCTGTTCTTCCACTCATTGTGTTACCATTTTGAACCTCAGCTGCTTCCCTCCAGGCAAGGGGAATAATAGTATTTCCTACTTCATAGGATTGTTGTGGAAATAAGCGAACTAATTAATACAATGCAAAAACTCTATGATAAAGCCAACTACAGAGGGATAGCTCAATAAATTGCCACCATGGTTATTAGCATTATTATGAGTGACTTTTTAAAAATGCTCATAGGCATTCTATTATGTGAAGTTTTATAGACACTGAGATTGTGTGGGAGAGAAGGACAAAACAAGAAAGAGCACAAGGAAGGGCAAGACTGAGAGAGATGCGTTTGTCTCGGAGGATGGGTTTTTCTTTCTTCATTTGATAGGAGGAACTTTACAAACTCTATCATAAATAAGCATTATTTTTACAGTTAGCAAAATGCAGCGATCTCTGGGGTGAAATGAAGCAGCTGCTTAGCAGAGCACAGCCTCTCTGCAGGGGGAAAATGTACTTTAGTCAACTGAAACCACAGGTACCAGTGTTAATCACAACACATTTCAGGTAAAGCCCATAATATGTGTTTTCACAGCATTAATTAAGAAAGCAAACTATTATCTGGAGGCAAATTAAAATGAGGAAGTTGTTTGATTAAAACTTCTATGGGGCAACCATTACCCAGAACTAGTCTCATGGAATCAGGGAGGAAATAAGGGATAAGAGAGAAGCAGATCACATATACCCATAGGGCTGTAAGTTTGCATAGTATAACGATTTTCACTAATGAGAGAATAGTCAAAGCAAATCGGGCAGACAGATTGATAATTCAAGTTGTTTCTCACCCTCCAAGGAGTCTAGAATATGATTTTGGTAAAATGAGACTTCTTTAAGAGGGAAATCACCTAAGTCAAAATGTTATGGAAAATTCTTCTTTCCTTTTCCAAACTGTTTTACCTACTTTCTTGTTTGTGTTGGTACCACAACTGTGACATAGGCCTTAAGGATAGATGATGAGACTTCTCCCTTTAAATGAGATGCCTGAAGATCAATATAGACACATGACTGGCTTTATCTTAAACAAAGTAGTGCAGTAATATTTGGAATGATTCCAAACAGGTTTCAAGCCCCCAAATATGCCACTGGCACACCTGAAATTCCCCTATGTGGGTGGACTATGCAATGGCTATCCAAGATTTTTTCCTTCCTTCCTTCCTTCCTTCCTGCCTTCCTTCCTTCCTTCCTTTCTTTGTTTCAACTAAAGCTACTTTTAACCATAATACAATTATCCCTCAGAGAAAAGATAATGAACTCTGTAGGGTAACAATTGATTAGATCCCTTTCCTTTTTTGTGGAAAAGACTGAGGGCATTGGTGGGCAAATAGACAAAAGGAGAAATTAAAATGGAGAAAAGACTCAGAATGAGGAAACACAGCCTCTGGGAGAGAAACACTATTAGCTCCTTCCTGACAGGTAGAGATGCCTGACTGGGCTGTTCAGAGAGCACAACGGGAGAAGGGAGATAGAGCAGGCTTGTTTCTATCACAGCTCGTTTCCTGCCCATGCCTGTTCAAGTATTTCATACAAACAACTGGAGTTGACTTCAGAGGAAACTCTTAAATCCAAAAATCCCAACGGGACTCTCACTCTGTTCATTAATGCCTGATTTACGGATTCTTTTGGATTGCTTGTCTTGCAAAATAAATTTGTCTTTGCTTTTTTCATATTATACTTGACCCCCCTAAAGAAACACTTGAATTATTATTAATTCCCTTAATATTCTTGCTAACTCCCACATATTTCATCTAAGTTTCTCTTCGACTTTAATTCTTCTCTGTTTTTCCATGTCACTATTAGCCCCTATTTTGATTGATGTTTTCTAAAGCGGGTCACACCAAAATAGGGGTCAAAGATGACCTCGCTCCTCAAAAGGAGTAAAGTAACTTGAATTCCTCTCATCTCTTTAAACAAATAAAATTGGTCAAGTCCTCTGCAAACTTAAAATCATTCCCACCCCTGTCTTTTTTTGTTCATGAAGCATTCCAGATTTACAAAAATAAATGAAAGGATAAACAAAGAATCTACAAATATTTGGTGATTTTCAGCTGGTTAGAAAAGGAACAAAGCCTTCCACTTTCTAGGGTACTTGTCTCAACTAATACACACAACTGTTGGACTACATAAGGCAGATGAAAACAATAGGAAGAAGGGTCACTATGGCCACCCTTCCTTCTCCGCATTCTGACACTTGGACTGCGCAAGGATCCACCTGCTCCACCATATGTCGGCGCAGCAGAGAACTGAAGAGCTCTTCTCTTTGACCTCCTGAGATTCCTGCCTCAGATGGGATGGGACTGCAGGCAACAGCTGGCTTGCAGATGTGCCTTTCTACCCACATTTAACCAGCCTGCGCAGAGGCAGAGGCATCTTTGAGTGTGTACCCAATTCCGTGTGGTCAATCAAGAGCCTTTGGTCTGTTTGATGTCCCCGGGACCTTTGTCTCTCCTTTGCTTGCAGGCTGATGAAAACTGACGGAGGGGGATTTGGATGTGATGGGGGTACAGCGAGGGTTTGAGTCTTGGGTCAGTGTGTAAAGTCAAGGCAGACGATGATGGGGGGGGTGATTGTCCTGGAACGCAGCTTTAGAAAGCAGTTTTTGCGAATATACTTACAAAGAAATAATCTTATTGAAAGAAAATGAGGCAAGATCTGGCTGATGTGTCTGGAAATTGCTATGAACTGAGAATTACATAACACGAGAGGCAAAGTTACACACACCAGAGAATGATCAGAGTGCTTTTAATGTGTGCACATAATTTAGCTCATATTGTCTTACAGCACACGAGGAAAAAGCACACATAATGTTTATCTTATCCGCAGTCCTAGTGCCGTCTTAGATATGGACAAGCTCAACAGTCAGAAAGCTGTAATACAATATTAAAAACAGGCCACTTTCAGTTTGTATGTACTTTCAGCTTTAGATTTGTTACGGGAAAGTGATAGTTTTTATCTTTTCAAACTAATTACACTAAAATGGACTCAGAAGGGACTTGGACCATGAGTAAGATAGAGTGCAAGTTAGTGCTTCGTGTCAGGATCCACCATCTATGCTTTATTCCAGTCTCTGCTCAGCTGTTCACCTGCCACATCGCCCCCCACCCCCGCACCCATCTGACACTGAGTAGGGATTTGGTCAATCCCTCGGTTACTTAGTGAGACTGGAAGTCTATTCCTTGGTGCATAGGAAGGGATAGTTCTGAGCTACTACCTAATTGTGAAATTGATTTGTTAGTTACATATTTGGGTGAATAATGATCTCCACTTACTATTTTGCAGTTGAAAAGAAAAATTCCGTAATAAGATAAAAAGCCATTTTCATTTGTTTCACTTAATTTTTATTAATGGCCTGCTGAAACTGTTAATTTTTTGTAAGAAAAATTTAAACATGTGTAGCTTGAAATTTGATTTAAAAAAATCCTAAACAGAGATGTCAATTAAAACTTTCAAAATAAATATATTCTTTTTAAAAAATCAATAACACACATACATTTACAAAATACTTAAAACGCAACTATAGAAAGAACCTACTTTTTTGTACAATGGGTAATAAAATTAGATGCAAATACAAATACTTGGGGGAGAAATGCCATAACAGCTAATGCAGGACCTCTACTAAAATGTCATGACTTATCAAAAGGACAACATATATTGCACATATGTATTTACAGTGTATCTGATAGCAGTTCCTATGAAGCATCTTTACACCGTCCAGACATATAATAATGTGTTTTTTATCTAATCAGATATTTGAAACTTTTAGAAAGATCCACTAAAATAAAGAAACTTTCTTTAATTTAACCCACACAGCCCACTCTCTCCTACTGTCCTTGCCCATACCGCGGGACATCCAAAGTATCTTGAAAACAGCACAAACAGAAATGGAATCGCACAGCATGACGGGACCTGCTTTTTGCATGGCTGGCTCCCACTTGAATGAGGAGGAAAAATGCATAGCAATGTACGTCTACAAGCACAGCTTCTGATTTGGTCCATGAATTATAGATGCACTTCTGAGGGGCCATTTCCCTTATGGTTTCTGATGCAAAAACAGTTGATAAATATCTAATGCTCCTGACCCAATATGTTAATCAAGCAGTAAGGTAATCACACATCCATGGCCTCTCTCTGCTAAATTTAATTAATGGCATGTATTACTGTATAGTCCCCTCCAACTCCCCTTAAATACTACATAATGGGATACATTCTCCCACAAGGGCCTGAAAGTTTGTGTTTTCTACTCATGAAGTTTTGCTCACTATTGTAAGGTCAGCACATTCATTTCTCAGCACTCCCAGTTCCCAACTGCTATTTAAGCTCTTAGTTCATTGAGTTCATCTGTCATGGGCCTGCTTTAACATGCTTGCCAAAGGCTCTGAGAACTATTCCCACTCTGCTATTTCTTTGTGCTAATGAATCACTTTGAACTAGTCAGATGTATCCTCACCATTGAATGGAATTCCTTATGTGGGTTCAGTGTAACAAAACCAGGCCGAATGCTTGCTTGCACCTGCTCACTCTGCTACATCGTCTGTTCTTTTGTGAGAAGTCGACAGTATCTGCAAGTCGGAGGGAGAAGTCTTCTTGCTTTGTCAACATGATGAGATATGGCACAAGGCCTGCGTATAAAAGTACCAAGTCACATCCACAAAATGAATAGGAGAACTTATATATATTTAAAGCTATTCAGAGTTCTTGGATGGATACAACTGAACTAGAGTTTCAAACTTAAATACTCACTTTAATGTGATTACAATTCTGATCGTTATGATTATGATTCATTTCTCATTAGACTGGCTACAATCATCCCTCTAAATGGGGGTAACTCTGGTCCAAATGAGATTTGTCATATCCATTCACCTATCATTTAGAAGCTTAAGAACTGTACTTCTGTTTGTTTATTTGTTGTTGTTTTTTTACAGGAATCACCTTAGTGTATTATTTCTACATAATCAAGAAATCTGTGTCATTTAAGACTCAAACAAGAATCCCATATTCCTATAAAAATGTGACCTATGCCTCTCCGGACTTTATAGCAGGGAAGAACCACAAACCATACAGAAAATATGTATTCAGGCTGTAATCTAGTTATTGAAGCCATTGGCAGGATTTTGCTTAGCTTATAGGAGGGACCTGATATTTTCTTATAAGACACAAATCACAAAAATCCCAGTAAATATGATTTATGTCACAAGATAAAGATTCTGGGTTTTGTTCTATATTCTCATTGCTCTTTCGACAATGAGAATCAAGATCTAGCATAAAGTGTATGTCTGTCTACTTCCATGGCAGCTTACTCCTTCACAGCTTCCTTTAAAAAACAACTCCAAGGGGAGAAGGGAGAGAATCTTGGGTCTAGGTGGTGCACACACTGTCTGGGTAACTGCTGACTGATCTCACCAAAACCACCTGCAGGAGCCTGGCAAAGCCAGACGGTGCTGGCAGGTGCCATGATGACATACTGTGAGCTCCATAAAGTTCATGGATAGCATCGTGGCCACCTATGTATACCCATTCATTAATTCCTCAAACATTTGTCAGCACCTACTCTGCAAAAAACAAACAAACAAAAAGTCAAGAAGACAGCAATGAACCAGACAGCCCCAGGCTCTGCAAGGGTCGCTATTCTACGAGCGTCCATCTGCTCATCTTGATGAAGATGCCATTCACTTTTCCCATTTTCATTCACTGAGCAATTATTCCCCTTTCTGTTATTTATAGAAAGATGGAGAGCTGGAGATTTAATCCAACAGCATCTACTGCTATTTTAAGCAGAAACACTAAAGTGTTTTATGGGGTGCAAACATGGCTAACACTCCCTGGGTGCAAACTCTAATGAGAGATGGAAAGATGGATTAAAGGTGCAAACGAAGAGAGCATGGTAGAGGGAAAGTTCATCCCTTTAAGAGTGGCTGTCACAGGAATAGATAATTGAACAGATTCCTGCAAAACTGTGTAGAAACAGGTTATGGTGGGACCACATAGTAGATCCTTCATAAAGAAAAGAATAACTAGGAGAAAATGCAGATTAGGGACTATGGAGTTAACTCCTAGGCTGGAAGAAAGAGTTCAAAGATAAGTTTCAGGGAAAATAAGGGAAGTTACAGAATATAATAAAATGTGAAGCAAATACAGAAAGACTCTTAACATCATGTATGGCCTTAAAGTGTTTTTACCTTTAATGTTTCCAGTGTTAAGAATGTCCTATCATACTTTATAAATTGTCCTCATTCAAGGTCCTTCTGAGGCCTTACTTATTCCATAGAAGCTTTCTCAACTATTGGAAACATGCAACTCCTTTTGCCTACAAAACCAATCTTATGCATGCAGTTACATAGAGTTAATGCTTATTCCATTGTGTTTTGTCTCCCAAGATGTTAAGCTATTGAAGGAAGTCCACCCCATGGTCTGTCCTAGTTTCCATGGTACATAGCAAGACACCCAGTGAGAGCTAAATAAATACTGATGACTCTGAGAAGACTGCATGTCTTAGAGTTATAAAACCCATCTCAAACCCCCATCAAGCAATGCCTTTTGTTGACTTATGATCTTAAGACTCTTAATCAAATCTCTTCTTACCTAGTATTTATTCACCACACTCATATATATATATATGCTACATACTATAAAAAAAGATGTAACAGCCCTGGCTGGTGTGACTCAGTGAATTGTGTGCCGGACTGTGAACCAAATGGTTATGGGTTCAATTCCTGGTCAGTGTACATGCCTGGGTTGTGGGCCAGGTCCCCAGTAGGGGGTGTGAGAGAGGCAACCACACATTGATGTTTCTCCCTGTCTTTCTTCCTCCCTTCCCCTCTCTTTAAATAAATAAATAAATTTTAAAAATCTTAAAAAAAATGTAAAAAACATAACCCTGACCTCTAGGGATGTGACTCAAGATGACTTCAAGCATGACCAAGCCACAGTTCAGAGTGCCAGACATATGCCTTGCTTCTTACTTCAATAAGTTACTTGTATGTTTGATTATTATTTGAAAGAACTGAAATAAGTGCACTGAATATATAAATGGCTTCTCCATGGATAAAAGTAAATGTACTCAGCAGCTGATTTTTCATTTCTGCAATGTGGGTATCTGAAGTTTCAAGGATAAGTCTACTGTTCAGCATCCCTAATTATCACAGTCTATACTTTAAGATATAACATTACTTAACAAATCACCCTGGCTATCAAAGAGGGCATGGATTCTAAAGAAACATTAAGTATTATCTTCATGTGCTCATATTTCTAAGTAGAAAAAATATGGAATTTTCCTTTGATTCTCAAAATACACTTGAAAATCAGCATCTGAAACTGCTAAAATAATTATCCAATAGTTTACATTGTGGGAGAATCCAAGACATCTTTTGCCCTGACAGACTGACCATGTATTATAAATTCCAACAATTTATACTTTAAGGCCTCAGCTTCCCAGGCCTGCCAGCCATGTCATAGCCTTGAGGTATCACGGCCATTTAATCAGGATGGAGCATTTCCATGCTCAACCTTCAAGCAGAGATGCTCTGCCCATGTTTCCACCGGTGATAGATGAATCCACTTACTCCACCACTTCCTCGTGACAATACTTTAGAAGCCCTGCTAAAGTTCACATTTCTCAATATATCAAAGTTTAGCACACAATGACCTTCTAATATTTGTTTTCAACTGTTTATAACCAACAGTTCATTACATTGCCAACACAGAGAGGAAGGAAGCTGGCCAGTGCTTGCTCAGCCTGGAGAGGAGATTGCAGGAAATACCAGAAAGAAAACTTTAGGAGAGTGCTAGCCCCTTAAGCTTCTGATGTGATGAGACGCAGGATCAGAATTTCAACAGTCTCATCTGCTTTTAGTGGATTGACTAAAAGATGCATGAAGGCTTTCCATGACATTTTTGCTATGTATAGTCATTTTTGTTTGAAATCATCACTTAGCCATTCCTCTTGATCACTGCCATTCACACTACACCTGCTGGGATTATCCGGAGGACTCAACAGGCAAAGCATAGTCCACACTTCAATTTGGACTCAACTCACATTAAGTAGTTTCCTATTCTGGTAGACGGGATGGATCATATGTGTTCGGTGGGCGCTTTTTGCCACTCAAGCTTAAAAGCTAGCACAAAAAGAATGCCAAAAGTTTGTTTTGCTTTGCTTTTGTCTTATTTTAGCTCCATATCCTGATTAGTCTGCTGGGTCTCACTATTCTAATGTAGAAGAGGAGCACAAACAGGTAATCACTAGCATTCATGGGCCAGACACTATCATTTTCTCACTCAGTCCACTCAACATATCAATAATGTAGCTACTATTATAACCTTCTTTTCACAGGTGAGGAGACCAAAGATGAGACATCTGAGCTTGTCCATCCATGCAGAACAAGAACATGACCCTTGCAGCCTGGCATCAGAACCTGTCTCCCAATTACCTCCTTATGTAAGAGTTTAAGAGTATTTCTCACCAAGATTTAGAAGAAAACCCACCTAAGCCATTCACAAGTTTCTTCTCTACCCTAGGACCCTCTGTGATCCTAATAACCTTCTGAGAATGTGTGTTTGTGTTTTTAGGAAATATCCCAAAGAGGTTGTGAAAACAGAAAAGTCGGCATTTCTGCTGCCTATCACCACTGGAACCAATAAGCAGAGACAGGGATTGAATCTTTATGTGCACGTTATTCAGGTGGCTGGCGATCTGAGAAGATGGTGGGTTGTGTACCCAAAAAGACCATCTTACATTTCCTTTCAAGCCAGTCTTTTTATAAGGAGAAAAAAGTGTGCATAAGGTATTTAGAATTCAAAAAAGAGGTTAATCAGATAAAAGCTGCAGTCTGGCATTTCCGCTAACATCCTTTCTTCCATTGATCCATGAGTCTTTATCCCGGTCCCGGGCCATTCTTTATCTGTGTCCTGTGTCCTGGGCATCTGTGTCCTGGGTGCTTCTATATCTGTGTCCTGTGTCCCGGGCAGCGGGATGTCTCTCCCTGGAACACAATGCTCGGATAGGATACTGTCTTGATCACTTGCAGTCCTCCTGGGGAGCAGAGGCAGAATTGCTCGTGGTCTCCTGGTGTCAGGGAGGATCATATCTTCAGTTCCCGAAACAGTAGCTTCTTGCACGTATTAACTACTAAGCTTATTAACTATAACCTAAAAATAAAAATTTCCAGCTCTCGAGTTTTCCCATCAGTTATAAGCCCACTCCCACTTTGTAACACCAGGTACCTTCACGAATCCCTCAAAAGCTACTTCCTATAGAACTAGTTATTGGCCTGCTTATTACTTTTAAGGAGACAGAGATGGATTGTATGTGTGCCAGTATGACGTGGAGATTTCATCACCCGTAGTAACTCTAGTTGACCGAAGGCGGTTACATGGAGGGTTATGTCAGAAAAATTGTGAGACAATGTTAGCAGTCTTCTGAAAAATGCTGTTACCTATGAGTAATGACTGCTGTGGGTACTGGGGATATGAAAAGAGGCACACGTGTTAGTTATTTGCCATCTCTGCCATAAACCCTTCACATACAACATGTCTCCTCAACAGTTGAGTGAAGAAGACAGATCTTAAAGTTATAAAGTTTTTCTTGGACAGTTTCCTTTCCGTTTCACCTCTTTCCATAATTTATTCCACTTTCCCCCTTTCTTTACCTACTCTATATTTAATTAAGGTTGGGAGTATACAGATAGAAGAGAGGCCACCTGTATTATCTCCACACCTAACCAAAACTTTTGATGAAGATGCTGGTAGTTTCTTACAATGACATTCTGTCCTGAATGTCTCCTTTTAAGTTCCAATGGGAATAAGAATAAGTTGAGGAGCTTGTTTCAAATGCAGATTCTAGCTAGGTTTTGCTCTCAAAAGATTCTAAAACTCAGGGCGGATTCCACAGATCTATGTCTACCTCTACCGGGCACTCAGGTGACCCCGAGGCAGGGGCCATAATCTGACCAAGCTGCTCCACACTCAAGTTACATTTCCCTCTTACCCATGAGCTGGGGTAGAATTGAATACCAGCCAGAGCTTCTATTCTTTTTTCCACTTTCAGGCTGTCTACTAGTCTCCCAACAAAGCCACTGAAATACATTTTAATAGGAGCATCATAACCCTACGTTTCAAAGTGAAATTGGGGATGGCCTATTTCTGGGCTCAGTACCCCACTCTTTGCTCTTCATTCTCTCACATCCCCTGGTTTACCCCTTTTACTACTATTTGTCCATATATATAAAGTTGCCTCACCTCACTCCCATAGAATCCTGCATTATCTTGAAGATGAAATTATGTTTTATTTTTCTTTGTATTACTTACAGTGTACATACATAAGAAATATTCCCCAACATTTGTTTAAGACACTAAAACAGATCAGACCATTTTGTCTTCTTAAGCAAGTCCATTCATGACTCTGGTTGCGTATGTATCATGGTTATTCTTGATATTGATGAAAATAACAGCAAAAGCCATTAACTGCGCTCCTTTTCCAGCTGCATAATGTTGTGTTGTGCTGAGTATTACCTTCGTCCTTCATTTCACTTCTCATAACAATCTAGTGAAGGAGGGTGTCAGCTGAGGCAAACAGGAGGAAAGTGGGCAGACCCTTAACATGCAGGGTCCTTTCTCATCATGTGGAAAACAATGACCGCTGAACCCACAACCAATCAAACCACATCCTCTGGAGCTGCTGAGAGTAAATACCTGGCTCCTAGGCATTAATCATTCCCATACATGAATGAGGGGCCTGTGTGGAAAGGTAGTTATATTTATAAGAAAGGACACACACTCACTCCCGCTCCCCCTCCCCCGCACAAGTACACACGTGTTGGGCTTTTTAAGACACAAGGGTGTCTTTTAATTTATCTTTTTTTTTGAGACCTGTGTGTACTTAAGGATTACAGTTTCCCTGCCTGTCCAAGAAGAATGATCACTTTGCTCTTTAAGAACTTAACTCCCAGGACTAATTACTATGCAAGTGTGCCAGTGTATTAAGTTAGTAGGCTAAAAGCAATTTAAAGCCTATGCTGCATTGACTTTCAAATTATTTCATTTCTAATTCAGATGCATGCTTTTGTTAAGGTATTTATCACTTTTACATAATCAGCCAGACTACAGCACCTCAGAAACCCCGCCCCACCAGGTCCAGGACAGCAGCAGTAATTGACATTTCATACTCTCCCATGTTGAGTCAGGCTTAGGGGCTCCTCCCCAACTACCTCACTTCATCTTTCAATGTAGCTCCTACTCACGGAAAATTTATTAAGGACCGCAGACCTTGTCATCACGGCTGTTTCTTCTTAATTATCAAGCCATCGTTGTGTTCTTGGAAAGGAGGTGAACACTGTTTCACAGATACACTCAGAAGTCCTTGAAATTAGTCAAATGTCTTGTCAGTAAATCAGATCTATCACTTCTTCAATTGTGTTAGAGTCTAGAAAAATTAACAAGTACAAATATTCTATAGTCTTAGAACACGAGGAATTAACAGATCACCAATAATTTTGGCAACGTGTCCCTTGCAAACATCAGTGTAGTGATGTGTAAACCAACAGCCTCAAAGGACCAGTAGTCAGCCCTTTCCCATCCAGACCTTCACACCTCAGGGAAGAATGTACAAGTCACGCATTAAATCTGCTTCTGAGACGGTGAGGGAGTGACTGGGATAATATGAATGAGAGTTATTTTTTTCTGTTATTTTGTCCTTAACACTTTAATTTTGTATTTAATGTTTTCCCTTATTCTATGCCTTTGGAGCTAGGGGATGGAGTCAGAGATAAAGAGGAAATACTTGGAAAATAAGTGAAATTCAGAAGTACGTCAATGAGGAACAGACTAAACTAGAGAATATTTCTGATTAGTTTGGTGACTTAGGTTTCTTTTCCTCACAGAAACTAAAAGAAAATACATTATAGATTTATGACAAAAGATTGCATCAGTGGTACTTAAGAAAATAGGTTGACCCCTTACTATTGAAAAGAGAATGGTGATCCCTGAACAAGAGGGATCAAATGCAATGACAGACATTGGCACTGTTTAGTAAAACTGTGAAGTCGCTCATTCATTGTCACGGGTCACATTTTCAATAATTTAGTGTTTAAATAAGAAGTTTGATCTCTGAACATTTTATTCTGTTTTTATTAACTATGTTTACCAAAACCCACTAAAAGTTAAAAATTTAATTTTGGCTTAGGGGAATATTACAGTTCAGTGCACATTAATTCTAAATTTCAACTATTTTATTAAAAAGGATGCTATTTGTTTTTTGTTATCTAAAAAAATTAGATGATACTCATGAACAGTCCAAGACATTGTGTCTTCTCTAACCTTCTACCCACTGTCAGTCTCATCCCTGTAGACAGTAAAGGAACTATGCAATCACTTCCGGTCGACAGCTGAATAAAAATCTGAGGTCTTATGTCCTACCTGGGGGATGACCCTCTCCTTTCTGATTTGGAAGAAACTGGCCTCTTAGTGCTGCCAAAGAAACTCACATCCCTCTTCTCACTGTGCTTTACCTATAGTAGCTGGAAAATTCATTAATAAGCATATCCAGGTGTAAGCCAACCAATAATACTAGGGAAAGAAATGGCATTATAGGTAGCATATATGATGTAAGGCCAATATGAATAACAATGGAGAGAGTCCGTGTGTCACTAATGGAAACTTGGCCAGTTCCTACCTGTTAATGAATAACATTCTGACAAGCTGAGAGCTAAATCTAAGCTAGAATGTGGAGGTTCCAGGAATGTTAAAACTAATTAAGATATAAATATGAAGATCCTGAAAAGCACGAAGATATATTCGAGGAGATGAATGCACCAGCAAAATGACATCATTACCCAGTGACTAGTCTTTGATAAGATAGGTCATCTAAATGGAACTGGGTACCCAGGAAACATGAAGGAAATTTGCAGACTGTCTGTGGGACCTAAGGAAGAGAAATTGGCAGTTTGTGCTTTTGATCCTTGTATTGATCTACTTATACCCAGCAAAACAGAGCAAATTGAATTGGTGTGAGAAAACATAAAACTGATTTTCAATGGCTTGGAGGGGGTAAAGAGGGGCACAGTGGGAGGATCATTTCTGGCCTCTCCTGGGATAGCAAATGAGACCAGAAGTCCCGTGAGTTTTAATAAAGCCTGAAGTGCAGTGTGTGGAGAATAAGTGCACTCATGCTCCAAGATTTGCCTTTGTGTTCCATCTGAAACCAATCAGTGCACAAAAATGCAGAAAGCTCTTGGCATCTATTGCACCATTGCTACTGGGGAAGAGGAGAGGATTTATACATAGAAACCCCCATTAACACTAATGAAAAGTAGGCGGGTAAGCCCCACGCGCATGAGGAGCAAACACTGCCCTTTGTGTGGGGGTATTAAGAGCTAAAGAAAGCGTCCAGTTGCTCAGGACTGCACACACGCTGGTGGTGAAAGCCCTTTCCCAGCAGTGCTCCAGTTGCTTTCTTGTGTTTCAATGATTAGAGCCTAACAGTTGTTAACCACCCCTCGCCCTAGTTTCCCTGTAAAGGAATGAAAGAGAATGATGCATTGGAAATGGCATTATTTGACACTATTGGCAGAGAAGCTTTCAAGGAGAAAGTACAGGCAAACAAGGGGAGAAATTCAAAAGGAATCTAAAATTAAGCAGAAGAAAATAGCAAGTGGTTCAAGGGAAATAACTCCATGCTCATAATGTCCTTGCCAGCACCCCTCCTTTGGAACTATTGCAGAAAGGATTATGCAAGAACCAAGAATTTGGACACCAGTGAACATCATGTCTGAAGCCCACAGCTGTAAGTTTGGGGAAAAAATGCTCCAATGATTGCAGGAATGGGGGAGAGAAGGAGAGAGTTAAAACCATCCCCTTCCTAACTCTCATGCTCAAGACCTGGGAATACAGTTCTACACGTTCTTTCTGAGTTCCAGAAATGTCTGAGTGCAATAAAAATCCTTGTATCCTCCCAGGGCATGTTCAAGCCTCAAAACAAACCCTTGAACTGGACCCAGCACGTTGGACCCATATAAGCAAACAACACAATAAAACTTTACAAATATGAAATGAATGTGAAGTATCTTACTTTTTAATTTCACTGATACAATGTGGGGAAGTTCTGAGTTAATGAAGACATGTTTTAATTCACTGAAAATTCTGTAAGTATTCAGATCACATTCACCATTGTTATACCAGCTCCCTGCCCATAGCCTATCATGAAATATAATCTCAGCCTAATGACTGACTGACTGAATAAATAAATGAGGTTTTTAGACAAACTAATTCAGAATTGACCTGAACTTCTTATCTTGAGAGTAATCAATCTGCTCTATGCTTCTCAGTTCACATCTAAGTAGTGTTTTCCATTCTAAACAACACAATTACAGAGAAACATCGATAAAGAATGGGTCCAGAAGGTGAAATGTCTATAAACAGTGTTATATGAAATCTGGTTGAAGGAACTGGAGAAAATTTTCTAGAATAGAATATGTTTAAGACAAACAATACAGAACCTTTGGCATATTAAAGGGTTGCCATGGAAAACACAGATATTTGTGATGAGGCAGTTTCCTTACTAGAATACAGTTTCAGCTGGTCTAAGAGAGAGACAGAAAATAATACAATATGAACTAAACAGTTCAGGATTGATGTGGCAGCTTCAAGGTGTGGGAGATCCAGGATCTTTCTACCTTATTTTCCCATATCCCGCAAAATGTCTGCATCTCTTGGTCCAAATTTTTTCTCTAGCTCTCACATTCTCATTGACACTCCAATCATCAGAAGGTAGGAAAAGGTGGAAGTGAAAAGCATACTCCTTCATTTTAAGAGTGAGAACTAAAAGTTTCAAGTGTTTCCATGCACATCTGTTGGCCAAAACTTAGATATGTGAACACATTTAACTATATCAGACAGAAAAAGGTTATGCAAGCAAAACAAACCATCAACAGAATAAAATTGCAACCAACTTAATGGAAGGAGATATTTACACACAATACTTCTGACAAGGAGTTTATATCCAAAACATACAAAGAACTCATAACACAACCACAACAAACAAGCAATCTAATTAAAACAAATGGTCAGAAGACCTAAATAGATAACTTTCCAAGGCAGACATACAAGTGATACAGCTATTCAAAAGGATACTCAACATTGCTAGTTATAAGGGAGATGCAAATAAAACCACAATGAGATACAACCTCACATTTGTTAGCATGGTTAGCATCAATAAGACAAGAGATAACAAGAGTTAGAGAGGATGCGGAGAAAAGAAACCCTTATACACTGCTGCTGGTGGGAATGTGAACTGGTGCAACCACTCAGGAAAACAGCATGGCCATTACTCAAAAAATTAAGAATAGAACTACTGTGGGGCCCATCCATTCCTCCCTTGGTACCTACTCCTAAAATAGAGAACCACTTATTTGTAAAGATACATGCACCCCTATGTTCATTACAGCATTTTTCAAAATAGCCTTGGCATGGAAATAAGCTGAGTCCTTTGACAGATGATCATATAATGAACACAAGTACATCTGTACAATGGAATATTACTAAGCCATAAAAAATGAAATACTGCCATTTGCAAAAAACATGGATGAATCTTGAGAGTATTATACTAAGTGAAATAAGTCAAATGGAAAAGGACAGGAATTATGTGATTTCACATATTTGGGATATAAAACAAAAAACAATGAACAAACAAAATAAACAAACAAACAAACTCATAGATACAGATAACAGAACCGTGGTTACCAGGGGGAAGGAGGTGGGAGGAGTAAGAAGAGTGTAAAGCATGTGATGGGGAGCACACACCAGAGTATACAGAAATCATACTATAAAATAGTACACCTGAAATGTATATAATTTGATTTACTGTTACCCCAATAAATTCAATTTCTGAAAGAGTATGTTCAGTGTGTGAGAAACTGCCAAACTATCTTCCAGATGGGCAGCACCATCTTGCATCTCCACCAGTGATGAATGAGCATTCCTGCTCCCCCACAACCTTGCTAGCATCAGGTGTTGTCAGTGTTGTAAATTTTCACCATGGTATTAGGTGTTTTGTGGTTTTGATTTAAAATTCCTTAGTAATGTGTGATTTTGAGCATCTTTTCATATACTTGTTTGCCTTCTACATATCTGCAGTGGTGAGGTGTCTGTTCAAATCTTTTGCTCATTTTTAAAATTGACTTGTTCTTTTTTTGCCAATGACTTTTTATGTTTAAACAAGAAGCATAATTTGTTAGATTCTTCTTGACCATGAGATCTTGGATAAGATAAGGGACTTAAGAATACTTATCCCTATTAAAAAATTAAAACATTTGAGATTTTTCAATAAACTACATTGTAGAGATGGATTGACAAGATGATAAAGTCTACGATGATTTAATTTTCTTTGGTAAACTGACCCGGATTTAATAGAATAGCAGTTAAGGCATGCCTAATTATCATAAATTTGCCTTATCATAATAACTTAGTCATGAGAAATTGATTACATTTAATCTGTAACTATCAAGAAAACAGTGTGTCTCTGAAATTTCAGTAGTAATCATGGGCCTTTTCTATTCTCAAGATGAACTTTTAAATGCTAAGTACACACCCCATTTCCTTGACCATGAAAACCATATTAAAGGGCTTATGGAATTACCTGCTCTATTCCAAATATTTCATCCAGATCTTCTCTTTCTGCCCTGTTCTGAACATTAATAGTAATTAATTTGACGCAGTCCACTTTGCCCTATTTGGATTTTATCAACAGGCTTTAAGGAATGTACCTCAGCAACACTGCCCTGGAAGCCCTCCATTGTTTTGCCATTTTTAACTGTCTTTAGTGAATGCCATGAGAAGCACAGCTCTGAATCATGTCAACCTAGATTGTGGGTCATGGTACCATTGCTGAGTTCCCCAGCCCCCAGTCCCTGATTGAAAATAAGTCAGCAAATGAATCTGAGTCATGAGCAATATTAAATTTTTAACTTTTGACAATCAGAATCCATTTTGGAGAGTAAGTTACTTTTAAAAAAAATTCATTTATTTATTTTTAGAGAGGGAAAAGGAGAGAGAAAGGGAGAGAAATGTCAAATGTGTGGTTGCCTCCTGAGCACCTCCTACAGGTGACTGGGCCTACAACCCAGGCAAGTGTCCTGACTGGGAATCCAACCAGTGACCCTTTGGTTCACAGGCGAGCATTCAATCCACTGAGCCACACCAGCTGGGGCAGTAAGTTACTTTTTATGAAACTCCTAAACTAAAAATTGGGCCACCACCAATAATTCCAACTTGAGAATCATAGTTACTATATGGCCTGAAAGAATACATTTACTACTTTTAGAATAGGTCTGATATTTAAATACCAGTATTATCACTGACTTGATTAAAACTGACCAAAGATAAATGCTAAGTTTATAACTATTATTTTTATGAAAATACATTAATACCTCCCATATGTCCCCTTTTGATCTCTTGCAGAAAACTCAAACCTTTTAGCAACTAAGCCATACCCTACTCCTGTTATCAGCAAAGATCCATGTTCTTTTTTTCTATATTCAAGTGCAATAACTCAGCCAACTATGAAAACACCAGCCTTCCCCATTGGTTCAATGTGAAGGGTCTTCCACTGGAGTCCTCACTCACTCATTTCACCATCTAGTGGCAGTATTTGGCTGCATTACCACTGGCTATCAGTTCTTACTTTCTACTACCACTCAAAATGCATAAGATTAAATATAAAAAGCTTGGATGTCCAAAACTTCATGAGTTTTGATCCTGATTATCAACCTTAAGGTTGATCAAAATTATCAACCTTAAAATAATAATACCTCCTCTAATTCAAGTGAATCTAGTACAGTAAGGTATAGGGAATCTGTTCAACAATTGTTCTAATTTTCCTTTGTTATTGTTTTTTGTAGTTTTCACCTTTATTTCCTGATTTTAATTAACACCTTATGTCTTTAAAAATTGGTTGAACCTGTTATTATTTTACTTTTTCCATAACTAATTTTCCAAGGACTGCTATCTCAGATAAAAATACGTAGTACAGAAAGCAGTTTATTCAAAACACAATACTTTGAGATACTTGAAAAGCATGGCCTTTAGGCCTTCCACACACTTCATAATCAGATACTCTTATAATATAATGGCTCTTTCCACGTCTGTTCTGTGCAACTTGTTTCCCTAAATGCTTCTGTTATTTAGCGTTCTTGACATAAAACTCTGTTAATTTTAAGAGTAAATATTTAAAATTATCATAGATTGTGGTGATCCCATTGTTATCAGACAAACCTTTGGCAAGCTTCCATCATCATGAGTTCATGCACATTTCAACAGATTAATTTTGTGTCTGCCGTAACGATTCATTTGAGGCCTATTTCCTGAACCAGTATCAGGCAATTCAGTGTGGCGCGGTCCTATGAGATTCAAATTAGTCCAAACGGCAATGGAGCTACTCTCTTCCCAGAATTTGGTACCCGTAGTTTAGCCTTTCCTATCAGAGCAGAGACATAAGCAAAATCAGTGATAGAGAGCAACGACTACTCATGCAGGCAGTTAGAGGTCGATTGTGCTAAAGTGATACTATATTTTCACAAACGTTTTCCAATAACTTCTTGCTGGCTTATCAAGTTAGGCAATAATTACTGGTAACAGGAAACATGCTTGGACTCAAAGCTTTATTAAATAAGAATTTGTTTTCCTTTATCCTTTTATATTTAAACAAATTATCCTACTTATATCTACTTAGACTTTTTTTTGTTCCTGACTTCCTTATACATAGAGACATGTATTTACTAATACACACAAAGTGGCAATTTATTCTTGATGCTGAAATTACCTGAAAAACATTTCCCATTGAAAGCAAACATGATAGCTGTTGATAAGGAAAACATATATTCACAAATATGATTTTGTGTATGTGACTGGCTGTATCATGAGTGTTTAAGAATTTTCTTAGAATCCTCTGGTCCACGTCTTCATGAAAATAGAAAAAGATTGACTATGTGGACTGTTGCTTTGTGTTGCTATAGTACATACCTTTGTTCCCTCAGGAATAGCAGGAACAATCATTCGGTGGGGTTACAGTGGTGACAGGAGTTATAAGTTGTCCCATAACAAGATAATTTGAACATATTTCCATAAAATAGTGTTTTTCCACCATCTGTGTTTGCTGAAGTTGTGACATTTAATGGGCTATTGCCCAAGCTTTTGCAGCGATATTCTAATTAACTCACATTCCCCCAGTGATTCTATTATTACAGATAGAAGTCATATTTCATGTACTAATACCCAACTCTGTAGCCAGAGGTTGAGAAATCTAGACTATGCATCAACATTTCAGTTCAATATTCATGCAGCTATTAAGATGTAAGGCAGGTGATGAAAGGACATCAGATTTCTTGCCTGGTAAGCTACCAACTTGTTCTGTTGCATGCATGGTATTTTTTCTCTCTCATTCTTTGGGGAAATAAATGAACTGATTTGAATAAATTAGAACTTTAGAGGTAGAAAAAACCTCAAAAATTACATAATAACAATTTAACTTTCTCATTAAGAGGCAGTCTTCACATAATGGATATTGGAAAGATTAAATGAGATAGTGTATATAGAATGCTAAGAATAATGCAGATGTAGAGTGAACTCTTTGTAAAGGTAGCTGTTTTATAGAGAAACAAGCACAGGTGCATTTGTGCTTTCCAAAGATCACATAAAATACTTTAAAAAAACCAAACCCAGAACTCAGAGTTCCTTTCACCTACTTTACTGTTCCTTTCACCACACATAGAAGGATACGAATAAAACTTCCACTTACTTTCATATACAACAGCCAAAAATAGTTCTTGAAAAAGCTACTGCTATGGATTGATTTGAATTTTATTATCTTAATACACTTAGAATGAATCCAATTAGTTTGATAAGTCATTTGATCTTTGGACTAATCATTAAATCTTACAAACTCTTCAGATTCTATCCCTTTAAATGTCCATATTTCAGCTAACCCATATAATTTCTCGTAAAACTGCTCACCTTTGTCTAAACCAAACAGCATGTATTCAGCATAATTATTTAAAATCGCCACTTAGTATACATTTGAATAAAATAATTAGCTAATTTTTGAGAACCCATTGTGCCCACTGAGTCATTCTCTAGGTATTTATTGAATGCCTATGACATACTCCACTGGGCACACTGGGGACCGTCGTTGCTGAGAGGTTATTAGTGAGGGAGATTTTGTATCTATGGCAAAATGAGGAGATTGGATGAAAGGGTGGGCTTCAACAGGGTCTCTTGATCACTGTCTGCACCTATAATCAAAGCTTCTAGCTTTAGCCATCTCCATAATCACTGTTGTATCATCATTAAAAGGATCCACACAGTACCTCTTATTTTGTACGACATGTAATACAAATAGATCACATTCATGTTAAAAGCCGCAAATCAATACTAAGATCACAACCCTTTGTGGTTGTTTAGAAAAAAATAGAGAATTTCCTTGTATAATTCTTCCTTCCTTTCTCACAGTCGGGAACATTCTACAGAACAAGGGCTGTACACCTCTCCATCCCTCTCCTTGGGCCCCTCAGCTAACATTTTCACTGATTGTTTTGTCTCATGGCTTACATCCTAGTTTTCTAATTTGATCAGTAGTGTGGTCATAGAGCTACACAGGCACCACTAAGAAGCTGACAACATAAGTACGTTAATTGGTTTGTCCTGAAAGTAACCAACCATGTATATGAAAAAAGAGATATTTATTAAAGAAGATATAAGAAACATTGTACGTAGAACAATGATGTCTCAATCCCTTTCAAAGTAGGCACCTTGGGACCTCACACAGTTCTCCCAAATCACAGTGGTTGCCCCTTTGTATTTTCCTGAATCTCATCTACGATCTGAAATTTCTTCCCTTTCAAAGGTGATTTTGTTTTGGGGAAAGCCAAAAGTCACAGGGTGCCAAATCTGGGCTGTACCGGGGCTGAGTCACCTGAGTGATTTGATGTTTTGCAAAAAAAAATCTGCGTGAGATGTGATGCATGAGCAGGGGCGTTGTTGTGATGAAGCTGCCAATCACTAGTTGCCCACAGCTGCGGCCTTCTGAATCATTGAAATAGTTTCTGCAGAGGAATGTTCAAGCTCAAAGCAAAATGTGATGCAGATTCATTGTTCTACTCTCACAGTCATTTTAAATATGATGGCCACACAGCACACGTGCTCACTCAATGACATCTACTGCCCCCACTGACTACTACAGTGAAGTCGTCATTGTTCACACATGCACATTCCAGGTCACTCTCCTTTGCTGCCAGGTACATGGATGTCTTGCAAACTGTTCTTGTTATATTAACAATGGTAGGACATTTTCCAGACAGACCTCCTATATATTTTATCCCCAAATTCACCAGTTTTCACAGTCCACTAACCTCTCACTTGCTTCGATTCCTCCTGGCACCTGGATTTCCTCATCATTCTTGAACACATCAAGCACAAGGAGCGGCGCTCTTCTTTCTTTTTTTTTTCTCCTTACTTCAGACTTCTTCCCCAGAATATTCAGGTGGCTACATCTTTGCTAAAATGTTACATCTTCAGTGAAATCTGTCCTGACTGTTCTTTTAAAATTCCACCACCCCAACCCCTGCATAAGCGCCCTTCTTCCCTGCTCTATTCCTCTTCAGAGCACTTCTCAACAAACAACATAGTCCATATTATTTGATAGATTGCTTGATTGTTTACCAGCCCTACTGTCCCAGAAAGTAAACCCCAGAAGGTAGGGATTTTGCTGCTTGTACTACTGCTAAACTCTAAAAGATTATATGGCACATTCTAGGCACTCAGTAAATATTTAAAAATAATGCCTATCCCTCCAGGGTTCCTTTGCTTCCATACTACTCTTTCCTCACTTGAGATTCAGGCCAACAGATGACACTTCCTGTTGACTCTAATTCATAAGTGAGCTTACCTAATCACTAAAGCACTCTCCAACCACCCCCATATATACTAGAGCCAAAACTACCCAAAAATCTGAGAATAGAAATTATAATATTCTCATGCTCAGAATAAGGGTTTGACGGGTATCATCCTTCATGTGTTTGCTCTATCGATTTACTTATCTATCCAACTATCTATCTATCCATTTCTGGTCCCTCCCCCATCCTTAAACACACACACACTGGAATTGAGATCCTATGAAAGCAGGCATTTAGCTTGTTTTGCTCACCAGTGAATGTCCAGTAGAGAAAAGTACAAACACATGCTACATTTTAAGGTTCCTAAAATGAATTAAAAATATCGGGTGATTTCTAGAATTTGGAAGAAGGTATGGTAGGCTCTAGGAGCTGAGATCCTGGGACTAGATCTGCCATTTTATGTCACTGCTTCTCTGCACAAATGGTGTGTTCTGAACAAGTTGACCTTTTCTGAACTTAATCTGTAATTTTCACTCCGGTGATTTTGCTTATGCCATTCTGCTTTCCTAAGGAATTACAACCTGACCTCTTATTAGCATATGACAGTATTTCATACGCTTGTTAATCATCCCTCTGACATAAATCCTTCTTTCATCGCATCCTCATTTAGCATCACAGTGGTTGTTCCATTATTAAAACAAGTGAGGCTTATGTGGCTCAATTCTTTGAAAGGGGGATGAAGGGGAGGTGTCGGTACAAAGGTATGCTAATAGCAAAGAGAAAGTGTGTCTTATTCATTAACTAATCTTAATCAATTTACAGCCTGTCACTGTAGCCTGATGTGTGCATGTTTGTAAGACCCACTAGTGTTCAGTGACAGTATTTTCATTAACTACCTAAAGGCACTGTTTGCATATAAATGGATTCATAGAAGGAAATGAACAAGATGGTGGGTTCTTCCCACATAGTGAAGTGTCAATTCCTGCTGGACCATATGTCATGGCTCATCCTTTGACATTGACAAACTATGTCTTGGCTTTACCATTAGAATTTTCTTCCTGCATTCCCTGCACATTGTCAGGATGTCCCAAATGAAAAATTGTAACTTCCCTGGCAATCTGACTGTGTTGTCTTTCCACACAACCAATTCTTTCAACCCAAAGCCTGTAGGTTGTTGCTTTTTAGCCCCACAGAAAGATAGGGGCTCCAGGAATCCAGAGATCAGACCTGCCCATCACTGGGAATATGATTCCAGCTAACAGAATACAATAGCCCTTAATGCAAATGGCAAGAAAAGATGAAGGCTTCAAAAGCACAATATAGACACCCACCCTTGGTCCTACCTTGAAAAGTATTGCTAAATGTAAGGTGTAGGGAAAGAGACAAGACTGCTCTGAAAACAGATTTCATTCATACTCATCCTACTGTGGTAGGAAGGCCAAACAGCTCAATCCATGGTCCCATTATTATTCACAATTGTGTGTATAATATGAAACATCAATTTATTTATGCTAACATATAGCTGCATCAGTGTGTAAAGAACAAAAATATGTACTTTGTACTAACACATATATTGTGCAAACACATCCACAAACATACTCCTGTACATGAAGCTTTAACACCACTTATACCAAAACCCTCCTGGCTTATGGTTTTGTCCTGTGGTTACTTCTCTACACACTAGCTTACAATTTCTCGGGGAGCAGGACAGTGTGTTCTACTCCTTTGTGTCTTTACTGAACTTAGCACAGTTTGGGCAGATAGCAGATGTTTCATTATGTAGCTGTTGGGTTACCAAGAAAGTTGAGCAAACAGCAGATAAAGTAAGGGAACAAAGAAAACCTTTGGAATCTGACATTCACATCTGTGTTTCCAAATTTTTCTTGCGCCTTGCAGCTTTGTGCCATATTCAGGAAGGGTCAGTGAATGATTTTCAGACTCTGCCTTTCCTTTCCAATTAAATCTCTTCTTTTTCATTTCAATTAGGGGCATGTTACTGTATCAATGGACACCATGACCAAAGTATGAGGAAACTAGACATCTAAAGAGATAAATTCAGAGAAAATAAAATTTGATCACAAATATTTGCAGAATACAACAGCCACTTGGACAAACTGATATTTTTCAAGTTCAATGAAGGAGTCCTCAGGCTGTTGATCATACAATAAAATTCTCTACCTAAGAAGGACAAAGCTATATTGTACACATATGTAATAGTCTCAAAGGGCTTCAGCCAAGTGACATTTCTAAATATAGGCCACAGGCAACATTTAGCAATGTGAATGGAATTGTTTTATGTCTAGAATTTCAAGGAAGTCAAATGAGTTAGCATTCTTTGACCATAGAAATCCCATCAGTTTTGCTTTTTGCTACTTCCCCACTTCATTTTTTCAATTAATACAATTGAAAGTTGAACTGAAGTGGCCATAAGTTGTTCAGAACTTAGAAACTTCTTTAAAACCCTTAGGAAATACATGAACCCAGAAAAAATTGACACCCTCAGGTATATGTAGAGGCATCATCAATTTATTATTTGCCAAAATAAGAAGTTTTGCTTTGAAGCAACAAATTCAAACAAAAGATAGAAAAGGCTTCTAAGAAAGTCAAGCTGAATTAACTTTCTTGCAAGAGTAGTTCTTCATGATTTTCATTTGCACGGAGAACGCATTGTGGTGACGTGTCCTTGGAGATATCGCTCATTCTAAAACACACCTGTGGGTGATGGGGCGGCAAGCAGTACCTTCTGCACGACACGATCAAACCCAGACTGGAGGTCAGTTGCTTTTACAGCATGCCTTTAAAATTAAAGAGATACTAACCAGTTAGCTTTGATGTATAATTTCAGTTTCACAAAAAATGTGGAGACTGAAGAGCTGTAAAGCCTAGTAAGAATAAAATCACTTCATGAGTTTATTTTTAGCATTAAATGAAGACAGATTTTGGTTTTACTTAAACCTTTCAATGCCATCCCAGAGACCCACTCAGAGTGGTTTTATGGCCATGTGAATGTTAAGAAATTAAAATTTAAAAATAATAAAATTAAAGACTGACTACACAGAGAAAGACCTGAATGTTTTTATTGACCAAACTAAATGAAATGCAAAAAGTCAGCACCATAAAGCCTAAAACACGGATTGTGTTCCTAGATTCTGTGCAGTTTTGAGGGGCCTGGACTGCTCTTGGACTCTCAGTGAGAAGGTCACACAATGTTTCCGCGAGAACTGGACCCCAGCATCCATGTTCTAAAGTTACAGAACACAAATTTGGTCCCATTTCTATAACCCTAAAAGAATTGCCAGCAGGCAGAAAAGTGAGATAAAATAATGAATTGTGTTTCGGACTGTTTAGAAATTAAGCATTCTTCAGCACATATTAGTAAGTTTAAGGTTTATAATTATACTTGCTTTTTTTCATAATTGTAGCCTCCATCAACAGAACTATTTAGGGAACATTAACTCTTATCTAATCGTTGAAAAATCAAAAAATATTTTAGTTGGTTTCGGCACAGGCATGGCAAGGCTGATCAAAAATCTTTTTGTTTAAGCAAAGTTAACTGAATCTACAAGAATAAAATACGGATTCCAAATGCAGTAAATCTTCAGTTACATGCATTAAGATAATACGCCATTTATAAAACAGTTTAGCCTCATTTTCCTGTTGCCTGGCCAGATTGCACTTAAGAAATAAAAACATTTTAATACAAGACAGAGCAAAATATAATTAAGAAGTGAAATCAGCTGAAAAGTACATTTAAAATCAAACATAAAAACATTTCTACAATGGATATTAACGAAGTAAGACTGTTACTGCTGCTATTCCTTTTCATTAACACAAACAATTAAAATTTGACCTCAAATGTGTGAAAACTTTGCATAATACTTTTTCAAATATTCTATAGCAGCCAGATGTCAGTTGCAGTCTATTTCTTCCGAACTGCATATAGTCCTCTGACCCATATACCTTGTTGTTGCCGACGTCCTTCAGGAATATCACATGACCCACGGGTTTCTTGCTTTGCTCTGCTCCACACTAAACCATATATGCAAGCCAGATCAACTCTTTAATTTTCCTTGAAAGCAAGACATGAATGCATTTAACAGCCTTATTTAAGGTTTATGGCCACATTAAGATTTATAATCACAACACCCAGGCAAGTTAGAATTAAATAATAGCTATCTTGAGTCTTAAAAGGCTTTGGCAATCTATTCAAATTGTTTGACCTCCTCTCTTATGCCTCTTTCCCTCCCCAATCCCTTTGGTTTGTTATGCCTAGTTACTCATCTTCCTATCACTTAAGCATCTGGGCCTATCTTCATCTTTACAATATGCTTCCAATAAAGCTTGCTTTCTTTACTCTGACCATTTAACAGTACTGAAGAAATAGCAGAACATAGAGGGTTTAGCCTTTCTTTTCTACTACTCACCAATCTCTCATATGGAGTAATATAAAATTATTTTTCCAGTGAATGAAATTTGCCACTACCCTCTCTCCTTTTAAAAGGCAGAAAATGGATTGGTTCCAACCAAGATGGAGGCATAGGTAGAAACACTTCACTTCCTCACACAACCAAAAGGAGGATGACAACCAATTTAAAAACAAAAAACAACCAGAACTGCTAGAAAATCAAACTGCATGGAAGTCCAATGACCAAGGAGGTAAGGAAGAAACATTCATCCAGATTGGTAGGAGGGGCAGAGATGGGGAGCCAGGCCAAGAGGACTCATGGCAAGGCTGAAGCAGCTGGCTGCAGACTGAGGTGGGCTAGGTGGCAGCTAGCAGTCCCACATTTGCATACAGATAAACCAGGAGCAATGCCTGGGGAGTGAGATATACCTCAAAACCCAGGGTTCCAGCATGGGAAAATAAAGCCTCAAAAACTCTGGCTGCAAAATTCTGTGGGAGGGTGAGAAGGCAGGAGAAACTCCCAGTCTCACAGGAGAGTATATTGGAGAGACCCATGGGATCCTAGAATATGAGCATGCCCACCCACCTGGGACTCAGCACCCAAAAGGGCCCAGTCCAGTTGTGGGAAGAAAGGGAAGTGATGGAAAGTGGGGCAAGAGCCAAGCAAACAGCATTGTTCCCTCTCTGACCCCTCCCCTACATACAACATCTCCACTCTGCGATGTGGGCTGTCCCACTCTGATGAATACCTAAGGCTCCTCCCCTTACAACATAACAGATGTGCCAGAACAAAAAAAATATGGCTTAAATGAAAGAACAGTTCAAAACTCCAGAAAAAAAGAACTAAGCCATGAGGAGATAGACAACATATCAGATATAGAGTTCAAAGCACTGGTAATTAGGATGCTCATAGAAATGATTGAGTTCCATCACAAAATGAAGGAAGAGATGAAGACTAAACAAAGTGAAATAAAGGAAAACATACGGGGAACCAACAGTGAAGGTAAGGAAACCAGAAACCGGGGCTCAAATCAATGATTTGGAACAAAAGAAAGAAATAAACATCCAATTGGAAAAGAATGAAGAATCAAGAATTCAAAAAAATGAGGAGAGGCTTAGGAATATCTGGGACAACTTTACATGTTCCAACATCTGAATCACAGGAGTGCCAGAAGGAGAAGAGGAAGAACAAGAAATTGAAAACTTATTTGAACAAATAATGAAGGAAAACTTCCCCAATCTGGCAAAGGAATAGACATGCAAGTCCAGGATGCTCAGAGAGTCCCAAAGAAGTTGGATCCAAGGAGAAACACACCAAGACACATCACAATTAAGTTACCCAACATTAAAGATAAGGAGAAATTTCTTAAAAACAGCAAGAGGAAAGGAGAGCATTACCTACAAAGAGTGCCAGTAGGACTATCAGCTTATTCCTCAAAAGAAACCTTATAGGCAAGAAAGGACTGGAAAGAAGTATTTGAAGTCATGAAAGGCAAGGACCTACATCCAAGGACTCTATCCAGCAAAGCTATCATTTAGATAGAAGGGCAGATAAAGTGCTTCCCAGATAAGACAAGTTCAAGGAGTTCATCATCACCAAGCCCTTGATATATGAAATGTTAAAGGGACTTATCTAAGAAAAAGAAGAAGATCAAAAACTATGAACAGTAAAATGACAACAAATTCACAGCTATCAAAAACTGAATCTAAAAAACAAAAACAAAAACTAAGCAAACAACTAGAACAGGAGCAGAATCACAGAAATGGAGATTATATGGAGGGTTATCAGTGGGGAGGGGAAGGGGGAGAATAGGGAAAAAGGTACAGGGAATAAGAAGCATAATTAGTAGGCACAAAATAGATGGGGGGCAGTTAAGAATAATATAGGCCATGGAGAAACCATAGAATTTATATTTATGACCTATGGACATGCACTAAGTGGGGTGGGGCAGGGGTGAATGCTGGAGGGTGGAGTGTGCAGGGCAGAGGGGGAGAAAGGGGAGAGAAAATTGGGACAATTGTAATTCCATAATCAATAAAATATACTTTAAAAGGATAAATATTATCCTTTTCCACTTACAGGAGATACCAACCATGGTCAAATTCCTGGAGACAGAAAGTTGCCAGGTGATGTGGAGCCCAGCTCCTGGGATCTGAGGCATTATGGATAGATGAGACAAATTCACACAGAATACAGAGTCCTGTGGAGGAAAAGGGATGGCAGGGCTTCTCTCTCAGGAGGAGAAAAGCCTCAGAGCACCTCAGCCACTCTCTCAAGAGGAGAGCACCTCGATCCTTGCCTTGACAACCTTTTATTGGGTTCAATTTGCACAGGAATACAGGGTATAAACATAAAGCTTATCAATCATGTCAGGCAGAAATGATTAAACAATAGATAACATTCAAAGAATTCTGAAGGCTTATTCTGAGTCAAGGTCAGATAGTTAAAGGACCATAAAACTTTGGGGGAAAAAACTCACTTCCTGCTTGAACCCTTACCATTTAAATTGAGGGTATTAGTAAAGCAGGTTTCATAGGATTTTATGCAATTTTTCTTAGGCCTGATGCCCTAGGGAACCCGCCTTTTCCAGCACAAGGTCATACTCACCTCCAGCATTGTTTCAGGTTTAAGTCATTATTTCAGGCTTAAGTCAGGCAGGGGAAGTAAGGCAGCCAAGATATTAGGAGACTTCTTACAGACAGAATGAGGACTCAGGCTATGCCAAAGCCGAGGGCCAAGGGTCCATCACCCCCTTTTTCTATAGCCCCCCAAGTCTTTCCCTGAGGGCCCCTTCATGACCATGCCTGTCTTAGGTTGTCCCTCTTTTGAGGCATCTTACCCATCATTGGCTAACTAGTCATCTGCCCCCAGGGCAAGCAGGATGAAGAGAAATAGGGCAGAGGTGGTGCCCCTACAAGAAAGATAAGTTTTGTCTCCTAAGTGGCTTATAGTCCCAAGGTCCTTTAATCAGCCTTAGCCACCGGGGATTATAGCTTCTGAAATCAGGCGGGGCAGTTCCCAACAGCCAGGGTCTGGGAAGGGTGGATGGGTAGTTATTGTTTAACAAGTATAGAGTTTCAGTTTTGTAAGCTGAAGAATTTGTTCTGTGTGTGGGTTGTGGTGATGGTTGCATAGCAATGTGAAAGTACTTAATGCCACTGAACTGTACACTTAAACATGGTTTAGATGGTAAAACTTATATGATGTATATTTTACCAAAATTAAAAATGACTTAAAAAAATAAAAGGCAGGAAATGTCACAGGCAGTTTTAAATAAGGACCACTTGTATTCTTTTACATGTATTTTCCAAAGGCAATTGAAGAATTTTTGGAAGTTGTAAAATTAGTTGCTTTCTATGAAGATGGCTAAAATGAATTGATAACAGTATATGGAGCATGAGGAAGTACTTTGGACTTCTAGCCTATGGATGCATGACTCATTTTCCCACAAAGGGTCCTACATGTGATTAAAAGTCCCCCTTGTGCTAACTCACTACAACTTGTCTTGAATGCTCCTCAAAGGCAACCATCACTTCTTGCAGGTAGTCATTCTTTATTACCAAGTCTGGGTTAACTGTTTTCCTTCCATGCTTCTGTATTCTGTGCATATATTTTTCTTGGCATTTTTCATAATTTATTTTAATTACCCTACAATTATTGTTTTTGTCCCCTTCTTCTTTTTTAAAATCTTTACCTAAGGACATGCTTATTTTTTAGAGAGAGGGGAGAGGAGGGAGGGAGAGAGCAAGAGAAACATCAATGTGAGAAAGAAGCATTGATTGGTTGCCTTTCATACCTTCCCCCACTGGGGACTGAGCCTGCAACCCAGGCATGTGTCTTAACCAGGAATCAAACCTGCAACCCTTTGGTTTATGGGATGATGCTCCAACTAACTGAGCTACACAGGCCAGGGCTATTTCCCCTTCTTAAAATTGGATGTTGTTTGGCACATAATGGATACTCAAAGTAGCTGTTGCAAGAATGAGTGATTAAATAAACATATTAAATAAGAATTTCAGAATAATATAACTATCCATGCAATTATAAAATAACCAAGAATGAAACTCACATTAATCATTATTCATTATCTATCATAGGATTTCATGTAACTATTGGCTACTTCCTTAGATTGTATTGTCCTGTTTTTAAAAAAAATATCTCACTCCACAGTTCAAATTCCTTCTACCATTGGATTCAGAAGAGGCCAGAGAATAGAAATTGTATTGTTTGTTTTAGCCACCATGTCCCCATCAAGTAATTTCAACCAACTTCTTCTCTACATAACCTCTTTATACACTAAATAACTGGAAATCCACTCTATCCTGATAATAAGGTCTATACAAGTCTATTAAATTGCTGTGCAAGGATATTTTTAAGTAATTTTCTGAAAAATATTCATTTACAGAAACTTAATGGTCAAGACCACCTGAAATATATCCAAAAAATACAGGGAAAAAGTGTATAATTGAGGAAAACATTGCAGTGATATATTAAGTCCTGCCAAGTTTCCCATTATAGCACCAGGTGAAATGTTCCCTTGGGCATCACTTGGCATGAAAGAAATCAAACCAGAAGGAAAGCTAAACATTCAAATCATTTCATGGTTTTATAAGTTAGAGAAAGAAATTAAAAGAAAAAGATATGGAAAATTGTATTTTTTCTTATTTAAATCGAACTCCTATTATTTCAAGGAGTTTACTTTGATACAAGATATGAATCCAGTCTATTCTCTGACATTGTAAGACTGTGCACAGTCCAATGTGTTGGGTGAAAATAAAACCAGCAGCATGAATGGTTTGGATTTTGAGACCACCGTGACTTAGAAACTGCAAAGGCATGTTGGCAAATCAACAATTTTTTCCAAAACACTTGCATACCAAATTAACATTTGGAAAGTAATAAAATAAAAGATATTTCTTATGAATGCACACCTTTGCCATATGTGACTTAGAGATCATTTCAAACTAAATGCAGAATTAAACACAAACTAGTGAATCATTTGAAGACCTCATTTCGGTTTGGAACTAAAATCACAATCCTAGCTTTCAAAAGTCAATGCAATAGCAGTACTCCGGCAATACTGTCATCTACTCCATTCATCGAGAATAGCAAGAGTGACGACTGTTCTCTTGAGATTTCCTACATTGTTTTCTAGGCTGTAGGGTTTTAAGATTTAAATGCAGTATTTTCATTTATTTTCCTTCTAAGATTTCAGAGCACTCTACTGAATTCAGCCTCCTTTGCAGGTTGTGTTAGCATCATTGTTGTAATTTTGAATTCACCTAACTACTCTGACTTGGTAATATCATTTTCTCTGCTCGTTTTCAAAATGTAGTATCTTTAACTTCATTCCCTTTCTCTCAGATTCTGAAGTACTTATTATTAGAAAATAAGAGTGCTATAAAATATTAAATATATACAGTGTTGCTTCCAATTCCATTGGTAAAATTTTTGAAATTATACAGGGGATATATTGGCAAGTTAAACATGTGCATATAAATGACATTTTGGGAAAGGGGATACATGTCAAATGGCCAGATAACAGAATCCAAAAATTGTTTCACATCCCAATCCATCACTGAGTTTTTGAGTGCCATAGAATATATTCACATTCTTTGACTCAGTTTCCTACCTACAAGCTAGTTTAATATGAAAAGCTCATCAGTTACTTCTTCATTAGTAGCGGTGTAGAAGGAGAAAACAGAGCCCTCTTCTGAACTGCTATAAGCTTCAGGACATGTGGGTAATAGTTCAAATGTGAATATCAAATATTCTTTCCAAACGTTAGTTCCACGTGACTCCTCTCTGCAGAGCACCAACAGCAGCCTGATATTGATACTTGCTAACTGAGAATTTGAGGAATTCTGGGTCCTGAAGCATCAGAAATGCTCAGCTTGTTCAACTCCTCAAAATAATAGCAATGTACATGTTTGTTTCAAGTCATAGAGAATGGATGAAATATTTTTATTCCTCCTTTCAGTGTGTCTGGTCTCTGTGCACTCATGTTTTTCCCAGTTTTAGTCCTACACTGAAGGAGAGGAAAAAAGCCAAATCCTGATTTGGAAATCTAAAGAGATCTATTTTCTGATTATGTTCCACCTTCATGTAAACTCTAAGAATCAAGAAAAACTGAGAGACAGAGAGAGAGAGAGAGGGAGGGAGAGAGAAGAAAAGAAAAGGTAAGATCACAATGAGAATTCTGATCTCAGGCCTGAAATTAGCACTAGAATGAAAAGGATAAGGAAAACATTCTCCTTCTTTAGTGGAAAGTACCCCCTGACCATGTACTAAGGTTGACCTTCTACCCTATTAGTCAAAACTCTTACAATCATAACTAAATAGGTACTTTAATTCTCACTTTGAAGATTAGAATGTTGCTATGTCATATGGCCAGTGTTAAAGCAAGGTTAGGGAGTCAGAGGTCTTTCTCATTAGTAGAGACCTTTTAAATCAAGTATCCCATGGTCCTATGTCCTGTAAAGTATCCACGTCTGCGTTGAGCTTTTATTCATCATTCATTTAAATCACGTTTATTTGGTTCATGTATTGAGCAACATTCAACCGAGATGCTTAAACAATACATAGAGCCCTGCCCTCAACAAGCTTATATTCCAGTGGGAAAAAAGATGATTTCTTTTGGCATATGGTATGCCAGGTCACAATGGTGACCTGTAGCCATTGCTTATGCCTGACTGAAATTGACTGTCATTCCTGATGGCATGAGACAACCTTAGCACATTGACTTACCAGTCCATGAACCAGTCAAATGCCATTTAAAGATGAAACATGAGTCCTAGTTGATATCTTAAAATCTGTTGACAATTTTTGTTAAGATTTTAAAAGCATGGGCATCAAAACAGCATTTATGGCTAAAAAAGAATAGGGTAGAATTTTTTTAAAGAAAAATAACTCTTTGATTATTTGCATTTCCTACTTTTGAACAAAGACCCCGTTTTTTTTTTTATTTTGTACTAGGTCCCTTAAATTATGTAACTGGGCTTGGTTGCTTTTAAAAATAAATAAATAAATGAGTATTTTTAAACTCGTTAGTTTAACTTCTAATATATAGCAGTTATATGCAAATCAATTTGTACTAGCTTGGGGAGCTGACATGTGAGTCTCTTTGCAGCTTCTCAGTGAGCTCACGTTGGTAACTTGTATTTGGTCATTATGGGTGTATTGAACACAGAATCAGCAAATGCTATGCATTAGGCCTTTTATTTTTATTTTTCCTTGGAGAACCTGATGTTTAACACTTACCAGCACTCAACTGAATATAACGCATATAAATAAAAGTTATTTGGCATCCTTAATAATCTTTAAGGATGGAAAAGTATCCTGATACCAAAAAAAGGTATGGGGATTACAGCTTTACATAATACATTTTTACATTGTGACAGAGGCTTATCAGTCACCTACTAATTCTTTCCAATTCTCAGACATGTGGCATTTCAGAGTTTAATATGAAAATTGTGATTTCTTTCATTTTAGTATGTAATATGCAATGATGCCCTTCTTTACTCCCCAACACTCATGTATATGCCCATGTTCATGCACACATGTATACACAATTTTTCTCTATAAATGCCCTTAGCAGCCAGTTAGTGAGTCCATCTTCACTGCAAGAGAGAGGAGGATGAGATGGTGAAATTTGGCCCTGTATTAGCCAAAAGTGTCCTTACAGAGTGACACTCATGTAAATTCTTAGGGGTCCACATCTTTTCAACCTTCCACACCTGTGCCATTCAGGTAAAGTGCCTCTGGAGTGGACAGCAGGCCATCAGCTGCATGCAGTTTGAACTCAATGCAAGAACCATTTTGTCAAACTTTACAATGAGTATCTACACATAATTACTTCCTTTGCTGCTCACACAGAGTCTTTTCACTTTTATAAAATTATTATTATTAATCACACAGAGTCTTTTCACTTTTATAGCTTTGCTTTGAAATTAATTATCAAAGCTAGTGCCATTCCTGATCAAAACGGAGTCCCTGCATGTTTTCACTGAAGTACTGAAACCAGAGAGATGATGTCAGAACCTCATGAAATACTCTCTACATACACACCTGTAAAATGTAAAACTCTGGGTAATCTGTACCTTTTTTTTTAAAAAAAAAGGTGAAAATTGGGGGAAATGTACCATGGTTTTCAAATGTTTTCAATTACCATTAAAACTTTCAGAGAACGATTTGCATAATGTTTCATAAACATGTAGGCAGATTAACCTTTCTTAGTTAATTTATTCATTAGCAGTAAAGATTCAAAGCACCTCTTATGAGAAAATAATGTCTTGCTGTTAAATCGGGGCATACTTGCCTAAATTTGCACTGTGTCAGGACACACACAAAAAAAAAGTGATGAGGAAAAAAAAAACTTGGTCTGTTAGCAGGTTGTTGATTAAATTGCCGGTTTGTGAACAATTAGTGGTATTACAGGAAGATTAGGTGAAGTATTAATTAGAGTTAGGCCACACGGCTTCTGGGGAGTAAAGATACCTTCTACAACTGTGCTGAAGGCAATACACGGCCCTCATTCTGGGGCACTGAGCCTGCTCCAGGTCTGCTCACCTGCAGGCATTATACCCTGCAGGACCCCAGCTCAGGGCTTGAGTGGGGGCAGAGTATACATGTACACTTTTTGTAAACCTATTTTCTTTTGTTCATTGTGCCTCAAGAATCACAAAAATAGTTTATACACTCTGACCGTAAGGCAGGAGCTGTGAGCCAGGGAGCTGCACCAGTATTCGTGATATTTGGAAAAAAAACACGTGGAGGACCAGCAGATGTGGGCATGGGACATGCCATTTTTATTCACTTTCCAGAGGAGCGCCCGATGGTGGCAGGTCGGGCAGGAGGTCCCGTGCCCTGCCTTTGTCCTTGGCACAACTTACAGGGTTGGGGAGGGGTGGCATGTGAAAGCTCTACCTTGTCATGGTAAACACAGGGGCCTTGAGAGGGCTGGGACATCCAGATCCAGACCTGACGGCTGCTGGCCAGGCGGCTGTCTGCTCTTAGAGGTGGAGGGGCCATGTCCTGAGTTACCCGGTACTGACTAGTTAGAAATCCAGAAACAGCCCTGAAACTGGTCAAATCCTGACTCAAAGCTACACCAAGCATATACCAAGCATATACAGGGTGGACAAAAGCAGGTTTGAGGTTGTGAGTACACAAGACACAAGAGTTTATTCTTGTACTTTTATTTAATGATTATTATCTCCTGTGTGAACAACTGTAAACGTACTTTTGCCCACCCTGTATATGTTTGAAGAAGGCTCTAAGAGACCAATGGGAGTTCTAAGAGGTATTTGCAAAACAGATTTAAAAAAAGAAGGAATCTCCCATTTGGCACAGAGTGTCTGTGAGTAATCTACTGACCACACACAGCAAAATCCAGATGAGGCTGGAAGCAGGTAGCTTGTGCAGGGGAACGAAGGGCGGCGGCTGTCTCCAGGTGAGACACACACAGCTGGGTGTGGGGTTCTGGCCCCAGGTAAAGAGGCCCTGCTCATCCTGGGAGGAGCTGTTGTTTAAAACCAAACCATTCCGTCTCCGACGACCCACCAAAGGGATTGATAATAATAAAAAGTAAACGGCGACAACCTGGAGCTCCACGCTCTCAGTTCCCGATGTCCTCTCCACTGTCGTTTTCCGTGTCACACTGTTCTTCCTTCCCTGCTGCCACTCTCTCTTCCTTGCACGTGCATTTATTGCTGGTCTGTAATGTGAAAGGTTTGCATGTCAAGCAGAATCTGTCTGACCTTTCAAATCTTCCGTTCTCAGAGAAAGCAGAGTTGTTTCTTCATAGGTTATTCCCCAAGCCAGAAATCTATTTGTTATGCAACCTGGTATTTGTATTTTGTTCAGAAAACATCCTTGTATTTCCTTGTATTGCACTACAGAAACTCCCTGATAGGAGTTTAAGTTCCTGAAAGACCGATTTCATGTTTTATTCATTTGGTATCTTCAGATGTCTATCACATTATTTTATACATATGCTTATAAGCTTGTTAAACTAAATTGTAGAGAAAAAAAACTAGTGGGCTCAAAATGTGTATATCTTGTATTAGTTAAGAGAAGAAATAAACTTCAGCAAAAATAAGTATTGTTTTTAAATAAATTTCTCGTTATATCCAGCTAAACTCAAATAATACCAACACTGGGCTGCCTCAGTAGTTTCTCCATATAATGCCAGACTTATTTTGGTTTGGACAGCCAATAAATTGACACCTGTAAAAATCTGTTTGCTTGTTGCAAAAACATGGATATTCAGTGAAACTAAAATCGAAGTAGAGCAAGCATTGAAGAAAAATATTACATAAACTGAAGTGCCTTAAGAAGCAATTGACAGTAAAGTTATTCCGAAATGTGAAGGTAAAGGCAGATACGAAGCTGAGCAATTTTTTTTACAAGTATGGTTTTTGAGGCAATAAGCCCATAGAGAGACATATTACACTCGAGGTTACAAATGAAAAATACTTTCATGTACCTTAGATATTTATGTTTCTTGAAGTTACCTACAAGCTAACTTAAGTTTAAGTTCTCAAGTTCTTTCTCAGCAGAGTTCTGGAAGTTATAATAGTCTTAAGGGAGGGGATGAATGAACCTCAGTGACAGCTCAAGAATTTCCCTATTGTATGATATTAAGGACTAGACAACTTGTGTTTCCTGCATAATAGCCAACACTCTGATTTTACTTGGAATATGTATTTTATACTTGTCTATAACATATATACATATTTTATATAATATGTATGTTTGCGTATGTTATGAAACTGGGTATGGGAGGTTGAGGACAATCGTGAATTGTCCTCAGGGGCTGGTCAGCAACCTTAAAAGAGGCTGCTCATCTTGGAGATGAGACCGTCAAACCCAGAACACACAAAAAAATGAATTCCAATTAGGGTGTGATTAGACACTATTAACACTTAAGATCTGGCCTTTCACAGACTCGGGCATCATCTATGAGGAGGCTCTACAAAGTCTTAATTCATGACCTGGCCTGAAGAGAAAGGAAGGCATTAAAGATGGCACTGTGAGGAGTACTCGGGAAGGCTACTTACTTACCTACATGCAGCGCACTTGTAAAAAGTGTAATGTCACGCCCCACAGCTGGGCTGTAAACTCGCCAACACAGTTTTCTCTTGGCCATGTCTATGTGAAATCAAAGCACAGACCCGAAAACTCACCAATTTAATTCAGTCATGTATTGTTTTGTTAGGCTAGAGCCAAATATCAGATAATAAAAATAAATCCTGTTTTTTAAATGTTGGCTGTATGCTAATTAATATTCTATGTTTTACATATATTAATATCATTATTTAACAGATGAGAAAACTAAAATACAAGGAAATTAGGTAAATTGCACAAAGTTATAAAGCTAATAACAGCCCATACTAAAATTTTGCTCCAAACCCCACACCATAAAACACTATAAAACATTATTCATTCTCTCTGCCTCAGTTTCCTCATCTCTAATGATGATATTAACAATCTCATAAAATTCTTACGAGGATTAAATGAATTAATCTTTGTAAAGTGTTCAGAGCAGCTCCTTCCACAAAATAAAAGCTGTACAAAAACCTTACAAAATACAGTATCTGATATCATGGAAAACACTTAACAGTTAAAGTGACAGCTCCAATATAAGGGTTGAATTCTTTTTTTTTCTTTAATCTAATTGTTTGGACACTGTGTTCTTACATATAGTTACAGCAGAACAGACAGTGTTGTGTCAGTTTCTTAAGTGAATCCCATTAAATATGCTCTCCAAATAACCAATAAGTGTGTTAAAAAATTTGAGTTTCTCTCTACATTTCTCAGGTTTTCTTTAAAAGGAATTGTGTGCTGTGCCAATTTGAGTGGTATTGTTTTGGTTACAACTTGACTGTAACCAGTTTGAATGACTTACAGTGACTTACAGTCTATTTATTAGACAGAAAGACCACTAAAGTATTTCCAATCAAAAGACAACAAACTACACAAAACTTAGTACCCACCTCTCTGAGAAACACTGCAGTAACATTACTAACCTACTGTGTCTCCATTAGCACATGACCCTTGGGCTACATTGTAAGAAATATGGCAAGTTTTAAGGATAACAGAGTAATTTAATTTCCAGGACAAGCATAACATAAAATGGTGGCATGTAAGGGGTAGATGCTGTTAGCTCAAAGACAATTTCATGTCTTCAAGACTATACAGTGAAAGGTGGGAGAGTACATTTTAAGATAGTTTTAAAAGTGGCATCAGAAGTATTTACTCAAAAACTCTCTTAAGCAAAAGATGTTCTGGAAATGATGAGGGAAAAAAAGGGAAACCTTAGGCACTTGCCTTAAATGGTATACAGTGGGTTTAATGGGTGGGTGAATAGATAGATAGGTAGGTAGGTAGGTAGGTAGATAGATAGATAGATAGATAGATAGATAGATAGATAGATGATAGACTAACTAGTTACTAATACACATACAAATAAAACAATTTTATTCAGATTTTGAACAAAAATAAAGAAAATACACATTCCTACCTAAGTAGCTTCAGATTTATTTTTGCATTAATGAAGGAAAGCAATTAAACACTTATTCTTGTGCCTCCAAATCTGAAATTATGGCACTGAAAACAGCACTTGATTACTTGACTAGAAGAGGAGTTGCTAGATATGAGTTCTAGAACTGGCTCTGGGGTTTCAGAATAACTATAAGCAACAAATTAAAAATTGATTTGCCTTATTCCCGACATTTTTGGGAGGTTAAATATATTTAAAGCAACTGCAAGCCCTAAACTTTTGTTTCAAATTGAAATACAAAAACATTTACAACTTTTTATGATTAAAAATACATTGCAAATTGTGTTCACTGAAAAAGACTTAAGGATATAAAGTCGAATTTGAACAGAGACCTAAAATAGATTAGATTGTTTCTCTTCAAATCCCCATCCCCAGGAGGTGGTTTTTGTTTTATTAGTTCCAATGGATCAACCATCTGTTTTGCTTTCCCACCCTCTCTACTTTATAGCAAAACTGTCATAATCTCCAATTAATCACCTCCACACTCTCAATGATATTCAATTAAGTTTTCATTCTCATATTTTTGCCTTAATTCACTTGCATTAAAGTCATTAGTGGCATCCAAATTGCTAATTTCTATAGTCAGTTCCTAGCTCTTATCTTAATCTTTCAGCAGTAGATAACACAATTTATCACCTACTTCTTTTTACAATGTTTTCTTTACTCAGGAATATCATCCGATTTTGGTTTTCTTCTAGCCTCTCCCCTTTTCAGCTTCCTTTGCTGGATTCCATAATTCCTTGATGTGCAGATGCTGGCATGACTCAGAACTCTGTCCTCAGAACTTAGCCCTTTTGAAGTGACTTCCTGGGTGATCTCCTATGTCTCATGGCTTTGAATACCATTAACATTCCGATGATTTCCAAATACCTATCTTTAAACGTCACCTTTCCTTTGAGCACTGCCTCATATGGCATCTCCATTTGAATATCCAGTTGCCCTCTCAAACTCACCAAGTCCCACACACAACTCTTGATTTCCTTTTCCAACGTGGTACTTCCACCTGTATTGCCCATCTCAACAAATGAAACTTCCTTTTACTCAGCCCCTGAGAACCTGAACCTTGGGATCATCCTTGACTCACTTCTGTTGGTCAAATCTTGTTGGCAAATCCTGTTGGTCTAAACTCCAAAATGTGTATTATATCTGGGCATTTATTACCACCTGTTGGTCAAAACTACAAAAATATGCATTATATCTGCACCCTTACTAGCACCTCCTCTGTAACAATCCTAATTCAGATATGGTGGTCTCTCACATGTCTATCGCAATAGCCTCCTAATTGGTCTCCCTGCTTCTGCCTTTGCCCTTTTTAATCTAGTCTCCTCCTGCAGTAGAGTGATCACGCTACATCCCTGCTTTCAGCCATTCCATTGTTTCTCATTAAACTTATCACACGTGTCTTATTCTTTGAGGAGAAATCTGGCATAGGAAATATGCCTGTTACAGATGTATCCCATCCCCACATAAGAATACATGAGGATGAACTCGCCCTTTGTATTAGCGCACATTATCATTTTTCTATTCCTTACGGTACTCAGCAGCTGCTCATCCTTTCACCAGCCTTTCATTCTGAACACAGTTTTTCCATGGGTTTCCCTAAAGATTACTTCCACAGACACTACAGATTATTTGTTTTATCATCACCATCTGTAAACTCCTGGTGAGTAAAGCAGGGAGGAAGGCGTCGTAGGAAGTGATGTCAATCACTCGACAATTCAGTGGTCAAAATAACATTGCCAAACTCCTTAAAATAAAGGTCATTGCTGTGATGTTCTCACATTAATAAATGCTACATATTTGTGTGGCTGGGAAAGTTTTCTGAGAATCTCAGCATTGCTAGTGAGTAGAATATTGTAAATTTAGATATTAAGGTTAAATGTCCCACAACTTGGAAGTGGTAGACTTTGGAAAATAGTTCAGCCTTTCTTTAAAAACAATGTATCTTAGAGGGTAAATATTGACCACATTGTATAATTCAATGACATACATAATTATCTTAAGATTTGGGGTTACTAATTGAACATAACGTATATAGAAACATGAAAAACAATTCTCTCTTGAATAGTATTTTTTCAAACATTTATGTCAGTACACCATTTTTGTTAGCTGAGATATTGTGTCACTCTTAAGTCCCTACACTTCTTTATTTGATTATATTCTTTAGCCCCAGGTAAAAGGCTATGATAATCATTAAGTTTCTGTATGTAAGAATCCTCCTCAGCCCTTCATTTTCAGGGAGGAAGTGAGATTGTGAACTAACGTTTATAGTCTATATATTACGTATTCAGCAATTTGCTGAGAAAACCTAGTATGCTATTTTATCTAACTCTCACACCAATCAAAGAGAAAATCATGGCTTCCATTTCACAGGGAAGAAACTGAGTCAAAGAGAGAGTACCTGAGCTAGCCAAGTCTAACATCATTGCTGAGACACAGAGCAGGGCGCCGAATCACACAGCCCGATGTTTGCTGCATTCATGGGGGCAGGCTTCCTACAAGAGCAAAGAAACGTCGTCATGCGGTTCCAAAGGTCTCTGGCTCTGCTGGACACCATCTTACAGTTGGGGTTGAAAGAGATTTGATTCACTTTTATATTAACCTGTATGACTTGGGTGATAAAATATGCAACACAATTGCTTCTTTCACACCAAATTATTATCCATATCAATTGAATTCCATAATAAGTATCTAAGAAAGAGAAATAGAAATGCATTTTTCCCACTGAACAGAACACTAGGAATATTATTTCATCTCAGAAAAATCCAGTTACGTCCTAGTTTAAGTGAATGCTATATACAAAGTCTAGTTTTCAGGAGTATAATGAACTGCCTCCCTTTACAGAGTGACTCACCACAGTGGTGTGAGGGGGTTGTGTGTGTGTGTGTGTGTGTGTGTGTGTGACATGTTCCTCCAAAGCTTTTAAACTATTTCTACTAAGCTTTTATCTACTGTATTGAGAAATTTCAATTAACACAAAATTTAGCAATGTGTCATTCTTTAAAAAGAACATGACATATAATGACAATTAATTTCCTAAATTATACTCTAACAAAGTGTGTATCTACATTAGTTTCATGCATAATAAAAACAAAATACATTGAACTCATTGGCCAATGAACAATGTGCATTATTACATGAAAGAAATTCCTCTTGCTACCACAATTTGCCTTGTTTCGACTTATAATCATTAGAAGAACTTTAGTCTGCCCCTGGGAAAAGGGTTCATTCATTATCTTTTCAGGTTTGCTCAAGGGCCTGGAAACAGGGGGATGTCCTAGATGACCTTTAAAGATCCCTTCGAGTCCTATGACTCTGAAATAAATTAAAGTTTTATGGCCACATTATGCATAAGCATCAGTGGATCTGGAAGACAATGAGGAGGAAGTCTGTGCTCAGACTCTCCTCCTAGTATTTATGCTTCCTGTTCATTTCATGCATAACTAATTTCATACAGCAATTGGTAATCGCATCTCAGTAATGACACCACAGGCATCACAAAACAATTGCAATCATGGCTGCAATTCATTGTAACTACAGCTAAATGCCAGCACTGCAGCTAAAATACTTCCCTGACCCATCCAAAAGTAAAGGATGAGAAGAACAAAGTATAGCTTCGAAATGGTCACCTTCACTAACTAGCTCTCAGTTCTAAATAGTCTGCGTTCCTACTTTTATGGCATTTCCAAGGTCATAATACTTTATTGAGACAGTGAAGCCTGGAAGTTACCACTTTTTTCCAAAACCAAAAGACACATTCCTTATTTATACTACTCCACCAATGCCATCATGTTTGTTTAAATCTTTTTTAAAAGATTTGCTGATGCTTATGCATAATGTGGGAATAAATAGAAAGCTATATATTTTTCTGTTATGTGTTTCATTGAACCAATAAAAACAAATTCAGGGATAAGAAGTAGTTATCAAGACATATTAACATAGCAAAATCAGAGCTCCTTTCTTCTTGGAATTTAACAACAGTATATATCAGGCATACCTTGCAAGTTCATTTGGAATAATATTGAAATTATGAATAACTTTTAGTTCTTACAAATCACACTTGGTTCTATCACTGTATTTTATACTCCTTAAAATCCTGTGCTGTTGATGAAGTCAATTTTTATTATTTCAAAGTCACAAATAAGGAATCAGATGCCCAAAGATGTAAGCTATGTTTCTGTTCTCATCAGACTAATCCCCCTTATGATGAAACTTGCATCTCCTACATGGTATATAACAGTCCCAGAGCCCAATGCCATCAGCCAGGGGACCAACCTTGGACTGAGCTACAGTTGCTGGGACACTGAGCCTGGCCCTTCCACCCTCCAGGCTGATGGGAGCCATGGTTACCACAGGCTCAGTTGTGTTCCACCTCCTTTGTGATCATTTCAAGAAGAATATTGTAAGAGTAAAGAGTAGTCATTCTTTGTGAGTCTATCTTCCTTTTTATTAGTTAACAGTAAAGGCACTGGCTTTCGTTAAGACAGAATTTAAGTGCTTTGGCGAGCTTCAAGAACAGGGAGTCACTGCACTAGTTGTTTAACTTTGAAACATTGGAGGCTTTTAGGTGAGGCCAGTATAGTTTATGCTAGTCAATACTTTACTAGTCACCAGGAAAGAACAGACCTGTGACCTCATCACATAATACTAAGATTACTAATTTGTATTCTGTACCTATTCAATTTAATATGACATTTGATTTAATATGACTACACTTTGTGAGCCTTAGAGTGAACTTGGTCAAGATAAAATCTCCCCAATCATAAAATGATATATTTTACTATAAAAATAGCAGCCAGTAACATTCGTGAATAATTATATTTGTATGATTGTTTCATAGTCATTTGTCTGTTCATCTGAATGATTATGTTTTACTTTCTGTCTTCTTTAATCAGAAATATATAATCTTTACTAACTTTAAATGTTTCAGAGTACCTGTATTTTGTTAAATAATAATGACTTTGTAGGTCACTGAATAAGTGTATCTGTTAGCAGACTCATAGGAACAATGCGAGTGCCCCTGGCCGAATCAGGGGACCTAGGCCATGCGAGTAACTGTCCATCAGAAACTTACTATTGACCCTGTTTTAAAACGTTATCAGCAAAAACCCTTCTTCACCAGTCCAGCAGAATAAGACTCAAAAAGGAAAGGGGGAATTGTGATTTTAGAGATAAATAAACTAGAAAACATAGACCCACCTTATTCTCTTTAAAAATGGTAAGCAATAAGGGGAAGTAGAGCCTACCCTTAAAAAAGAGAAAATTTTGGCTTTTGAATTGTCAAAAATTTACATTAACTAAACACATTAAATCATTACATGAAGCTAAAGTATTAGTGAGCTTTGAAGCCCCCAAGAAAAGTAAAGTTTGGGACTCTGGTCTACATTAAAGAAGCTAAAGTAAATAGAAACATGTTTCACTTACCACTAAAAAAATAGCAAAATTAACAATAAATAAAAGGTTAGGAATAGAATGAATGAAACACTTCTGGCCAAGATGGAGGCATAGGTAGACACACCTCACCTTCTCGCACCCCAAAATAAGGACAAAAAAAATTTAGAAACAAAAAAACAACCAGTACTGACAGAAAATTTAATTGTATAGAGTCCAGCAATGAAGGAGTTAAAATAGACACATACATCTGGACCGGTAGGAGGGGCAGAGTCAGGCTGCTGGGGCAGAGAGGGATCTTGGCACAAAAAGCAGTGGCTGGCGGACCCCAGCAGGTGGACCCAGCAAGGCAGTGATTGTGGAGGGGCTTGGCATGCAAGGTGGCTTGTGGAACTGGGTGATCCCACATTCATGTGCAGAAAAACCAGGCAAAACTGGGGAGAGAGACAGACCGTGCAACCCAGGGTCCCAGCACGAGGAAATAAAGCCTCAAAACACCAATTGAAAACACCTGCGGGGGTTGAGGTGCTGGGAGAGACTCCCAGCCTCACAGGAGAGTTTGTTGGAAACACCCACAGGGTCCTAGAACGTGCACAAGCCCACCCACCAGAAATCAGCACCATAAGGGCCCAGTTTTCTTGGGGGAAGTGGTGGAAGGGACTGAAATCCAGCAGAGAGTGGAGCAAGAGCCATTGTTCCCTCTCGGACTCCTCCCTACTTGCCCCACCCTGGTGAATACCTAAGGCTCAATGAAGAAATAGCCAACCTATCAAATGCACAGTTCAAAGCACTGGTGATCAGGATGCTCACAGAATTGGTTGATTTTGGTCACCAATTAGATGAAAAAATGAAGGCTACGCTAAGTGAAATAAAGGAAGATGCACGGGGAACCAATAGTGACAGGAAGGAAACTGGGACTCAAATCAATGGAGTGGACCAAGAGGAAGAAAGAAACATCCAGTCAGAAAAGAATGAAGAAACAAGAAGTCAAAAAAATGAGGAGAGGCTTAGGAACCTCCAGGACATCTTTAAACATTCCAACATCCGAATTATAGGGGTACCAGAAGGAGAAGAGGAAGAGCAACAAGTGGAAAAGTTATTTGAACAAATAATAAAGGAAAACTTCCCCAATCTGGCAAAGGAAATAGACTTCCAGGAAGTCTAGGAAGCTCAGAGAGTCCCAAAGAAGTTGGACCCAAGGAGGAACGCACCAAGGCACATCACAATTACATTAGCCAAGGTAAAAATGAAGGAGAGAATTCTAGAAGCAGCAAGAGATAAGGAGACAGTAACCTCCTCCTCTAAGGAGGAGCTCCCATCAGTCAGCTGATTTCTCAAAAGAGACCTTGCAGGCAAGAAGGAGATGGAAAGAAGTATTCCAAGTCATGAAAGGCAAGGACCTACATCCCAGATTGCTCCATCCAGCAA